>CM050515.1:83669813-84879750 GCA_027563665.1 Antrozous pallidus
TTTCTCTCTCTCTCTCTCTCTCTCTCTCTCTCTCTCTCTCACCCTCCCCTCCCATCTGCTACCGCACATGCTCCTCAGAGTTGTGCAATCTTACATGCCCTCCTTCCAGAACTACTGCAGGGGCCACCAAACTGAGGCTGTCCCCTTCCGCTTACCCCTATTCTCTGCTGGGAGAAACAAGTGTGAGCTCTTAAAAAGAGAACTGGAGCATATTCCCTCCCGGTGTGAAAGCCTGCGTGGCTTCCTGCTGCACTTGAACTGCAAGCTGCTCCAGCACCTGCAAAACAAAGCCTGCGCCATGGGCCCTGCCCTCCTTTCTCAGGCCCGCCTCCTCCCGCCAACACTACCTCCCTCACCCTCATCCCTGCTCATTGCACCTTTCTCAGGTGTGGACTCAGTCTTCACTCAGTCGCTTTCCTCTGCCCGAATCTTCTTCCCTTTATATCTCAGACCACTTAGATGTGCCTTGCCTCCCAATTTATCTTTATCTCCCAGGTTATTCTTATCTTCATAGTCCTCCAATTACAATGAACCATTAATGTGTATGTGGATCGGTGTACTGTCTCCTTCTGTATAAGCCCCATGAAGACATGGATTAATTAGCTTTTTTTTGGTAACATATGTATCTCTCAATACCTGACACATACCAGGAACTTGATCAATAAATATTTGTTTAAAAAATAAATGTCGAACTATATAAGGTCAGATATTTAAATTGCAAAACAGAAATTCTATTTTTGAGAGCACAAAAATTGTCACTTAAAAAACTGGTCCTCCCCTTCGACCCTCAAAAAGTGACCAAGTGCCTGTGCTTCAGAGGTCCTTTGGGCAGGGAGACTGCAGGACCAATGGAACAGGCCTAGCCAGAGTGCCCACAGCCACTAGAGACTCGTATTTAGCCAATAAACATACATGACACACAGTTAAATTTGAATTTCAGAAAAACAACCAATCATGTTTTTAGTATATTCCATGAAATGTTTGGGACATACTTATACTTAAAAAAAATCATTTACTGCTTATCTGGAATTGAAATTTGACAGGATGTTTTGTATTTTATTTGGCAACTCTAGTCCCAGCTTCTAGACCAGCTGTAGGCAAACCATGGCCTGTGGACTGAATCTGATGTGTTGCCTATTTTTGTAAATAAAGCTTTATTGGAACAGAGCCATGCCCATTCATTTATGCATTGTCTATGGCTGCTCATAAGATGCAATGGCAAAGTTGAACAGTTGTGACAGAAACCACATTGCCCACAAAACCTAAGATATTTATTGCCTGACCTTTGACAGGAAAGTCTGCTGACCTCTGTTCCAGACCATTCTGTGCCTGCCCCGGGCCTCACTAATGCCTGCTCAGCCACCCTGAGCCCCGTCCTGAGCACGCAGGTGCCTCTCCTCTGGACTAAGAATGGCCGGAGGGTGTCCAAGGCTGTGGAGTACAGGAGAGTGAGCGGAAATAGAAAGCTCATGGCCATCACAGGAAGGGTGAGGCTGGAGGGAGGCTGGACACCGACTTTCCATAAACCACCTGCTTTCTGCCCAGAACTCTGAGATCTAAACTTGTTCAGTAGGAAAACATTTTATTTACTATGTGTATTAGATTGACTTAACATATAAGTCATTAAACGGGTGTCAGGGGGACTTCCCTTTGCACTCTTACCTGGACCAAATGTCATGTCTGCTTTAAGCAATCAAGGCAAATAAATGTCACCTCTAGTGCCATCTTGTGGTGAGATCTACTGTTACCAGGTCCAAGCAGTGGGACTAGGTTCAGGAGTTTAGGCAGTCTGCTATGCCTATAACAAGCAAAGTTCAAAACTATACCACTGGACCATGGGGATGTTCCCAAATGCTTTCTGAGACACCGAGGAGATATTAATGATATTCAGCATAATTTTCTTCAAAATTAGCAATTTATGGTGGCCCATAATAACTTCTCATATTTGTAGAGTGCTTTTCAGTTTACAAAGCATGTTGACACACGTCTTCATAGCTGAACCTCACAACCACGCTGTGAGCTCCACTGCAAATGGAGATTCTTAGTGTCCACGACTTGCCCCAGCCTGTTTAGCAAGTTCAATGCTCTTAGCATTGGAGCCATCGTGCTATTTCCCAGAATGGGGGCGAGGCAGAATCTCCATTTTTTCTAACCATGAAGAGGACAGAGGGGTTCCACCTCAGCAAGCTGGAACCTTGATACCCATGTCCACATCGTGTTTCCAGCCTGAGGGCAGTGAGGGGTTTCTGAAAGGGCACTGTAATCCTTCAGTCCGAGATCTGTGGTGATTTCTTATTATCCACAAAGAAGAGCCGTTAGCAGGAGTTGGCTCTCTGACTTGTCATTGTTCCTCAAACAGCTTTGAAAAGCCCCTTCTCTGCTCTGCAGGCAGCAGCCCACAGGAGCTTCCACAGGACTTCGACCTTGAGTCAGGGCTCATCGGGGTTAACCCGCACTTGCTGCCTCCACGGAGCAGAGACAGGGAGATCCAAGCTGCCCAGAAGACTTCTCATTCCAGCCAAGGGTTTCACCGTCCCTGGGGCTGACACACACACACAGCTGAATTTCACATCCCAGCTGGAAATACATGGAGGGAACTCAGGGAAGGAGACAAGGACCTGAAAGCAGCACTTTTGTTAAATTATACTTTTAAAAAAGATCAATAGATGCTCCAAAGCAGTCCACTGAGGGGGGTTTTGTGTGGTTTGACGAAAACAGTTTTGCTTCTCGCCTCTGGGAGAGCCAATGTAGACTACCCAAGAGATGCTTTTCCAACTTTTTGATGGCGCATAATGCGATTGGTGGAAAAGTAAGTCTACTTTGCCTTTCATTGTGGGCTTTTGGGTTATGCAATGAGCTGGGGGACCGGGTTTATCAGATTCAGGCCTGCCTGCCAAGCTCCAGATTCATGCATTTATTCATGCATTCAATATATGTTGAGTCCCATCTATGCCTCAGACACTGCTTGGTAACAAATTAATAAGACCTGACCATGCCCACTTGGCATGCATAGGATCTTGCTGTTGGAGACTCATGTTGCAGGGGGTGGGAGGAGGGTGAGCAGGGAAGGCTTTCCAGGGGAGACACTTGAGTTAGGTTTTGAAGGACCAGTGCCAGTTAGTAAGACAGATGAGGGCGAAGGAAGGGAGCTCGGGCTGGCTGACACCAAGGCCCACATGCTAAACTGCAGGCTTTATGGCCTCCAGAGACCTGTTTTGACAAAGAGCATCTCAAGAAGGGTGTTCACCAAGAACTGCTCTGTCTCTAAAGCCCCAGGCTCCTCGAATAACACCAACACTGTGGTTTACATGAATGGCAAAGGAGACCTAGGAGGCAAAACAGAAACTGAGGCTTGTGGGGAAACTGAAGCAACCCCCAGAGTCTGCATGTCCCACTGATCCTGGCCCGCAGGGGGGAGTGCAGGGCGCTTTGAGGAATCTTTAGATTACATCCTTGAGGTAGGAAGGTCCCTAAAGGTAAAGTGAGCCAAGAAGGTTACACCTCGTTGTTATCTTCACAGTGCTTATTGCTTTCTGAAATGTTATTTTCACTTGTTTTGTGTTCTCATTTATTATCTCTTTGCCCTAAAGTCCCTGGGCAAAGGCAAGTCTGAGACAAGTTGATCTCCCTTTTACCTGAACTGACAGTAGCAGTTTATCTTTCCTTCATTCCCTTGTCAGTATTAATGATCTTTATTTCCTCCCTGACCCTGCTATCTCCTTTCCCCTTGCTTTCAGACCTCTGCCAGGTCTCTCCAGGTGTCTCAGTCCCTGTAGCTTGAGACCATCTGGACCAGGGGCTGGTGAAGGAAGTGTGCCTGCTGGGTGCCTGGTTACTGCTGAGGAGCTTGCCCCTGAATTAGTCTGGGAATCATCGAAACCACTGTCTGCTCAGATGGGGCAAGAAAAGGCCATTTCATAACCCTCTTGCTATTATGTGAGGTGAGGCAGGGGCCCGGAATGGAGTCTCTAAGTATTTGCGCGGTGCTCAAGTCCAAACCATTATTCACCCGTCAGGGTTCTGGAAAGGCAGGCTGCTAACTGGCGCATAAGCGAGGCCAGGCAAATGGAAGCCCCGCCGAGGATGCTCCCGTTCTGCCAGGTGTAACCGATGGGCCCGTGCTGTCCATTTGCTGACTAAGGAAATTAATGAAATGACAGCAGGCACGCCTGTCTAGATAAATCTTCTCATTGAGATAAGCAACCGTTGAGAAAAGTCATTCAAGGTGCAAGCTGCCAGAGAACATTGCTAGCCTGTGCCCCAAATGTCACCCTGGAGGCGAAGAAACCTATTTATGTTCCCCACTCTGGATGGCAGCATCTCTTCCAGGAAAGCCTTTGACCTTGCCCTTCAGGAGAGGGGAATGATGGTGGCTCCCCACTTACATTTCAGAGATAGGAGGAAGGGAGGCATACTGAGCAGGTATTAGGCAGATCCAATTGTGACTGAGTTTTTTCTGGCAAGTCTGAGTTGAAGGTGGCACTTCTGAGGGTGAATCTGCTATGACACCTTAGTGAGAACTGAGAAGCTGCAAAATGAGATTCCACCTGGTGGACATGGGGGGAGGGGCATGTAGAAACCCACTTTGGTCTTTGTTTAAACAGTTATTCTAATTGCACCTGAATACCACAAGTCACCTTTCTGTGTCTTTTAAGGGTTCCTCCCCTTAAATTTCTGGCTTAATTATGTAAATGAGAATAAATTGGGAATTATCATAAATTATAATCTTGCTATAAATCCTGGTTGAATACACTGTTCTTCCAAATATATATATGTATGTATTCCTAGTCCTCAAGAAACTCTTAATTTAATGCCTTCTAAATAGAAGCAATCGTGTTTAGTTTATCAATTTTCTGTGGGTGGAAATAGTGCTTTACATGATATAGGTCCTTTTCTCTGATAATCAAAACATAGCTATGTTTATGAAGGGTGACATAAAAATAGGACTAATGTAGGAGACATCTGCTCTTTTTATCTAAGATTCTGGAAGGGCTGAGTGTCAGTCCCATGGTCCTGCCTTCTCTGACTTAGGGAAGGTCTGAATTGCCCATCACCTTGGACAGTGATTGGTTCAGGGCTGAGCATGTGATTCAAGAAGAGCCAATCAGAGTCCAATTATGGTGTTGAGAGTGGATGGAGATTTTCCCCTTTTTTTTTTTCTAGAATTACTGGAGATCCCTTCAGTTATATTGCAGCCACTTGGGAGCTTGAACGAAAATGGAGAAAACAAGCAAAGAGATTGTTCCCAATGAGTAGTGATATCCCAAAATGCATGTCTACCTGGAATAACCTTATCTGGAAATAGAGCCACTGCTTATGTAAGTAATTAAGATGAGGTCACACTGGATTCAAATGGCCCCAGTGATTGGTGTCCTTACAGAAACACACACACAGAAGGAGTACACCACGTGACAATGGATGCAGAGACTGAAGTGATGTGTCCATAGCCCAGGGAAGGCCAAGGACTGCTGGCAACACCAGAAGCTGGGAGAAGAGAGAATAAATTTGCAGGACGTTTATTTGTTTTTAATGGAGGTAAAACATACAACCACAAAAGTTATCATTCTAAGCATAAGTATATTCCATTGTTGTTCAAAAAATTTCTGTTGTTTGGTGCCACCAAATTTGTGGTGCTTTATTAGAATAGCCCAAGAAAACTAATACAGAGATAAAGAATCCTGGTGATGCTGTTGGAATCCCTACATCCAGCCCTGCCCAACTTCCCTTAGATTCATTGATATGAGGCAATAAATGTCATGTATATGCTTCAATTATTTCTGAGTGAGTTTCTGTCTGTTCAGTTAAAGGACTCGTGACTAATACAGATGTGGCAGGTTGGTGGCAAATGTTTTCATCATTCCATAAATGCAGGCCCTGACACTGCATGATTAACTCCCTTGTCCAGAGTTACGCCAGCCCTTTACTCCCCCACTTTTCTCATGATTCCAATTCTCTCACCCGGCTAGGCCCCATGTCCAGCTGAACATTAGCAAATAAGATATTTTGGAATACAAGCCAACTCCAAAGACAGGTATTAAGCAACAGCTTGCAAAAATACATCTCTATTAGAAGAAGCCTCATTAAAATGCTAGGTAGGAAGATATAGAAGTAAGTTGAGAATCGGGGAGTAAGGGAAGGAAGATAACTCCCCAGGAAGTTCTTCCATGCACACAGCTGTTCCAAGGCAACTGTGAGTCTTTCTTCTAGGGGATAAAATTGATGATGTAGAGCAAACAATTAATTTCAGTTAAATACCAGCTAGTTAATGAAAAATATTTTCAAGCACAGGACAATCCCAAGAAGGATGTACTTATAAATGGCACTGATATTTAGCCAATCAACCATTGCAACATTTGAATTTAATGGAACTGGTCACTTTATGTTAATTAATTGCAGTTGGATTGATATTCATATTTGTTGAGATTTCATACAGGTGATTATCCAATAATGGGTGCACTGTTAAAACTTGTGTCATGATTCCTCTAAGAGCCAGCTGATATCACAGAGGAAATGAGCAGCTATGCAAAGAACAGTCAAATGGAGTAAAAAAATGAAGTTTGGATCTATGGCAGCATGGGGAGAGTCACTACTTGCAGCTATGTCACAGTATTGGTGGGTGGATGGTAAGTGGCCAAACTGGGTTATACCCTGTCTTTGGGGAGACTATGGTCATTTAGGTGTTGGCAGGACAAGTGAGAACAGAAAAGGGTAATAGCTAACTATTAGACAAACTCCCAGCAAAAATGTCATTCAGCCTATGAACCAAACATAAGAAATAGTTTCAGCTTTCTGCATACATCAAATAGAACATTGCATAGATACAGCCAAGGTCATAGACTCAAGATGGGATATGGAGGAAGGAGTACGTCCAACACCAGACTTCACAGCTGAGTGACTTTGGGTAAATCCCTTGTTTCATTATCTCCCAACTATAAAGTAGAGACTAATAATGGTTTTTCTTGAGGCTCTGATATTACAGGTATGGGAAATGCTTTGTGGGTTGGGAAGCTCTAAACCCTGGGAGACTGTTAAGCTTGTTCCTAAGGGCCAGGTGGAATTGTGCTGAGCTGCAGACTGTCTCTCTATGCCTGGCCTGCCTCCTGTAGTATGCTGGGAGCTGCTCAGTGCCTTTAAGATGCCACTAAAGGGAATGCCCTCATAGCTGGGTCCACAGCGATTTGTTGGATTTGTCAAAGCGGCTCCAGTCTGATGTCTCTTGTGTGATTTGGTCCCTTCTCATTACCAACTAGGCTTTGGTTCTGTCCTCTTCTGGCTCGTAGCCGAACTCTTTTGGTTTCTGATCCACTCTGCCCCAGACTTTGGGTTTCTGGCTGTCTCCTTCAAATGGCTGAAGCACAGCTCAACTTGACTCTGTTCCTTGGATGATCAAGTCCAATGACCAATCTCCCATTGATAACCAAGAAGGATCCTGAGCTCTGTTGCTGCCAAGTGCCACCTATAAAGGGAGCACCTGGAAAGTTCAGCTGGAATTTTTCCTGCTGCTGGAAAAGTAGCTACACATCCATCTCCTACTGAGAGTTAGAAGCTCCACCTCTAACAAAGCATGTCATGCAGTCAATAATGATTCCAAAAGACACTAGAGGAGAGATAATGGGACCAGGTGGTGGTGGTGAAGGAACTGCAATCCTGAGGAGCCACATAACTGTCTGCACCTCCAGATTTGAGTTACCCACTTGATTGCAAATGTAGGAGGATGACCCTTATGTCCTGACCTAATTTCCCTAGCTGAGAGTATCTGCTTGCTTGGCCAAATAAAGGCTCAGAAAATGACATCTATCCTGCATGCCTTAGTCCCCTGCCCAAGATCTTCCCTTCCCGAATCAGGTCTCATTACCTGTGTCCTTGTCTCCTCCCCAGTTCCTGAGACTCTGCTCCTCCATCCCTAGGGAAATGGGAATTTTTATCAGATAGGAGGCTTGAGTCGTCAACTGTGAAATTGCTCCCTAAACATCTTCAATGCCTAGTCACATGCAGTATTTAATTTACTTTTAATATTACAAATATTTTAGGCACCACGGAGCTAAGGCTCAGATAAAGAGCAATTTGTGTCAAGGTTGGTTTAGAATGAATTTTTGAAAAATTACCTTGGGTTTCTGAGCAGTTCCTCTCCAGACAGCTGCAGGCTCCCTTGTTTGATGTTGAGCAGTTTGCTGTAAATTAATGCAACATATACTCTGTTTTCAGGTGATTTTCTAGTTATTTGATTTTTGTATTCGCTTGCGGATTTTAAAATCTCTAAAGAAAGGGGACGAGAACTCCTTTGTGAACTCTGCGAACACCTGTGAGCTCAGCATGGCCCTTCATTGATCCTAATCCCACAGAGGGGGTTTTACTGTCTGTCCCCATTTTACAGATAAGTAATTGAGGCTCAAACAGGTTAAGCAATTTACCCCTGGCTCTGAGGGGGGGCTAGAATCAACCCAAGACTATTTGACCTTTGTCATTATTTTTCTGATTTGACCTTGGTGCCTAAAGCACATTGTTGGTCAATAAATGTTGGTTAAATGAGTAACTGCAAGTTCTGTCTAATACTAGGAAATGCCCCTTCACACAGAGCTTTCAGTCCCAGGATTCTGTAAGGGAGGTAGGTATGTCACACCCTCCCATAGAATAGTGAAAACTGGGCTCTTAAAGAGGACTCTTGAGAGAGCAGCAGGATTCCAAAGCACTTTTCAAATCCTAAAAACAAACAAACAAAAAAACAGAGTCCATGATTTTCTGTTTGACCTGCCATTTTGAAATCGCTGGTGGTTATTAATCCTGTGTAGTACACTGGGGAATGCACTTCTCACTGAATTAAAAATGGAAAGAACACCCTGAGACCATTGCCATGATTGATCATTGAACTTGTCCGTTGCTTGTCTGAAGGTTCATAGGAGCTGTTAGTCAGGTAGAGGGGAGCCAAGGGCCTCATCTGAAAATCGAAGAAATTAAACCTATTTTGGGGTTGAATCAGAGCCACAGTGAAGCTCAGGACCCAGTCCAGGCTGTACTCGATGCTATTTTTTCATGACATGTCATTTGTTAGACTAGAATTGTTAATACGATGAAGTTTTAATTAATATTTGTGCTTACATAACATATCAGCAGTGAACAAAATGTCCTCTTGATACTGATCTTTCCCTCAAAAGTCTGTAATATAGGCAAAATAGAAGGATTAAATCAACACATATGAATTCATGGATCTTCACTGGTTTAGACACATGCAAGGCACATGCTAGCATGGGAGGCTGTTGGGTGTATCAGATGCAATTCTTATTCTCAAGGGGTTTAAAGCCGTGGTCGGCAAACTGCGGCTCATGAGCCACATGCGGATCTTGGCCTCTTGAATGTGGCTCTTCCACAAAATACCACGGCCTGGGCGAGTCTGTTTTGAAGAAGTGGCGTTAGAAGAAGTTTAAGTTTAAAAAATTTGGCTCTCAAAATAAAATTCAATCATTGTAGTGTTGATGCTTGGCTCTGTTGACTAATGAGTTTGCTGACCACTGGTTTAGAGCATAGCTGGTTGGTGGTAAGGCACACTGGTGTGGTCTCCACTAACAAACATCAGGCTTGCAAACGTCCATGTCTACACACCAACACAGACACCCTCAATGTCTCTGGATCATACTGCCTACTGCCCATTCTTTGGGAGAATATGGGAGCATGAAAGTGGAGGAAAAAGGCAATTGAGGCAGGAAAGGCTTAGGGAAGCTGGGGCTGCCTTTGTTCCATTCTTCACTGTTTCTTACTTGAGCTATGCAGCAGCCTCTGCCCAGCGGTCCCCTCTGGTGCTACATCTCCAACCCATGCCTCAGTCTGCAATCAGCCTTGAATCACCTGAGCATTTCTCTGTCCAAAGCTTCCTCCCTCCCCCATCCCCTACAGAATAAAGTCCAAGTCCTTTAGTGTGCCTTATGAGCTCTCTGTGATTCCCCTCACTCACTGGCAGCTCATCTCAGCTCCCCCAGCCCACACTATTATCTGTGTCCATGGGTTATGCATATATGCATACCAAGTTCTTTGGTTGAACTTTTAAAACTCATTTATAAATTGTAAAAATGAAAAAAATAAAACACATGAATAGAACAGATCACTGCCTTAAAACTTTAGAGAAAAGACAAATTACTGTGACCTAAAATACTCAGAAATGGCTTTGTAGGAAATAGAACAGAATTCACTTACTACTTATTGAGTGCCTATTGTGTACCAGGCTTTATGGCAGGTGTTTTGTTTGAAAGATGAATAAAAGATGGTTCCTGAAGAACACTCCACAGCCTGGTGTACCAGTGAGATAGCCAGGAGACAGGTAATTAAAATGCAGTGTGATAAATGCTCTAACAGTCGATATTTAAGTTTGGAGAGTTGACCTAAAATGTGGGAAAGCCATTGGAATTGGGGAGTTATAATTTGTCCTGCTTAGGACAAATGTTATTTACTCTCGCTAAAATATATTTCTTTTGCTTCTTTAGAATTAGTGATCATTTCAATCCCTGGGTGACATTCATTAACTGGGACCACCATTATTGCTTATTACTGATATGCAGGACATGTATAATCATGATATTTATCTGATCTGTGAGTTTGGAGATGAAGGAGAATCCAACCAGTATCAGGACCATGACATTTAGAGTAGCCCAGGACCCACCAGGCTCTCAGGGGCAGGTGCACAAGGTCAGAAGATACCAAGAGATCACCAGGAGGACAGATGAGAAAGAAGGTCACTGAAACTCTGTGTCATTTGGTATTGTTTCTTCCCCAACAGCTCCCTGCAACAACCTTGTGCAATGAATCCTCCCCCTACCCTCACTGTCTTTATCTACTTTCAAATTTGTACTTAAGTTTCCAGATCCAGGCTAAAGAATTCAAATTTAACTTTGTCTTTAGTAAAGTCCCAGAAGGTTTTTGAGCAGGGATCTGACAATGTGATAAAAGTTGGTTTTCAGGGAGAGAGGAATTTGCTATTAGTGCATAATTGGGAGATCCTCTTATAAGAGTCTAGGCTCAAAGAATGAGAAACTAGAGTAAGGCAATGTCAGCAAAGGTAGAAATTATACCTGTTCTTGGTTCTTATTAAATCCTTGTCTAGTAGCTCATAGACTGCCTTTTGACATTATTAGTTAGGGCTGGATTCTCTTAAAGTTATATTATTTCTCCCCCTGTTATAATTGTTTGTTTATTTGTCTCTACCATTAGCATGTAAGGCCCCTAAGACCAGGCACTGGTCTGTTTTGTTTATTGCTGGTTCCCCAGAACCTAACACTAGCAATGTTGGTAGATCACTTACTACTTAGCAACCATAAGGAAGCCCAGAAAACATCTCATCTGGAAATCACATCTAAACTGAAAGAGGAACCTAATTTTAGAGGTGCTCTCAGCCCATGTACACTCATCACCATCAATGAATGAGCTTTAAGCCAGACTATCATTAAAACAAAGTAAAGGAAAAGTCAGGAGAACTTGGCTTTTGCTGTTTTAATTTCCTCTTCAGTGATTTTAGCCTCTCGGTCATTTGTAGATCACAAAGTTTGACAACGTGTCTCCCTGCCTTTTTTTGGATGCTAATTACATCTTTGTTTCTAATGACTTTACAATCCCATGGGGGTATTGGCAGGGTTCTGGCAAACGGTCCAGGAGCAGGTTGACAATCAATGTGATCATCATAATTTATTTCTGCTGACGCTCAGGAAGTGCACCAGTTTCCCGAACATACAAAATCTCCTTACTAGAAATAATGAAAGAAAAGAAAGAGGAAAAATAAACTGCTTGGTTCACATTGGTGTCATAACCCAGTATCTTCAGAGATCTAAGAAAGAGGCGATTTTTCAATACCAGCTTCATCAATTAACATTTTAAGATTCCAAGACTTGCTATTCTGAGGCTGCAGAAGCAAATGTCAGAGGAATAATGTACTGCATAATAATAATAGCCAACAGTTATTGGTTCCTTATTACTCACCTGGCTGATTTGTAAATACCAACCCATTTAATCATCAAAACAATATGGAGAAATGGGTATTATTAGTAACCCTTTTATAGTTGAGAAAACTGAGGCTTGAAAACTTTAAGTCAAGCATGTCTTAAAGCATGCAGCCCACAACAAATATTTTTGCGGCCCAGCCAATATAACAGTATGTAAGAAACATTTTAATAAAAATGTCATAACTTAATTTTTACAGTATCCTATTAGATGTAATCCATATTATAAAAAGTCAGTGGCTGTAACGCCAGAATGACCAAACGACTGGTCATCAGAAGGTGCATTGTGGGTCCTACAGAGTCAGAAAGAACTCTGGGTCTCATGCGATTTTATGCTCTGGGCCTCTAGCTATTAATAACAAATTACAATGTTCATTAATGATTACTATAATCATTTTTCATTCATTTCCCTTATACACCTTATGCACAGGCACAACATTTCTTTCCACTAATACTAGCAGCGTATATTTTAGCAGCCAATGGCCATGTCATTAGTCTTGTATTGACTTGTTTGGTATGTGCAGCAGGAAATACTTTGCTTTCGGAGAACAAGAAAAATAGGTTTATTTGTGTTATACTTGTTAATTTGTACAGTCATGCAATGCCTGGTAAGTTGATGTTCAAGAAAAAATATTAATTTTTATTAAAATGTTCTATTACTTTATGTTAACAATTACTCGTTTATTTCAGCTCTTTGTATTCAGCATATCTCTATAAAATTAAACCTACACTTCTATGAAAATTGAAGCTTTTGTGTGCTTTTTTTTTTCAGCCCACATATACTTAAACCTTGTTTATTTGGCTGTGTTAGCCTTTGAGTTTGACATACTTGCATTAAGTAATTTGCCAGTGATATCCCAGCTTGTAAAAGGTACCTCTTGGATTTGAATTTAGATAGTTAAGGCCACAAAATCCCTCCCTGTCTCATATTTGGGAGTCTCCCTCTCCCCCTTGTCTCTCCAGGGCCATGTATGAATTGGTAAAAATGTGCAAATTTCTCTGCTAGAGGCTCACTCATACCTAATTTACTTCTAGAAATGCCCACCTTAAGAAATGTAAGGAGTGGCTATAGAGTCAAGCCTGGGACTGACCATGGCAGGGCCACAAACAAGTCCCAGCTTGGAGGGCAGAGTTTTCCTAGCATAATTAAGTCCTCCCTTGCTCCTTCCTAGGTAGCTAATAGGCTGTGGGAGATGCAGCAAGTGCTGCCAAAACAAGATGAAACTCACAAGAATATTGTAAACATGTTGACTGCTACCTTTGTTTTGCTTTGTGTGTTCCCACTATAAAATAAAGACTCAGCTTACACGCTGTAGCTCCATCAGAGAAGTAGTGTTCCACTGAACCCCAGCTGTATGCTCTTGTCTGTCTTCTTTAATCTTTCACTGACCACCTCAAACTCACCTGCAAAGAAACACTGTTATTTATGATAAACATTGACAGACAAGGGATCCTTCACCTATCTCTTACTTGGTGCACAGCACTTCCTGAAATGACCTGGGGGAAGCAGAAGTATAAGCTCTACAATAATAATAAGTGCCCAGGGGGTAGGTTCATGGACGTGGGTCTCAAAGCACTGCTTACTTGGCCTCTGGATTTAACAAACTAAAATTTTAGCTGTTAAGGCCCAGCTTTAATCTACAAGACACTCTGCTTTATCCTCTGGACTTGATCAGGCCTTGCCCTGCACAAAGTCTTCAGTGGCTCCATACTGCCTATTAAAATGCCCATGTTCTTTTTTTTAATTTTTAAATAACACATGAGACATACATGTCTAGGTTATACAATAATTACATCTGCATCAATATCACCCACAGAAGACAAAAGTGTGTTGCACCCAGGTGACACTGATCAGCATCTGCTGAATCACAGAAACAGATCCTCAGTTTCTGTGACCCTCCCGAGGGAAGGGGAGCCCCACGGTAAAGGGGTCTAGCCCAGAACACTGAACCCAAATCTGATGAAACTCTAGATTGAACTGTCAATCTGTGCAAAACCTTGGGGGCATTACCTATTCTAAAGATGCAGTCTGCAAAATCCAGATAGGGAAACTCTGTAGAACAAATGTAACAAATTGTGTGTGTGTGTGTGTGTGTGTGTGTGTGTGTGTGTGAGAGAGAGAGAGAGAGAGAGAGAGAGAGAGAGAGAGAGAGAGAGAGAGAGAGAGAGAGAGAGAGGAGGAAACCAATGAAGAGACCTATCAACCTAGTTTGTATTCTGATTTGAACAACCCAGCTGTAAAAAGAAATTATGAGACAATTGAGTGCTGATTGCATATTTGATGATATTAAGGAAGTTGTTTTAAGTGCAATAATTGTATTATGCTTATATTAAAATAATGAGTCTTTATTGAAGTGCATTCCTCTGAAATAATGTGCTTCCTGAGATTTGAGTAGAAATGATGTAGTGGATATTGTGGTGGGAAGTGGGTGGGGTTTTACATGAAGCCATGTCTTGAGATTTGAGGCTGGGTGATGTGCGTATGGGAGTTCATTATACATTCTCTCTACTCTTGAATATGTTTGAACATATCTTCTTTAAGGTCCGATTCAAATGCCGCCTCACTCAAATCAAAGGTGATCTTTTTCTCCTCAGTTAACTCTGAGGCTTTCTCTCCTTTTCAATCTCAGCGTGAATCCTCACTTGTGTTTCTTTACACCTTACCTTCCACTCCCTCTTTCTCCTCAGTTTGCTGGTGTCTCAAGACAAGAACTTTGTTGTTGTGCTCCCACTCCCACTCCTAGCAAAGTGCCTGGATGGCAGGTGTTCAATAAACACACAATAAATTAAGTGGGAAGAGATTCCAGAAAGCATCAAACATATCTTTAACAAAACTCAGCAGTTGGCAGCACCCCCAACGACCCATAGAGGTATATCTCTGAGGCAGGATGATCTCCTGTTCACATTGGGGAGACAGAGACTGGAGAGGAGCCTGGGCAGGCTGGGAGTCTGGGATGGGGTTTCTTATTCGGCCACAGCAATGCACTCACCATCCACCCACATCAGAGCTGGCTCTCAACCTGGAGTCCTCTCAGGTGGGCTCTGCTGCAGAGGCTGCCTCTAATGGACACAGAGCCCTGAGTGAGGTTTCCACCCACTTGTCTTCTCTGACTTTTCTCTCTGCATGTCTGAGACCAGCAGGAAAGTCCTACACTTTGAATAAAATCAGGAGATTAGAGGTAATTGTGACCAAACAAGTTGTCATAGAACAATGCTGAGTGCTTCGCCCGAGACCCTCCATAGACTCCTGGGATTGGAGCACTCTGGCCAGGGGATGCCTCTGCAGGCATCCTGCATCCCAGGAATACCATTCACTGTCACCAACATGAGGCTATCATCATTTCTTTTTCATTTTCATTATGAACATCACAATCATCATCGTCGACTATTTCTCAGCATCATTATATGCCATTATATGTAAATGTGCAGAGCACTGTACAATGGAGACAGGCATTTCCGGGGAGAAAATGATCTGAGAATCATAGTGAAGCAGCAGCTACATTAAGGTAGAAATCAGTGTTATTTAAAAGCAAACATGCAGAGAACCAAGATGGCGGCATAGGTAAAACACCTATCTTGCCGTCATACTCAACAATTTTAATACTACAACTTAATGAAAGAACAAACACCTTCCAGAATCACCAGAAAGCTGGCTGAGTGAAAATTCCACAATTATAAGTGAAGATAAGACACTGTGACTCGGAGGAGCAGCGGCGGACAGCGTTGAAAGATTCCTGCGGAGAGAGGTTTGGAGCGTGCCAGCGGAGAGGGCGGGCAGCTGAAAACCGGCCAGTTTTCTCGAACGGGGAAACAAAGACGTCCCACTGGACTGATTCTCCAGCTTTGGGCAAAGTCCAGGGAACCCACTATCATATGGGGTGAAAACTGAACAGTGGGAGGGCACGCCGAAACTCGGGCGCTGCAGGAATCTCCCGGCTTGTGGAGAAGGCAGCTTGCACAAACAGCTTGGCTGCGTGACTGCACAGAGAGCGCTCTGCGACTTGCTCTCTCATTCAGAAAACCATCAGGCTGCTTTGTTTTACGACCCTGGGTGAGACATTGGGTGTGCAGACTCATTTGGGGAGAGTCTGAATTCCCCAGCAGCTGGTGGAGCTCCACAGTGGCTCTCTCTCAGAGGTGCTGGCAGCCATTGCCCCCGGCACAGAGTCCCTGGGGCTGCATAGGGCAGAGCTAACACTGTCTGCTTGGCCCAGAGACGCCGCCCATCCAACCTGAGCACTGCTGAGCTTCACAGACAATTGGCCTGGAGGTCAACCCCTCCAAGTGCAAACAACGATTAACCCGAGCTTAACTTCAGCAAGACTGTGCAACCCATATCCACCTCAGGTAACTGGGGAGGTTGAGCCACTGTCCCTAGTAGGAAGTCTACCACACAAAGCTAATTGACCAACTTAGGGAAGCAGCCACCATGCAGAGACATGGAAAGAAATCAGATGTGAAAGAAATGGAGGAAAAAAAACGACTGGACATGGAATTCAAAACCACGGTTATAGGGCTTCTCAAGAGGCTCCAACAAAAGGTCGAGGCCTATAAGGAAATAAGTGAGACCGCAAAGGAAATGAATGAGTCCTACAAGGAAATGAATGAGACCCTCAAGGATGTGAATGAGACCTGCAAGGAAATGATCAAGACCATCATGGAAATGAAGGAGACCCTCAAGGATATAAAGGAGACTCTCAAGATATGAAAAAGGACCAACCAGAAATTAAGCATACACTGACTGAAATAAAAAATATTATACAAAGACCTAAAAGTGCTCTGGAGCACCCCAAGAACCAAGTTAAAGATGTGAAATACAAAGAGGGAAAATCCACTCAGCTGAAAAAGCAAGAATCCAAAAGAATCCAAAAAATTGAAGATAGTGTAAGGGGCCTCTGGGACAACCTCAAGCATACCAACATCCGAATTATAGGGGTGCCAGAAAAAGAGAGAGAGCAAGACAATGAAAACCTATTTGAAGAAACAGTGACCAAAAACTTCCCACACCTCGTGAAAGAAATTGACTTAGGAGTCCAAGAAGCGCACCGAATCCCAATATATAGGAACCCTAAGAGGACCACACCAAGGCACATCATAATTAAAATGCCAAGAGCAAAAGACAAAGAGAGAATATTAAAAGCAGCAAGAGAGAAACAGTTGGTTACCTATAAGGGAGCACCCATACGATTGTCAGCGGATTTCTCAACAGAAACGATGCAGGCCAGACGGGAGTGGCAAGAAATATTCAAAGTGATGAACAGGAAGAATCTACAACCAAGATTACTCTATCCAGTAAAGCTATCATTCAGAATTGAAGGCCAGATAAAGTGCTTTGCAGATAAGAAAAAGCTAAAGGAGTTCATCACCGCCAAACCAATATTATATGAAATGCTGAAAGATATTCTTTAAGAAGAGGAAGAAGAAAAAGATAAAAGTGTAAATTAGGAACAACAAATACACTTCTATCATCAAATGAATCTAAAAATCAAGTGAATTAATAAGCTGATGAACAGGATAAACTGGTGAATGTAACAGAATCCCGGACATAGAGAGCGAATGGACTGACAACTCTTGGGGAGAAAGGGGGTGTGGGAAGTGCAGCAAGAAACTGGACAAAAATCATGCAACTATGGGAGAGGACAGTGGAGGGGGGTGAAGGTGGAGGGTGGGATGGGTACCAGGTGGAGGGGAACTATAGGGGGAAAAAAAGGGAACAATGTAATTAATAAACTGAACAATAAAGATTAACAAAAAAAGCAAACATGCAATATGGGGGCAGGATAAGAGAAAACACACCTATATCTAGTGGAGTGGGCTGCTACACTTAATCTTAAATTACTGTATTTTGAAAAGAAGGGATAGCAATTGAAATGATGCTGAAAAGAGACAGACAATAGAGGAAATGCTTCTAACCCTAAGGTTACAAGGTTATTTTTTTTTCCTGGAGGAAGAGGAGACTGCACAAGGAAAGCTGATTTCTAACCATGGCTAGGGCTTCTCCATCAACTTAGAAGATTAATGAAGAAGAAATGGACCCCATCAAGAGAAATTTCAATTAAAAGAAAACTGTGCCCATGATCGCAAGCCAGAACACATTCTCAAAAGAGGTAATTGAGCCTCTATTGGCTCAAATCTTTGAAAATAGAATGATTCCTTTTTTCCCCTACATGATCTAAAGACAAGTGCACTTAGGGAGATTTGGCTGAATTAGACTTCCAACTTGAACTCCTACTGCTAAATGCTGTCTCTTGCCTAGAGCTTACCTATCACCCCTTTTCTGCCTCCCTCATTGCCACCCCCCGCCCCGCCCCTCCAGCAATGCTCGTGAGGTCATTTGCTCACAGGGTTTGGGGGTTGTGGCAGTATTCTTCCACCATCCTGAATGTCACTGAGCCAGGGCTACTCAAGGTAAGCCCACTGCCTATCTACCTACTTATATTTCATAAAGAATTGTGGGTTGGAAACGGCCTGTAAATTATTGAGTTTTACCTTTTTGTTTTGCAGATAAACAATCAAATTGGGAGATTGACTTGTTCAAGGCCACAAAGCTGGCAGATTCCTGGTGCTGCGCAGGCAGCCCCGTCTCCCCCTATTTCCATAGCCAGGGAATGGGCAATCAACTCTTAGGAAGAGTGGAAGTCAACTTGACTCCAACCACAGGCAAGAAAAAGAATTAATAATAAAATGAGAGCTTTGCAGAGCTGGAGGTTTTTTTTTCTTTTTTCCTCAATCCCCTGGGTACATAAGAGTGAAAGATGTAGACCGGCCTTGTTGGAGAGAAGGACGGAGGTCTGAACTGGGAAATCCAATGAAGATGGAGTGAACTGGCAAAGGAGTAGGAGTTACAGCAACCCCATCCTGGCCTCGTGGTTTTTTCACTTACTATTCATGAAAAATATGTGCTGGGCACTGTGCTCAATGCTATCTATACTAATGAAAGGGTAATATGCTAATTAGGGCAGACATTTTCCAGACGTCCATCCAGACAAAGCCACAGTGCCTTTGAGGCCTGGGACTTATGGCAGCTGTGGGCTCAGGTAGCTGTGAGCCCCGGTGGCTGCGAGGCCTGGGGCTCAGGCTTCTCAGCCTCTGTGACCCGCATTGGCAGAAGCAGTGGGGTGATGGGGGTGGTGCCTTACCCTGATTAGCCTGGTTGGCTCCTACAGAAGGAGGCCAGACTGTGGCTACAGGGCACAGGCCTAAGCTGTCAGTAGGACATCCCCTGAGGGCTCCCGGACTGTGAGAGGGGGCAAGCTGGGCTGAGGGATCCTCCTTGAGTGCATGAATTTCATGGACTAGGCCTCTAGTAATAAATAAAGGTAAATATAAATCTCTGACTTTAACTATTTTACAGACGGGAGACACGCAGAGCCCCACAATGCAAGCATGTAGATACTTAAGGAACTAGGTCATCAAGCAGCCCCATCATTGTTTCTAAGACCCTGGCAAGTCAGAGCCTGAGCATGGCTCACTCCAGGATTGGGGCAGTCAAATGAAATCATTTTGGGCCACAGATCACTTTGTTTAGTTCTTTTCCTCCTCAGAATCTCAAGACTGGAATGAACCTTAGAGATCATTGAGCACCCTGTCTTCATCACATGGATGGGTAAATGGAAAGAGGGTAGTGATGCTAACTGAGTGCCCATGTAAAGGGGAGCCTGGGTTGAAACACTTTCCACAGTGAGCAGCTCAGCCACCCTGCGCAGGGAACATGAGCTGAGCTGCTCCCCTTCAGCCCTTCCCGGATCAATGTCAGTGGCCAAGACCCAGTGCAAAGCAGGTTTTGAAGCAGAAACCTGCTAAATGTGGACACACTAAATTATTTATATTTGGGGTCATAAATAATGTACTGAGGATTAATATCAGATTTATAAATGTATCCAGAGTCCTAGGGGTATTAGTCACTGTTATATGCCTCCCAGAGCTAACAGATTATCTGGCCCTGGTGTCTTTGATTAGTCCCTGTCCTTGGGGATGGCTCCCTGCAAGAGCTGTACCTTTGCCATCTCTGTTACTCTGATGCTGAATAGGAGATATCTGGGCCCCACTGTGCTGTCAGCCACCAGCTTGGACACCAGCTGCTTTATCAAGCACTCAATATAGGTGTGTGATAGTGCCCGCTGGGTCCTCAGCACCTTTATTGCTGTCTGCCTCACAGTTTTAGTCTCTCCCTCATTTTAGGTTGACAATTTATAGCGAATGAATTCTCTCCAGTCATATTTTGGTATCCATTTTACTGCTGTGTAAAGATAATCAAGGAAAGCAAAGGTCATTGTTTGAAGGTCAGACATTGAATTGCCTAAGGGAGTGATTTGGGGAAATACTGGTCTCTAACAGATTGTCTCAGGATTTCCTTCTGTGAGGGAAGGAATGAGAATGGAAGATTCTGGTCCAAGAGGTGGCAAAAGTGATCTAGTTTCAACTTGGTCCAAGCCAGGAGAAGGGAGGTAGGCAAAGTGGTTACTAACTGTCTCTAATGTAAAAAGATACGGAGAAAGAGAGGAAGCATGCTTACCCTTGAGGTACCTCAGAGAGGACTTCAGTGTCTATGCATGGGGGACAAGGTCAGGAAGAAGGTCATGCCAAATAGTTCATAACAGGTAGCCAGAGCCTCTGCAGGTCCCATAGCCCAGACCCAACACAGTATAGGGTCCTTCCTTTACTTCTGTCTCTAGGCTCAGAGTCCAATCTTGTTCCTCAAAGTCTTAATCTGAGAGGCAAGAAACAGCCTTGTCCTTCACCATTAGAAATAGAGTGAGGGAGCCCATGAGCTGCCCCCCTAGCGGCCAGAATGAACCTTAACAATATGGAGGAAATGAATCCTGCCCATTACCCTCATTGATCCCTGAATCAGAGAAGGGCAAGCAGTGAGATCTAAATTCCTAGTGCCTGGTTATGAGGACAGGAGCACCCATGCTGGTCAGGAGGTCCCCTGCCGGCCACAGGAGAGGGCCCTTGGGGGCAGAAGTGCCTCTCCACCCAGGCATCCTGCTGGGCCGCGACAGGGCTCTGCCAGTGAACCGGCGAGCTTGTGTGGGAGTCTCTGCAGCACCCACTCCTACCGGTGGTATGAAAACAATAACATTATGGCTTTGCTACGAGGGGGTGCTGACATGTTGATGCAAATGCTCATTTCCGACAAGACTGAGAAAATGAAATGGCTCAGAAGGGAATGGAGAAGTGTCCAGGGAGTAATAACTGTTATGCTGTCGAAAAGCTTCAACAATGGATAGCTCTGCTGTGATTTCATCAGCTGAAACCCAATTAACCCTCTAGGAGCTATTCACCGCTCAGAGGCAGGCGGGTTAGTGAGAAATTCCTCCTGGGATCACCTTGGCTTCTCTTTCACCAGCTAAGCAATAGCACTGAGGTCCAGGGTGAGAAATGTCCACAAACGTGCATTTCAGGGCACACTATCTGATAGGTGATGCCCTGCAGTTGCCCAGTTCCCACAGTAGGTCCCCTCTGTGACCAGCGTGGGCAGGAGTGAGCCAGACTGTCTGATATCATCAGTTCGGGTAACGGGAGATGAGCAAGAGCATTTGGGACAGACAGGACAAGGATGCCACCCAGAGAAACTGCTCCTTCTGCAGCCCCTGCTGCTCAGAGGGTCTGTGTTTTACCAAGTGGCTCTGCGCCCCTCCCCCTTCAGAGGAACTGACCTAAGCTCAGCCACCTGGACTGCTTAGAATAAGGCTTGGCAGGAAGAGATGACTGGAACCCATCAGACTCCCCCAACCTCAAACCAGAGGACTTTCGAGCCTCGAGCCCCTCTCTACACAGGTGGAGCTGAGGTCATGAGGTTGGGAAAGGCCATGATGGGCAAGTGCAGGGCAGGTGGAGAGGAGCAGAAACCAGAATCACAGAGGAGGCAACTGGATAGAGATAGATGCTGAGAGGAGGCAGGCAGCCTTGGAGGGAGGCAGCGAACAGCTGTTCCCAGGACCTCACCTCTCTTAGGCCCTGTTAGTTCTCAAAGATACACACCCAGCCTCTCTCCACTGAACCTTTGCAGTGACCCTGCCCCCCCCTCCACTTTTTATCCAGGCTATGTGAATGAGCCTCTGTTTCTTGCAACCAAAAATGCTTCCATGAAAACATGTGGCCAGGGGAGGAAAGACCACGTTTTGAACAAAGCCAGAAAAGCACATTCACAATCCAGCATGGAGAAGCCCGGTTGAGAGCAGCATCTAGACTAAGCAAGGAGGGTCAAGGACAGAACTTTTCACACAATACAAGACAGCAGCCCACTTCCCCCCCACCCCCCACTCCAATCCATTGCAAACTGATTTTCCAACCATAAATGCAATAAAAATGTTGTGGCTGTGTCAGATTGCTGTAAAAACTTCTAGCCACTTCCTCAGGAATCTCATTGCAGAGTGGTAGCACTTGCACAGGTTGGAGTACCACCAACTAGGAGGTAGTCATAGGGGAGTTGAGGGGTTGAAAGCTTCTGCTTATTGGCCAGCAGCTACATGCGGATAGCTGAACAGATGGCTCAAAGTGGTAACTCTCCACTCGAGGGATAGCCCCTGCCCCTGCCAGAGGTGCACAGAGGGAATTGTCCTGCACGAGGCCAGAAGCACCTCTGTTGGGAAACATTGGCTTGAAGCTTAAAAATTAGGGCAAACCCTCTCCTCTGTAGCAACCCAGACATGTGGCCTATTAACTAGCATCTCTGCCCAAGAACAAGGCTGATCTGGGGCCCAGGACAGGGTAGGTGAAAAGGGTGCTGGGAGGCAGCTCTGGGGTCCCAGCCAAGCAGACCCTGACACGCCCAAGGACAGGGAGACAGTGTAACCTTTGACAAACTGCAGTGGCTTAAGAGTTGTCAGCTCAGACAGAACTGCCTCCAGCCATTTAATTAGATTTTAATTTCTCATTACACATTTGGTTTTCAAACAGTCTAAGGAGTAATTATTTCCTGTATCAAATGAGGAAGAACAATCCCCAACTTAGAATAAGCAGCATAAGGAGGTTTGTCTGATCCCTGTTCAAACAGGAGTGCCTTCTAGCAGCTGCTGGACTGCACTGCAGGCCCGCTGAGGCCCGGAGCTGGCAGGGACAGGAACACCTGTTGGGAGCGGGCAGGTGGAGGTGTGAGAGAGGAGGAGGAGGGCTCTCCTGCCTGTCACCTCTGAGATGTGGAGAATAAAAGAGGGAAAGAAACTCCAGTGATGCCACTTGGGCCTGGAGCTGTGGAATTATAAGCAACCGTGCCTTACTCGTCTTTTGGTGTTCAATAAAAACTGTCTATTCTCAAATAAAAAGTGAGATTCCACTCCCCTCCCCTCTCTGGATTACCTTTTAGGAGAATCAGTTGCCTTATTATGGAACCCTCACAAAGTGTCCCACATTAAAGGACACAGCCTTCAGTTACCATATTTTAAACCCCAAACACTGGAGAAACTGCCCCAACTAATGTCATAGAGGTCACCTCTGCTGGACTCAGTTAAAAAGAAACAAGAGGCACAGAAATTGAATAATTGAGCTCCATTAATCACTGAGTATGTAATCTCACAATTTTAGCCCCATTACTATGTAGCTATTATTTATTAGTTTTAGCTCCATTTATCATTGTGGAGTGGTAACCTCACAATTGCAAGTATGGCCATCATTGAAAATAAGCCTTTTCACTTATTTGCATTTTTTCCTTTTTATTCAATTTATTGGGGTGGCATTGGTTAATAAAATTATATGTTTCAGTGGTATTATTCTATAATACATCATTTGTATATTGTATTGTGTGTTCATCCCAAGTCAAGTCTCCTTCCATCGCCATTTATCCTCCATTTACTCTCTTCTACTTCCTCCCAACCCCCTTTCCCTCTGCTAATCACCATGTTGTTTCTGTGTTTATGAGGTTTTTTGTTTTTGTTTTTGCTTAATCCCTTCACCTTATTCACGGAGCCACCCCCTTCCCCCCCCAAAAAAGCTGTCAGTCTGTTCTCTATTTATCAGTCTGTTCTATTTTATTTGTTAGTTCATTTTGTTCACTAGAATGCACATATGAGTGAAGTCATATGGCACTTGTCTTTCTCTGACTGGGGATTAAGCCTTTTTAAGACTCACTTTAAGGAACAATACAGCAAAGGGTTTGTAGGCTGTAAAATATAGAATGTGTCCACAACAGAAGTAATAGTTGAAATGTCTAACAATTGCTCAGGAGACACAGAGCAATCAGAACAGAGTGAGGGGTAAGCTTAGCCCATCAGCCGACCACCAGCCCTGCCCACAACACACACACACACACACAGACAGACAGACAGACACACACACACACACACACACACACACACACACACACACACGGACTATCTAATTGTCTTGATGTTATGCAAATGCATTTTTTATGCCATGGGATGAAATTTCCATGTGGTACCTAAATGGGAAAACTGGTGTGTTTCAATCATCGAACTGCTGTGCGGGTGGTGTACCAAAAACCTGTGCAGATGTCACCAGCTGTGGCTTTTGGGAAGTGAAAAGGAGAGTGTGGTAGAGGATGCATGTGAAGTTCAAATAAGACTGTTCTGTGGAATATGAGAATGGAAAAGCAATGTTTTAAAATTAATTTGTTTGTGTAATGCATAACTTTAAAGGCATATATGTGACTAAATTAATAAGTAAAACATAAGTAGGCACCCTGGTTATATTCTAAAAGATCACATGTCCAAGTTGGCTAAAACTTGATGGGACTTCTTTCAACTGTATTTTGTTATATGTTGGCACATATGACGTTTGATGATTGGGTGGTGGAAAGAATGAATGAATGCACTTGACCAGTCCAAATCTAAAGCATTAGAATTCACTGGGGAGCTATAACAAATTTTGATTTTTAGATATCACCCGGAACAAAAGAGTCAGAATTTCTGGGGCTGTTGCTCAGCCCCTGGTGTTTTGGAAAGCTCTGTAACTGATTGTAAAGTGTTCTACAGGTCTACTTCACATATCTGCAATGATGTCCTTTTTTGGAGGAGATTCAGTGAAGTTTGTGATTAAGAGCAAAGGCTCTGGATGAGTTCAAGTCCTGACTCTTCTAACAAACTGTGTGACGTTGTAAAAATCACTTTACCTTTCTGTGTCCCAGGTTTCTTATATGTAAAATGGGAAAGCAGGAAGAAAAAAAAAGCAGCAACTCAGTGAGCAGTTTTTATGAAGAGCAGTAAATTAATACATACAATGCCCTTAGACTAGCGACTGGTACAAAATGGGAGTTCAACCCATGCTGGTTGGCATGATCCCTTGAGTTGAGTGAAGCAGGCTCGCTTCCTGCTGCCACATGCCCACCCAGCCTTGGTGTGCGTACATCGGCTCTACCACTGTTCAGCTTCCAGCATGACACCTTTTAAAGAGAGAAGACAAGGAGGGGGAAATGGGATGGAGAACCCGAGGACTGGGTGTAGGGTTTCAGCACAATGTTACCTGCCAGCATTGGTCATGCGCCCTCCACAGGGGCTGAAAAGCAGAGGGCCAGGTGGTGTCTGGGGGAAAGAGAACCGGCTGACAGAATATCTAAACCCCACACCCTTTACACTTCCTGAGTGGCCATTCTTGCCATCATTCACACTCTACTCAGGGGCAGTGACACCATTTCCATGTTTAGAAGCTCATGTAGAGACAGCAGAGAAAACGGCAGCTAAATAGGCAGACACGTCACACAAATCATCCCAGGGCCAGACTGGAAATACAACTAAAATGGAGAATATTCACCCAAAATTAACAAATGCAGCCCAGCTGAAGTGACTTACAGCAAGAAAGGATAGAAGCTAATGCAACAGCCCCTTGCATGGGTGTGTGCATGTCCCTCCAAGTCTGCTTCGAGTGACACATGGAGATTCTGGGGATACTATTTACATGGGGGGTGGTTTCCTAAACAGAATAATTCAAGTTGAAAGGTAACCTGTGCCCTGGAGCTCAGCACAGTTCCAAGGGAAGGACTTACCTCCTATTCTTACAGCCTAGCAAGAGCCTGGCTAGCTAACACAGTCTTGGGAGCATACACTGGGAAGCCAGGCTGTGTGGGTTCAGCTGCACCACTCATTAGCTGTGATCTTGGGCCAGATGCTTAACCTTTTTGTGCTCAGTTTCCTCATCGGTAAAAGGGGTTTTGTGAGGATTAAATGAATTGACATATGTCTGGTACATAATACACAATGTATAAATACTGGCTGGTAATTTTATAATTTTATGCTCTGAAGATGTCAGTCTCCTATGGAACACTTTTTTTTTTTTCAAATTTGATTTTCCTTTCCCTTCAGATCTCACTAAATCTTAAAGGACAGGTCACTCTGGCATCTCAGTCTCATGCCAAGTCTTTCTTCTATATTTTAATGAAGAGCTCTTAGGGAATATCATTGTGTTCCAGGGTGTTCTCACTCCTAGAATTATTAATTTAAGTTATAATGAAACTCACACTCTGTCCATTTTTTTTGGTACATTCTCCAAATATTGGAGGACTTTATCTGTTATGTTGGCTAGGACAGACTAGCTGTGAGAACAAGACAAAGATTCAAATGGTACAATCAAACTCAAGAGAGGTACAAACCAAGGGTAATGGAGGTCTAAGCGGATAGGGATCCTATCTGGTGGAAGGGCCATATGATTTCATCAAGTGGGGATAGAGGAGTGGGGGGAAAAAGCACTTCAGAGTTTATATGAAAAAATAACAAGTAGAAATATGAAGATGTAGAAGTGCCAGAAGTCATCTAATTTGATTGATGTATAAGGTACAGAGGGTAGAGTTGGGGGACAAAGTAGATCAGGGATTTGTCATAAAAGACCTTAGATTCAAGGGTGAACAATTTATACATAATTTGTCAGTCAGTGGAGGGCCATCAAGGACTTGGTAAAGGAATGCCTAATCACAGCTGTATTTGAGGAAGAGTAATTATTCTCTCAAGGGAGAGAGGTGAGAGTTATGGAGACTAAAGAGGGGTTCCCAGGATATTTCAGATGAGGATTAATGTGAGTTTAAGCAAAGGTGGTTATGGAGGGATAAGGAAATGACAGAATCTAGGATACATATTAAATTGATTGATTGTTATGGGAAAAGGAACAATCAAAGATGAAGCCAAGGTCACCAGCCTGGGGGCATCGAAGACAGATGGAGCAATTAACCAAAATTGTAAACCAAGTGGGGAAATGGTTTGGGGAGGCTCTGGAATTAGGATTGAGGTGCCAGTAGAGATGTAGGTAATATGGAGCTGGAGGACAGGAAATTGAGGCTAAATATTTCACTGGTCCTAAGGCTGTATTATTTCCTCCTACTTTCGAGTCATCTAATTCTACACTTTAGACAGAATAGGTGCTCAGTAAGTCAATGGTCTCCATTAGAGAGTAATCTCCATGTGTGTGGTAGCTGAAACCCAAGGAGAAGCTTAGCACAGAAAGAGCAAAATTTGAGAGTGGAACTACAAGGATCATACATGCATATTTTTAGGGATAGGACATCTAGACATATGAGCCAGAAAGGAGAAAAAAATTGCAGAGCAATAAAAAGTAACATGATGCTGAGTTGAGGAGGTCAAGACAAAGAAGTTTTGAGATAGAGGAGCAGTAAATAGAACAGGTTGAAAATGCAAAAGGAGAACTCTAGCAGTTTCCAAGCTCCCATAACTAAGTACCACTAGCTGAGAGGTTTAAATCAGAAATTGATACTCTCACAGTTCTGGAAGCCACCAGGAGTTGTCAAGGCCATGTTGCCCACAAAGCCTCTAAAAAAGAATTCTTCCTTGCCTCTTCCTAGCTTCTGTGACCCTAGATGTTCCTTGGCTTGTTAGTAGCATAACTCCAATCTCTGATTCTATCTTCACACCTTGTTTTCTTATAAAGACACAAATCCTATTGGATTAAGGTCCTACTCTACTCCCACATGATCTCATTCTGACTAATTATATCTCATTCTGAGGTTCTCATTCTGGGATTAGGACTTCAATGTGTGTGTTGGGGAGACACAATTCAACCCATTATAAGGACCAAGCACAGACTGTTGGGTTTGATGGTTGGAAAGTGGCTGGTAAGGTTTGTAAAAATGCTATTGGGCCCAAAAATTTAGGATGGAGACCAGATTTTTTTGGGGGGTGGGGAGAGTAATGAGTAAGGTGAGGGGGAAAAAAGCAAAAAATGTAGCAATGAGTGGAAAGTAAGAATCAGGGTATGAGGGGCATCTGTCCATGTGTTCTGTACAGGGTTTTAGTTTCATGCCACCAACATGCAGTGCATTGGTGGTCCTTTCACAGCAGCGTGTGCTGCCGAGCATGTCTGTGGGCCTTAACATCAGAGCCTCTTTACCAGGACTTTAGTGGCCAAAATTGGTTCCCATTTTGGTTCAAACAACTTCTCTTCTTGTCAAACCAGATCACCTGGCTAATACCCAGGTATTTGCAATCCATCTATGGAGCCCAGCCCCTGAAATGGAGACAAGATCACCTGTCTGACTTGGCCCCACTTTCAAGTGGAAAAAGAACTGTGGGAAAGGAAGGCATTGGAGAAGAACCAGAATATGCTACTGCGTGAGTAAAACACAAAATAATGAGCCAATATGACTCTGTAAGTATCTTAATTAATTAGAAAATAGCAATTGCAAATTATGACCCACTCAAGACAAAAATGAGGCCATATTGAAAAGCAGTTCTCCCCAAAGTTTTAGGAACTCTGCATATTCACTTTGCATATGCCCACAGGCACAACCTGAGCTTCATCTATGTTCCATGTGTGCTGAAGCAGCCAGATTCCTTGGTGGTTTCCTGGACTAATGTTTTCAGGAAACTCCATAAACTACTCATTTTATTTAGTTCATAAATATCCAACTTTGGCTTTCTGACAATTTTAATTACATGCTTGGTATGTTATCAAGCACTAGCTTGTTTATACAAGAAAAGGCACCTGGTATAGTGACAGACACATAAATTGGTCAGCAAATGATCCTATTCATATTATCAGACTGATGTGAGTTTAAGAGGGTTGGTTGGGAAATAAAATCACATGGTCGGCTCTAAGATAAATTCAGAGCCTCCTCTGACCATGAAGGTTTTCTTTGAGGATTAAGCTCATTGTTCTGGCTCTTATATTCCTTAGAATGGATGATATCCTAGGGCATTCCTTAACAGACTTCTTTCTGATAACCCCATCCATGAACCAGACATGGCTTAATCTGAGGCTTTGGACCCAGCTGGGCCTTCTTACCCCAGATGTGCTTCCAATGGCTTGAGAATATTCCAAATTATGGTGGTGGGGACAGAGCAGGGGGATAAGGCAAAGGAGAGAGCGCAAAAGTCCCTTGCCTCAGCAAACACTCCTCAATGGCCCAGCATCTGGGAATCTCTCCTCCTGCTCTCGCTTTGTAAAATTGGCTTCCTCAAGAGAAGCTACATGTGGAGTCATCTAGTTGAGTTGGGTATTACCTAGCGAGACAGATATTTTCTAGATAGCCATTTAGTAAAGCAAAGGGAAGGTTAGCCTATGCAAACCTTTCCCGGTGGAACTCTTGGAAGATGCAGAGAGGTGGCTGACTTCTCAGCCTAAGGAAACACTGAATTGCTCCCTGCAAGACCACTCCATTTTTCTTCCTTTCCTCTCCATTATCTCCTGGGCCCTTTAATGCCTTTTGAAGCCAAATATGTTTGGATTATGAGGGCAGTAAACAGCAAGATTTATTGCTGGGCTTGGAAGGAGCACGCCTGCATAATCCATGACCAAGCTGTGGCAGCCCCAGGCCACAGGTGGCTCTGCTCCAACCTTCTCTTCCTTTGGCTGTAAACTGGACTCATTCTGCAAGAAGGTGCATTCACCACAGCTTCACAGCACAACCAGGATTCATGGAAGAAACCAAGACTCTTCAGCTCAGCTGGGATCATGGAGGAATTAAAACTTCATCACGGAGTTCCAGTGAGCTGGCCAGGCAGCCAACCAGTACATACATGTTTATGGGTACAAATGGTTTCCCTGCCTTCAGCTTTGTTTAGTTTCAGAAAGAGCAATTCAAGCAACTTGTTTTTCTCTACTATCCTGGCCCAGTATGTTAGGTAAAGTGGAATACAAGAATCATGAGGTAAGGGTACATTTTCAATCCTTATATGGTCTGTTAGTTTCACATGGGATTCTCTCCCCATCCCCTATTATATCTCAGACCATATGAGCATTTCTTTTTGCACTGTCAGATGACCTTATGCTTTGAGTTAATTTTGCTGTATTGGTAATGAGTTGTTTGGTAATGAGTTGAATCAGCATTCACGTGCTGATATATTTGTGAGCCCTAAGCCATCTCTGGAAGGTGGCAGCTCCTTCTTAGAGGTATTGTCTGTGGTCATTGTAAAACCCGAATGTGTTGATTTGTATATAACCTGGACATAATATTTTCAATGTCAGGGTAACTGAACCATGTGAGCCAGTATGACCTTGACTTAGAGCCCTAGACCCACCACAACAGGAGCATGCTTTTCTACATTGCTCAGCTCTTTTGCAGTTGGACAGAGCCAACTGGGGTTACTAGGCTATTTGTGAAAGTGACATATGTCACATCTGGGCCATTTAAAAGGTGGTGCTTTACTCTCAGCTTTCTCTTATGTTTGCTTCAAAGACCTTGGATACCTTGTCTTCTAGATGGTACAACTACAAAATAGTACAACTACAGAGGTTCTATCAGCCTGAATCTTTGGAAGGGAACTCCTCTGGTGAACCCTAAGAACAATAATGGATTTTGCACGAGTGAGAAATAAACTTTAAATTTTAAACCATTAAATTCTCAGTTAATTTGTTACTGCAACATAGCTTAGATTATACTGACTGACATATCCTCTTAAGGTTTAGAGTTTGGAGAATTTGATCTACACTCACCAACTCATAGATAAGGAAACTAAGGCACAAAAAAATGAGGTGACTTACATAAAATCACAGAGACAGTGACAAAGCTAAAACTGAGACTTCCCAGGTCATTCCCTCTGCTATCATAAAGCATCTTTTGTACTGACTTGTATAGGACCTGAATATAATATTTTCAAGCCCACTTCTCAGTTAACCCCAAATTATTGTTTTACTTAAAAAAAAAGACCCTACAAGGCCAAGTACTTGCCTCTTGTTTTTTGATAAAAACCACTATTTCATCAACGATCTTAGCTATCCTGCCCCAATTTCAGAGAAAATAGGACAGTAATGCCAGATTCCATATACATGTAATTTCTTTGTGATGTGTAGTCTATGCAAACTCTGGGCTGGAGGTGGTTAAGACACTCTGGAAGCTTGGATTCTGAATATATCTCAGTAGCTCTCTGTTCTCAATAGTCAGCTATGGATTCTTGGTATGTCTGGGTGTGTACAGGTGTTGCTTACTTAGAGTGCTGATGTGTAATAGCAAAAATCAAATTCTGGGTGAGATCTAAAGGAGAATACCATGTCAGACTACCATATCCAAAGCAAGTAATCAAACCATGAGCACATACAATAAAAATTGGAGGCAGAGAGAGAACAGGATGGAGACTGAAAACTCAGAACTAGAGAGGTTCAGAACAAGTGAGATAAATGGAGGCTTGAAGTTGCCCTAGGACCGTAGCCAATGTTCCCAGCTCATGTTTTATATGCTTGTAGCGTGTGATTTTTGTAGACAGTTCAAATTTATGGAAGTGACTCTGACCAATAAGCTGACGTAATAAAACACTTAATTTAACCCACTCCATCTTCATCTCCCATAAGTTATAACAATCTCTAGCCCACCTTGCCAACTTGGCCCAGTTTTTCTGATGCTGTGGTGCCTGCTTATGTCATTACCAGATATCAACATGGATGATGTGTGTATGTGTTTCTTAGATCTATTCTCTGGTTACCTGAGGAAGCAGGTGGATGTCCACCCAAAATTTGGCTCAGATGTAGAGACTGATGATGGCCTCCAAATGCCAAGAGAGTATGAAAAGGTTTGGATTAAATAATTGAGGTCTCTGAGGAGAGCAGAGCAGGCAACTCAGGCAGGTCTGTGCAGTCGGGGATGGAGCCAGCATGGCAGTTCCCACGCTTGCTCAGTTTGACTCTCTCAACCTCACTAACCAAGGGAGCACTCAGGCTATTAGCTGCTGGCGGTACACAGGGAAGAGGGAGAGTTGAGGCTTAAATTCTGTTAGCAGTCTAATATCATAAACTGGAGTCAGATTCCTTTGCCATAACAATGGCTTCTCCATCAGTATGAGATGGCAGCCCGGGTTTCTGCCTTCAAAGTATGACTCATGTTTCTCTACCTTCCCACATGTGTCCCACTGCTCCCAGTACATCTTGTGTCTTGTGGTCTTCTCCCCAAGTACACCCCCCTCCTACCCTTCCCTGCCTCCCAGCCTGGGCCCTGCCCTACTTTCCTTCCTACAACATCACTGGCATGGTCTCCAGTGTGCTGACATTGGAGTCAGTAGTTAATTGGGGAGAGCTCTTCCTGTTCATTGTAGGATGTAGTAATTAGAGGAAAGTAAGGAGATTTAATTTTTTGAAGTTTCAAAACAAAGTCAAACCTGGAATAGAAAAGTAGGAAAAGAATGAGGAATGCAGAGGGGAAAGTCAGTGGTTAGGAGAATGGAGACAGAATTAGACCGTGTTCCTCTCCTAATTGCTCCGGGTGATCAAGCATCTCTGCGGAACGGGGAGAATTCTGCTTCCCTCGTGATGCAGCCCAGAGGAAGATGCAGAGTACAGCCTGTGCATTAAATTCCAACACACCCTTTAGGTCTCTGATCCCTATGACTCTGACTTGGCTCCCTGTCTAAAGGCAGCTCATCCATGGCCAAGCTTTTTTTTTGTTCCTGACAGAAACAAGCTCCGGAAACTCTGTCCATTGAGGGCTCTAATTGGCCTTCTTTTGTGCATAAGTGTGAAGACATTCTTCTGTCTTCCTTGTAACTACTTTCCTTTTCCCTGAGCTTTATAAGCTTTATAATGGATTTTACATGCAGAAAAGGGAGAGAAAGTAATTTTGCTAAACTCTTTTCTCTGTTGACTTACAACACAAAGAAACACTCGCCTTGGCCAGCATCAATCTCACCAAGCTAAAACGGGCTGCTTCAGCCAACGAAGCTCTCATTCAGAGACACTAACATCATGGGTCCCTAGCTGATTTCCTCATTTTAAGAATTTCTCGGAGAACCAAGATGGCGGCATAGGTAAAACACCTATCTTGCCGTCATACTCAGCAATTTTAATACTACAACTTAACAAAAGAACAAACACCTTCCAGAATCACCAGAAAGCTGGCCGAGTGAAAATTCCACAAATAAAAGTGAAGATAAGACACTGTGACTCACAGGAGCGGCGTCAGACAGCGTTGAAAGATTCATGCGGAGAGAGGTTTGGAGCGCGCGCCAGCAGAGAGGGAGGGTGGCTGAAAACCAGCCAGTTTTCTCAAACGGGGAGACAAAGATGTCCCACTGGACTGATTCTCCAGCTTTGGGTGAAGTCCAGGGATCCCACTATCATACAGGTGAAAACTGGACAGTGGGAGGGCACGCCGAAGCTCGGGTGCTGCAGGGCTCTCCCGGCTTGTGCAGAAGGCAGCTTGCACGTGAACAGCTCAGCTGCGTGACAGCGTAGAGAGCGCTCTGCAACTTGTCTCTCATTCGGAAAACCGTCAGTCTGCTTTGTTTTATGACCCTGGGTGAGACATTAGGTGTGCAGAGTCATTTGGGCAGAGTCTGAATTCCCCGGCAGCTGGTGGAGCTCGGCAGCGGCTCTCTCTCAGAGGTACTGGCTGCCATTGCCCCCGGTGCAGGGTCCCTGGGGCCACACAGGGCGGAGCTAATGCTGTCTGCTTGACCTGGAGACTCCGCCCATCCAACCTGAGCACAGCTGAGCTTCACAGACAATTGGCCTGGAGGTCAACCCCTCCAAGTGCTAACAATGATTAACCTGAGCTTAACTTCAACAAGACTTGCAACCCATATCCACCTCAGATAACTGGGGAGGCTGAGCCACTGTCCCTAGTAGGAAGTCTACCACACAAAGCTAATTGACCAACTCAGGGAAGCAGTCACGATGCAGAGACATGGAAAGAAATCAGATGTGAAAGAAATGGAGGAAAAAAAACGACTGGACATGGAATTCAAAACCACGGTTATAGAGTTTGTCAAGAGGCTCCAACAAAAGGTCGAGGCCTATAAGGAAATAAGCAAGACTGCAAAGGAAATGAATGAGTCCTACAAGGAAATGAATGAGACCTGCAAGGAAATTATCAAGACCAACATGGAAATGAATGAGTCCTACAAGGAAATGAAGGATTCCCTCAAGGATATAAAGGAGACTCTCAAGGATATGAAAAAGGACCAACCAGAAATTAAGCATACACTGACTGAAATAAAAAATATTATACAAAGACCTAAAAGTGCTCTGGAGCACCCCAAGAACCAAGTTAAAGATGTGAAATACAAAGAGGGAAAATCCACTCAGCTGAAAAAGCAAGAATCCAAAAGAATCCAAAAAATTGAAGATAGTGTAAGGGGCCTCTGGGACAACCTCAAGCATACCAACATCCGAATTATAGGGGTGCCAGAAAAAGAGAGAGAGCAAGACAATGAAAACCTATTTGAAGAAACAGTGACCAAAAACTTCCCACACCTCGTGAAAGAAATTGACTTAGGAGTCCAAGAAGCGCACCGAATCCCAATATATAGGAACCCTAAGAGGACCACACCAAGGCACATCATAATTAAAATGCCAAGAGCAAAAGACAAAGAGAGAATATTAAAAGCAGCAAGAGAGAAACAGTTGGTTACCTATAAGGGAGCACCCATACGATTGTCAGCGGATTTCTCAACAGAAACGATGCAGGCCAGACGGGAGTGGCAAGAAATATTCAAAGTGATGAACAGGAAGAATCTACAACCAAGATTACTCTATCCAGTAAAGCTATCATTCAGAATTGAAGGCCAGATAAAGTGCTTTGCAGATAAGAAAAAGCTAAAGGAGTTCATCACCGCCAAACCAATATTATATGAAATGCTGAAAGATATTCTTTAAGAAGAGGAAGAAGAAAAAGATAAAAGTGTAAATTAGGAACAACAAATACACTTCTATCATCAAATGAATCTAAAAATCAAGTGAATTAATAAGCTGATGAACAGGATAAACTGGTGAATGTAACAGAATCCCGGACATAGAGAGCGAATGGACTGACAACTCTTGGGGAGAAAGGGGGTGTGGGAAGTGCAGCAAGAGACTGGACAAAAATCATGCAACTATGGGAGAGGACAGTGGAGGGGGGTGAGGGCGGAGGGTGGGATGGGTACCAGGTGGAGGGGAACCAGAGGGTGAAAAAAAAGGGAACAATTAATAAACTGAACAATAAAGATATAAATAAATAAATAAATAAATAAATAAATAAATAAATAGTGCCATTAAAAAAAAAAAGAATTTCTCTTTTCTTCAAACTTGTCCCTTTCCTGTCACCATTTTTACTTCTGTGGGATTTACTCTTTCCTTCATGTCCCCTTTAGTCTCACCATTTTTATGTCAGAGTAACTGAGTTAACATAAACAGATCTTCTGTTTGGATTTTTGATAAACTTGTGAGAAAGTTTAGAAAATAATTCCTTCATTGGCATAATTGCAGCATGTCATGGTGCTCTTAGTGCGCGCGCGTACACACACGATTGTTTAAAACATGACTGTGGCCGAAAATCTCCCCCTGAGCATCAGATGACAGGCATGAGGCTAGCAGGCATAAGTAAGAAAGGTAATCTTAGAAGTCAGAGAGAGATTTGGTACTAAAATGTTATTAAAGATGGAGTTTTGGCCAGAGAGTCCAGACACACATGAAGCCTGCCCATGTTAACTACTTCTCCCTGCAGGTAAGGTCTGTGAGGGAGGGGTAAGCACAGCACAGCAGTAGGCCAAGCAGATGCTTATGACAGCGGGGCTGTTATTCTAGGACTGGGAGCTGGATTTGGTCTTAGGGTGCCTTGTTTGTCCTAGGCTAGTGAAATAAACGACCTTATTGTCCCCCAAACAACATGCATCAGCACCAGAGAATGCAAAAATCCTCCTTTTGCAGACTGATTACATTTCTGTAGAAATTAGGAAAGCCACTATGAGAGGTAAACCCAAGTGTAGAGTTTAAAACTATAATTCATCTAGAATGTTTTTTGTATATGTTGTAAATAGGGATCTAGAGTCATTATTCTATATGAAGAGCCCATTTTTGCAGTACCATTTATTAAAGAAGTCTATTTTCCCCACTGAAACGTTTTGACATCTTTGTTAAAAATCAATTGACCATAGAAGTGTGGGTCTATTTAAGAACTCAACTCTGTTCCATTAATATATTTATCTATCTTGATGCCAATACCAAACCTGCTTGATTACTTTAGCTTTATACTAAATCTTAAAACCATGGAGTGTAAAATCCTCAATGTTTTCTTTTATTGCAAGATTATTATGCTATTCTATACCTTTGTATTTCCATGAAAATTTCAAAATGGGCATATCAATTTTAAAAATAATGCTTGGTAGAATTTTGATTGGGATTTCATTGAATCTACAGGTCAATTGGGAAAAATTGACTTTTAACAATATTGCATTTTCAAAACCATGAACATTGCATATTTCTGTATATATTTAGGTCTTCTTTAATTTTTTTCTCAGCATTGTTTGCATTGTTTTATATTTATTTGTGGTGGGAGAGTGAGACTGATACCCATTGTTACGTTGTGGTCAGATCTGGACATAAATTACTGATTCTTGTTTCTTAGATTTAAACTCTTCTCTTTACCTCTCTAGTGGCTTCACCAATTTCTACAGAAATACAATCAGTCTGCAGAAGGAGTTTCATTCAGAGAACCAGGGCTGTAGGGGGACTGAGCAAACCTTGCTCTACTCAGAAGAGGGTTTGAATCTCTCAGTTCAATTTTAATGTGGAGGCAACAGTTGCTATGGGCCATGTACTAGTATTCTCGCTAAATAAAATATTCCAGCAGTCATTTCTAAATGAGAACATTCTGTCCAGCCCTTGGACGATGTATCCCATTTAGGCAAGTATTTTGGTTGGAGTCCTGGTGTTTCCTTCTTGATATTTTAGATTCACTGCATTTCCTCCTTTGATCCCCAATGGTTCCCTCTGAGTGTGACATGCTGAAGTGACCTTTTAACATGTATATTGGAACATGCACCCCCTCCAGTTAAAATTTTCCAATGGCTCCCATTTTAGTCATCTATTGTATAACAAATCATCCCCAAACTTAGTGGCTTGAAACAACTTATTATTTATCATAATTCTGTACAGGTCAGTAGCCTAGGTGGGCCAGCTGGGTAGTTCTGCTAGAAGTGCCTGGGTTCACATATGTAGCTGCAGTTATTTGACAGCTTTTGGGTTTCATGAGTATTAACGTTCCCTTATTCACATATCTGTGACTTTGGTGTGGTTACTGGTCAGGCCTTGTTCTCTATATGTTCACTTACATTGAGCAGTCCAGCCTGGAATTTCAAAAGCAGCTCAAATAGGTAAAGATGGAAACTACAGGACCTCTTGAGGCTGAGCCTTCAGAATTATCACATCGCTTCTGTCCCATTCTGAGGTCAAAGGAGTCACCTCAGAATGGGACAAAGCAGTCCAGATTTCAGATAAGAAAGTACACTCCAACTCTTGAAGAAAGGAGCTGCAAAACATTGTGTCCTTGTGTTTAAATTTCTTGCAACTTCCTATTGCACTTAGTATAAATTTTAAATTGCTTACTGTTTGTGGTCCTGCTTAATGTAGGCCTTGCTTCTTTCTCTGGATTAACATTTTACTAATCTCTCCTCCCTTCACTACAAACAATTGCTATTATTACAGGCCTTTCACAGTTACTATTCTCACTGCCTGGAAGGAATGCTATTCTCTCAGATCTCTGCAAGAGTCAGATGTCTTTAAGTTCAAATGTCACCTTCTCAAAGAAGCTTTTTCTGAGCACTCTCCCAGTCACTCTTTACCACATTACTCTGTTTTATTTTCATATGGCACTTAACAACAGTAGTAATTATCGTATTCATTTCTTTATTACCTATCTTCTCACCAGAATTTCAATATCACGAGCGCATGGTCATTGACTCTCTAATTCACCTCTGTATCCCTAGTGTCCAGGATAATGCCTGATACCAAGTAGATGCTGGATAATGATCTGTTGAATCAACTAACCTGGCAGTCTTCATCTTTACAGCTTTAAGAGTTCACATCACCTTAAAAGACAGGGATAAAAGAAGGTGGGGAAATGAATTTTTGTTTGCAAAGTTGGGATAAAAAACAAAATCCACAGGTGCTTTTCCTGCAATTAGCTTATGTTGTCACCAGGTGGCAGTGTCCTAATCATTCTGTGCAATCCATTGGGCAAGGGCTTTCCCTTATATTCAAACAAGTGGCCCAGTGCACAAAATTCATGCACATAAAGGGTATTAATTAGTGAAACTATTTTAATAGTGCTACTTGCTCTTTCTCTATAATAGAAGTGTGACAGATAAAAGGTAATGAGTACAATGTATATGAAAATAATACATAATTTCATTAATAAATAATAACAAAATGATATAACAACAATAAAAACTCATGATATAAAAACAACATTGATGCAAATAATGACTGATAAAGTGATTAAACTTATTCTAATATCTCCCTGAATACCACACTAACAGTGAAAACAGTTTCAGAGTGCTTGACTAATTTCCCTTGGGATAAAGTATTTACAACTTTAACTTTAACATCACATGGTCTTCGAACTTGAGAGAAAGCAACATATAACTGACCATGTGTGAAAACGGGTTCAGGTAGGAATATTCCTACTCTGTCTAGAGTTTGTCCTTGTGATTTAGTAATAGTCATTGCAAATGCTGGCATCATGGGAAACTGTTGTTGAATTAATTTAAATGGGAGGCCAGTGTCAGATGGGGGCAAATCAATTCTTGGCATCAGAACAACCTCTCCCTCTGCAGATCCTGTTAATACTTCAGCTTCCATAATGTTAGGTAGTAATCTTTTGAGACTAAATCTGGTACCATTACAAAGACCCCATTTACTATTAAGATTTCTCAATAGCATGATGATTGCACCCACTTTCAATTTTAATTTATAACACAGCATTCCTGAAGGAATAATACTTAAGAAATTCAATGGGAAAATTTTCCTTTTCAGCATCATCTGTTGAGTCAATGGAATCATCACTCAAATAGGTGTGAAAATCTCCAACAAGTATATCCAAAATTTCTTCATTTAATTTTTGAACATGCTCATTTTTTGGACAAAAAATTTCACATTTAGATATATTTTTAATATTATCTATAGAATATATAATATTTCCAAAGGTGGCTTCAATCATAGATCCATTACAAATCATTTCATGGGGAATTTCAATAATATCCATTCCTAAATGAAAATGCTATCAAATTTTCCATCTCCAAGTTTTACTAACCATTCGCTATAAGCAGAATCATCTGATCTCATATTTGTTTTAAGAGACAACTTTCTGAAACATCTCCAAACATCACAGTACTTTCAACTTGTTTGTACTATGGCCGATCGCATAGCATATGGCATGATACTGACACATTATTGAAAATCCCCTCCAAGAAGGAGAACTTTTCCACCAAATGCAACATTCAAATTCATAATTTCTCTTAGCAATCTGTCTACGGCGTTTATAGCATGACTGGATGCCATGGTGTATTCATCAATAATAAGAAGTTGGGCCTTTTTAATGGTTTTAGCAACTTCGCCACACACAGCAGTGGCCACCAGGGTCTCCGCATGCTCCAGAGGCCAGCAGTCAGCCCTATTGTGGGTGCTGGGCTAGGGGTGTGGACCCGAAGCGCCACTTGCAAGCAGCTGGGGTCAGGGCAGGAACATCCCTGTCTCTGGAAGTCAGCAGTCAGCCCTGTCGTGGGCACCAGGCTAGAGGCCATGTAGGGACCCTTAGGCCACACACGGCAGCAGACACCAGGGTCTCCGCATGCTCCAGAGGCCAGCAGCCAGCCCTGTCATGGGCACTGGGCTGGGGGTGCTTGGCTTCAGAGCTCGAGATCCAGCACCTGGGACTGACAACTCACAGCCCCACTTTGTGCTCATTACTCAAGGTGCCCTGGGCGCTCATTTGCATGTCCCACTCGACAGGTAAACCTCGCAGCTCAGTAACAGCCTAACTATCAGAGCAACCAACATGCGAGCTGCGTGAGGGGATCCTGTGGCATCAAATTCCCCTAACCATTCCAAGGTCACTGAGAAAGGATGAGACTCAGTCACTGTAACTGAAAAGGAGGGGTCTTGCCAGCCCTTAAATACTGTGTGGGCAGACCCTATAGCATCCTTGCTTTGGCAGCACATATACTAAAATTGGGATAACATAGAGGCATTCCAAATTTTACACCCAGCTCTCCTGCAATAGGCCTTCCCTCCCCTGGCTGCCCAGCACCATGGCCTCCCCTGTCCCACCCACCGAGGCCACGCCCACCACTCCTGATTGGATGGTAGCATAGCGAAGGTACAGTTACATTTGCATATTTCTCTTCTATTATATAGGATGGTTGTTTGCCCAAGTCCAAATGAAGAGATTTATAATGATTTATTTTTTTACTTAATTGTTAATTATATAGTATCCTTTTAAACATTGCTGACTTAAAACAACAATAAACAACAAAAGTGTTCATTTTTAGAGAATAAACACTTTTTGTTTAGAAAAGCACTTTTTTCTAATATATTAGTTATTAATGACCATTGAATCAAACTCTCTTCCCATAGCCATATTCTAATTAAAAAGTTCTTTTCACTTGGACACAAATTCTATGCTAGAGTCATTGTGTCTCAGGCTGACCTAGAACTAGACCTTCAGGCTAGATTCATGTGGCAAAGCTTTGCGGCTCCTCTCAGCTTCTAGCTCTGTCCTCATTTAAATCCTGCTGTGGCTTAGTTCCTCAGGTGTTTCAACTCCTTTTTCTCAGCACTAGACCTCTTACTTTCTTCCCTGTATCAGAAGTAGGGAGAGAGAGAAAAAACCACCTATTCCTTTATTGTGAACACAGGATTCTGCCCCATATTCTTTGTAATGCTAAGAAAGCAGTTCCTACTGTCTTCCACTAGGAGTCAAATACATCTTTTCACTGAGTTTTCTCCTTGGGCCTTCTAGAAAGTAGAGATTATGCACAATAATCTTATTTTAGCAAAGTCACAGCAATGGTTTCACAAGAGGCAGTTTATACAAACTGTCCTTATTGATAAATTCCTCAGAAACTCATTTTCTAAAGAAAGAGATAGAGCTCTTAAACAGAAATGTGAAGCAACATTTAGACAAAGCTCCTGTTTGGGCATTTAGGCTTTCTGCATAGCTCCCCTACATTATGCAGGACCACAAACAGTAAGTAATTTGAAATTTATAGTACATGCAATAAGAAGTTGCAAGAAATTTAAAGACAAGACACAATGTTTTGCAGCTCCTCTCTTCAAGAGTTGGAGTGTACTTTCTTATCTGAAATCTGGACTGTTTTGTCCCATTCTGAGGTGACTCCTTTGACCTCAGAATGGGACAGAAACGATGTGATAATTCTGAAGGCTCAGCCTCAAGAAGTCCTGTAGCTGGCTCTAATGGGTGGACTCGTGAGTCAGCAGCAGGGATCCCACTGAGTCATGTTAAGATTCCTAGAACCACATCCTCCCCTTGGCTCACACTTCTTCACTAGGCATACTAGGGGTGCAGCAAATGCCTACTAAATATTCAGCAGGAGTGACCTAGACCAGGGCGTTCCACAGCACAGCTGCTTAACCCACTGGAGGGATAACTTTTTCTTCTTTCTAAGGCAATAGCCCATTTATATGTTTGCTTAATGCTAACAAAACCTGATCACCCTGAGGTTAAATGTCTTTTAGACTATATATGCAATCAGCGCTTACTAAGACAATATTTGCATGTAATACATGTTTGTAGAATGAATAAAGGAAAATGACCATTCAGAGTTCAGTATTTATAAATATGTAAATTTATATCAGTATCATTGGATATTTTGAGATTGCACATCTCATTAGGCTAAAAAAAAGTAAATAACCCCTTAAAAAGTATATGTATTCATTTATAAATTAGTCATAAATTAATTAAATGTACTATTGTATCTATGTTTTATGTACATAACATACAAAATATATAAATTTAAAAGGGATGAGAAAATAGAAACAAATGATGCTTTTAAGTAATTATTTTATTTTTTAATGATAACATTTTATTCCTACTAAAATCTTTTACACATTATTAATATTCTTGGTGAGAACAATGCAACTGAATATTCTTTGTTATGTTTTAAATTCTTGGTTTAGGACTTTGTTATATACTTATTGAGTGGGCTAAGTCTATGTTTAGTTTGTATTCTTACTTGGTTATAATGCTGTCAAAAGGGAAAAAAAGATATTTTATAGGTGCAAATGGGAATCATGCACAATTAGTCCCCCTTACCAAAACATGGTACTCATTGCTCAATCATATTCACCAATTATGCAAAGGCTTTTGTGAAAATGTAGCTAACACCTTTCTATAGTCCCTGAAATCAACATTCTTTTCTTAGAAATAAATCAGAAGAGATGAAATATAGCTTTTGTTTTATATTTTTATAAAATGTGTTCAAAGTTAAGCATTGAGTGAATTTTAAATGGTATAAAACTTAGTTTCTTTTTTATAAAAATATTTATTGTTGAAAGTATTACATATGCTGCCCCCCTTTTTAAAAGAAAACAGTTTCTTAGTGTGAAGACATGAAAGTTTTTATAAATGATGCAGTGTCATTTTCAACAACAAACTCACACAATGATGACTACTCGATATTCACAGCAGTCTTTCCTAGCACAGGTTTCTTTGGAAAAGCTGTCACTTTGTTATTCACTGGTGAGCTGCCCCTTTTACCTTAAGAAACAGATTAGGTGTATTAATTAATTAATTTAATACCCACTAGATATAATTATGTTACTAGATATTTGTCATTATTTAAAAGGCCACATTTTGGAAAATGATGGCATTTTTGCAAAAGCACAATCAGCAGAACATCCTAAGGACTTTGCCATAATAGAACCAGCACACTTCTCTCTGTACAAAAGATTTGTATGATCTCTCCATGTCACTACAAAATAATCTAAAGATTTTACTCTATTGTAAATGATCTTATTTTTATAAAGTCAATAATAACCCCACCCTAGCCGATTTTGCTCTGTGTTTAGAGTGTCAGTCTACAGACTGAAGGGTCCAGGTTTGGATTCTGGTCAAGGGCGTGTACCTCAATTGCAGGTTTGACCCTGACTCTAGTTGAGACATTTTGCAGGAGGCAACAGATCACTTGTCTCTCTCACATTGATGTTTCCATCTCTGTGTCTCTCCCTCTCCCTTCCACTTTCTCTAAAAAAATCAATGGGAAAAAAATATCCTTGAGTTAGGATTAACAACAAAAATAATCAATACCACCCCTAACATTCTATATTTCTTTATTATTTTACTATTTCTTTACTGGTCCAGGACCAGGAACATCAGTGTCACCTGGGAGCTTTTAGAAAAATGCAGGCTCCCAGGCTACAGGCTGACTCAGAATCTGCATTCTAACAAGGCCCCGATGACTCGTACACTCATTCATGCCAAACACACACAGTCAGGTTTGAGAGTGCCAACCTGTGAAACTCTGGCTTCCACTTCTTTGCTGCAATCGCTTGCTTAGGAAAAAACAAACTACTATCTAAATTTCACACATGGGGCAACTCTATAATAGCCTGATTTCTTTCGAATCCTGTTTTCCTCCAATCAAACCACCTGCCTCATTGGCCGTAACATTCACTCGGTTTTTAAGAAGTAATTTTCTGTGGAGAACATATTTTCTCTAGTGCCTCTTTCCTTTAGTGAACTCACTAAATGAGTCACTAAAATAGTCACTTTACACTATTCCTTATTGGAAAAGAACCTAGTAATACCATTAACTTAGACCAGTGGTTGGCAAACTGTGGCCCGTGAGCCACCTGGGGCATGTGAGTCACGGTTTGCTGCTCTATTGACTAATGAGTTTGCTGACCACTGGGATAGGGGCTTAATCACAAGGAACAACAACAGCCTGTAATTATTAGAATAGAGAGTCTAGGTCAGTGGTTGGCAAATTTATTAGTCAGCAGAGCAGCAAACCATGGCTCCTGAGCCACATGTGGCTCTCGAGCCACAGTTTGGCGACCACTGACTTGACAACATCTATACTTATTTCCCAAACAAACCTCCCAGTTGGTATCATTAGTTCTGTACTCACTTCTCACTTTCAACAATGTTTTCTACCCAGCTTTTAATCTTATCCTATATTAGAGGCCAGGTGCATGAAATTCATGCGCGTGTGTGTGTGTATGTGTATCCCTTAGCCCAGCCGGCACCCTCTCCAATCTGGGACCCTTCGAGGGATGTCTGACTGCCCGTTTAGGTCCGATTCTACCAATCCTACCAAATCTGGACTATACGGGCAGTAAGACATTCCTCTCCCAATACAGGACTGCTGGCTCCCAACTGCTCACCTGCCTGCTTTCCTGAATGCCCTAACTGCTTTTGCTTCCCAGCCTGATCACCCCCTAGCCCCTCCGCTGCCAGCCTGATTCATGCCTAACTGCTCCCTTGCCAGCCTGTTTGCCCCAAATTGCCCTCTCCTGCAGGCCTGGTCACCCCTAACTGCCCTCCCTTGCAGGCCTGTTTCCCCCCAACTGCTCTTCCCTGCAGGCCTGGGTCCACCTCAAATGCCCTTCTCTGAAGGCTTGGTCACACCCAACTTCCCTCCTCTGCCAGCTTCATCACCCCTAACTGCTCTCCCCTACAGGCTTGATCATCCCAAACTGTCCTCCCTTGCAGGCCTGGTCCCTCCCAACTTCCCTCCCCTGTTGGCCTGATAGCCCACAACTGCCCTCTGTTGCAGACCTGGTCCCTCCTAACTGCCCTCACCTGCTCCCATCTTGTGTCCATATTGGGGCAGCCACCTTGTGTGTTGAAATGATGGCAGAACGACCTGAAAATGACTGGTCACTATGATGGGCACTGACCACAAGGGGACAGACGTTCAATGCAGGAGTTGCCCCCTGGTGGTCAGTGCGCTTCCACAGTGGGAGTGCTGCTCAGCCAGAAGCCGGTTCAGTGCTGGCCAGCACAGCAACAGTGGTGGGAGCCTTTCCTGCCTCAATGGCAGTGCTAAGGATGTCTATGGGGAGTGGGCCTAAGCCAGCAGGTGGATATCCCCTGAGGACTCCCCAGCTGCCAGAGGAATGTCTGACTGCCAACTTAAGCTGGCAGGTAGACATCTTTCGAGAGGTCCTGGACTGCAAGAGGGCACAGGCTGGGCTGAGGGATCACCCTGAGTGCACAAATTTTTATGCACTAGACCACTAGTTTACTGATAAAGGAATCCGTTTATTTGTGGCCATCCTCTTTTCCACATGATTTAGCTATTTTTACCACTGAAAGAAGAGCACAGAAAGATTTGTGATCTTTTGCTTCTTCCTGAGTAAGAAGCTTTAATAGACAGTTTTTATTGTGGTTTAGTGACATGTTTAAAAAATACTGGATTGAGTATCATTTGCCTTAAAATATTGCTGAGGCTATTGTAGAAGTGGGTGTCTGTATTCTAATTGTTCAACTCCTGGATATTCCACTAATGGATGTCTTCCTTCTCACATTCAGCATATTGTCAGATACCACACACAGTTGCAGCAAATTTAATAACAGTTTATGATAGTGGATAAAAATATGTAGTATTTTAAATAACCTTTGTTATTTGCATTTCTTTTTATTTGGCTGATTCATTAGAAGGAGCAGATCACTACTGTGGAGAACTAGTGTCCACTCGGCCATTTCCACAGTGTCTGACTTTCAACTGCTATTTCTTTGCAGAAAACTTTAAAGTTATGTGTCCATTTTCTGAGAGTTAGTTTGGTTAAAATGAGATACTATATTTCACCAGTGCCCCAACAGGGAATATCTCTCACTACAGGAAGTGAATGGTGAGGAGCACCACATGGAGATCCCCCGTTTGTGTCATCACAAAATAGCCACATACCTCTGGGCCAGTTATTTATAAACCTCAGAGCAGCCTGTGTCTGTATTTGTGGAATGGTCCTGCCTGGAAATAGGAAGAAAATGAGGAGGGCGCCCCCTCTCACATACTCATGTTCCTGTTCCCTGGACTTCACTGATCCGGGAGCTCACTTCTCACCCTTCCAGGTGTAATCTGGTCGTACCCTGTAGCTGTCTGGTCCTCCCTCTTGCTGACACTCCTATCTCTCTCTCTCACACACACACTTAAACTCTTTCACAGTCCAATACTCACCTTTCGTAAACAAGCTTTGGAGAGAATATTTTATTTTCTTCTGCCCTTGAGCAGATGCTACCTACTTTGCGAGATGGTAGAGGGCTTCCTCCCTCTACGAAAGCACTGAAGCTGACTTTGCTGTCGTTAAATTTTATAAGGTGATGCTGGCCCTATCAACCCTGCTCCCCTCCAGGCTGCTTTATTCGTGAACCACAGTGGAGCGTTAACCTTTCTAGGCATAAATAATGCAGCAGCACCTGGGAGGGATCGGAAGAGGCATGAATGGCCGGGCCTTTATATGGCCTTTTTCCCTTGGTTACTTGCAAACTTCTTTTTCTTCTTGTGTTTGACAAAATGTCAAAACGGCATTTCTCCTTTATCTATGCTAAGAAATTCTTCATCCTGCCCTGAACCTTTGCTCTCTGTCATTTAACTTTGCCATGTGGGTCCCATGACTGAAGATTGGGCACAGCCACGTGACACCCTTTGGCTAGAGGGGTATTAGGAGGTAAGACAAACAGAGGCTGAAGATGGGCGTGGCCACTGGACCCTGCTCTCCTTCATCCCTCCATCACCATGAGGAGGACAAGTGAGCTGAGCCCACCAGTCCCAGGATGAGGCTGAGGATCACATGCAGCAGAGCCCAGTCACTCCAGTGACCTCTGGGCCAGTGGACAGCAGTGAAGTCCAGAGTGGTGAGTCCAGTCATGACCAATAATGCCACTTAACTCACCCCCAGCTGATTCCAGAAATGGGGATATATACACTTACTGGTGTATATGCCTGGGTTTTTGAGGTTGACTGTTAATTGGCACTAGGTCTGTCCTCCTGTCCAAGGCCAGTTGATCACACTACACTCTGGACCAGGCGAGACCCCTTCTTAGAGACCCGTCTCCAATTATTACCCCCTGTGCCTCCTGCTTCATGAATATTTTCTTCCCTATTGCCTATTTCTCATCAACATTTGAATCACATCAAGTCTGTCTTTATCATTTAGTTTCTAAATAATTGCCTTCTGTCCTATTACTGTCCTCTTCCACTGATCACCCTCCTCCTTCATGTATCACCTCATCTTCCCACCCCTTCACAGGTAGAACCTTGCAAAACAAGGGTCATCCCTAGTCACAGATTCTACTTTTCCACCTCCCATGTTCTCTGCAATCCACTTTCCCATCACGCCATTGAAACTGCTCTTACCCAGACCACCAGTGATCTAGTTATTTTTGAATCTGATGGATCCTTTTAGTCCCCACCTCCATCCCTCCACATCCTTCTCTTCTTTGATGGTCTCTCTGACACTATGCTCTCCTACATCTCCAACTTCTCTGCTGACCTCAGGCTGCCTTAAAGGCTTCTCATCCTCATTCCACCTCTTGGTTGATTCCCTCAGGCTTTGTTCTAAGATCTTTTTACCCTCAGCGCGGGCTAATCTCATCCATATCTCAGCAATAGGGTGATGACTCCCAGATTTGTATGACCTGCCAGCTCCCTGTACTGAGCTCCAAATAGATATATCTAAGACTTTATCAGATGTCCCCCAGGAAATATGGGATGACTAAAATTTAATTCAGTGTCTTCCCCATCAAACTCCCTCCTTCCCCTGTATTCACTGTCTCGGTGAATTGTACCATTTCTCCCACTAGTAACATAATCAGAATCCTTGGCTTTATCCTTAGTTTCTCTCTTATTCCCTGAGTTCAACCCATTCTTAAGTCCCATTAATTTGACTTTCCTAATATGTCTTCAATCTGTTCACTTCTCTCTATCCCACATCAGCAGCTTTTATCCCTTGACTTGATTAATACTTTACCAGGCTCCTAACTGGTCTTCCATCCTCACATATACTGGCACCAAGCCATTTCCCATATGCTACCAGTACCATCTTTCTAAAATGGAATTTTTATGTCATTCCCCTTCTTAGAATCTTCCAGTGGTTTCCCATTGCAGGAATCACAGAAGGTCCCTTGTGATCTGGATCCCTGCCTACTTTCTAGCTTTCCCTCTTGACATTGCTGTCCTGAGCTAGTGGAAGGCAGAAAGAACCACTTGCAGTTGCTCAAGGATGCCCTGTTTTCTCTCTTCTTGCAGGTTTTGCACCTCCAACTCCTACTTGGGACACCCACACCTCACCCTGGCACTGGCAGGTCAGGTAGAAAGCATTCCTGTATCCCCATCATGCATTGGTACTTCACCCTCTACCACTTACCCCATCCCCTTGCATTTGGTGATCTCTCTCCTAGTCTCTCATCCTGTGTAAGTTCCTTGAGGCAGGAATCCATATTCTCAGAACCCACCACATATGGAAACATCAACATTGGTAGTCTGAGCCATTGAGAAAATAAATGAATTAATATGCATGTGAATCATAGACCTCCTACCTGAAAGCTACTCCCACCTTGTATACTGCAGAGCAAAGATCTTTTCATTCCTCAAGGATTACCTGCTCTTGCCTATCATTTAACAAATGGGGTTTGTCCTTATTTTATTGGCACTATCTTTAGGTCCTATAAAAATGTCTTCAATTTCTTTTATTAGCTATCTCAGAGCCATAAACTTCTCCAGTTCCCCTTGTCTCTAATGACTGCCATATGGGGACATGATGCGCTAATGCTCGCTTCAATAAGCTGAAGTTATTATTAAAACACACTGAACTACCTTCAGCTCACCTCACATTTTAAAGGGCCCACTAAAATTGATTCTGTGAGATAGGCTTTTAACAAATATCCCCCTTAAGGAGAAAATATAAACAGGGGAGGGCTGTTGTTGGCCAGGTAAACACAGGCCTGTTTGGAGACTTAGTGTGTTTGTTTCACTTGACCACACAGGAAGTAATAATGCCCATCGGCAAGGTGTAGTCTAAGCCTGCTTCTGTCCTGCGCTCTTGAGTTCTCAAAGATTCTGAGGAAAAATGACACCAGCATCAGCTTTAAATGATTCCGGGAGGAACTCAGCTGTGATGTGCACACAATTCATGTGTCTGTGTGATGGCGGTAACAGTGCACAAAAGCCTTGTAGCACAGAATGTCTTGTTAATTTCCGCCATGGTCCTCCACTCCAATAAGCCAGAGTATCACAATTCTGCATCTAAAAACTTTCTTATGAATGCATGAAAATTGTGTATATTATATCAATTTATATATATACACACACATTTGTCTAAGCCTTCTGTCCACCACCTTCTAAGACTGTAAACAACATTTTCCTGCATCTCCATTTGGGGTCACATTCCTGGAACTGAGGGTCCAGGAATCATCATCAGACAGGTCATTCAAGGCTGGAACACAGTTTCAATGTGGGAAAGAAAGCTTGGACCTAGTCTAATGTCTGTTTGTAGATTTCTTAAACTGTGGCCATTTGACCAGGTAGCTCTCCTGAAGTCTAGTCACTATGTCTACCACTACAATGAAATGTGTTATTAGGGGTTTGTCAGCATAACCCAGACAGAGTCTTAGACAGAGAAAGGAACATGTTTCAGAGAGAGCTGGAAGGCTTGGGGGCTCCTGGAACACACAGCCCCAGGCAAGGCAAACTGGAGAGAATTTGGGTGAGCTTGGACTAATGATTTGGGGCCATGAGCTGCCAATTGCTTTTGCAGGTGTTGACAAGTTTTTAATGTCCATTCTAGTTTTAGTTTAGTTTTGTTGTGGTTTTTTTGTTTGTTTGTTTGTTTTGTTTTCAGAGAAATGAAACCACTGTGGTGTCAATAAGTGAGAAGAAACCGTTGGAAAAGTTTATCATGCAGTAGAGAGAAATGCTGAAATGGTTAAATAAATAGGGGTTATAGTAGAGAAGCAGAAATGAGTCTTAAAGAATGGGTCCATTGGAGGGTTAGCCACAGTATCCCAGGCTGGACCTAGCAAGCACATTACCTCCTCACCAACCTGGGACACACGATCTGTTTTCATAGCCTATGCCAGCCCTTTGTGTTCAGTCTGAAGAAGTAGAGTTCAATGTGTGCCAATGTCTAGAAAGTTTCTCTCTAGCCAGAAAATCCTCAGAACATACATGAGGCATCTACTGGCTTCCAAAGGTAGAGAAGTCTTCAATTAGTTAAAAAATATATGTTTGTTAATACATTGTAAACATGTACTACTATCCTATCTAATGAAAAAGTATTATGCAAATTGACTGTACCTTTCATCAAGCCACACCCACATCCATGCCCTTCAGCCAATCAGGAACAAATTATGCAAATAAACCCCAACCAAAATGGCAGCGGCCACTGAGAGCAGGAAGGAGGCTTGAGTTTCCCCAGCAACAGAGGAAGCCAAGCTTTCCACCTGCCATTGCTGGCCTAGGCCTCCACTCAATGCTACAAAGTTTCAATGATAAAAGATACATAATCCTAACAGAAATGGGGGCAGCCACAGAGCTGGAGAGAGCAGAGGCTAGGGTTTCCTGAGCAATGGAAGAAGCCAAGCTTCTGCAGCCCTGGCTGGCCTAAGCCTCCACTCTAGGCTACAAAGTTTCAATTACTGAAGGTAAATGTCCCAATAGAAATGGTTACTGCCACAGAGCAAGCAGAAGGCTTGGCTCTGCTCCAGGCTATAAAGTTTTAATTATAGAACATAAATTAATTCCAGATCCCAGGACCTCTGCTTGGGTCACTGGGGGATGTGGCCAGCCTGTAAACCACCACAGGCCCCTTGCCCAGGCTGCCCCTATGCCCCAAGGGAGCTCCCACCCTGATCTGGGACACTCTTCAGGGCAAACCAGCTGGCCTCCACCCATGCACCAGGCCTCTACCCTATCTAATGAAAGAGTAATATGCAGATTGACCATCACTCAAACACACAAGAGGGTTGCCCCCATGTGGTCAAAGATCCTGCCCCCATGTGAACACAAGATAGCCACCACAAGATGGCCAGCAGGAGAGGGCTGTTGGGAGGTTCCAGGCCTGCAAGGGAGGGCAGTTGTGGGCAATCAGGCCAGCAGGGCAGGGCAGTTGGGAGGGACCAGGCATGCAAGGTAGGGTAGTTGGGGGCAATCAAGTTTGCAAGGGAGGGCAGTTAGGGGTGACCAGACCAGCAGAGGAGGGAAGTTGGGGGCAAACAGGCTGGCAGGGGAGCAGTTAGACATCAATTAGGTTGGCAGGGTAGTGGTTAGTGGGTGATCAGGCTGTCAGGCAGAAGCGGTTATGGGCAATCAGGGTGGCAGGCAGGTGAGCAGTTTGGAGCCAGCAATCCTGGATTGTGAGAAGGATGTCCAGCTGCCCATTTAGGTTTGATCCTACCAGGATCAGGCCAACCAGACAGTGGGACATTCCTCGAGGGGTCCCAGATTAGAGAAGGTGCAGGCTAGGCTGAGGGACACCCCCCGCTTCCAATGTAAAAGCGAATTTACACTATAAAAATAGTGTTTGTATTTACTGAGCTGTTCTTGTGTGTTAGCAACAGCTCTCAGCAAATTTCGTGCACTGGGCCTCTAGTACTAATATAAAATGCAGATGATAAAGCATATATAAAAAATTGAAGCTAAGTAATGCAAGGGATAAACACATTAACAGGTTCAAACATGGTGTTTTTATCCCACACAATGGGAGGCTGCCTCTCATGCCTCCTGCAGCAGGGAGGCGGGTGAGGCTGCTTTGCGTACTCATGGGTAGGCTTCCAGAGAACACGAAGATAAAGAGAGTGAGAAGCAGCTTGGCTGGAGGGCTCAGTTGGTTAGAGCATTGTCTCCTGCACCAAACAGGTTGTGGGTTCGATTCCTAGTGAAAGCACATTACCTAGGTTGTGGGTGTGATTCCTGGTTGGGGTGCATATGGGAAGTAATCTACTAGTTGGTTTTTCTCTCTTTCTCTCTCCCCTCCTCTCTTTCTTTCTCTCTCCCCCTTCCTTTCTTTCTAAAAACCCTTGGGTGAGGATTTGAAAATTTTTTTTAAGTTTAAAAAAAAAACACACATGAGAGCGAGTAGCTGGTAAATTCCTCAGAGAGGGGATTTATAAATATGGAGGTGTAGACTTCCATTTCTGGAACTCCTAAAAACATTTCTACTGCAAAATAAACAAATAAGCAAAACACTGAATAAAATGTTTTCAAAATTCAGAACCCTTGAGAAAGGCTGAGACTGTGAAAAAAAAAATGGCTGTGGAGGCAGCACTTGCCCTCAAGGGTTTCTTGGTTTCCATTATCTCTTTTCATGCCTGGATTTCCTGGCTTTGTTGGGGCAGGTTGAGAGTTGGAGAAGCAGGGACCCCCACATGCTACACCCTCAGTGAGAGGACAGAGGAGGAGAAGACTCTGCTTCACAAGGGCACAAACAAGGACACTTGTTAGTTTCTGCCTTGGCCCTTGGAAGATGGAAAACCTCTTCCAAATACGTGTAACCACAGGCTGGTTCCCACACAGGGTTGGGGATTGAATTCACACTCTCTCTTTATACCAAAGAGCACTGAGACTAATTAATGAGAAATTAGTTCAAGGCAGCCCACTGTGGAAAGCACCCCTAGCAGATGGCAGAAGCAAATGCAAACGTTCTCTCTGGAGGAACATCCACCAGTCTCCTGGGATTCCCATAGATAAAAGCCTGAGAAACAGGAGGCGTAGAGGAGGGAGAAGTCAAACATAGATCTAAGCAGAGTTCCCCAGGGAGATAATACAGAAAATGGGTAGAGACAATATCTGAAGAAGAGAGGCTAGGAATTTTCCAGATTTGGAATCACAACAAATCCCAAGCAGGATAATAAAAAATAATCCACACGTTGACACATTGTAGTACAACTGCCTTCAGGCCAAAGGCAAAGAGAAGATCTTTTAAATGGCCAGAGAGAAAATGTGGATCAGAGGAACTGCAATGGAGGGACACTAGCCTCCTCAAGAGCAATGAAGAAGGCTGAAAGGTAAAGGGACACCAGCTGCAGGAGGCTGAGAATCAGGGATAGCAGACCTTGTGGCAACGTCTTTGGAGAATACAGGAAAAGAAAAAACATTTTTCAGACAAATGTCAAAAGAATTGAGCACTGACAGAACCTTCCTAAAAATCTTCTCTTTGGGAGATCCCCCCCCCCTCGTTCTTAGAGAACAGTGCTCAGTCCCAGTCAGTGCTGGATCTGAGAGGCACTGTAATTCCCATGGAGAAGGTGCCCCTTGATTCTCCTGCCCTCACACTTCCTGTCTACTGCTAGTCCCCATCTGCTCAGAGATACCTGGATGGGCTGTGTGTATTTTTTCTCTCTCTTTTCTCTTATTGCTTCACTAAAATGACATTAGTCATTCCTCCTCTTTCCTGAGTGGATTGCCTGCACCAGATGTTAAATATTCGATCCTGTCCAGAGATTAGTGAATCTCAGATATGAGGCATCTCCTAGGCTCCAGACGAGACAACACCAGAAAGGCCTACCCAGTGGACACACAAAAGAGGTGACTAATGTCCTTTGTTTCCCAACCAGCTCATGCTTATCCCCATTTTATAGTAGTTCCATTTGCTCTTCACCTTTTTGTATTTGGGTGACCCTAATAGTATTATTAGGCAACATGAGAAATTGGGAAGCATAATTAAAATGAAGTGCACATAACTCTGTCCATCCAAAAGCCCCTTTCATCATAGCTCTCAGAGCAGTTCATTAAGTGGTCCTGCCAGCTGGAAAGGAGCAGGCAGAGTGTGTGCCAGGGTGGGCCTCTCCTAGTCCTCAAGGCTGTGGATGCAATGCAGCTCTCTGCCCTCCCCACTGCCCAACTGCCTAGGCGGCTCTGGGACCGAGTGCATTTGTCAAGTGTCTCCTGAAACCAGAGCTCAGGGCCAGAACTCAGCACACCACCCCAGAGGAGTGAATCTGTTCCAGAATGGAATCCTTTAGGGTACTGGCAGGTTGTGGATGTAGAACTGGCTTTTCTCCAGGGCCTTGACCATCCTTGAAGGAAAACACTAATCTTGGGATGGAGGAGGGGTGCTGACAGAGATTCACGTACCACACAATAAGATAGGTAAGCCTCAAGCGTCTGAGTAATTTTATGATTTCCAAATAGTGTAGCCATTTCGTTGTCCTTTACAGAGAATAAAAGCTCAGTCACGAGGCCAGTTTCATTAGCTTCTTAGAACAAACTTGATGAAGCAGAGATTATAGGCACCCTTACTTTATAAATGGAAGATGCTAAGGAGAGAAGTCAAGGGAATAAGTTCCATTATTGGTGAGCTCAGAACCCTCACCCTTTCTAGGCAAAAACAGAGCTTTATACAACAAAGACAGGGTTCATGGCCTGGGAAGTTACACAATTACACATAAAATAGTGTTTGTATTTATTGAGATCTTCTGTGTGTTAGGAACAGCTCTCAGGGATTACTTGTACTAACTCATTTATCTCTATAGAAACCCGAGCAGGTACTATTTTTATTCCCATTCTACAAAATTGGAGAACTAAGACTCAGAGAGGTCAAGTTTCTTGCCCGATGTCTTAGAGCCAGTACAGTGTCTGGAATCAAACCCCCCAGAGTCTTTGCTCTTAGTGACTTTTACAAGTATATTCTTTTACCTTCCTCCCTCTCCCCTCTACCTCTCTCTTCCCTCTTCCCTGGCTGTGTGCAAGTCAATCTCTAAATAAGGGTCTGGTAAGTACTGAAATGCTAAAGTAATGCGAAGAAAATGTGAATTGTTTTTCCTTTAATTCCCAGTGCTGTCAGCTAGTAGGTTCTCAGTGTAAATGGGTCTTTGGTGGGTTTTGCTGATGAGGAAAGGATCAGCATTCAAGCATATGCAGCTTAAACTCAGTTGCTCTTAGGTCAATAGCATGAAGCATGCAGGTGCTTTGTGATTGTGGATGAAAAGACTGGGACTTAACCCAGGGCTTGGTGATATTAGCCGGGGCTGGAACTAATGAGCCACAGCTCCATCTCTGAGATCCAACCCAGGGCACCGTGTCACAGCACTGGCATCCACAGATCCGCCCAGGTGCAGAGCCCCTGCTGGCTTCCCATGGGCCTGAACCAGGTTCTGTTCTGGAAAGGCCAGCAGGGCAGGCCTGCCCATGCTCTCCTTACCATACCTTCTCGAAAAGCAGGTGTGGAAGTTGGTCAGCCAGCAGAGAAGGTGATTGCCCCCTGATATCACACATAAGGTTTATTAAACTGCAGAGCACCAGAGTGTGCTTGTGACTGGCTGGTCCTTGGCAGCCTGCCCTTGTCATCCGTGTCACCAACTGTGTTTCGCTGCCACAGCTTTATTAGGATGCAGTGACACCTTGCAATTGTTCCTTTGTTTGGGCCCATTGACTAGACCATATGTCTTAGGACTCTCTGCCAGTAGAGCTATCATATATTAATTACCTCTGCTTTGGATTCTGTAAACACTGCCTGGCTAATCATGGGTAGAAAAGTGTCTTCGGAGACAAAGATAGAGAGGAAGGGACAGGTCCAGGTTTTGTAGGGCCTGAAATTTATACAATTTTGAAGGCTCTCTTTAAGAAAAGGAATACAACACTATAAAGATGAGATTTCTGGGCTCTTGTGAGTGACTTGGAAAGGACCTATATGAATGGAATGAGGTGCTGAAGATGACACATCATTAACTTTATGGTAAGAGTGTCTCTTCATTTCCAGTGATTGACAGATGTATGGAAGCAAGGGTGTCACAAGTGTGGTTGCCACTTGAATAGACCTCTGCCATCGCTTGTTTGGGGGCCTATCAACAGAAATTGGTCTTCCTCTTTAGCAAACAATGAAGGAGAAGAAAGTAGGAGAAAAGAAGAGATGCAGTGCAACTTTCAACATGAGTTCACAAAAGAGAAAAGTCAGCATGTCCATAGATCGCTCCAGCTAACAGAGCACAAAGCAAAGGGACAGATTGAGTGGAGAAAACAGAAATGCCCACCCATCACCTCCTGCCATTGTTTCCATCCACTCTCTACCCTTCCCTACCCTGCTAGGGATCCCAAGGCTACCTCTACAGATTCCATTGCCCAGGCTCTCTTGCCTTCTCACCTACAGTTGGCCTTGGCCAATGGTAAGCACTAACAAGAGATCAGAAAGAGAGAGGAGAGAGAGACTTGCGTAATTCTTCCCCATGCCTTCCCCACTTCAGTATCACATTTGTGGCAGGGGCTGAGCAGTCATGCCTCCATGCCTGCAGCTCTCACTGGGCTCTGGTCACAGGCAAATAGTAGCAATGGCTTCCCAGCAATGGCAGCAGTTTCTGCGTGACTCTACATGCAAAGGATGGTCAGCCTGACCCGCAAGACCTCTTATGAAAGGAAGGCATTAAGAAAGGAGGAAAAAGAAAGGGACACACAGAAAGAGGGAAACAGAGAGCAAGACAGAGAAAGTTAGAAACCTACTCGCAATGATTATCCCAGGATGCCTACCTCCAGAACCTAGTGTTAAAGATTAATGATTTGTAAAGCAACAGGGATTCCCATGTGGAAACAGAAGGTGGGGGAGGTATTACAACATGGTCTTGAAAGGAGTCTGTTATTTTGAAGTTGGAAGCTGTGCTGAGGGTGCCTTGTGTTGAGAACATCTCTCTCTCTCTCTCTCTCTCTCTCTCTCTCTCTCTCTCTCTCTCTCTCTCTCTCTTCAGTCTTTGGAGAGCTGATATATACACTATGTTAACCCCAATCAGTCATGGGCCTTGAACAAAATCCTTAGACTATCAGTGACACCCTTTCCTTTCCAGTAAGACAGGTTGATAATGCCCATACTCCTCATCTCCCCAGAGATGCATCAGGAAATAAAGATTTAACAAACATCATGTTGAAGAAGCACAAAGCACCACCCTGAGTTAGGTCTTTTTATAGGTTGGTGGTATGACATCCAAGAACAGTAATTACGTGTTACACTTTTATAGGTTTTTCCATCATGTTGCAGATGATAGCAATGAGAGTTCCACAGGAAACAACATTCAGTGAGGACATGCTAGTAAAGAGCCTTCTTATAAAGGTGTGGTCAAGGCTAAGACAAATAGCAAGGAGTGTTCATCACCCAGAAAACTGCCAAGTGAGAAGCCAGTACTACCTCTATGCCTGTGACCATGCGAGCTGAAGTCATGGAGCAATTGTCACTCAGCATCACTCTAAACAAAGAACTCAGTGTGACTTCAAGAAAACCTGAGGAGAAGGGGGTAAAAGATGCCACTAAGAATCCCTTTTTGTATTTTCTCTTACATCCTCTTTTGGCAGTAGGTGAGATTATCCTATTTAATAACAGAGTAATATGCAAATTAACCATACCTCTGATTAAGCCATGCACACAAGCCCATCAGAGGGAGTATGCAAATTAACCCAACCAAGATGGCAGTTAATTTGCATATCTGCATGCAGAAAATGGCAGTATAGAAGGACACCAAGCACTGTGGAAGGGAGCAAAGCTGTGGAGAAGTAAGCAAGCAGGGTCGGGGAGAAGGGAGGTAGCAAGGCAAAGGAGAGGGAGTGAGGCAATGGAGACGGTAGCGAGCAAGGCAGCAAGACAGGAGAGAGAGAGAGGTAGTTGAGAAGGGAGTGAGGCAGCAGAGAAGGGAGGGAGCTTTGTTTAGGCCACAGGAAGCTCTATTTTTGTAGGAATCTTCCTGTGCTGGGTCTCTAGTCTATTATAAATCTGAAAAACCTAACAGATAAACATATTTATGGAGAAACAAAATTTATAACTATTATTTCAGAATAATTTGTCTGGGATACTTTAAATAGTAAACATTTTAGCTTATTAAAGAACACCAACTGATTTAAAAAATTATTTCATTTTATTTTTGAGACTTTGGCTAGATATATCTGCAGAGAAGCCCTGCCTATAGCTCTTCTACTAACTAGCTCCTGCCTTTAGTGGTCAGTCCATCTCCCACTGACCAGCAGCTCTTTCCTGTGGTAGTGAATACATCTGCTAACTGACCACCACTTGTCTATTTTTCACCTTAGCTCTTATTCAGCTATGAAGAAAGGAGACCCAGTGATCCAATTGGACAATTGGAGCTTTAGGGTTGATGTTTGAGTTAAGACGTTGGGTAGAGGGAGGCTTGTAGCTACTTTATAGAAGTTTTCTTTTATCCATTTCATTATCTTTCTGTCACTACACATGCCTTTGCTATTACTTGGGGGAAGACTCAACAACTGGACTTCGCTCAGGAACTTTCATGCATGACAAAGTCTCCTCATTGGCTGTAGGGTCTCTGGAGCCCCTTTGTGTAGAGTTTTTCTCAAGAACTGAACCTATAAAATCACTTGCTATTGATTATCTTCCCACATCAGGGAAAAGCCAAAAGACATCAAAATCTTATGAGCAAGAGAAGTAGAATGAACAGATGCTCTTTGTTCTGAGCCATGACTTTCTTCCTCCGTGCCTAGGGATTCTGTAAATCACCAAAACGAGCAGAGTAAAAACAAGGTAAGGATAAAGCCAACCATAAAAGCGCCACTCACCCCAGCCTACCCCTGACCTGTCAGTATCTTCACAACTCCATGCCTTGAGCAGGCTACCTGACTGAACATTTTTTGCAGGCTAAAATTCTGTACCTGCTGGGAAGTCAGGTATAAAAACAAAGGGAAAATAATTGGGCCACAGCTCTCTCAGCCTAACTCAATATAAAAAACAACTTTATTATGTAGCAGCTTCCAACCTATATCCAAAAATGCCCTTCTCATCTGTTAAACTATCTGAGGTCTCTTCCAGCTATAACTGCCTATATGAATATACTTAAATAGCTAAATAGCTTTTATGGACCCCAAAGAAATTTGTTCACAAAGAAAAAGTTTGGGCTAGCTTGATTTTCCCCCTTAGAGACATTGATAGAAATCCTGCCCCAGTATTGTTCTTATTTACCTTATCGGGTCTTTTTTTTTTATCGCATCTCACATCTCAGCAGAGAGCTTACTCTATTTCTATATTATTCTTATGGTGTCCTTGTAACTCTATTCACTGTACTAAAGTTTGGAATACTGTTGTTTTGAAAGATAACATCCAAAGCCAAATTCTTTTAAAAGACTGTCACTTCGGTTTGAAGGGTAGAAATGAGTTGGCAGTAAAGATAAGGCCCTCCGTTCACATTAAGACCAAAGAATTCTGAAATCTTTTAAGAAGCCCAATTATTAACTGCACAGTTCGCCAACAATGCCAAACACAGATACATTATACTTTACAGTAAAGAAATATCCCCTTTAGCAAAAGGCAGGGATAAAAATTCCATTGAATCATTGTTTATACAAGAATCTGGAGTTACCCAGTGACTTACCTCTTCAAACATTACATCATATATTCCCAGCTCAGTTCAATTCCCTTGTGTTGGATGTCCTCCTTTACTGAAATTGATCTTTGTTAATAACAGGCATAATGTCTTCTCCGGCTCTTAAAGGAAACTGATGGACTCTTGCCATGACAGGAGATAACTGGAAATCTATATGTTCCGTACACCAATTCCCCATCAATACCCTGAAATGTCTTTTCTTTAAAAATAACAGCTCTGCATGAATTTGATCACTTTCCCAAATTAGTGTAATTGATGCACCCTGAGGCCTTAATGATTCAGAAAGTGCATACTCAAGGGATATTTAAATAGCTATTTGGTAGGAAGATAAAATATGGGCCAGCTCACTGAATACGCATTCCCTGGGTTTAGGTAATGCTCAGAGCTTGGCTGAGGGCTGGCCCGTGTATCAGGAAAGTTGCTCTTAAATAACGCAGAGGGCAAATGGCTTTGTGTGTACATCTTCTTGTCCTTTTCCCAGTTTTCAGCAAAAGATGAAAAAGTCTATGCATTTGAGGACATGACAATTATTACAGTAAGAATTATTAATCCAATTGTTTTTAAAACAGAGATTAACTTCCATATCCCAGCCTACAAATTGGGATGATATTAGTAATTTCTATTTCCCAGGGTGGTTTGCTCATGTTGAATCTAAATTAAGTGCCTGAAGCATTGTTAGGTTTGCAAAATCACTTCAAGAATCCCTGAAACTTCTTCCTACAGCACACCCTCGCTTTCTCCAGGGTGGCAGTGCTGGTCATGGAGGCTGCTCTGGGACCGGCGAATACATGAGTGTAAAAGTGAACAAAATCCTTCCCCAATTCCTGTGGGCATGCTCCAGCTACATGTCAGCTGCGAGGAACTGACTATACTATTTCCAGCTAAAGGTCACAAGTATACCTGCACTCTTCATTTTAAGCCCTCAGCAGATATAAATGACCAATCATTGTATTCTTCCCAAATGTGGCCTTCAAAATATTTCTCAAGACAATATTCCAGGCAGCCACTAATGAATGTTCACAGTCAACACCAGAGGTAAAGTCCATTTGAAATCTCCCAGGCTACCCGTCATCATCAGGGCTCCCCGTGAACTGGTGTTTGAATCATTGATTCATCACAGTTGCCATCTTGGATTGTCAGGTCTGCCCTCAGCATTACCCGTTTGCATGGGGGGTGGAGACAGCTGGGAAACCAAAGTCTATTTAAGGGCAGACCATGATTTCTGCTGCAGGGACCTGCAGAGGATCCTATTTGCTTTACCTCTGCCTCACAGCTCTCAATCCTGCCAACTCCAACTTTCTTCTGAAGGGAAATATCCATTGTCTTTGACCTGCAGCCTCTGGCCTTCCTGATCTCAGTACAGAAATCACCCTTATGGTTAATAAGCCCCACTCTTGTTCTTCACTTGTGTGTCTGTGTCTATCACCCCTTCTCTGTGTTTCTTTTGACTTCATTTGGACCTCATTTGTTCCTTGCTACACGGGCTTGCCTGAGTGCCTAACCCCCTGATACTTATCTGTTCCCAGTCATCAGACACTTGTCTGGTGACCCTTGGCAAGCGTCAGCCTCGTCGTGCTGGATGGATGCTTCTTCAGGTTGTCAGCCTCAACTAGGGAACAGTCCAACACCCATTGCCTGCTTTGTTTGGTGCCAGCTTCTTTAAATCCACAACTTAATTTAATTTTTAAAACAAAGCCAGGAGGTTGCTAGAGCATCATTATAACCTACATGAGGGGATGAGAGACTGAAGATTTAGAGATGTGAAACAACATGCGTGCCTGGAGCACAGACCTGGTAAATGGCAGAGTTGGGACTTGAGATTAGACCCTAGAATCTGGACGCTGCCCATTCACCACTCTGCTTCCTGAACATCATACATAGTGGCCTTTTGGGGGAGAGGAGGTTTGCACAGTTATCTCTTTTCTGCTCTTCCCTCCTTAACAACTTCTAGCCCCAGCTCTGCTCATCAATATGACTCAGGCTCACGGGATTCATATGAGGAGGGGAAGAAAATAGCAGCCTTCTCTAGGTACAAGAAACACAACGCAGTGATTTGTGGCACGAGGCCTGATAATTAACTAAATAGGATCCTTTGCAATGAGACAATCTCACTTGTTTTTATTACCACATTAAAATGTGAATCTTAAGCAAAACAAGAATATAAATCTTACTGGAGGATGCTGAAGTTTAAAACAATATATACTCAACTCAATTCTCAATAGAGAGAAGCCTTTATTGAAGGCCATAAACATTTTTTGAGTGCCAGGGGAGAAATATGACCATAAAACTAGCTCCAGTTTAGTGATTTGGTAAATGAATGAAATGTTTGTGGGGTCCCAGCAGGATTCTTGCGGAATAGTCATTAAGACCCCCATATTCAACAGTAGCATTCTATAGATCAATGCTGTCTGAGTGCAGCCTTTCTTCCTGAGGGAGCTCTTGGCATTTGGGGCAGGATAGCTTCATTTTGGAGACTGGACACTGACATCCTGAGGATAGAGCCCTCCCATTCCCCAATATTTCAGTGTGTTTCCTAAAGAATCCACAACAATGATACATCCTCCCACCACCAGGGACCGCCAGGACAGAAGTCAGCAAATAGTGAATCTTTGCTTCTCCCAGCCCCATTGTTCCATCCAAGCACAGAGGAGAGTACCATCTGCTCCTGACCTCTAAAATATGTGATTGTTCAGAACCACAAAGAGGTCAGAAGAATAGGAGAGATTATGGAGACCATGTCTATTTCGTACAACACTATATCTCATACATCACCCCATGCAATGAATAGGCACTTAATTAAATATATATTGAGTGGATGACCTGTCATTTGCCACTGTTGATAAAAGAAAAGGCTGACATCTTTGCAGTGGGCACATTCTCCACCCTGCATCTTGGACTGAGGCTCTGAATAGACTGAATGTGTTCCTTCAAAATTCATATGTTGAAGTCTTAACCCTCTCAATGTGATGGTATTAGGAAGTAGGGTTTTTATGAATCAGATTAGAGCTCCGTGTCCCTTTCCATTTTGTGAGAACACAGTGAGGAGACAGCAGTCTGCAACCCAGAGGAAGATTCTCACCAGAAGCCAACAGAGCTGGCACCTTGATCTCAAACTTGAAGCCTCCAGACTGTGAGAAAGAAGTGTCTGTTGTTTGTAAGCCATCCAGGTAGATGTATTTTGTTAATAGCAGCCTGAGCTGACTAAAACAGGTTTTTAGTAATCATACACAGGACTACTTATAAGATGGATGTAAGTGATACACTCTGAACTCTGATATCAGCATTAACAGGAAATAAAAGAGATGAGAGGGAGAAGCATAATGTAAAATCCACACAATATAACATACTACTTTCCAAGTCTTAAAGGAAACTGTTGAACTCCAAGCCAATAGGGGCTTGTGCTGTTTCTCATCTCTGGGGGTTTCTTCTTTAAGGACAACTATCTACTCCTTGGCACTTTCCGAACTTAAGGTAGCCCTACTACTGTCCCCACTCCATATCCACTCCCAACATACCCAGTTACTTGGTCTACACTTCACTGTGACCAAGTAAAGTCCTTTCCCTGAGAATAAACAGTGGAAACTGAGAGGACTCAATCTTTCTCACGTGCAAATTGGGTTACTGTGATGTATGACTCAGAAAAGAGATTTGTCTGTAGACAATGAAGAATCAAACAGATGCTAAAGGAGGGCCTGAGGAGAGAGATGGAGGGAGTAGGTGGGTTTCAGTCCCTAAATATGTTTCTTTCATAAATTCCAATGCAAACCCAACCTCAGATGATTTGGAATACCCACCTTTTTGACTAGGCAAGTAACCTGCTGAAAAATGAATTTTAGGTAAATATAACAATTTCACACAAGTCACCACCATGTTTAATTCTCATAACAATACAGCAGAAATTATCCCAATTTTACAGATGTTTTTTGGTTACATGGCAATTAGTCCTAGACTGAGTGTTAGGGAAATGAGTTCTGGTCTTAATTCTGTAAGGACTGCATCATCTGAAACAAATTAGCTTCTTTTAGCCTCAGTCTTTTAAAAAAGGCAATTTTGGACTAGTGGAAAGGGTCAAAAATCCTGTTTGTAATTCATGGAGTCAATGACATGACTATGACCTAGAAGATTTTTAATGGAGAGAAGCTGTCAATGAGCCTGGCCTCAGTCTCCTCATTTCTAAGTGTGTGGATTAGATTATATAATATCTAAGATGACTCCTAGCTCTAGTATTCGACAGATTATTCTCTGGCTTCAGTTTCCAAGAGGTTAATTCTCAATCCTGAAAGAGCTGAAAATGGCTAATAAATTTAGTGGAACATTTGGACAACACAGTTATAGACCCACTTGTATCTGCAATAAATCTTTCTGGCTCTGAAAACCTTTGAAAGTTTTATTTTTTATTATGACTATATGGATCATTACTTGGCAAAGAGATTTCCCCTAATATTAATCTATGAACATAAAGAATTATGTGCTGGGATAAAAGGATATAAAAATAAAAATCTATTAACTTATTGACAATAAAGGTAGGGGCTGAATTTTCATGAAAATGAACAAAAGTTACCATCAAAACCAGATGAGTCTAATTGACCTATCCCAAGCACGTGGTTTTCAAGTTAATGTTTCTCAGTTCTAGAATTTTCTTAAAATTGTCTAATGGAGACAATTGATCCCCAAATTCCCAGCCTTTTGTCAGCTCACGAAGAGCTTCGACCTTGACTGCCATCTTTATCATGCTATAGGAGCAACTCATCTTCATGCTCATTAGCATTCCTTGAATGAATGAAATTCCAGAAAACCCAAATCCCTAGCCTCACTGCATTAATGAGGAAACACATACACAGAGTCAACTAGCACTGGACCTCACTGAGTTCCTAAATTGAAAACCAATTAAAATAGATTCTGAGGATAATGGTCTACTAATCACATTTGCAAAGACTTCCCAAAATGGTCACAAAATTTGGAATCACATTTACATCAGAAACTACCTATGTTTTTCAAACATTTAAGATTTAGAGATTACATATAAAAAGACACAACACATTTTTATTTTACGCTATCTGTCCGTGTTATTCTTCACCTCAGTTTGAATGTCTGTTCAGCCAAAGTAGATTCCTCCACAGGCCTTCAGAGGCCCATCTTTTGACCTTTACTGACCTCATCACCTGCAGCTTGGAGGACAATGGTGAAAACTTGATTAACTGGCCACATAAGAAGAGTACTTTTCCTGTCCAAGGCATCCATATGTTATTTTTTTCCCTTGTCACACCAATATAGATAGATAGATAAATAGATATAGAGAGAACTAGAGAGATATATTTCAATTTTACTTGCCTTTGTAAAGCACAATAAAAATCCTGACCTTACCTCTTTTCCTGCCCTAAGCTGCACATGAAGCAGCAGCATCCTCTGCCTGTAACAGAGCTGTTCATCTTCATTAGATCATCAGGTCGTTGGCCTTCATTAGCCTGCTGCAGTCTCGCATTTGATTTGCATTGCAGGCTCTCTCGATAGGTAATGATTCTAATTTTGAGAATCTCTAGAAGTTACAGTGAAGAAGCCTGGCCAGAAAGGTGGACAGAAATGAGAGGAGTGATGCTGACTTCCCTGACCCCTGCATCATTCCTTACCCTCTAGAGATAGGACAATCAGCAGGCTGCTGAGACCGTGGAGTCTGAGAGCCTGAGCCTTGTTCTATGCTGGGTTTTCTTCAGTAAATGAGCCCCAGGGTTAATGCCACAGAAAGCTCAACAAAGGAAAACCAGAACCATCGCCTGAAACCACCAACAGTTTTTAAAAAGCACCAGCTCCTCTTGTGCTCTTTATTTCTTACACAACTGCCACAATTATTTGCCCCCTCCTTTCTTGCCTCAGGACCTTTGCCCATGATGTTTCATTGGCCAGATTTCTCTCGACCCCCAGCTCTTTCTTGATAAAATTCCTACTTATCTTTTAAGTATCAGTTTATATACAGTTCCCTAAAGAATACCTTCATTGGCCCTTTGATATTATCTAATTTCCTTTTTTTATTTTCTTTTAGCATACTAATCTCCTTCTTTATAACACAAGTGTTGCTACATATTTATTTGTTGTCTTTTGGTTATATAAAACAAACAAACAACAAAAAACAACAAGGCATTAAATTTTATATTCATGGACAGATTCCCACGTGGTAATCACCCATTAAAGGGTATTTATGAAAACTTATAATAACCTAGGCACAGTGGGTAAGCACTAAGACTAAAAATAATACTGGTGCCTAAGTATTTCTATGAGCACAAGAACATGGAACAGGAAATGAGCCTAAGGACAGCCCTATCATGGGATAAGGGACAGTTTTTGATGCAACACAAGGAGAGACCTGAAGGACAAGTGTAGTTAACTCGAAGATGCAAGGAATGGGGACGAGGTTATGGGCCAGGGTGAGGATGAGGAAGTATTCTGGGCAAAGGAATTGGCTGTGCAAAGACTTGAAAGTAAGGGAGCACAGGCAAATTTAGAAAATAAATATTATTCAACATGGCAGGAGCAGAGTGATTGGTGGTATGAGAAGATAGATAATCTGGGGTTGCACCAGCGATTAAACTATATTTAAAAAACAATGGGGAGATTTTCATGTTAGAAATCCAGCTGCAGGGTAGAAAATGGATTAGAGAGGGCAAGTGGTAGACTGAATTATTGGACTCATTGCTCACTGCTCCCTGCATCCCCTCCTTACCATGGCCTCACAGTGACCAAGTAAAGTGCTTCTTTACTTTTTAACATTGGGCCAGGACATATGACTTGTTTTGGTCAATGGCATGTGGGTAGAAGTGACCGTGTTACATTTCTAAGCCTAGGCTTTAAGAAGCCGTGGGTGTTTCCACTTGCCCTCTTGTACCTCTGCCTTTGCTATGAGAAAAACATGCCCTGGCTGGCCCACTGGGCCCAGGAGGAAGATGGGGGACAAATGGAGCAGAGCCACCCCTGCTGTTGCAGCCTGAAGCACATCAGCCCAAACAGACCACACACCCGTAAGAGAAAGCATTTTTTAAAAAATTAGATGTTGACAGTATTCTGTGTACAGCATTACTGTGACCACTGCTAACGGAACAAAGACACACACTAGAAATAGAGTGATGAACTAGGAGATTATTGTAGCGGTCTGTTGAAAGCTTATGATAATGAAAGTGGCTATGGAGAAAGAGAGAGATTCAAAAGATACTTGGAAAATAAAATTGCCATGACATAGTAGCCTTGTAGAGAGAAGTTAGTTAAGAATGTCTCCTGGGGTTCTTCCTTTTAATTGTTAGTTGAGATGTGGAACACAGGAGAAGATGGTATGTTTAGTTACATTGAACTTGAAGCACCTGTGAGAAGTCCAAGGGGACAGGTTCAATAGACATGGGTCTAGAACTTGGTAGAGGTCTCAGATGGACCATAAATGAACACCTAGGTGGGTCTGGATAGAGATCCTCAGGGAGATAGTTTAAAGCAAGAATGTGGCAGACAGAACTTTACAGACGTCAGTATTCAAGGACACATGAACACATATCCTCAAAAAAGAGCAGCAAAGAAGAAACATCCAAGGAAAGTAATGTCCTGGAAGCAAGAAATGAGAAAGCTCTAAAAAGGAGAGTGTGTTTCCCTGACTAATGGGGTTTCATACCATACACCAAAAAGATTTTGGGTTTTATTCCCCATCATGGCATGTACCTAGGTTTTGGGTTTGATCCCTGGCTGGAGCTAATCAATTGATCTCTCTCTCTCTCTCTCTCTCTCTCTCTCTCTCTCTCTCTCTCTCTCTTTCTCTCTCTCTCTCTCTCTCTCTCTCTCTCTCTCTCTCTCTCTCACACACACACACACACACACACACACACACCATTCAAAACCTATCTGTGGATGAGGATAAAAATAAAATATAATAATTTTTTAAAAATTAAAAAGTGGGTGTGTTCAATTGTGCAGAAAACTGAGGAAAGAGGCAATGAATTTACAAGAAAGCACAAAGAAAGGAAAGAAATTTTGCCCAGGAAATTTTAGACAATCCCACAGTAGATGAGCCAATAAAGCCCAAATCACAGGATAAGATGCTGAGGTTTATTGCATGTTTAGTGAGCAAAAGCAAGATCCCAGGGCACTTATGGGCTTTCTGCTTCTTATTCCCTGTTTTATTGCAGTCACTTTTTAAGATAGGGTGGAGTGGTTGGCAGGATGTGGGCGACTCACAGCCAGTGGGTAAGGGTGTAACCGAGTAGAGAGAAGCATTCTTTTGCTCTCATGGACTCAGTCCATTGCCACTCAACCCAGGCCCCTGGGGGGAAGGTCTGGAAAAATATTAAGTGCCCTGGTAGAGGAAGATGACTGGGGTGGGCTAACAGGCACCAGAAACTGGACACTATGTTTGAAGCAAACCCAGAATTAGAGTGGCAGCCGCCCTCTCTCACCTCCAGCCCTGCAGCCATCTCTGGGGGCAGGTGTAGTAGAAAGGGTCATTGGTCAGAGGGAAGAGATTATAAATCTGGAATTCTGGAGGGACATTCTGGAACTTCTGGCAGTGGAAGGTCATCAGTCCTTGTGTGTGTATGTTGGATTGTGTGTGAGAGAAAGAAGATTGTGTGTGTGGTGCAAAGTTTTACCTACTAAAACTTCCCTGGGGAAGGGTCTGGGAACTCATTAATGAGCTCTCCCTGTCCTCCAGAGGCGTTTGCCATGCGGGGGTCACTGGGCTGAGAGTCAGGTGAGCCTGGGCCCAGGGTGCTATGAAAGTGGTCAGGAGAGTTTCCTGGAGGAAGTAGAACCTTTGACATGTGACATTTGCCTTCTAAAGTAGACCCAGATTATCAAAGGGATAGGAAGGCAGGGGGCAGGACAGAAGCCCACTCCAAGAAAGGTAAGTGTATTTGCCGGTTTTAGCAGGTTGGCGAAGAACCCTCCTGGGCTGATAGCTTGGCTCTGTCATTTGCTAGTTCTGTAGCCCTAACCTTTTGGTGTCTCAATTGCTTTATTTGTCAAAAGGGGACAAAAATGGGTGCCTCATCATGGGCTGCTGAGGTGACTGAATAAGGAAGTCTATGTAGCATGTGAGGATGGTGCTTGCACACCAGGGGCTCTCAGTAAACACAGCTCTGCTCATGGGACAGGCCTTGACCTTGTATGTGAATGTCAGAGGGGATCAGGAGGGTGAGGAACACCCAGGTCTGTGCCTTTGTTGTTCGGGCCCTCTTCACCCAGGACAGATGGCTGACCCAATCATAATCAGTCTGAGAATGAATGGGCGACTTATTTTAAATGGGAGAAGGAGAGCAAATGTTTCCTTTATCTATCTTATGTCTTACTTGGAGTTTAAATGCCAGCTGTACTCCTCACTTGTTTCCTTGTAAAATAATAGCAAGGAGCAGTCCACTTCTCCTAACCGGGAGAATGAAATCTCAAATTGGTTAAATAACTTGTGCCGAGTCCCACAGTGAGATTATTGAAGAATAGGGGCTTGAACTCTGATCTTCTAAGCTCCAGGACAAGGCCTCCTAATAAATCACACTTCTCCCTGTCATCTGCTAGCCAGCAAGATCGGCCTCCCACCGTGGCCGAGCTGGTCACACAAGGTGGAATGATTTCATGGAGCAAGCCTTGCTCAGAAACAGAAAATGTCTCCTCAGGCATTTCCTTGGATGTTTGATTTTAATATAAAAAGTAGTTCTAACCTTAATGAGCAAATACTAAGTGATCATTCCTCTTCAGTTTTTCTGACAGCAGACTGCAGGCTGAGAAGCAAGTTAGCTTTGAAGGGTCAGCAGAAGGGGCTAGGAACAGGGGACTTTTATCGCTGTGAACAGGAGCTTGACCTTGCATTGTAAGCCTGCTCAACTGTTCATCCAAAGAAAAACTGGTTCCCGATTACAGAAGATCAGTAGCTAGAACTATTAATAATAGCAAAAGAAGCTGTTGGCGCTGCAAGTAATTTGTGGTAATGTTTTATAATTGATGGTCCTTTTTATTACTTTAACACTAATTAATTCATGTTCCAAACAATGCAGTGACTTTATTTATGGTGTTAGGACAGCCCTCCTAGCTGAAAGCCATTCCTTATTGTTTTCTCTCGATAATTAAAACACATTGTTTATTTGTTCTGTCTGTGGGTGTTTAGAGGACTGCACCTTCTGGGAGAGCCTTATGGGCTATACATACAAAAGCGACCCCATAGACGCTCTGGTCCTCTCGAGGAGCAGCCTGCTGATTTTCTTCCCAGTACAATTCACTCAGCATCCTGTGGTAATTGATCCACACAGGCTCCCATGTTGGCTTCATGTGGCCCGTTTATAAAATGAAAAGTGTGAACTCTGTGAATGCAGCTGCCACTTTACAGCAACAACCTGGAAGGTCTAGCTTGTCTGCAGACAAGCCGTGTGGTCAAGTCCCTTCACCTCTCCAGGCCCCGAGGCCTATGAAATAGGGGAGAAGGAAGTGGTCATCCTTAAAAGTGCTCAGAGCCCTACATTTAAATGTGTTAATGGAATCAGTGATTATGCTTTCTTGCAGGTGCATTGAAGGTTCTGACTGCTGGAAAGAGAAAAAACAGGGGAAGATTAATGGGCCAGTGTCGCTGGAGGATTCACTGCCAACAGACACGAGCTGCCTGTTCCTATTTAGTATCTCTGCATCTTCCTGAAGGCTGAGTTCTACTATTTGACTCTTTCTATCCCTTTAAATAATAGGCTGCACGTAAAATAAAATCTACTGAATCTCAACTGAGGCTGTAGGCTGATGTTCTATATGAGATATTCTATAATATTTTTCCAAGTTTATTTACAAGACGGAAGCCCTCACATTCCATTTATTGTGTATATTAATTTTGTTTTTGTTTTTGTCTCAGGAAGACAAGAAAGGCATTTATGTCAGCCCTCGCCTCCCAAGGTCAGAGCTGAAGCCCCGCGCAGAACAAATCAACTCCAGAATGCAACATATATTGCTACTGCTGGTCTGTGGTTACTCAAGTCAGTTGTCTCAGCACCATAAGAGATCATGACCATAGATTAATGTTCCTTGAAATTCGGTTAGTTCTGTTCTGTTTCATCACAGTCTTAGCTCCACCCAGTTATCCTGCAAAGCCGCAATAGATTATAAGAAGTATTTGCTTTGAACTGAAGCTTGGTCCTTGTGTGTGTGTGTGTGTGTGTGTGTGTGTGTGTGTGTGTGTGTGTGTTGGTTTTTTATGTGTTTCTTTTTTATCCGCGAATGGATTTTTTGCTCCATCTTGGACCTACCCACACTGAGCACTTTCCTAAATCACAGCTGGAAAGGTTAAGTCTCTTGGCACCAGAAGCCTTATCTGTTGGGTGAATACTAACTTTCCAATGCTAACCCCCAGCTTGATGGTTTTCCCACTGAGCACTTCTAATGTCAAGCCCTAAACCTTCCCCCCAAAGCGTTTGACTAGCCTGAGTAAGCTGTCATGAGCCTTGCCAACTGGTACTGAGATACAGCCACAAACAGCACCTCTGGGAGGTTATGCAACATTTGGAAGAATTTAAACAAGTGGACATGGTTACTTTTTTGTTTGTTAATCCTCACCCAAGGATATTTTTGCCATTGCTTTATTTTAGAGAGTGGAAGGGAGAGTAGAAGATGGGAGGGAGGGAGAGAGAAACATAAATGTAAGAGAGAGATATCAATTGATTGCCCTCCACATGCATCCTGACTAGGACCTGGGATCAAATCTGCAACCCAAGTACCTACCCTTGACCAGGAATGAACCTGTGATCCTTTGGTGCCAGGGCCAACACACTAACCACATCATCCAGGCTGGTTACATTTTTAAAAATACAACTGATAGAGAACCAAAGGGCTTTCACTCTGCTGAATTCATTAAGAAATAATGTGGGTAAACAAAAGTATATACTGTGTTCATGGATTGGAAAAATAAACATCATTAAAATGTCCATACTACCTGAAGCAATCTATAGATTCAATGCAATTCACATTAAAATACCAATGGCGTACTTCAAAGACCTAGAACAAACTCTCCAAAAATTAATCTGGAATAAAAAAAGACCCTGAATAGCTGCAGCAATCTTGAGAAAGAAGAATTAAGTTGGAGGAATCACAACATCAGATATCAAGTTATACTACAAAGCCACTGTTCTCAAAACTGCCTGGTACTGGCACAAGAACAGACATATAGACCAATGGAACAGAACATAGAACCCAGAAATCAACCCAAGTCATTATGCTCAATTAATATTTGACAAAGGAGGTAAGAACTTACAATGGAATCAAGAGAGTCTCTTCAATAAATGGTGTTGGGAAAATTGAACAGATACATGCAAAAAAAGAAAAGAAAAGAAAAGAAAAGAAAGAAACTAGACCACCAACTTACAACACAAAAATAAACTCAAAATGGATAAAGGACTTAAATGTAAGATTGGAAACCATAAAAATCCTAGAAGAGGCCATAGGCATCAAAATATCAGACATGTGTAATAGCAATATCTTTACTGATACATCTCATAATGAAACTAAGGAGAAAATAAACAAATGGGACTACAGAAAAATAAAAAGCTTCTGCACAGAGAAAGAAACTATCAACAAAACAACAAGAAAGCCCACTGCATGGGAGAACATATTTTCCAATGTTATCTTCAATAAGGGCTTAATCTCCTTTAAGTCTATAGGGAACTCATACATCTTAACAAAAAGAAGATAAACAATCCAACCAAAAGTTGGGCAAAGGACCTAAATAGACACTTTTTGAAATAGGACATACAGAAGGCCAAGAGATATATGAAAACATGCTCAACATCACTAATCATCCAAAAGATGCAAATGAAACAATGAGGTACCATCTCACACCTGTCAGAATGACTATCATCAACAAATTAACAAAGGACAAGTGCTGGAGAAGATGTGGAGAAAAAGGAAACCTTTTGCACTGTTGTTTGGAATGCAGACTGGTACAGCCACTGTGGAAAATAGTATAGCATTCCCTCAAAAAATTAAAAATGGAACTTCCATTTGACCCAGTAATCCCACTTCTAGGAATATATCCCAAGAAAACAGAAACACCAATCAGAAAAGCTATATGCACCTCTGTGATCATAGCAGCACAATTTACAATAGCTAAGATTTGGAAATAGCCTAAATGCCCATCAGCAGATGAATGGATTAGAAAACTCGGTATATGTATATAGTGGAATACTATGCTACTATAAAAAAGAAGGAATTCTTACCGTTTTCAATAGCATGGATGGAATTCTTACCGTTTGCAATAGCATGGAGAGCATTATGCTAAGTGGAATAAGCCAGTCAGAGAAAGATAAATATCACATGACCTCACCCATTTGTGAAATATAATGAACAACAAAAACTGATGAACAAAAATAGAAGCATTGAACACGTTGTCCAACTTATGAGGTAAGGTGTGAGGGGGTATGGGTATGTGCTGGGGAATGGGGACAGTCCAGGGAATGGTCAATGGGGGGAAAAGGAGACTTATGTAATACTATAAACAATAAAGAATTTAATATTTTAAAAAAAGGAAAAAATGCTATACTATGTGTTAGATTTCATGCATTTTATTTCCCCAGAATTCAGAATAGTGCTTGATATGTGGTAGAGACTCAAAAAAAAAAAAAAAAAAAAAAGGATGTGGATGAAAACAACTGAACTTTTCTTTTAAAAGAAAAATAGTGAGGGGGAAATGCCTTAAACTTAAAATGTATTATTAAAATAAAATAAATAAACATTTTGGTACAATTATAAAACTAGACAGACATATCAAGAAGAAATAACCCATAGACATTGATATTTATAATTGAGCTATAATAAAGGAAGAATTAAAAATTCAATAAATGGAAAGTTTAGTGTTCAAGGGAAAGAAGAATTTACTTAGACATTCTATAGCATTTTACAAAATAATGTTCAAATGGATAAGATGGATAAGAGAAATATATGTAAAAAATGAAACTTAAAAAATTGTAAAAAGATGTATATCTAACACATTCACGACAAAGTCTTTGTCATATGAAAACAATGGGGCAAGTCAAATGCACTTGACTAAATAAAAATTTTAAACATTTTGTATATATAAAAGGGCAATCTGTGAAAAATTGTTTTTAAAGGAAGGATTCTGGGAAAATAGTGACCGTGGCTTGGTTTTAAATCTCTCAAAATTCCCATATAAAAACAGACAGAACACCTTGAAAAAAATTAAAACTGGTGGACAGCATTTACAATAGTTCACTGATGAAGTCTCCACATGAACCCTTAAGTACAAGCAGGGCAACCACCAATAGTGTCAACATCTGCACGGTGTCAGCATGTGTGCCTGGGGAAGTTGGGAGAGGGGGATACTGACAAAGCAGGCAGGCCAACTTGAGAAGAGCAGTTGAACCTGGAAAGGGTTTTGCTCAAACCAGTAGTGGTGTGTGCAAGGGGGTCTGTGAGGAGGTCTTTAGTGGCCCCATAGTGGTCTTCACCCTGCCAACTCTTGAAAGTGACCAGTTAGGGCTCCCCTCTGGGAGACTTCTCAGTAATTATGTAAGTTGTGATAGTTTTTGTATTGTTATTCTATTGAATATAGAAGATGGATTAAAGCAGATGAGTAATTTTGGAATAGTCTCTCATCTCCTATATCCTTGAGCACAAGGATTTGGGGTGTGTATATGTTTAGTTCCGCTAGAATATGACATATGCATTCTTATAAATCACCACAGTGTGCAAAATCATGCACTGGAATCCATGGGCTTATGTTTAAAATGGGGGTAAGAGTACAACACTCAAAAACTTTATCAGTGACACAATTTTATAAAGGATAGACATAGCAAAGATGGTAGCACAGTTCTATTTGTGTTAACTAGTGAAGAAATACATAAATACTGCGATAAACAGAGCACTTTGCCTTTTTAAGGACCTGAAGTCCTGTGGCATGGGCATTGGCAGGGCTGTGGGTGGGTAGGGATTGGGAAGCAGTAGAGGAGGTGTATCTAAAATTGGACAGAAAGTTGTAACACCGGCTGTGGGTGACTGGCTCATGGTCCTCTGTTGGACATTGATGCTGAACACTGTAGTTACGAGATCCTTTATAGCCTTGAATCTGGGCCATTTTTTCTGCCTTTGAGATGGAGGCCCTTTGAGGTATACATTCATAATAGATACCTTTTTCATCACCATCGGAAATGCCATCCATTGTATAACTGCTTTCTGTGTCATGGCTGGAAATTCTTTCACTGCTTTCTCGTCTGTATTTGTAGCTTCACCTGACAGCTGAAACTCCAGAAATTGTAGTGATGTTTGAAACCACTCCTAGCAGTGAGAGGTGCCACTGCTGCAGGATTTGGCGACTTCGATTTAAGGTCTTTATGTATAGACTGTGCTTTCTCTCTGTGGAAAAGCTTACTCCAAATTGTTTTGCTGTTTTGCATATTCCCACACAGTTTGGATCAGCTTCATCTAATATTTCTCCTGAATAAAATCATCTGTAGACAATTTGTGTTAGGCTCAAATTGTTCCTTAATCGTGTTTGAGCTACTTTGTGTTTTTAAAACAAGTGTTATAGCAGAACTGGCTACATGTAGATTTCCTCTCCATTAACCACTTAGCTCTGTCCACTGAAAGGACTACAAAGAATAACTAATGGTGGAATAAATTAGCAATGAGTACCCCTGGCATTGTATTCCACTAAAAGGAATCAGGGCTTCTTGGAGGAATGGCCAGTTACAGGTCTGGGGCAGTAGATGTATACGATGAGCCTATAGTATCTTGTCATCCCAGCTAGTGGGGATCCCCACTAGCTATGAAAGACCCCCAGGATCATGTCAGCAGGATTCAGGAGCCAACTGAAGAAGCTCCCACTGCCAAAGATGGGACAATTTGTATTTCAATAAGGATAAGAATTGCATAAAGTTATTTAAATCTATCAAACATGGTTAAATCCATGGGTCCCTAATGACAGTAAAAAAAACACCAAATTGGTTACTATTGAGTATTCATTATCTTGAAAACTGATCAGGACAAAGAATCAAGTATTTGTCCTGCCTTTCCTTCATAAACCATTGGGTAACCAATGGTAGATAAGAGGAAACATCTCTTTATGGGAGTATTCCAACTAATCAATAAAAAAGAAATGATAGAACATCACCATTTTGTACCCCCCAGTGAATTAATAGATCTGGGCATTGACCATCAACAGCGCTTAACATGACAAAAAGGAAGACTGCAGACATTCTGTGCTTTTGAATAAAAAAAAAACGCCACCAACAACCTATAATCTCACCAAAGGGATCCAACTTAAGTTTAATCAAGACTCTGGATCCTACTACCAATTCCAGGAAATACCAAGCTCAGAGGAACAGCTCAGAGGAACATATTAAACTATTCCTTGAATATGTAATCAGCAAAATTCAGACTGTGAGGAACTTTACAGGTTGAAAAGCTCAGGTTCTTAAAGCAGAAAATTTTATAAAAACAAAAGGAAGCGTAGGTGGAATTTATAGGTTAAAAAATGACTCAAAAGACATACCAAGTTTTTAAAAAATTGGACAGACTAAATTATAGTATTTTAGGGATGCATTTTTTAGTGACAAAACTCTAAAGGAAGTGGCTGCCACAAGAATCAAGATAGTCAGTAATTATGTTAAATCAGAGAAAATAACAAAACTGTATTCCTCATGCAACTGTGTTTGTGGATTGAGACTCATGCCAAGTGCCTGCCTTTCTGGCTGCACTTTTCTGATTCTGCTTTGTCTTCGGATTATGCCTCTGTAGTCTTATTTGCATCCCCTGCAGCCTCACAGGGCCTCACATCTCCAGTCTCACCCTTTGCCATGGGATGAGCTGAGGTAGTTCCCAGAGAGGAAGCAGGGCCTCTGTGTTATTCCCAGATCTCCTTTCTATGACGCAAATTCAGGCTTTGCTCTTTGCCTCCATTCGTCCAGGCAAACAACAAAAACCAAAAACCAATGCCTGAGTCATTTTCCACACTGTCCTTGCAAAAGCCCAGGAGTCCCATTTGGCTACTTTATGACAAGCCAATTAGACAAAGATTGTTAGTCAGACTAATGAAGGGAGAAGAGATCTGAGGAAAGAGAATAAGGGAAAGAATGTGGCAGAGGCAGTAATGGAAGAGGGAGAGCTTCTCCCTCCCTGTTCTGATGTTTTATTCAGAGTATCTGCAAATGAGCCAATAGAAATAGCATTAACAATAAATGAGAAGCATTAGACTGTGGAGAGGAGGGCAGGAGGGATTGGAGTCCTGTTCCATGCCAGAAAGGGTCACAGACTCCCTGTCTTATCAACCAAGGTGAGCCCTTCTCAGGCGGCTTTACCTGCACCCCCATCTTCAGTCCTCTGAAGAAGCTCCTATTCCATTTAGCAAATAAGAAATTCAGAGGCATTTCTGGCATACAGGAGCCAACTTAAAAGGCAAAGCCAATATATCAAAACCCAAGGGCTGATAACTTTTACTCACCACGGCCTCAGCATTGAAGTTGTTATAACCCAAAGGCTCTGTTAGGTAATTGATCCATTTTATGAAAGTAGCTAATATTTGATTAGTGCTTTTGTAAAGGCAGGACAGGACTGCAAAGACCATTTTGGACTGTGTGACTTGGCAGCCACCATGTTGGCTGCATGAAACTTACCTGGGGGCTGCCATCTTAAAATCACAAAGACCAACCCATAAACTCGGATGATGAGGAGGGATAGCAGGAATCAAGGATTTGATTCCCGGATAAGACCAGTAGGGAATGTGATAGCCAGACTCAGAGCGGGGAGGAGGATAGAAGAGAAGGATGTGGTTCATCATGCTTAGACCAGACACAACTACCGAAACCCCCTTTAGTTGTTTGTGACATTTACTCAGCCCTCCCTTGCCTGAGGACATCCTGCTCCCAGAACACCTCACAGCCAGATACCAGGTCAACAGGAGTCACCAGCCTGGGAACAAAATTTGAAATTTCCTGCTTCCCTGTACTGTAACTGACCTTATGCTACCTTTCTTTGTGTGAAACCGGCCAATCACAAATTGCCGAATCTCCCTGTGTTGGAGATCAAAAGTACTTGCTACCGAGGTTCGGGGCTCGCGTTGCTCACTGCTGTGACAGTGGAGACGTGGGCCCGGCTCGAGTTCGTTATTAAAGGCTTCTTAAAATTTTGATCTGGCTCCTTGGTGGTTGTCACTCGCAGGTGGTCCATAACACTTTACAATTCACCAAGCCCCTTTTTATTGTCAAATGTTTCTCATAATCACCCTGCAACCAGTTTCATAACTTAAAAACCTGAACAAGTTTACTCAGGGCCTGAACCCTCACTTTTAATTATTCAGGTGTTTCCATAATTCTTCCCATTTGGACAATCTCAGTCAGTTCAAATCCTCTCATCTACTAATTTACCTAGTCTTGTGTTATTTTTCGCCCTTTTGTTCTACAAATATGCACTGAGCATCTCCACGGGCCAGACACTGAGAGGCAGAGAATAGCAAACCCCAATGGAAAAAGTCCTCCTGTTTTAGTCTATAGGCTCTCAAGCTGCCTGTTTTCCTCTTAAAAAAACAAACAAGCAAACATTTTTATTTAATCTCAGAGAGGAAGGGAGAGAGAGAGAGAGACAAAAACATCAATGATGGGAGAGAATCATTGACTGGTTGCCTCCTGTACGCCCCACACTGAGGATTAAGTCCACAATCCAGTCATGTGCCCTGACCAGGAATAGAACCGTGACTTCCTGGTTCATAGGTTAAAGCTCAACCACTGAGCCAGTCCACTGGGCTGCCTGTTTGCCTCTAGATACAAATGCTGATTCTGCGACAATCAATAGTGCCTATTAAAAAGATAACAATAGCTGTCATTCATTAAGCTCTTACTAAGTGCCAAACGCTGTGGTAATCAGTTTACAAATGCTATTTTATTTAAAGCTCTGAGTCCATGTCTAAGCACAGCTCATGCTTGGAACCAATTTGCTGTAGCACAGTTATTTCTAAAGGGGAAAGTTGCACATTTCCACATGGAATCTTCACCTTTTATAGCCTTGGTGAGAGCGGGCTCCCAGAAGCAAGACCTTTGACCCTGTCTGACACCTCTCTTCCCCTGTGTTTCCTCTGCACAACTGTCAGCACGCTGGTAAGGGTCTTTCAGCAAAGGAGGGTTAAGGAAGGTCAGGTTTCCTTCTGAAGCGGAGACCAAAGCTGCTCCCCTTACCCTCCTCCCCTGTACACAGACATTGGATTCCTGTTGACCAGGCCAATGAAACCTTGGAAACTTAGGTTAGAGTCATACTGCCTGGCATCTACCTCTTTGCAATGTCATCCAAAATATCCCCTGATTTCCAGGAAGGCATAAAGGAAGGATAGACCTCTATTACAGAGGCCAGGGGCTCGAGAAGGTGATGGCTTACTTGAGCCTCACTTCTGAGCATGTGGCCCTCACTGCATAGCATGGGCACCAAAATCCATTCCGACCTACTCCGTCAGTCTGGGCTTCAACAGGATCTCCGATTACTGAGACTCACGTTAAATTTGGAGGATGTGAAGAAGGAGTGCACTGCAGTATAGTGGTTCTCAGAGTGTGGTTCCCAGAGGCCAGCACCATCTGCAGGACCTGGAAATGTGTTAGATGCAAATTGCCAGGCCACACCCTACACCAACTGAATCAGTTGGGGCCCAGCCATCTGAGTTTAAGAAGCCTTCCCAGGCTGCATGCTAAAGTTTGAGAGCCGTAGTATAGACCAGTGGTCGGCAAACTCATTAGTCAACAGAGCCAAATATCAACAGTACAACGATTGAAATTTCTTTGGAGAGCCAATTTTTTTAAACTTAAACTTCTTCAGAATAGACTCGCCCAGGCCATGGTATTTTGTGGAGGAGCCACACTCAAAGGGCCAAAGAGTTGCATGTGGCTCTGGAGCCACAGCTTGCCAACCACTGGAGACAATTACCTCTCCCAGCCCTGGCTTACTTACTCCTTCTACATCACTTAGGCTGCAATCTTGGCTGACATTTGGGGAAATGGAAGGCAGGTCCTATGCTTGGGTTTTCCCTTTTCCATTTTATTACCCTGGGGACAGTTCTGAAAACTCAAGCTTCTGAACAAAACCTCCCTTGCTTGCAATTTAATCCTTCATTTGCATTGCCAATAATAATGGGATGAAAGAAATTCCAGGAGACCAATTGCCTTTTAAGTGCTTTATTGTATCTGATCAGAGGCATGTCTGGGAATGCAAGGCCCAGGTTTCTCAGTCCAAAAATAAATAAGGGCACAGAACCAGGAGGAAGAGGGACTCTGTAGCCCCAGGCTGAGCATGGCGTGGGTGGGTGGGTGGGTGTAAGCATGGAACCAACAAAACAGTCAGAGTGCGGAGAGCGGAGGAGGGGGGAGGCAGGGGCATCTACGTGGAAAAAACAAGAGGATAGGAATAGCCCCTAAAACAAAGAATCACTAGCTGCCATAATTTAGTTTATTTTCCCATTTCTGATCAGTACCATGCCTATCTCTCTCCTGACCTTGGACTTCCATATTTTCAGTCTGGGAAGGTGCCAACCCACTCACTGGTATTAAAAGAAAGAGTAAAAGTGTGCCTATTAATTCCTTTAGCAAGTCTTTTTGGAAATTTCCTGAATTTCCTGTATGCCAGGCACAATGCTAGGTGCACAAAGACAAACACTACACCCAACCACACAGAGCATGTATTTTAGTGGAAGAGATGGGTGTCACTCTCTCTATGGCCTGTGACGATGGCAGGGGCAAGTGTAACAAAGACACTGGCCTAGTCTCAGGTCAGGGAAGGATCCCTTGGGGATGAGGATGTTTGAGGTTTACAGGGGTTAGGTAGGCAAAGACAGGTGTTGATGGTGGTGAGAACACTACAGGCAACGTACAAAGACACAAGCCAAGATGGAAATGGCAAGTTTAAGGACCCAAAAGAAGACCCAACGAAGGGACACAGGGGTGGCAGGCAGAGACCAGCTGTGCAGGTTTGTAAAGCTTGGGCTCTTATCCTACAAGCACTAAGGAGCCTTTGAAGGGTTTTAAGCAGAATAGTGTCAGGGACAGGTTCACATGTTGTAGCGCTCACTCTGTGTCATAGAGAGGGGAGTGCAGATAGAAGAGGGTAAGCCAGTTATGAGGTCAGTATGTGGTCCAGGAGTTCTGAATGAGTGCTAGGGTGGAGGTGGAGAGAAGAATGCAAACTAGAGAGAATGACTTGGATGAAATCCATAGACCTTGAGTGGATTGGATATGGGATAGGCAGATAAAAAGGCACCAACGGTGTTTTTCTAGGTAATCAGAAAAGGTCACTAGACAAGGACTGAAAATAGGATGAGAGCTAGATTGAAACGAGTGAGTGGCTTAGCTACAAGGGTAGATGGAACGCACCCAGAAAGTCTACAGTGAACAAGTCACAGTGTTTAATGAAAGTGGGTGTCCAAAGCTCAATTATTCAGGGTGATCCAATGTTGTTCACTAGAGTTTTGTTGTCCCTATTGCCAGCTCTGGGCTTTGTTCATTCCTGCCTTTACCAGCAGGTGGAAGGAGAAGGGAAAGGCATGTACATGTGGTGGATAAATGGAAACTAAATGGTCTGACCTACTTAGAGGGGCGGTTTATTGTGACGAGCTTATAGGACAGCAATTCTCCCCTGAAGGGGAGGATTGCATATAACTGCAATTTACATCTCAGGCAACTTTCTACAACCATCCCTTAATGAATTAGTCAAGCCACCAAGGCATCCAAATTGGTTCCTGCCATCTTTTCATCTTCCAGGTTGTCTGGAGTGTAGAGTGGAATTGAAGAGCATTTATAGCACTGGGGCATTTTTGTTGGTGGGCCTGGGGGAAGGGGTCTTCGAAAAATAAACATGAGACAATTGTAGAAAATAAATCCAGTTAGCAGGGCTTTGAGGCAGATTTGCAATGACTTGTTGCTCTGTCTCTTGGGAAGGTACAGGGGTGACAGCCAACACTGGACTGGGAGGTTACTTGTGTGGAAAAGAGAATTGAAAAAAAAAACAATAAAAATTTAATTGTACAGTTAATCTATTTCAGGATGAAGAATCCCGATATTTAGGTCTCTGTATTAGTCTGGGTTGGGGCAGGAATTAAGCAGTCCATGCAGAAGAGATGATTAAAGATAAATTAATGACGGAACTTTCTCTAAGGGTGTGAGCAGGGAATGAGGAAGCCAGTTCGGGCTGGTGAAGCACCCAGGCAATCTGGCAAGCTCTCACACCTCAAGGCATGGGAAAGGGAGCAGGGAGAGTGATTAATTATATCCAAGACTGTAGGATTACCCTGAATCTCCCCAGGAATGAAGCCGCTGCCAACTACAGCCTAGCAGGGAGGGAGCCTGGGGAATAAATATTCAAACCTCTCTTCTTGCAAGTGCTTTCATCTGTCCATCCAAACCAAAACCAATGAGCAAGGGAGCCCATCGACCCAGTTCACACAGGCAGCTTCCCAGGCCCGAAGCAGGGCAGGGAAAGGAGAAGAGTGGACGATCAGGGGCAAGCTGCAGAACCCGGCTCATGAGCTGAGAGACTGACCAATTCAGATTTGCAGATTTATGGAGATCAATATATGTTTGTGGATCTATGTGTTTCACTGCCATTGTGATATATAGTTCATCCCACATTGATGCTATTAAACAAAGCAACAGGAAACAGAACTGCTAACCCACGGTGTGCCTGGAGGGGAGAGGTGGGGAGTAAACAGCAAGTGCTGTCTGTCTGTTTTCTCCATTCCCCCTGTGAAGTCAGCTGTGCCTCTGCCCATTGGACATCTCCCCTCCCTCCCTTCTTCCCTCATCTCCCCTTCCTCCTCCTCCTCCTCCTCCTCCCTTCCTCCTCCCTCCCTCCCTCCCTCCCTCCCTCCCTCCCTCCCTCCCTCCCTCCCTCCCTCCCTCCTTCCTTCCTTCCTTCCTTCCTTCCTTCCTTCCTTCCTTCCTTCCTTCCTTCCTTCCTTCCTTCCACTTCCCAAAAGGAGACAGGGCTTGGATTATTGATAAAATCAAAAGAATAAGCTAGGAATTGCCTGTTTCCATCTTGCCTGTTGTCTAGTAAATCACATTTCCTCTGTAACACTGGAGCTTTCATCTATAGTGTGTGGACCAGACTTAAGCTGTCAGTGAAGCTTCCTTGGAGAAAACCCTCTGTGATCCTGGCTCTCTCTCCCTATGAAGAGTCCACCAGGACACGTTTCCCTCCGCTCTGTTTTATTTCCCACTATGCAGCACATTCAGCCACAGACTCTACTCCTGATCTTTCCCCTGACTAGATATACCCTCCCCTCACTGGAATTGGCTAATTTCAGAGCAGTTAAAGTGTGTGTGTGTGTTATGGACTTCCCTTTGGTGAGTCAAGGAACCCCTGAGCACTCTAACAGAGGGACGTAGACCCACTCAGACACTGCCCTCTGCTGGAAACTGCTGGCACTGTTCAAGTCTTCAGTGAGGGCTGTGTGCCACTTCTGAGCTCTCAGGGCCTCCCCCTCAGACCTGGATTGTATATGCACCTGCATGTAGATAAGGCATCACTTATTAAAAAACCTCTCTCCTCAACAACCTGGATGTAAAGAAACATTAGAATATGATTCAGGACGTTGTGTTTTATGACTTAGTATCAAAAAGGATTTCTTTTTTAAAAAAATTTTTATTCTTTAAAATATTACAAATAGTAGTACATATGTTTCCTTTTTTCCCTCCCATTGACCTCCCCCCAGCCTCCCCTACCCCCCAGCACATGCCCTCACCTGCCCCCTGCCCCAATGTCTTGTATCCAGGGGAGGGTGGGGAGTGGGGGCTGTAAGAGATAAAAAAGGATTTCTAAGCAAGACACAAAAAATAAAACACAAAAGAATGGTGAACTTGACTACATCAAAAACAAGAACTTCTATATGGAAAAAGAAATTATAAACAAAGTTAAAGAAAAAAGAGAAAACACTCGCAACAAAGGATCAGTATCTGGAGTATATAAAGAACTTCTACAGATCAAAAAGAAAATGGAAAGCAATACAATAAAAACATATTCTAAAGATAGAAAATACTAATCCACAGAAATATAAATGTATAATTTCTATAAAGTAAACATGTAAAACGTAGATAAAAAGGCAATGCAAATATAAATTTGGCCCCAAAATGCATGATAAAAATGCTTATTAGTTTTCCTAGTAATCAGAAAAAATGGAAATTCAAACACAGTGGAGTTTTTGTTTTTACTTACTAAATTGGAAAAGAAGTAAAAGTCTATGGAAGACAAAGTATTTCCATGCACTATAGAGAAGGCTGTAAATTGGTGTAATCCTCTGCATAGTAACTTGGCAGAATCAGTAGTGTCACATGCTTATATACCACGATCCAGTGACTACACGTCTTCATTTCTCCCCCAGAGAAACTTACCCCTGTGCTCACAAGGCAGGTTCAAGGATGGCTCAGTGGGGCAACTTTGCAACAGCAACAAATTTCTTCATCCGTAACACACACACACACACACACACACACACACACACACACACACACCACAGCAATTTTTTTAAATGTAATATATGTACTTATGTGGAATGATCTTCAAAACCATATGATTGATTTCAGAGAGAGGAAGGGAGAGGAAGAGAGGGATAAAAACATCAATGATGATAATCATAGAGCAGCCACCTCCTGGACACCATCCACTGGGGCTCGAGCCCATAATCCTGGCACGAGCTGAACCCTGACCTCCTGGTTGACACGCTCAACCACTGAACCATTCCAGACTGGCCAAAACCCATTTTTGAGTAAGCAAAAACCAAACTGCTGGATAACACACAATACAATCACATATATAAAATATCCCTACACATTAAACAATATTATATTTTTTCTATGGGTCTTTCAATGCATGGTAAAATGTGTAGAAGATACATCAGAATGATGCTGAGTTGTCTGTGGGGTGGAGACAAGGACTGGAGGTGGTGTTCAAAGGTGACTTCAGCTTTATCTGTAATGTTCCATTTTTTAAATAAAGAGAATATATTCATATATTACTTATATAATTAAAGTGAACAAAAATAATTGTTATTTAAAAGGAAGGAAACCTTTCCTAATATTTACCCATTAAGCACCTGGAAGGGCTGGGAATCTTTGAACTGTAAGCAAAATGGTGCCTTGGATGATTTGTCAGGGGACCTGCTAAGTAGAGGGCACTGTGGTTGTCATGGAGATGGCTGTCTTCAACATAAACCATCCTGTGCATTTATCTACATGTCAGACCAGCTCACATTCAGTGTTAAGCTTTTAAATCTTGGTTCACAAACTCAATACTAATAATACAATCCCTAACACTTATTGAGGGTGTTTGACATGAAAATGCAATTACCTCATTTAATCCTTTATTCTTTCCCTTTCTCTGTGTGTCTCTCTGTGGCCCCATCTCCTATCTCTCTGTCTCTGTTTCCAGAGGAAGTTGTATAGCTTAAACATATTAAATAACCTGAAGTCAGTTGACCAATATGTGGTAGAGTTTGTCCTAACCCCAGCAGCCATACGCTCAAAGACTTAAACCATATTACAACATCATTAACATCTTTATAGTTCTGTCATCTTCAACATACCAACATTGAATATACACATAAACATGTCCTGTCAGGCAATGTCCTTAGTTTCCCTGTCACTCAGGCCAGGTCCATTGGCTATACTGCTCTGAACCCAAACAGCAGCTGGCTCATTCAGAGAGAAAAATCTGCCAGAGGAGGAGGTGTTATTTAAGCCGGTACAGCTAAGAAGCTCTGAGACGGGTACAGAGGAGAGGAACAAGTAAGAAGTTAGAAATAACCCTCAACCAGAAGACAACTTCAAATATGTTTAGAGTTAATTTTAGAAACAAAACTAGTCAACAATAGCAAAGGTTAGAGTCTGACAATATGGAAGCCCTACAGAATTCTCAGAGGATACAATGTACACCACCTTCCAAATTCTGGGTATTTCTCGTGCCAACACAAAATGCCTTCTGGTGACCCAGGCCTGCTCTCCCTGCTCCACCACCCCTGTCTGGGGAAGAGGGCCCACTGAGCGACACGGGGATGCAGATGTGAGGGGCCACGGCCCGCCAGCAGGGCTCTCAGGTCCTCTTCAGAGAGAGGCAGGCTTCCTCTTGCTGTGGAGCAAAAAGCTTTTGAGGGATGTTTCCAGAATAGCTTATGAGTGAAGGGGGCAGCAGGTTTACAAGTCTAGAGCTGTGATTCCTTTCTCCCAATTAAAAAAAAAAAGAATTAATCTCTATTTGGTTTCTTGCTTGAGAACAGGTGTGTCTATGAATAATACATAGATGGGCAGGCCTCATATGCATCTGAAGGCCCAGAAGTCTGAAGGCAAATGAGACCCAGCATATGAAGATCACACAGCAGATTTTAAGTAGCATCACGTAGGTGAGGAAAAACCTCGGAGAGCCCAAAAAACACTCTGCAAATAACAAGCACTCTAAGCCTCCAGTGCACAAACATATCTCCTCTCCGGTAATGGTGAATGAAAGTCACTAGGTTCCCATTTGAGGAAGAGGAAAATAAATCAAGAAATGCAATAAAAAAAAGATGGAAACATTAGGGTTTTAATGAACCTGAAGCTTCGGGGCAGAGAATTAAGGACATTTAAATTTTGCTTTCTAGATTAGATCTCCAAATCCTTCAACCCACCAGGTCTGGCACGAGAGGAACCGTGTAGGGCAGCAGTCTGGGTAGGTAAGTGGCTGAAGCCCTCCTGGGTCCACTCTGGGATTCTCCGCCTGGCCTTGCAACAGCTTGCCTCTGACTATTCGGCCCATCAAAGCCCAGATGTGCTTTCCTATCAGTTAAACATGAGAGGATATCATGCCATCATATGGATTAGGGAGATTATATAGCAAAGGATTTGTGAAGTAGGAGTTTTAACCAGTGGTATCTTAGCCTACATCTCCTTGGGGGGCACAGAAAGAAGATGTTGAAAAAACGTGCCACTGACAGGCCTCAAGGGCATGGGGAAGACTCCCTACTGCTTCATGTGGTGCTTCAAAGGCCATCAGTGTCTCCAGATAAAAAGGAAGCCACAGCATCTCTGAGATGACTCATCTCTCAGTTAGGAAATGTTGCTGTCCCAGGAGGGGTAGGAAGAGATTTCAACAGCTTTAAATGCCTGCATGCCTGCATGTGCTTACACACACACACACACACACACACACACACACACACACACACACCATAGGCTTCTTATCAGCTCTGTTGAGCAAAGAATTTTCACAAATAAAAGATTTGGATTTTTATCTTATTCAAATCCCTTCAGGTATTGTCTGGAGATAATACAATCTCCCTTTAACTTTGCCTCATTTGAAAACGTAACAAGTGAAATATTATCTCTCCCCCACCCATTCCACCCCCTTAAGTAAAATGGCCTGAAATTTTGAGCAGAAGGTATTTGGACCTGTGACAGGCAGCATATTAATATGTGAACTGAAAACAGATCCCTTAAAAGCCTGCCCACATAGCAGGACTGGAAAGAGTTGACAACTGTCTTTCCCATCACAGCAACAATATCACAAGGCAGGGTTTGTTTGCAAGAAAATGAACTGGCAAACAAGCCGGGCCTGGAAGGTGGCTCCCGCTTCCTCTGCAGCCTGAGCAGGACTGAGGAGGAGAGACCCAAGGCAGCGGTGGTGGTGGGTTCCCAGGAAGGCAGGGCAACGGGCTGTGCAAATGCCCACCACCCCCAATATCTCTCTCCAGATGGAACTCCCTCTGCAGTCTCATAGTTGGAGCCAGGTAAGGTAGGGTCGGGTTGGATAACTTTAACTGACCCCTAATGGGACCAGTTCTTGTGGTGGAGAGATAAAGAGTACAGCCTCTGCCAGCTGCCAGCTGCCACCTGACTGTATTGTGGCTGCACTCTCTATGAACGATGTGACCTTAGACAAGGCGGAAGAAGACATGTGCAGAAGGTGGACTGGAGTAGGTGAGTGGTAGGAAGGAGGCTTGGGAAGAGCTGCAGAGCCTTACACACTAGAGAGAGGGTGTATTGGGGCACACACCATGGTCCTCACTCAGAAATCCTCACCCTGGCTGCAGGTCTTTGTTCCCCTCAGCTGTGAGTCACATTCTAACATCTCCTGACATTTCTCCACATCCTCCATATACTCATTTAGCACCACCTGAGGCACAGCACCTGGTCACACAGATCTTTAATAGCAAGTGAAACAGTAGCAAGTGTCAGAGCTGAGAGAGAAAAAAAGTCGCAATCCCCACTGGAAGGTGAAGATCATTTCCATTTAAAGGGAGAAGTGAAAAGCATGAAATCACATGCCAACAGGGAGAAAGAGTGGAATCAGGAATGACCTTGACAGGAGCAGGCACCACAGCTGCCAGGTCACGGTTCCCAAGACTGAACTCCTGAGGAGAAATGGGACGTGCAAGCAGGAACACACAGGTGGCAGTCACCTAGCCTTCTACCTGATGGCCTGCTCCACCTTCCCATGTGGACATGCTGCACACTCTCAGGCTTACCCTGCCCCAAATGCAGTTTGTCATTTCTTCCAAACTGCTTCACTTCTAGGTCCCTTCTCACATAATGATTCCTATCCAAGCCAGAAATCAGAGTCTTCCAAGACTGCTCTTACTCCCTAATATAACCCCAATACTGCACCAGCCAGGGCTACTCAGCATCTTAGCCCAGTCAATTCTGTCTCTACCTCCTCCATCCCCATGACCAAGCATTTTATCTCTTGCATGGACCTTTGCAGTAGCCTCCTGGTCAACCTCCACTCCAGCTCTCTCTGATGCAGTCTCTATTCCGCTCCCAGTAGGTTTTCCTCCCTGAAAATGCAAATTTGATGATGGAACTTCTCGTTGTTAAATCCTGGAGTGATCCCTCTGCTGTCAGAGTAAATTCCAAACTCAGGCTGGAGAACAGGCATTCTAAACCTTACCCTTGCCGAGCTGTCCTGCTTACCCATGCCTCCTACCCCACCACACACACTTTTCAATAATTTCCCTCAGTGTTCCAGGCTATTCCACACACCCATGGCTTCGAGAAGTCTGTTTTTGGTCTTCTCTCTCCAATGAACTCCTACTCATCCCTCCAGACCCCTTCATTAGTTTCCCCTCCAGTCTTTCTCCTTGTCACTTGACTCATTTTCTCTACCTCACTAGTCCAGCACTTGCTCAGTCACCTTTCTTCCTCTCCCACTGGCTCCTCAAGAGCCGGGACTCTATCTTAACCACCTTTAAATCCTCGGGGCCTAAGACTGTGCCTGATGCAAAAGTCTGAACAAATGCCTGTGGAAAGTGTGAGCCCATGAACAGTTCCCTCCTGGGCAGGAAGAGGCTGTGGATAGAGGGGGGCGGGGGGGGGGGGTGAATGGAGAAGTGAAGGAGGAAGAAGGCTCCATTCTTTGAAACCCAGCCTCCTGTCTGGGACAAATCCTAGGCCTTTATGTCATTCGGGCACATTGAGAGCAGACACTGAAATCCATCAGAATAACAGATAAAATATAAAAATATAAATGTCTGACCCGATGAAGTCATGGGTGAGAAATTACTGCTTGTTCCTGAGATTGGAGAAAGGCCAATCCCACCTTTGTCCTCTTCGGGAGGGATGTCCTAAGCCGGACGCAGTCCCACCAGGCTTCAGGATCTACCAGAGACAGGATGCAAGGGTGTCAGAAGCATCACCATACAAGAAAAAAGATTTTTTTGTAACCATATATGGTGATGGATGGTAACTAGAGTTATTGTGGTGATCATTGCACAGTATATATAAATATTGAATCATTATGTTGAAACTAATAATGTAATAAGTCAATTATATCAATTACAAAAAATAAAAGAAAAAACATCACGGCTCTATCAAGAAACTCTATATGCACAGGAAGCTTAAAACTGAATATACTTGCTTTATTTTTAGAGGTAAAAGTCACAAAACATGAAATTCTCCATTTTATACATTTTTAAAGTATACTAAAGTGGCTTTTATTATATTCACCCCTCCTCCCAACCGGTGGCTGCCACTAGTCTACTTTCTGTCTATACAGTTGCCTATTCTGTTTCATGTAAGTGGAACCATATACTATGTGGTCTTTCATGTCAGCTTCATTCACTCAGTCTTCAATGTCCATCCATGTTTCAGCATCAGCACTTCATTCCTTCCATGGCTAAAGAATATTCCATTGCATGGATATTTCATGTTTGTTTATCCATTCGTCAGTGGGAGATATCTAGGTTGTTTCCACTTTTTGGCTCTTGTGAATATTTGGCTGCTATGAACATTTGTGTACAAGTCTGTGTGAACATATATGTTCAGTTCTCTTAGGTATGCAGATAGGAGTGAAACTGCTTCATCAAATGTTTAACATTGGTTGAGGAACTGCCAATATGCTTTTCACATCCCCACCAGCAAGGTATAAGGGTTCCAAGTCACTTTTTAAGGATCTCAGATGCTGAATTCCCAATATTGGGGATTTTACTATAGACCCTGTAAAAATACAACTCATTGGATAGCAACAGAGTCAGGATCTAAATCAAAAGAGGGCAAAAGCCTCAGGCTGAATCTGAGCTGATCCCTGAGACTTTAGTTCTGCCTCTCCCTCCGCGTGCTCCCTGCAGCCCACACTGGGAGCAGGGCTTCTGTGCAGTTCAGAATCACAAGGACTTTGTATGCCTCCTCTCCTAGATCTATAGATAAGAACGCCCAGGGGTGTAATCTCCACTGGCCTCCACTTACAAATCAGATGAGGAAAAGAATTGAGGCTATATCTCATTGGCAAGTAAGAGAGGCCCATTTCAGAGAACAATTTCATTGATCAGAAATTATAATCCTCCTCTCCCCACGAAGAAGCCAAAAGACTGAGGGACCCTCTGAGTTTGCCAGGTGGACCAGAAGCAGGGCTGGCTGCCAGGCAAGCAAAGAGCAGCTTGGCACAGTCTGGGGTTAGTGATATGCAGAGGTCAGGGCAGGTGAGATGCACCAATCACAGCACAGCCTCAAGGCATGAGTCTGAGGAGTGGGAAAGGGTGAGTGACAGGTAAGAACAAGGCAGAGTCCTGACGGGCCCCAGAGGCGGGCCCAGGGGCCTTCATGCTCAACCTTGCTGCTTGGTTCAACTTCTTTGCCTCTTGGTCCCACCACCTAGTGTGCCATTGCTTCCTCCCCAAACTACATCCTAGCAATAAAAACAACATTAATCTCTAGGTCCCTGAACACAGGATGTCCTCTATTTCACCCCATTATTAACATCATTTGCACATGTTGTTTTCAGCTCCCTGAAAATACATCCCTGCCCCATTTCTAGAAAACTACTTACTCTTCAGGTCTCAGCTCAAGCACATTCTTCCCCTGATGCTCCCTCCTCCACACTATCTGCCCTGTGTCATAGATGGTTTTTCTCTTATTGTCCTGATCCATGGCTGTTCCCCCCCATGGAGGGTGAGCATTGCCAGGGCAGCTATAGCACGTGGTGCCCAGTGCCTCAGAGATGAAAGACTATTTTGTTATATGTCTACTCCTGGGGAACTAAATAGGGAATGACCAGAGCTGGTGACAGACCACGTTAGGGGTTCAGTACTTGACCACAGGAAGCACCAGCAAAGGAAAACAAAGACAGGGAAAGGAAAAAACTGAAGTAAAGGGAGTAGAAATAAGGCCAAGAGAACACAAAACTCCTAGGCATCCATTGAAGCTGACTTTGTTTGGACCAATGGAAATAAGGTCCTATTTTGTGCCATCCTCTGAAACAGCCAGTAGTAATTAATTTCCTTTCTTCTTCCACCCTTCCTTTCCCTCTCTATGTCCTTCCTTCCCTTTCACTTTTTCTTCCTCTGTCTCTTCTTTCCTCCCTCTCTTCCTTTCTTGCAGGTAATGGGCTGTGCACATGCCTTTCCAGATAGTGTCAGGTGTAACATGAGAAATAAGAATAAAATAAAAAAAACAACAACCGAGGCTCTGAGTTTAATGCAGTAGAGCTCAGACATGCATACACATAGCCCTCACTCAAGGCACCTACTACTAGAGCTGGGATTTTGTATCAATTATGATTGCTTTGGCTGTAGATGACAGAAACCACACTGAGAATAACTTCACTAAAAAGTGGGTAATTATTTTCCTTCACAGAAGGGTCAGATGTAGCCCTTCAGGACTGCTGGGTGGTATCACAATGCTACCAAAATCCCAGGCTCCCTCCATCTTTCTGCCCCTCCATCCTTGGCATGTAGCTTTCATCCCCTTGCTTCTGAACTTCCTGGCATCACAATGGCCATCAGGCAGTAAAAGGGGATGAGGAAAAATGGGAAGGTAAATGCCAGCCAAGTTTATCCCTTCAGCTTACATCTCATTGGCCAGGACAGTGTCACATCTCCCTACCTGCAAGGGAGTCTGGGAGGTGTCTATATTTAATTGGGCATATTACCACCTTGTAAAAAGTATTGGGGTTCAGTTAGTAAGGAAGAAGGGACAATGGAGATTAAGGACATATTGATCAGAGTCTGCCAAGGATTCTAAGGGCAGCCTTCACTCCACTAGGGAACACAACCTGAGAGCTACAGACTGGAATGAAAATACAAACCCTGGAGATGAATGACTAAACTGGATCCCTGCCCCTTCCCCTTACTATATGTGCGACTTTGGGCCAATTGCTTTATTTCTTGTGCCTCATTTGCCTCATCTATAAAACTGGGGGGCCAATGACACTCAATTCACACATTGCCATGGGGATAAAATCAGTTAGCACATGTAAAATACTTAGAATTCTGTCTGGTGCGTAGTTAACTCTCAAGAAATATTAGCTGCTTTTGACTGTTGTTATGTACTGAATATCTACAATATGCCAACTGCTCTACTTTACCTTCTCTAATCCTCTCAACAAATGTGTGAAGCAAATAGAGGAGTTCAGGAGGGGTCCCAGGCTATACTGCCTGTCATTTGCCACTTCATTGAAGACTTCTAATCCTTAAGAGTTTCTTTAATGAAAATCTCTCTAAGAAAGGTCTCTTCAGCAAGCAGTTTAGCAGCTGACACCAGGGCAGAGATTAGCAGCATCAGCACACTAGGATATCAGAGAACATCCCTCCCTGGCACTTCCTAGTAGGTCTTGCCCTGGGTTCAGTTCCAAGTTTTGAGTGAAGGTTTAATCTAATTTCTATTCTTTCCTGCTTGATCTGCAAATTGGCTTGCCCATCTATTCCAGGTACCTAAAGAAATGTGTTAATGCTATTTGGGGGATAAAACAGTGGTCAGTTAGGACAGCATGGAACCAACAAATGCTGGGGCGGAGGAGCATGGGGGAGAAGCCAGGCCAAGGCTCCTAGCAGATCCCTGCAGCTGGCCCCTGGGTAAGATCAGACTAGGTCAGAGAAGGCATTGGTTCTGCTGGGAGGCAAAAACAGACCTGTGTCCCCTCCCACTACCTTTATCACCCCTCACCCCCACAGCCCTGTTCACCAAGCACCCAAATAAACCATCAGATTGGGGTTGACTCCTGGAAATCCAGTCTAAATGAAATTATATATTCATGAAAGTAAGTATTTTGGAAATTTTAAGACTCTCACCTCCATAGGATAAATTCCACTTCTAAGAATATTGTCTTACAGAGATAATGTACAGAGGGATTTTGCATATGACATTGTTTGAAACAGTGACAAAACTGAGAACGACCAAAGCGTTCATGTTTAAAGGCTAGTTAATTTATGGAATACCTATTTTTAAAAACAAAGATGTTACATCAGAATTTACTAACTTGGAAAGATATTGCTGACATGTAGTTAAGTAGGAAAAATGCATTATGAAGCAGTATGCAAAGTATGTACCACTTAGGTGAAAATCAAGAAATATATATGTATACTCATATATGTCTATACATACACTTATGTATATATTTAAAATAATATTAACATAAAGGCAAGAAAATGAACAGAGATGAAGACAGAGATGTTTGAAAATTTTTCACCAAAATGTTAGCATTGGTTTATTTGCATAAAATGTTCCCACAGAGCCAAGTTTTTCACTGTTGAAATAGGAATTTACAGATAAGCCAGGGGAGGAGGCTAGAATAATCCATATGGTAATACATTAGAGTTTGAGGCATCAATATGAACTCACACTTAGCTTAATGTAGGCACAGATGGATACCTATAGAATATTTATAGGTAAGTGTATACACACAGTTTAGTATACAGATGTACATTTCTTTGTTCTGTCAGCTGAGAGGCTTAGCAGAAATGACCCCCCCAGTGGCCTAAAGCACACCAGATCTTTATTTCTAATACTATCCTCCAATAAAAGGAATCAGGGCTCCTCGAGGAAAGGGATGATTCTAGGACTAGGGCAAGAAATAAACAAGATGAGCCTAGAGCAGTGGTCGGCAAACTGCGGCTTGCGAGCCACATTTGGCTCTTTGGCCCTTTGAGTGTAGCTCTTCCACAAAATACCATGGCCTGGGTGAGTCTATTTTGAAGAAGTGGCATTAGAAGAAGTTTTAAGTTTAAAAAATGTGGCTCTCAAAAGAAATTTCAATTGTTGTACTGTTGATATTTGGCTTTGTTGACTAATGAGTTTGTCGACCACTGGCCTAGAGCATCTTCTAATGCCATAAAGTAAGAAAGTACTAAAACCATTAAAATAAAATAACCCACATGGATGGGAATGTCAAAGATGCACAGAATTCCCCATGACCAATATGGTAGAAAATGTGAGCAACAAAATAAAGTAGTATTGGATTATAATCCAAATATAAAGTAAGTATCGGTGAGTCCATACTAATATAAATAAATGATTGGATAAATTAACAAAGGGGGGAAGGAGACAAGATAAATCCCTTAATGCAGAACAAATCCAAATAACTTATGTAGATACTCTATCCTCAAAGGGGAGATCATAATTTCCCAGTTCTGAAGTGTGACTATACATAATGACTTTCTTGCAAAAGGACAGTATGGAAAGAGAGGGAAGAGAAGAGTAGCTGTGCAATGGAGAAGGGACACACTCACCTCAGTCCAGTGGTCAAGGTCAACATCAGCAGTCATCAATCATGTTGATAGTATGTAACCTTGATAGGATGTGATAAAAATGACACTTTGCCTCTATGATCTTCCTCAAAATTCAGAGCCCCAGTCTCATCATGAATATCAGACAACTTCCAGTAGTGGGGTATCCTCCAAAATGCCTGTCCAGCACTCCCCACAAATGCCCAAGTCATAGTTGACTAACTGTCCCAGCCAAGGGGAGCCCAAGGAGACAGGTAAGTCTAAAACTATTCAAAAAGATAAAGGTGTGTTTTTTTTTCAGGTTTCCACAGAACAATTTTTCTCTAAACAATAGAATCAAAGTGAATTTTGATCTCAACCTTTAATAATACAGAAAAGCAGTAAAAGCTTTGAAAATAAAGCTTTTCTTTAAAGGTGCTTCCAATATCCTGGATCAAGTTCTTACATGGGGCTTAAGGTTAAAGTTCTTGGGCTTTCTCCAGGAAACTGAAAAAACTCCCCAAATACATCAGAGGGAGGCTCAGCTGTGACTGAGGGGAGGAGGAGCTGAGGAAGGGAGAGGCTGCTTTTCCTGGGCTCTTGATGTCTCATTACACAGCCTGTAGGTTAAACGTGTGCATCTCAGCGCAGCCTTTCTAAGATGACAGAGCCGCTGTTACCAGGTGCGCCAGCAACATTTCCACCGGGCCCTAGTCCATCTCAGGAGCTGACCACTGTCTGCCCATGGAACAGACACAGAGCAGCTTTCCAGAGAGGCAGTAGGTTCCATATGTGCGCAACTCGACTAAGTAGAATTATAACAAGTTGCGTTCTTGATGACCCAAGAAATTCGCTACAGAAATAATCCTTCTGAATAGTCGGAGAAGTTCCTAAAGTTAGCACAGGGATTTAAAAAAATTTCAAAGATGCCATTTTCTGATGCCAGTCAGAAAATGGCATCTTTGAAAATGGAAAATGACAAAAATCAATATGCAGTGAATAGAATTAGTCCCTCATAGTTATTCATTCCCTGTCAGACATCCACCTCAGAGATGTTTGACATTTCAGTCTTACCACGTTACAGGTAAGACTGGAGTGTCTCCTGAATACCACCGAGGGCCTTGGGGTCGTCTGTATTCCCGTGGGAAACTATTAATCTCAAATGGACTTTACTGAGATAAGCTATCGTTTTGAAAATTGTAAGATGCTAATGATAAATGCAATGGAAAGCTCTACGTGATCTCTAGACACGGGAGGTGAGTTGAAAAGTCCTGGTGGGGGTTTTAAAAACAAGTCTCACCAAGAGTCTGACCAGTTTATGCTAAAAGTGTTTTTTTCTGGGATGACTCAGGTTCTAGCAGAGCTGGTCCTGTGAGATAGGCTAACTCTTTCTCTGGTTGTTAATTCCCCAAGGAACCTGAGGCTCTTCTGGGAGGACTCTGAGGAGGATATGATCCAGATAAGTGGATGTGAGTATCTGATTATTAGAAATCCTGCATTACGTGTTTATAAACCAGTGTCTTATGAGTTTGAAAAACGTCCCTCTAACTCCAGAGCTAGACCACACCTGCATGCACTAACGCACGTGGGTTCCCAAAACCAAGGCTGGGGACCCAGCTGCTGGACAAAGGTGTCCCGCTAAGGGCTACTCCATGAAAACCTGCTTGAACTTCCCGCTTGCCTTGTTAATGCTTCCTCATAATAATCCTGAATCTTGATTTTAAAAATAATACCCACAACCTTAAATTCTACTTAGTTAAGATGCTTCTTAGGATCATCTCCTTCTGGACCCGCTAATGCTAGTCAGTGAAGATGGATTCTTCTCATTGCCCAGATCTTTCTCTAACTGTATGTGATCCCTTTTTCAAATTTATCCACTTAGTGGCCCTTACCCAGCGGCTGGGTATCAATGAAGGAACCATGACTTGTTTGGACTTCAAAATCCATAACCTGAGCTCAAATCCTTTGCTCAGGCAGCACACACAGACTTTGCTACCCAGTTGTATCAAAATCATATTCCATGAGCTGCAAACCACACTATTTAACGGATTCCAAAATTTTTCAGTTATAATTTAAAAAAGTAGCCCTCACAAGAGGTGAATTTGTGCTCATTACTCATGTACAGAGAGCAGATCTGTTTCCCTGAAGATGTGTATCCAAGGGTTAGAAAGAAGAACATGTGTTTTAAAATATTTGTCTGTATGTGAGTAAAGGCAGCCTCATTTCCCAATACATGCTTTAAAAAAGTTATTTGGACTTTTTTTCTGCCTTTTAAGACAAAAATCATCACTTTTCTTTCTCCACTTCGCCATTGCCTCTCTGTCAAATGTTTTATTTTTATTAGTTTTTATCACAAAGAAATTGCAAAGCTTCTGGTCATACCCAGCATACCCCTTGGTTTCTGCAGGGCTCCTTGGTGAACACACACACTGTTATGATCAAAAACATTTGCCAGCCATAAAATGTCTTCTCCAAGCCCATCTATAAAAGAATATTAAAACCAAGGCTCATGCTATTATGAGTTTTTGAAACAATAGTTCTGGAGGCAACAGCTGCTCTTTCTTATTGTAACAGCAACTCTCCTTGGCAGCACTGAGATGGGTTCTTATAACTTCCCTGGAGGGAACCTACTAATGATCAAGAGTAGATTCCCACCAATCCTGGTCTCTGCATGATTCAGATGACCCCCTGCTAGCATCATCAAGCAATGTGAAATTAGAGGAGAGAGAAAGAGGAAGAGAAAGAGAAATGAAAAGAGACAGAGAACTCTCTAAGACCCTGTACACATTTCTATGTATCTAATGGCCCCACTCACAGGCAGCTACCTGGGCCAGACCTTCTGCTGCCTCCCTCAGGCTTGACTTACCATCTGGAGCATTAGGGAGGCCTTTGGCCATGCATCAGCTACTTTGTACCAAAGATGCACCTGGGCTTTAACTTCCAAAGGAACATGACAAGGATCCTCTTTGCTGAAGAGACTCTAAAGAAGAACAGAAAGAGAACTTATTGGCAATAAGTCTGACCCACACAAGTACGTGGTTTGCTAAGGAGATGCATCGCTCACAGGTAAGAATACAGGGAGAAGGCAACTCCCACAACTTTAATGGCTCAGACACCAAAACAAAAAACAGATTATTTGGGAGAATGCAACATCTGGTCTATGCTATCCAGCTCAGTTCAAAGAGGAGAGATAATCATAGTTTACCTCTGGGATGAGCAAAAGACTATTTCTTTCCTACTATTTGCTTCTGTCATCCTTGGGAGCCCAACAACTAAACCATTTTAGTAGACTATTGGGTACCATTAATATTATAACATCAAATCCTCACAATGAAGTAAGTATTAAAATATCTACTTCATAGGTGAACAATTTAAAGATATTCAGGGATAAATAATGTACTCAATAATATACGTGGCTGAGGGGGGATTTGAACAACAGGTTGCCTGGCTCCAAGCACATGCTCCTCATCATGTTGTCTTCCCTCTTCGCTTCCTACTCACTCCTAGAGTGATTGCACCTCACAATTCAATCAAATGACCTGGTGTATGCCAAACCCTCTAGGAATATTTCCTCTACAACACACCTTGAGATCTCTCACCTGGATATTTTAAAACATGTTTTTGTTGCTTTTTTAGAGAGAGGAAGGGAGAGGGATAGAGAGATGGAAACATCAATGAGAGAAACATTGATCTGCTGCCTCCTTGATCTCCCTAGTAGGGATCAAGCTCACAACCCAGGCATGTGCCCTGACTGGGAATCAAACAAGGGACCTCTAGCTTCATGTGTCAACACCACTGAGCCACATAGGGTGAGCTCACCTGGATATTTTATATATTATTTGCTGAAATAAAAACTTACATTTGTGTATATCACATGAACAGAGGGACCTTAAAATGTCAGTATCTCAGAGTTGCAAGGGTCCAAAAGAGGCACCCATGCTTCCTGTACATCTCAGGAGTTTGGAAACTTACAGTGTCAGCCTATATCCATTTTGCACGAGGATCAAATGAGCCTTTTCAGAGAAATGGTACAAAATACTTTGAGGACATCCAATAAAGGCTGGAAATTGAGAGGATGTATTTATCTTTGCTTCCCCCAGAAATGTCTCTAAAATGACTGTAGAAAAATGTAAAGGAATAGAGCATATGCACAAAGAGGGGGGGAGAGATAGCAGAAAGCAAGATGATGGAAAGTGAAGGGATGAGGGACAATTGCAGACTAGAGAAAGCTGAAAGCCACCTCTTCAGAGAGGTGGCCAGTGAGAAGCAAGCTGCTTTGTGCCATGGAACCCCTAAAAGGCTTTGGGTTTGAGGGTACCAGGTGACTCTAAAGGCAGGGATGAGGAGTAGGGCTGGAAAAAAACTCATTAGCAAAGTCTTCATGAGAAGCATTTCCACCTCAACACTGTCCTTTCTCTTAGCCCAAGCCATCAGGTAGCCAACCCTTCTGTACCTACTATGGAAGAAAACAGGCATATTCTCTGGAGAAACCGAGCCAAAAAAATTTCAAGCCTGGATACACAAGCTTCAACAAAGGGTAAAGTAAATGAAAACGGGAGAATTGCATGCAGTGCACATACTAAAAGACTCCGAGCCCTGTTTCACGCCCTCCCAGAAGGCTGACAGGTTCTTCGGAAATAATGAACAACACCAGAGAAAGACTTATCTATGATGACAGTTCAGGGCTGCTTAACAGAAAGGCACAGCCACTGACTTACTTTATTCAAAAATTTTTTAAGCTTTTCATTTTGTAGTACTTGGACTTACCAAACAAGTTGCAAATATAGTATATAGTTATTGCAGACTCTTTACCTACTTTTCCCAAATGTTAACCTTTTACATAACTATAGTACAGTGATCAAAATCAGAAAATAAGCATTGATACCATGCTATTAATTAATGTATACGCTTTTCTCACACTTCACCAATTTCCTTCACTGGTCTAGGGCCTAATCCAGGACCACACAATGCATTTAAGAATAGTTGTCATGTCTCCTTAGCCTCCCATAATTTGGGACAGGTGTTCATTATTTCTTTGTCTTGGAAGACTTTGATACATTTAGAGAGCATTGGTCAGCTACTTTGTAGAATATTCCTTCTCAGGGCATCATCTCAGGCACACATGGTGTGGACTTATCTCATTAATGGAGATGCTAACTTGATTTGTTTGGTTAGCGTGATGTCTGATGGTTTTCTTCACTCTAGTGTTACTTTTACAGTTAATAACTGAATTGTGAGGAACAAAATATTTTACTTCCCAACATACTTTGGCCCACTAATTTGAGCATCCATTGATGCTCTCGCCTGTAATGATTATTACTGTGATATTTGCCAAATGGTGATTTTATTTTATTTTTTTAAATCTTTATTGTTCAGTTTGTTAATTACATTGTTTCCCCTTTTCTTTCCCCCTATAGCTCCCCTCCACCCGGTACCCATCCCACCCTCCGCCCTCACCTCCCCCTACACTGTCCTCCCCCATAGTTGCATGATTTTTGTCCAGTCTCTTGCTCCACTTCCCACACCCCTTTTCTCCCCAAGAATTGTCAGTCCATTCCCTCTCTATGTCCATGATTCTGTTATATTCACCAGTTTATCCTGTTCATCAGATTATTAATTCACTTGAATTTTAGATTCATTTGTTGATAGATGTGTATTTGTTGTTCATAATTTATATTTTTACCTTTTTCTTCTTCCTCTTCTTATAGAATATCTTTCAGCAATTCATATAATATTGGTTTGGTGGTGATGAACTCCTTTAGCTTTTTCTTATCTGCGAAGCACTTTATCTGACCTTCAATTATGAATGATAGCTTTGGTGGGTAGAGTAATCTTGGTTGTAGATTCTTGCTATTCATCACTTTGAATATTTCTTGCCACTCCCATCTGGCCTGCATCGTTTCTGTTGAGAAATCCACTGACAATGTATGGGTGCTTCCTTATAGGTAACTAACTATTTTTCTCTTGCTGCTTTTAATATTCTCTCTTTTTCTTTTGCCCTTGGCATTTTAATTATGATGTGTCTTGGTGTGGTCCTCTTCAGATTCCTATATTTTGGGGTTCTGTGTACTTCTTGGGCTTTTAAGTCAATTTCTTTCACCAGGTGGGGAAAGTTTTTGGTCACTATTTCTTCAAGTAGGTTTTCATTACCTTGCTCTCTCTCTTTTTCTGGCACTCCTGTAATTCGGATATTGGTATGCTTGAGGTTGTCCCAGAGGCTCCTTACACTATCTTCAATTATTTGGATTCTTTTTGCTTCTTGCTTTTCTGGCTGAGTGAATTTTGCTTCTTTGTATTTCAAATCTTTGACTTGGTTCTTGCGGTCCTCTGGACTGCTTTTAGGTCTTTGTGTAATATTTTTTATTTCAGTCAGTGTATGCTTTATTTCTAGTTGGTTCTTTTTCATATCCTCGTGGGTCTCGTTCATTTCCTCGTAGGTCTTGTTCATTTCCTCATAGTTCTCATTAAGTTCATCGGCCTTTTCTAGGAGCCTCTTGAAAAACCTTACTATTGTAGTTTTGAACTCTATGTCTAGTCGTCTTTTTCCCTCCATTTCTTTCACACCTGATTTCTTTCCCTTTCTCTGCATTGTGGCTGCTTTCCTGAGTTGGTCCATTAGCTGTGTGTGGTAGATGTCCTCTAAGGGACAGTGGCTCAGCCTCCCCAGTTACCTGAGGTGGCTACTCTTACTGCAATCCTTTATGGGTTGTACAGTATTGTTGAAGTTAAGCCCAGCTTATTGTTTTTAGCACTAGGAGGGTTTGACCTCCAGGCCAATTGGCTGTGAGGGTAACTTGTGTTCAGGTTGGATGGGCGGAGTCTCCGGGCTGAGCAGGCAGCGTCAGCTCTACCCTATGCAGCACATGGGTCTCTGTGCTGGGTGGTAATGGCTGAAGGCACTTCCAAGACAAAGCCTGCTGGTTTCCACCCGCTGCCAGACAACTTTGCCTCTCCCCAAATGAGTCTGAACCCCCAAAGTCTCACCCAGGGTTGTAAAACAAAGCAGTCCGGTGGTCTCCCGAATGAGGAAGCAAGTCACAAGTCCTCTCCATGTGGTCACGCACTTCTGTCCCCAAGTTTACATGCAAACTGCTGTTCCAAGTTTACGCGCACTCTCCTCAAGCTCGTAGTCCTCTGCTGCACCCGAGTTTTAACGTGCCTTCTCTGGATTTCGGACCTCACCTGGAACTGGGGAATCAGTGCAGTGGGATGCCTGTTGGAGAAAACCAGCCGGGTTTGCTGCCGCCCGCCCTTTTCCGCACGGCTCTGAACCTCTGGCTCTGCGAGTATCTTCAAGGCTATGCTCTGCCACTCCTCTAAGTCACAGTGTCCTATCTTTACTTTTATTTGTGGAATTTTCACTCAGCCAGCTTTCTGGTGATTCTGGATGATGTTTGTTCTGTTGTTAATTTGTAGTTTTGGAATTGTTGTGTGGGGCAGCAAAATAGGTGTTTACCTATGCCGCCATCTTGGTTCCTCCTCGCCAAATGGTGATTTTGAAAAAAGTTCCATCATTCCTTCTACATTTTAAATAGAAACCCTATAGTTAGAGCTTTCTATTCTCTCACAATTATTTATTTATTAAAGTATTTACTTATATCAGTATGGATTCATGGATATGTATCTTACTCTGGTCTATCTTATTCTATTCTTATTTTTAAAATTTATTTTGTTATTCAAATCGTCCCAGATTTGGCCAGTGAAAGCTTTTCAAAGTTGGCTCCTACATCCTTTTGACGCGTCTCCATCATTTCTTTATTTTCTGGCATCACTAAATATTTCAAGCTGATCCTGTAGTTTTTTCTGATCTAGCCTGAAATGAGCCATTTTCTCCCACTCTTTGCTTTTATTAGAAAATGATGTTTAAAATCAGGGTTAGCACTAGGCATGCTTGTTGCTACTGAGGTACATTTCTTCTAGAGACTCTCAGCAGACAAAGCTAGAAAATAAGTGCATGGACAGACGTACACACATCACTATCCTATAATCGTTTTAAAGATAAAGAGAGACTCAGGCTTTAGATTGAGATGACATTTACTAAATGCCTAGAAGAGGAAGACATGGAGAAGCACAGTGCCACAATGCCTCAACTCCTTAACCTTCTCAATTCCACGGAGCTACACGCATTCTTTTATATGCCTTTACATGGGACAAATACACAGAAATAGATTAGTAACTTGAGCAAGCTGTAAAGAATTTCCTCATAGTTTCTATTCATATTATTTACATAGTTTACAGGACACTGAGATAGGTTCAAAATTCCTTCCCATAAAATACTTATTAATTGCAAAGGCACAAAGTAAAACTGTACGGAGGAGAATTCTGGCAGATATATCTGAAATCAAATAATCAAAGAGAACACCACCAGTATTAGGAAAAGTCAAAACCATGCACGCCCTGGAAGGCTACAATGAGAAACGGCATCCCTTTGATATTTCTACCAAAGGTGTATGTCCCGACTCCAATCAAGAGGAAACACCAGCCAAACCTGAATTGAGGGAAAGTCTACAAAATAACTGACCTGTACTCTTCAAAAGTGTCAAGCCCATAAAGGAAAGACTGAGCAACTGTTCTAAATGGAAGGAGATGAAACAGAAGTAACTACATGTAGCACATGATTTCAAAATGGATCTTTTTGCCATGAAGGACCATATTAAGGAAATTAGAAAAACATTTTATTGGGATCTCATAATTAGATAGTAGTAATGGACTGGTGTACATTTTCTGGTTTTGAGGGTTATATTATGGTTCTATGGAGAGTGTTTCTGTTTGGGGGCAATACACACTAAAGCATCCGATACCATGGCATTATCGTGTCCATGATTTGCTTTCAAATAGCTTAGGATAGAAAACGAATTCCACTATATCTGCAATCTTTCTGTAAGTTTAAATTTGCTTTACACTTTTAATAACTAACCAAGAAAGAAATCATGAGAGAAAAGTTTCTTTTTTAAGTTAGAGATTTAGTCCAGGAAATCCAACCTCTGGATAAAGTGAGCTCAAAGACAGAGTAAAGAGAAGAAGACAAAAATCATCAAAAAAGTGTAACAGACTAAAATATTGCATTTTCCCCCACAGGATACAACTTCTCAGATTAAAGGTCTCCTTGAGTACTCATCACAATAAATGGAAAAGACCGAGGCATATTATCATGAAATTTTAGAGTGCTGGAGAGAAGCGAGGATACATAATGCTGCTCCAGTTCTGTCCCCTCCATCTGAGTTCAGCCTCTCGGGAAATGAGCTGAGTCTGACCTGGCCAAGAGCTGACGGCAGGAAGCAGCCCTTGAGTGCAGGAGGAATCACATGGGGTCCTGAATGTTGTGCATTCCTCCCTGGCATGCCAAGTCCAATCCCATCTAAGCTCGCCTTACAGCTGTTTGCAGCTCTTGAAAATACACTTGGCCTCAAAGGAACTTGGAGCATAAGGCTCGTAGCTGTGGCTTCCAGGGATCTGGGAGCTTATGGTGAGAAGCTGAATTGGGTCTGATAGGGCTGGCTCTCCTGTCCTGCCAAACTAGGAAGAAGAGAGATGAAGAAAATGGTGCTTGAGGAGAGCTAACCTGCTATTTCTGTGGAAAAGACTGGGTGTGAGGACAGGGAAGAGATCGAGAAGGGAGGCAAATGAGCCTAAACCAGGTGGTGCCAACAGTGAAAATGAAGAGGAAGGGATAGACGTGTCCTGGTCCATTCGGTCTGCCGTAACAACACACCACAGGCTGGCTGGCTGGTAAATAACAGACATTTACTGCCCACAGTTCTGGAGCTGGAAGTCTGAGATCAGGCTGCCAGCATGGCCAGGTTCTAGTGAGGGCCCCATTCCAGGTTGCAGACTTCTCACTGTATCCTTACATGGCAAGAGGGCACAGGGAGCTCTGTGGGACCTAATCCCATTCTGGAGGACCCCACCTTCATGGTATAATCAACTCTCAAAGGCCTCATCATCTTTGGGGGTTAGAATTTCAATATATGAATTTTGTAGAGACCTAAGCATTTGGATCACAGCAAAATTAAATACGATTTCAAGGAAAAGCAATTTGAAACACTGACTGGCCGTGTAGCTAGTGAGAAGAGGAGATGGAAGAAATAAGAAACTTCAAGGGTTTAAATCTGGGTAACTAAAAAAAGCCATGACTAAGAGGGGTGCCCAGTGATGTGGAAGTTGAATGACAAGCTGCTGAGTTTGATGACATGCTCCTATGAAGAACCATTCAGCAGCAAACTAGGGCGAAAGAAGCAGCCAGAGCTTTCTGAGTTCAGGTATTGGAGTAACTCACATCTATGATGAATTTATGAGAATGGGTGTGTTCTCTGAGAGGAAGAACATAAAGAGTGAACGATTTTTTTTTCAGCAATTGGTGCACATGCTTATGGAGGCTGGCAAGTCCAAAATCTGTAGGCTAATTTAATAGGCTGGAAGCTAGGGAAGAGTCACTTGCAAAGTTCAAGTTCAAAAAAAGTCTGCTGGAAAAATGTCTCCTTGCTCAGGGACCTCAGTTTTTGTTATATTAAGGCCTCCACTGATTGGATGAGGGCCACCCACATTATAGAGAGCAATCTGCTTTACCCAAAGTTTACCGATTTAATATTAAGCTAATTCAAAAAAACACTCTTATAGAAACATCCAGAGTGATGTTTGACCAGGTATTGGACACTCTGGCCCAGCCAGGTTGACATATAAAATAAATGAACACAGAGGGTGAGGACGTATTTATAAGGAGGCCAAAGACAGGGTTTTAACTCAGACAGTGATGATCAAACATGAGCCCTCTGTGAGCGACAAAGATTACAAAGGAAAAGTCCACTGGATTCTGCATTAGGGATCATTAAGTATAAGATACTGGTTAAGAGTATGGACTTTGGGTTAAAAAAATTCTGGGGGCCCATAATGACTCAGCCATTACTTGCTGTGACCCTGGACAATCACTTTCCCTCTCTCAGCCTCAATTTTCCCAAATCAAAAATAGGGATAATTGTATCTATTTCTTAATATTATTTTGAGCATTAAATGAAATAATATTTTTGAGTGCCTAGTTTATACTCAGTTCTTAATAAAGAGTGGCTCATACTCTTTAATCAGATTAAAATAAATACATTATTGGTTTTATAACATATTATGCAATTAATTATATAATAAATTTATAATAGATGATAGATTATGATCATATTGATCATTATTACCTTTATCTATTTCATATTCTCAGGAGATAATTAGAGTAGAAGGATTAAAGAGGGAATGGATTAAAAACTAATGAAGATGTTAGAGAAGGAATGAGGAGTAAGGAAAAATGTGTATCTGCACTAGTTTGCAGACCCAGCTCTCTACACTGCAACTCAGTCCTGAGACCTGGACACTTCTTTATCCCCTCCCCTTTACAACAACAAAACGTTTTCAATACTAATGATGGACTCCTCCCAATCCTTAGTCCAGTTACAAAGTCAGAACTAGTAACTTTGTGCCTTTGCCACTGGATCAGCATGTTTTCAACTCTTGGCTCAGCCCTCGATTTTGATGCTGCATTTCCTAGAAATCCTCCAGTGAGAATGAGGGTCACAGTGGACACATCACCCCCGTCCTCCAGTAGTGCTGAGGCAAATGAGGAAGAAACAGGTGTCAAAACTGCAATCAAAACTCCTTTCTCCTTTCAGCCCAGTGGAACAGGGGTTAATTACTTTGTCCACAGAAATAAAACAGAGGACTCAAATTCAATTAAAAAGATCTCAGAAACAGGTCAGGCATAAAAAGTGTTCCAGAAACCCTACAATTGATTTTTTTTTTACTCACTGATAAATGATCCTGCCAGCATTGTAGATAGAGTAACATATCTAATTCCTATAATTCTATATCTTTAACTGAAGCCTGCAGGAGATGCAGATGATTTGATGGAAAGAAAGATCAATGGGACTGAAAGGAACATATTCCACCTCCTTCCCTCTCTCTGAATTTAATTTCTTAGCAGGTATACTGAGAGCTTCCCTCTTCCACTCTTGCCTGAAGCCAAATCTTATTTATCCAACCCAAATGAAGAACACAAAGCCAATGGATTGGCCAAACGCTTAACCTATTGAACACCCTACCCCTGTCCCAGAGGCAAACCTTGGTAATTTCATCTTAGGTTCTCCATCCAGAAGAGAAAGAAGTACACTGGAAAAGTGGCCAGAAAAAGAAGAGACAGAGAGAGGATTAAAAGATCCAGAAAGTTAAGAAACAAGAGGATCTGCTTCAGTGTTATAGTCAACCATACTTACTGTATGCTTAAATCAGCCATTCACTAATAAGTAGACTGCTGCTAGTATAAGCAAGACATAGTCCTAGAATTAGCGTTACCCACTTTCTGATCTTGGAAAAGTTATTTAACCTCCTTGTGCCTCAGTGTTATCATCTGTAAAATGGGTATAATAAATAGACACTACTTCAAAGGCTGTGATGAGAATTAACTGAGTTATTATGTATAAGGCACTTCAGTACTATTGTAGAGATATTATCAAAAGGGCATAGGATACCTTCACAAAGGAAGTATTAGTTGGGGGAGGTCTTAAACAATTGAGTAAGGATTTAAGGAAAATTTTAAAGAATTGAAAATGCCATCCTAGAGGAGAGGCCAATATCACAATGACATAGAAGTGAAAATATGCACAAGTCACATGTTGGTGAGAGGCTAGGGTGGGCGAGAACCACGGGAGAGTGAGGCTTGCTGGGCCTACGCCTGCCGGGGAGAAGGCAGCCCAGATGATCTATGAAGTTCCTGCTGCAGGGAAGAAGCAGTCTTTGACTGGGTATGGGACAGTGGTCGTGGAACAGAGGGGGAGCATCTCCCATCTGCTCCCATCAATTTCCTCCCCATGGGGATGGGGATGCAGAAAGGATGGAAATGATGTTTTCCCTGGGATGGGACATCTTTCCAGTTAAATTCAAACAGTGCTCATCCTTGGCAAGTTTCTGAATGGAGTCTTTTGTTCAAGAATTTTCCCTCCTCTGAGCACTGCCTTCACAAGCAACCCCTGTCCCCAGGCTTCCCTCTGCCCCTCACTTTGAGAGTCCCCCAGCACTCTAAGGAAGGAGTAGCCCAGGTGAAGCAGAGGTGAGACCATGGGGCACAGAGTGACTTCAGCTGCCACAGTATCTGCCCTCTACAGGGAGACTAGACTTTCAAGGGAGGCAGAGAGCAGGAAGAAAAAGACAGACACAGAGAGGAAAGAAGAGAGATGGAGGGAGAGAGAGTCTGAGTGTATCAAACACCTTCTGAGCTCCATCTTACAATGCTTTGGCATTCAGCTTGGCAAAGATATAGCATGGGTGCAAGTAGGAGTGGTCCCCCATCCCATCACTCCCAAGGACCTCTGTGGAGTTTGTGCTCCTGGACTCAGGACTTTAGCTTCTGGTGGATTGAAGGCCCCAGGTCCCAAGACCATGGCACAGTTGGAGTTTCACTGGAAATCATCTGTTCATTTTAGGCTTTCATGTCAGTGAATGAGCAGACAAGACAAGGGGTTATATATAATGTTTGCAAGAGTAACTGATCCTGATTACCATGAGGATCTGGGCTGCTATTCTACCATGGGAGGCAGGAAGGAGTGTGGCGGGAATCCAGGAGACCCCCTGGGGTGTCTTTTGGGGTTTTCTGTGACCAGTAAAATGTTCACCTGTACAACCATGGCCTGGAAAGCCCTTGAAGAGGAAGGTTTGGGCCATCCTACCAGGGTAGCAGCCTTGACCCATCAAAGTGCTCACTGAGGTGAGAGATACGTAGGAGGTGTGGTGGGGGCGTGGATGATGAATCCTGATAGAAGCCTGGGGACCAGGTGTAAGATCATACATAATTCATGATATAGGCATAGATATAAACAAATGAAACCTTTTCCTAATGTCAAGGTTTGTAATGCTCTTAAATTACCTCGTTTTCTATAGCAAACTTATGCATGTGTGCACACACACACACATACATACCACATCATAAACATAAGTTGACAGGATGTGAAACTGCATCTCATTTACTATATAATGAAACACTATAATGATACTCCTAGAAATAATGCCTTTTCTCTAAGACATTTTTCTTTTTAGTATTTAATATGTTTTTTATCACACTTTTCATCTATTTTTCAGAAATACTCTGCAAAACCCATTTTCCTTGTTGTGAAATGAAACCCCAAAAGGGGGGATCCCTGTCTGCATTGTTAACAAGTATTTTGAGATTTCATTAGAGATGCATAACTCTACAGAACTGAGCCTACAAGCATGTGAGGTGCTGAACAGTGCCACCTCTATAAGGATACCTTCCAGGCTAACCTCAAACTCACATCATGGGTGAGGGGCCCTCTTTTCAGATGGCTTTGCTGGTTTTCTGGGACCAAAAAAGCGACAAAGATAGGTAATAATAAATGGCCAAAAACCAATTTTCAGATTAGCTAGGACTCATTTTTCAGTTGAAGTGACCAAAACACAACTCAAAATAACTGAAGGAAAAAAACACATGGGGAGAATGGAGAGTGGGAAGAGGTGTCCTCTTACCCAAGTCCAGGAACTCAAAGGAAATTATCAGAACCCTTGGCTCTGCTTCTTTCTGTGTGGTATCCTCATTCTCTCTGACTGAAGAAATGTTTTGACTGCAGGAAAGTCTTACCATCATCCCAGAAATTTCCAGAGAAGGACTGTAATTGGTCCTGTGCATGTCTACCTGTCCAATCATTATGGCCCAAAGGATGGGGAACCATGATTGGCAGGCTCTGGCCACATGCCACACCAGTGGCTTAGTGGAGCAGAGCATCATGAGTAACAGTCCTACCGGAACTACAAAGTATGGGAAAAAATAAATATTTTCCTTAAAAAATGGAGACCAGAAGAAGGATGGAAGGGAAACTAGGTAGATAAAACAATAGATATCTGCCTCAAAATTCAATGCACTGTTTTCCCTCAACTTACAGTTAACCTCTAACAGTATCTCCTGATCCCATAAAGTGGAAAAGAAGACTGATCTGTAGTAACGTATCTGCACAGACTGAAGAATGATGAGAGACCCAGAGAATGCTTCAAAATTTACCAGTCCGCATTACTACATGGAGAAATCTGCCTCTGGAGAAGGAGCCAAGTTCAAGTCAGAGATGATGAATGCGAACAGGAAAACTCACTTCCTCCAGGGACATTCAGGGCAAGTGAAAGAAAGACTGGTAAACACTGCAAAGCCATAGTGCGGTTAGGCAGGGCTCAGGGAGCAAACTACTGTTACCCACCCTCCCTCCCCCAACCCAATCAAACACCTGACTCCTGCAGCCCAGAATGACTACATCTACCTGGATGGTCTTCCCACCTCCACTGAGTACTTGAGGCCAGCACAGACTATAGCTCTATTGTTTCATTTTCTTCCCACCACCTGCTAGCCAGGATTTAACTACCCTTTTGGATTCTACTTATTTAGTCTCCTTAACCAGGCTCTGGCAGCTTAGATTTCTTTTTTTTGTTTTGAAGTTTATTTTTCAATTATAGTTTATATTCAATATTATTTGAGTATTATTCAAGTACTAGAGGCCTGGTGCACAAAATTTGTGCACGGGGGGGGAGGCGGGTTCGGAGGGGGATCCCTCAGCCTGATTTGCACCCTCTCTAACCTTGGAGCCCTCACGGGATGTCCTACTGATGACTTAGGCCTTCTCCCTGTGGTTCTCTGCTATCTGTGGGGCCTGCTTGGCTGTTCCTGGGTCACCGTGGTAATGGCCAAGCAGGCCCTGCTCTCAGCGGCTGTCCCCCCCACCCTCCCCTGGGACTGGAGGACTCCAGCAGGGCTGAGAGGACTTGGCACCACCATCTTTGTGTCAGGAGACAGTTAATTTGCATATTACTCTTTTATTAGATGGGATTATCTTCAAGTGTACAGCATAGTAGGTAGATAATCACATACCTTACAAGCAGTCACCCTGATATTTAAAGTACCCACCTGGCATCATAAATAGTTATTATAATACTAGAGGTTCAGTGCATGAAATTCATGCACTGAGGGGGAACAAGGGGGTTGTCCCTCAGCCCAGCCTGCATCCTCTCCAATCTAGGATCCCTGTGGGATCAGGCCTAAGCCGGCAGTTGGACATCCCTTTCACAATTCAGAACTGCTGGCTCCTAACCACTTGCTTGCCTGCCTGATCACCCCCTAACAGCTTCCCTGCCAGCCTGATTGATACCTAATTGCTCCCTTGCCAGCCTGATTGGCCCCAAATGCCCTCCCCTTGGTGGCCCAATCTCCCCAAACTTCCCTTCCTTGCCAGCCATCTTGTGACAACATGAGGGTGGCCATCTTGTGACAGCCATCTTGTGAGGACGTGGGATGGCCATCTTGTGATGATGTGATGGAGTGAGGATCAATTTGCATATTACCTCTTTTTTATATAGGATTATTGACTATATTCCCTATGCTGTTCTTACATCCCTGTGCTATTTTGTGACTACTAATTTGTATTTCTTAATCACTTCACCTTATTTACCCATCTCCCCAACTCTCCTCCTCTCTGGCAACTATCAGTCTGATCTCTGTACCTATAAGTCTGTTTCTGTTGTTTGTTCATTTACTTTGCTCTATAGATTTCACATAAAAGTGAAATCATAGAGTATTTGTTTTTCTCTGTCTGATTTATTTCACTTAGCACAGCTAAGTCCATCCATGCTGTCATAAATGGTAAAATTTCAATTTTTAAAATATATATATTTTTATTTATTAAAGAGAGGAAAAAACAGGGAGAGAGAAACATCAATGATGAGAGAGAATTGTTGATTGACTGCCTCCTACATGCTCCCCAATGGGGATTGAGCCTGCAACCGGGCATGTGCCCTTGACCAGAATAGAACCTGGAACCTTTCAGTCCACAGGCTGATGCTCTATCCACCAAGCCAAACTGGCTAGGGCAAAATTTCAATTTTTATGGCCAAGTAATATTCCATTGTATATGAGTACCACCGTTTTTTTTTCTTTTTAATCCACTTATCTATTGATGGGCACTTGGGTTGCTTCCATAGCTTAGCTATTGCAAATAACACTGAAATGAGCATAGGAGTGCATGTATTCTTTCAAATTAGTGTTTTGGATTTCTTTGACTATATACCAGGAAGTGGAATTGCTTCATAAGGCAGTTTCATTTCTAATTTTTTGAGAGAACTCCACACTGTTTGCCATACTGGCTGCACCAATCTGTATTCTCATGAATAGTGCATGAGGGTTTGTGGGAGCAAAATTTGGCCAATACTTGCAAAAATAGTTTTAAGGAAAATTATTCTTACCCTAGTAAAGTAATTACATGATTCTGGCTCCATAAACTCCCAAAGTTCCAATCCTTGTTCTGAAAACACTGATTTTAATCATTCTTTCTAATTTTATCTCACCCACTTTTCTTCATAAATACATCTTTCAAAACACACTATTCTTTAATTACTGTCCTTCAAGTTTGTTTACATCTCAGCTTTTGGGATTTTGCTTGTGCTATTCTCATCACTTGGGTGGTTCTTTCTTCCATCAAAATTCTAATCATTCTCCAAATGTTACCTCAAAAACAATTTTTTTCATGGTGAGTCCTATGACCACCTCAATGGGAAATGATTACCATAATTGGTATTAGAATTTGGTGTTGGAACCAAGCTAATTTTAATAGCTTTAAGTGTGACATTTCTCTCCTTGCCTCTCTGATATCCTGTCACCACTTGGAAAGTGATTTCACACAACTCCAGCCATAAAAAATTAATACATGCTCTAAGTCTAAAGAAAGTATTGCTTTTTGGATTTTTATAAGAATTTTTAATGAGAGAGAACCCTGACTATGCCATGTAAAATATGAGCCTTAGTCTCACGAACAAAAGAAAGCAAATTTATATGCAACTATGAATCTCAAAAACACATATAAAGTATGTACGGATCTAATATTACAAGAATTACTCATTTGAAATTTAGAGAGTTTGCTACCAGCTACCTAGAAGCTACATAACCCTCTGACAAACACATCTGTTAAAAGTTTAGCCTACACAAGAATGAACTGTCTTTTCAGGGAATCCAATGTACAAATAAGTTCCTAGAAATTTTAAGTCTTAATAGTAAAGCACACTAGTGGTTAGAACTTTAGAGCTTACAAAACAAGTAAACAACTTCAAACACATTATTTTCTTTTTTTAAAAATTGTCCTAACTTACTATAGGTTCATTTTTGAAATTGTATTTATCCAAGTCTCCTACTTATAAGTGTTCTGTTCTTCATCACAACAAGCTATTCCAGAGATTTCCCTGTTGGTTACCTTAGATTTATAGATATTATTTAAAAACATGTTTAAAAAAACAGCAATTTCTCCTTATAATCAGACTTCTAAAAGGTATTCTTGCCCTTGTCTTTGCCTTGTCACCCACTGCAGTCTTGCTGTTGGTCTCACCTCCTAAGTATCCCACCAAGCTTATAAAAACCACCTGCTGACAAACCTAATGAGAAACATTGGGGCCCTTTATTACTTGACTTCTCGGTAGTGTTGACACTAAGGGGCACTTCCTTGCTTTTGAAATGTGTCTCTTGGAGCTCAACCTTTGCATCTCCTTTCTCTACATTCCCCTGAGAAATGTTGACTGTCAATGGATTCTGCTCCACACTGGACATCCTCCTTGCTCATCTTCACATTAAAAAATCTGCTCCTCTGAGAATTTCCCCAAGAAGGACACCACTACATCTGCCATTTGCTAAGAATCCTCCAAAAATCCCTCTCCTCTGAGCCCCTACCTCTGATCAGGCACTAGTTATTACTAGTTCTGCTTCTCCAAACACTCTCTCCTTGTCTTTGCCAGTGTGTTAGCACACTCATCACTTCCTGCCAGTGCCTTGTGGTCCTCTAGCTGCTCTCTCTGCTGTCATTTCTATCCTTCTCACCCATCCATTCTCCCACTGCTTCCTGGGTGAGCTAAAAATGCATCATGTCTCACCCCTGATCAGAGTCCTTCACATGGCTTCAAATAACCTGTAGAACATATCCCAAATATGAATTGGTCCCTACTTGTCTGCACCGTTTTCTTTCTGGCCACTCTCCCATCATACTCTATGATCAAGACGTCCAATCTACAAATAGTTAACTAATTATGGGCTCTCTAGGCCTCTCTGCTTTCATATATGTTGTCTTTTCTGCCTGGAATGTCCTTACTGTGCTGGTGTCCTTGGTAATCCACCACTCACTCTTCAGGTCTCACTCCACATGCTGCCTTCTCTGAAACATTTCTGACCCCTTAGGTCTTTTTTCACACATGTTTACACTGTACTCAACAGATGATAATAACTAACCTTTAGTCAATAAAAATTCAATAATCAATGTTAACTAACATTTATGTAGCATCTACAATGTGCTAGGCACCACTTAAGCACTTTTTACAGTTTAGATAATCAAAACTCTATTAGGTAGGTACTATTATTCCTACTTTATAATGAGGAAACTGAGGTACACAGTGATTAAATACATAATTTTTCCCAAGGTCACATAGCAAGTCAGTGACAATGTTGAGATTTGAAGCCTGTAGCCTGTGATCAAAAATCTCTCCACTCTCTAGCCTTCATTAGGGAAATCACACTTATGTGGCACCCACCATTTCTTGGTATGTCCATGCTTTCTGTTGATGCCATCTTTATCTCTGGTTTTTCAGGGACGACACAAGTCCAGGTGCACAGGACTCACTGCATGTTTGGTAAAGAAATGTGTGAAAAGCCCTGCTGGTGTGGTTCAGGGGTTGAGCATGGACCTATGAGCCAGGAGGTCACAGTTCAATTCCCAGTCAGGGCACGTGCCCAGGTTGTGCACTCTATCCCCAGTGTGGGGCATACAGGAGGCAGCCGATCAATTATTCTCTCTCATCATTGATGTTCCTATCCCTCTTTTTCTCTCCCTCCCTTTCTATATATATGAAAGGTATGAATGAATAAGTGAATGAACAAATTAATGAGATGAGTGTCCACATTTCTTGTAAGCATTTCTAATTAGTGCCTTTCAAGTTTATAGTCTGTTCTTTCTTTAACATCAGTGTGTCCTTCAAGCTAGTGAATATTGCAAAACCTGACAGTAAATTCACTGTGCACAGCCTTTAATGAATAGCAAGAGGCAAAAATCATTAATCTGGACAAGAACCAGCCTGGAGAGGTCTGCTGGAATATGTCATGACCACTGCAGTTTAAGTGTACAGAGGACTGACTCCACAGGCTATAGGCCCAGCAACCTCCCTTTCCACGGACAGAATGGACAACTGAACTGAAGTGAAGACTCAGGGTCTGGTACTTGGCCTGGGGTTTTGTTGCTTTCTCCTTTGTCTTTTCTACCCTGGAGAAGTGTGGGGAAGGGGACATCCAGGGAAGAGTTTACATGTTGCCAACCCAGGTTCTTTCTTCCTTCCAAGAAAGTTCTTGGCTTTGCTGATTTTACCTTAGATTCTTTTCATAGATGTTTTACACTCTTTATCACTGTCTGCTTCACACTTGCCCTGCAGCAAACCCTAAAGCACACTAGAAATGAGGGATTTGTTCCTTCCTCTACTCTACAGGGTTTTCAAGCTGACTACAGTCTTGAAGGCTATCCAAGAATGTGAAATCACGTGACTAGTCACTCACACAGACCTCTAAAGCTAGGCTGCCTAGCTACAAATCTCAATGACAATACTTACTAATTCTGACTGTATCCAAGTTTTTTAGACTCCTGATGATTTAGTTCTCAAATCTGTAAAATGAGGATAGTCATAGCTCATATCTCACAGGGAACTTGAGAAATTAAAACAATATAATAGTATTAGAAAATTGCCTGACATAATATGTGCTCAATAAATTCTTGCTTTTATGAGTATTGTTAATAATAATAAGTACTGAGTTCCTGTGGCATACAGAGCCATGTGTCATGTACTTGCACAGTGTAGTGGGGAGATAGAAAAAAATTTGAAGTCCTAATTTTTGTCCCCACAAGATTTCATGAACAAAAAGGTAGATAAAACATACAAATAAGAAGTTGCCCAAGGCTATAGAAAAAGTAATACTTCTGCCAAGAGGAACATTCTGGTCTTCTCAGAATCTTAGCATATTCTGAGAACACAACTCTCTGCAAGGGAAATTAGAAAACTTGGGAGACATTATCTTTGACAAAGACAGATTTGAGTCTATCGCAGTGTTTCTCAACTTTGGCACTATTGACATCTGACATATTGACTATTCTTTGTTGCAGGGGCTGGCCTGTGCATTGTGGATGCTTAGGGGCATCTCTGACCTCTACTGACTTGATGCCAGGAGCACTTCACCCTGCAATATGACAACTATAAATATCTTTGGGTATTTCCAAATGTCTCTTGAAGGCAAAATCACCAAGTTGAGACCCACTAGTCTGTCAGGATTTCAGAAACAACATCCAATGAGAACACGCTGTGAAATAAAGAAATGAATAAGAACATTGGGCTTCTCGCTATAAAACTTGGGACAAGGCCCCATTTCTACCATAGCCAGAAGATCTTGGTTCTATATTTTTACTTTGCCCAACCCACCCTTCCTTGTAGAATCAGGTTATTGCACGCAGCCTCTCAAGTTTGTGGTGAGGACTGGGTTGTGTTTGTAAACCCACTTTAACTATAAACTACCATTTCCATTTAAAGAAGTATCATTTTAAACCCAGAGGACAATTGCTCCACTGTGATTAAACCTCTGTGTGGACAAGTAAATTTGAACAGAAACATTGTCACATTAGAGTCTAAGATTTCAGACTTAGATGTTTCTGAACTTCAGAAATATTCATCAAAGCCCCCTCCCTGCTAGGCACCAAGCTGTGGCTTCTGGGGGACACAGGGATGGGTCATGGGCATCCTCTACCTCAGCTGGTGTGCTCTCTGCTCGGGCATCACCCAGGACTGGGCAAATCAGCCTTCAATGTTCACAACATCCAAGAAAGATGGAAATTGAATTGCAAGGTTCTATCTGGTTATATTGCTCTGTCTGATTATCTTGCATTGGAATTTCAGAGGAACTCTATCTCAGCCTTTAAAATCTCTCAGAGGGCAGGAAATCAAGTTTATTGAGTCTGCATCATGTGCTAGCTTTTGCTCAGGTTCATTCAGGACTGTGAGGAAGGTATTATTATCCTGTTCTTACAGATTTGGACATTGAAACTCATAAAGAATAAAGTAATTTTCTCAATGTCACAGGGTAAGTGGCAAAACTGGGATTTGAAGTCACATTGGTTTTAATTCAAAGCTTTTTCCTGCCACACCATGCAAATGGAGGTATATTTGGAAATTATGCGTGTGAATACCTCCTTTAGGGACTGCTAGGGAAATGGCTATCACAGTGACTTGCCATTCCTCTGTTGAAGAGATATCATCTAGGCTGAGCCAGTAGAATCTGGACTTAGAGAACAAAGGAGGGGGATTCCTGACCAAAAGAAGCAATAACAATGGGCATCACAGTCTGGGGCTTCTTGAAACCCAGCTATCCCCATAACCCTATAGAATAGAGCATCTCTCTGAAGCCAGCCATTCTAGGAATCCAATGGGCAAAAATACCTTAACCAACCAGCAGAGCCAACACATCGAGGCAGGGAGCAGAAGGGCAGATCCGTAGGAATAATGCTCAAGGTCATCCTTGACAGGTAACAACAGTGTGATGATTTTGCAACCCTGTAATTTCCATTACAATATATGAATATGCTTGGGAGCCAGAGAAAGGCAGATTGATAACTTCATTTAGAGCAAATCAATTGGATTCCACCGATAGATTCATGAATCATCCAGGAGACATATGCAGGGCGTCAAGGCACATAGTCCTCTCCCTGGTGATCTTATCAAGACTCATTAATTTCTGCCCAACAAAACACTTCCATTTGGATTATTAATATATAAGTTCTAGAGTTAATGAAGTAAAATCCTTTCTAAAATTCTGGCACACTGGCCAACAAAACTTTGCCATTGCACATTTAATTTAATTAACATGAGTAAAGGAAATATATGCCTATCCAAGTGTGGACTGATCAGCTGTGAAGCTTAGAAAAGAAAGCCACAAAAGTAATCATTGACAGTGTCCATGAAAGCAGTGTCCTTGGAAGAGGGAGACTTAAGTTGTCCAGATGCTCTTGTCAAAAGATCATATGGGCCATCTTAGCCTCACAGCATTACACACTTAATCAAATATTCCTTGTTCTAACCCCATAGGTATTGACTGAATTGGAGCTGGGGGAATGAGGTTGTGCCACCTCCTCCAAATATATCCATTTGTGTGCCATTATTTTCATAAAAGCTGAGAAATCACTGGAATAAAGGTCTCAAATATTGGGGTTCTATTATAAACAACATAGCTGGTAGACTTAGCAGATAATGGGGCTTGGTAAAATGGCAAAAAGAGGATATAATATGCCTAGAGATACCTTTATATTATTTTTCATAGTGGTTGGATAATTTACATTTCACAATAGATCTACATATGGCCCAGTAATTCACTTCTGGGTGTATACCCAAAGGAAATGAAAACAGGGTTTTGAAGAGATATCTGCACCCTATGTTCATTGGAACATTATTCACCATAGCCAATATATGTAAACAACCTAAATACCCAGCAGTAGCATGAATGGATAAAAAGATGATGTGGCGTAAATACACAATAAAGTATCATTCAGCCATGAGGGAGGAGGGTATCCTGTCATTTGCAACAGCATTGGTGGAAATTGAGCAGATTATGCTAAGTGAAATAACTCAGACAGAGAAAGACAAGTACTATGTGATATCACCTATATGTGGAATCTAAAAAAGCCAAACTTGTTAAGAACAGAGAATTAAATGGTGGCTACCAGAGAATGGGGAGAGAAGATTAATGTTTTTTAAGGGTACAAACTTGCAATGAGTAGTAAATAAGCCATAGGTGTCTAATGTACCATATAATGAATATTGACAATATTGTGCCATAATTATGTAATGGGATAAACATCACCACAGTGGCAGTCATAATATATACACTTATCAAAGTAAATTAACATATACCTTAAAATTTACACAATGTATGTGTCAAGTATATTTAAAAACTAAATACATATAGCCTTTGCTACCTGAGGTGAAAAGAGAAACAAAGGTGCCCAGGGACACTGTAATGTGCTGGTGGCCTCCTTCCCTGAACTCTGCTGCCACGGCTCTGGTGTGCAGTTGGTGAGCTGCCGGTGCCCACAGGGGCTGGCGCCTGTAGATAGAGGTCTTCCTTTGCCTCCTCCACTTCTTTGCCAGTTGAGGAAGAGCAGGGAAACTAGTAAAATCCAGTTTAAAGGAGGCAACAATTCTAGGGGTGTTGAGACCTAACTCACTATAGGAGAGAAAGAGGTGAGCTCTAATGAGTGGAACCCAGTGCTGAGGCCCAATGTTAGAAGTGGTGGTTCTTGATGATGTGCAGAAAGTGACACTAGAGTTTGTCTGGTACATGCCTGGCGAGAAAGAGGTTGCACAGCAACCGTGCTCTGCATAACTAAGAAGAAATATTTCTTCAGAGCGGGGATAAAAGAACTTTGGCCTTGAGTCCTATAAAACTGTCATGGTTTGAGTGTGTGGCATTTACACTCCCCTAGCTGCCATAACACCAGGCACCTTATGCTCTGACTTGGGCTTAAATATTGACCTTCAACATGTGAACTCATTATGCTTCAGTTTACACAGCTGTAAAATGGGAATAAGAATAGAATCTATGTACTTTTATTTAGATAGACTTGAATCCTCAAACCAGCATTTACTTTTAATATTACTTTGAGCATATGGCACATCCACTCTACTCCTTGGGTTCCTCATTTTAAAATGAGCATAATAATTTCACATAACTCCTTGGGTTGCTGTGAGGACTAAGTAAACACTGAAAATAAAACATTATTGACATTCCAACCAACCTCGATAAACCCTCAGTTTCCTTGAGAAGTAAGCTCCCTTTTCTGGGAGTAGCATTTTCTCAGCCTGTATAGGCAAGTTTATAGAAATGAAAAAGAACAAAGCTCCTCACTTAGCAAGCCGCCAGCCCTGCTCCTGCTCCATGGAAGTCGCAGAGTCCTACACCAGGGTCACACTGTCAGAGGGGCGGGACTCAGTAAATTTTATGAGCTGTAATAATAGTCCAAGTGATGCAGCTGAGATAAAAAGTGCTAATCAAATTTCATGCTTCAAAGGGTGAGCTGATTACTGCTGGGCTGAGAGGGGATTTATTCCGGTGGTTCTGGCAGGCACCAAGGGACAAGTACACTCTGTGAGGTTTCACATGCTACTGTCTACTTCCAAAGGGGAGGATCCAGAAGTCGGGCAGCCTGACACTCACTAGCTGGACTTCTGAAGTTTCTCACATCAAAGGCAGAGGGTTGCCATACGGGAGCTCCACAGGCAAAATACTTGCAGAGAAAGAATGACAGAAATTGTGTGGCATGTACTTGGGGAAGCCCGAAGAACCTGCATGCCAGGTTCTGGTCCAACCTACAGAGGAAGGAGAATCCTCATGATATCTGCTACTTTTGTGTCTGAACTTCTGTAAGAATCAGTTTCAACATCTGTGAAATTAGGATAATAGTATCTGCTTCTTGAGGTGACTGAAAAGATGAAAGTGGGCAAGATTGAATTATGGAAGACAATGGCAGGTAGTGTCCCCAAACTATCAAGCTGACAACCTGAGAGACATGAGAGAACAGTTTCTTGGCTGTGAGACAGCAATTCTTATGCCAAGTAGCTCTGTGTAGTTAAAATATTTGGCTCTGGATCCAAAGCATATAGATAGACTAAAAGTCTAAAATGTTTTTAAGGTAACCATAAACCTAACAATTATTCAACCTCTAAGGCAAGTCTCAGGTGCCAGAACTTACACCAAAAGGAAGAGGGATGTCAACATTGATATCCCAAACTTTCGTTCTTCTAGTGCTTATCTAGACTATGTCCAGAGAGGCCAACAAACTAGGAAGATCCTTTCAGGAGCAACCTGGGCATTGAGTGACAACACAACCATGGGGATACAGTCATGATTTTGTTCTATCCCTAGTATTTCTCTAGCCCTCATGAGCTTCTCAGTTAGAATTGAGGAAACTAAGCTACACTTCCATGTAGCTTAGTCCACTCCAGGATGCTGAGGTTCAAACCAGTTCCCCTGCAGGTAGGCTGGTCCCTCATTCCTCTTCCTAACTGATCTTACTCATTCTTTAGATTATAGATCAAATCAGTCCACCTCTATTCAAAGTCTTCTCTAAACATTCCAGGCTACAGACCACTTTTCTTCTTCAGAATTTCCTATAACTCCATTTACTAAGCATCAATATTGTATATGGTGATAGTCTCTGTCCTTGTTAAAATGAACAAATATAAAGGTTATATATTTCAGAGGAAAGAGTGCTGGCTTTGAAGGGAAGCCCTGGCACTACTACTTGCTGAGTGAACTTACTGGCACCATTACTTGCTGATTGGAAAGTTTCTCACTCTCTCTAAAATTCAGGGTCCTCATCTGTTAACTGCATATAATCATACTTATAGGGTAATTTTTAAAATTAAAATAGTGTAGGGAAATCACCTGGCACACAGTAGGCACCTAGTAGATTGAAGCTATTAATACTTGTGTCATTGACTTGACTATTGTGAACACATAATACAATATATAGATGATATATTATAGAATTGTATATCTGAAACTTACATAATTTTCTGAACCAACGTCACCCCAATAAATTAAACATAAAGATAAAATATACTGAAAATAAAAATCTTAAAAAAATACTTGCATCATTTAATTTTTGTATGCTCTAGTTTTTATATCTAACTAAAGTTTAAGTTTTTTAAAGATAGAGCTGAGCCTTGTGCATTTTGTATTCTTCATAGGTTAATGTCCACAACTAATATCATGAAATATTTGTAACTAAGAACTAAAGCAACATTTGGGGCAAAGCCATTTTCTTCCCTTTGGTGTTTCCTAAGGACATTAAGCCTAATAGTTCTGGAAGCAGATTATCAGTGCAGCAGAGATATCAGTTGAGGATCTGGACTAGATACCCCAATATTGAGAATTGAGGGATAAAGTTTATGTGATAAGAATAAAAATAGCAAAAATAGAAATACTGAGTAGAAGTCATCCTCTTTCACAATGGAAACAACAAGAAAGTGGATGAAAGATCCCAAAATGAATCTGGCAATAGATTCAAGAATCAGGGACCAGCAGTAAGAAGAACTTTATCACAGAAGCAGGTCTACTGACACAGGGTCCAAGTTTTATGTGCATTTGTAGTCATGTACCAATTCTGGTCTGACCTATAGGTGAAGCAGGAACCTGCAGACACCTGACTGAGGTGTATCCTCCAAGATTTTAGGCTCATAGTGCAAAGAAAGAGTTCAGGAATGCAGCAAATGACATTTCTGAATTACAGAAAATTTGTAGAAGCTACATGCCATAAGCAACTGGCCACAGAACTAGAACATTTGATAACTAATTTCAATAGGCCTCCAGGCAGATACTGACACACATTTTCTCTTAAAAACTAAACAAGAAAATAAAAATACATTTCAAGGCATTTAATCTGATCTACTTTTGATCTTCAAGAGCAATCATTCCTAAGAGAAACAGATAAAAGGACAGAGCTTCTAAAACATAAACATGGAAGGAAGGGGCTGCTGCTATTGGATTTTGTATAGAAACCCAGTCAATGATCATTCCAGATTTGCTTCCAGAAAAATAGAAACAAACCATATTTCATTCATCCATCAAAATCCAAGTGATCCTCAGACCATTTTCTTTGGCTCGTGATATTTTAATGATCTTTCTTGAAAGACTTCTGTGTATGCCAAGGGCAAATATGCCCTCCCAAGCCAAGCCCAGTTGTCCATGTCCATGGTGGTCCCCTGATTTACCACTGGAACTCTTCACATTTTCCACCTTGACGGCATCTCTGCCATCAGGCATTACACCCCCATCAGCCTTGGAAAAGCCTCATAACTCAGAATGACAATATCAAGACCATTAAGCCTACATACATCAGCAAAACTGCCTTACTGCTGTCTCTGCTCCAGGTTATAAAGATATGTCACAGCACACACAAGTCCCCAAAGCACCGGACTTGATGGGTTGTGCTCAGAAGGCCACTTCTAAGACCAAAGCCATTTTTCACTCAAGGACCCTGTCAGCAGGGCCCTCAAAATGCTGCACAGTAATGCTGATGGTGATAGGTTGAGGGTATTACCCAGGCATGGCCCATTGCTCAGACCTCAAAACTGGTGATCAGATCTAGTTTACCATACTTCAAAACATGCTCATTCATATACACACATTGAAACATAAATAATTTCCCTTTACTCATGAGGTTGCAAAATCCATAGCCTATAGTGCAAGAATCCATTTGTTAGGTTTATAAGTGAATGAATCAGAATAGGGTAAAGTCAAGATCCGTTAACCAAGTCTAATAATCTCCCCAATTGCCATATAACCAGAAACATTTCTGTAGTCTAGTGGGGAAGACATTTTTCCCAAAGCCCATAACATTTGAGCTCTGTTGAAACTACAAACTTCAATGGCCCTTAGCATACCAGATGCCTCCTGAGATCTTTCAGCTTCCTCTTCTCAGCTCTACATCTCAACTTCTACCTCTAGGCAGAATTAGCAAACGTTGATAGATGACAGTGTCCAAAACACCGTGATGATTTAAAAGCAAGTGACAAAGTTGAGAGCACACATTAAAATTCGCAAATGTACATGACATTTGCCAAGAAATCTGTCCATTTTCTGTGGCACTGTAGCTAAAGGCTACAAAATAGTATGACCTCATCTCTTGTCTTTCTCTAGGGCTTGACAATGACATCTTAATTGTGAAGTGTTATGTAGCTTATAAAAACTGAACTTCAAAGTCATAATTTCATATACATGGCATTTATTTTGAATTAGCACTCTCCTTCATTTTCATATCAGATTCCTACCAACTTAAACGTTATACAGCACTATCCATCCAAATCACCACTGTCCCATACAACTTTGCAATGATGAAAATGTTCTATTTCATAAAGAAGTCACTAGTCACATGTGGCTATTGAGCACTTAAAATGTGGCTAGTGCACCAGGTGAACTAATTTTATTTATTTTTAATTAATTTACATTTAGCCACATGAAACTACTGGCTAGCATATTTATAGTACAGTGCTGATGACATAGGATTATGTTTGCATCCCCAGCATTTAGGAAGCCCTAAAATGAATGGCAACCTGGCCTAGAAGACATAGATAAAGAAGAGGAATTTAAACAGGACTCAGACACATCAAATACCAAAATGAATATGAGACTTAGCTTCTCAGATGCAGAGCTCATGAAATAAATGATTAATTGAACTGTTTCCATGATTATTGGACTCCTGCGACAAGATAAAGGCTATATAAAAGGAATCAAAGTCTGAAGATGGGAGAGGAGGTGATGAAGAGTTTCTTTGGAGAAAGTAGCTGCTAGTGCTACCTTATTATCTGGTTGAAATTTTTCCAGAGTTGGTTAAGACAAAATGTAAAAAGGACTACTTATAGACACAGGTAAGATAGGCTATAGCTCCTTACATGCTACCCAATTAGACTGTCGGGAGAGCAAGTGGACTCCAAATAGCATGATATGACTTCATCTGGGCAGGGTGGACCCAGGGGTGTGCTGATTAATGTTTAAGAACCAACTCCCTGGAAACAAACCAACAAGTTCTGATTTTTTGCATTTTTTCAGTTTCCTGAGCATAAATACTCCCACCATGGCCAATTTCCAGCTACCAGTCTGTACTCCCTGAACGTAAGGTTTAGAATGGATGTGCACTATCAGCTTTTCTGAAGCAAACAGAGCAGGCCAGCTCCAGAACAGCACTGGGTGGACCACCAGAGAGGCAGGGGCCACTGGGAAGGATCTTGCCTAGGGAATGGAAGGCACTCTCCGCAGTACAAGACTTGCATGTATGAGGTTCCCAGTGATGAGTGTGTCTATAGAAGCCAGGGGAAGAGATGATTTCACTTGCCAGACCAAGAGCATAAGTCACCCAGCCAAGTCAGTGCTCACTCTTCCCCTTACATCTGCTTCATCCTCTGTCCCTTAAGCCCTTGTAGGAGATAAAACAGCAGTTTGAGAATCTGATAAGGTGAGTGGGAGAAGAGCAGAAGCCAATCATAGTCTCTTCCTTAAAGGTAGGCAGCTGCCAACTACCTGCCTTAGACCAGAAAGGATGAGGAGACATCTCTTTTCTAAGTGAAGAAGACTGAGACACTGATTAATATCATGGACTGGTTTATTTCAGTTACTGAATTGAGATTGCAGTAGGGACTTAAAATGACCTTAGAACCATCTAGTACTTGCCAACTATTTTCCTGAGAGCAGGAAATTTAGAGGGACAGTGGGAACTCAGAACTAATAGTAATACAGTTCATCTTATATTATATCATGAGTTATGCAAATTAAGCATTAAAAAATAAAGCCATGTTTGAGATATAGCTTTCACATCAAAGTCAGTAGCTGCCGATATTGAAAAACTCCTTCCTAAAATTTAATGTCTTGGCATGAAGATTTTCCTCCCAGATCCTCTCTGGTGAAACAACAAAAGAAAAAAAAAAGAATGTAGGCATCTCCCTCTGTGACAGGAGACAAACATGAACATGTGTCCATTCTTTTTCTCCAGTCCCAGATGTTCGCTCCGGAGATACTCTGTCTTCCAGCCTGGCACCTACAGGGAATGGATGTTGCCTGGTCTAATTCCCATTCAGAAGCCAAGACTCAGATGAATGACTCAGAAAGAACAGAAAAACTTGCTAATGTTTGGTGATCACTCAAAGGTGCCAAGCTGGGGAAAATGGCACAGTTTGGTTGGAAAAACAGCCCTTTTCTTCCTCCCTGAGGGGCAGAGGTAATGGAAGTGTCACAAAGGATGCTGCTGCTTCCTCTTCCGTGTTCATGACAGGTGTCAGTCATCCTTGACCCCCTTCTCCCTCTAGTTTTTTTTTTATTTTAGGCAGAAACTCAAGTGATGCTTAACCCATTCTGAGTCTTGAGACTATTTGAATGGTTTCCAAATATACTGAGATTCCCCAAAAGAATACATATATGCTCATACTCAGATGTACCCCAAATTCTGCATATAATCCCAACAACACTCACTTCCATCCACATTCCAGGGATGAGGTTCAGAGGCCCTCACTCAAGGCATATGCTCTGGAGCCAATGCTCTGGATGATTATCCTCAGCCCCCACTTCTTCTGACCTTCCTCAACTGGCTGGTTTCAGCCCAAGATCACTTGCCAGTTGAACTGGCACCATGAGCCACTCAGGAGTTGTTTCCCTGGCCCATACATGAAGTGGCAACAGCCAACTTTCTTTAAGCAAATCATTCCTTAGTCATTTATTTTCTCCACTTGAAGGTTTTGAGAATCCCAAATTAAATCACAAACTGCTGCATCAGCCATCTGCTGCTTCAGTCTCTTGAACCAAACTTCAATTTCTTGGGGACACTTCAAGATAGATCCAAAACGCGGCCAGTTCTGGGTCTATCTACATCATTTAAGCTCTAACACTTAATAGATCATCTATCGGGTACCAGGCACTGTTCTAAGGATTGGGGCTACAGCAATGAACAAAACAGATCTGATCTGAATTCATTTTTTTCCATAATGGCAATTCTAACTATTGTTGCTTTAAAAACAGTGATAATAATTGTTATAAAACTACATAAGTGCTATTTTATTTGCATTATCTTATTATTTCTTAGAAAACTTGGTGAGGTGGGTATTATTATCCCCATTTTACAGATGTGAAAACTGAGCCAAAAATTTACCTAAGCAAGGGAGGGGCAAAGACACGATGTTGTAATACCAGGCAGTTTGTTTAAACTGCCTTTAGATTCAACATCCTGGTTGTGCTTACCAAGTAGGCAGCACTACTGAAATGAGAACAGGTGTCTCATAAAAAATTAGTCTGGCAACATGCATATATTTATGTAGAGCCTGGGGCTACCTGTGGTTGCCAAGACGATCAAAGTCAGCATGAATGCAGTCAGGAGGCACTGACAACTTTGTTAACCAGAGAAGGTCTGCTGATCCTAGAAACAAAGTGGGATGCACCTGGCTGGGGAGGTAAGGCTGAGCACTACTGGAGTCAAACTGAAGACAAACAACAGACAAACCACACGTTATTTTTAAAAATGTGTTTCAAACTATATGTTTTTAAGAAATTGTATTTGGACAGAAGAGATTATGATAATCCTAAGGCAATAAGTGGAGAAAATATAGAGTAGGTACCAAAAAGACTGACTAGTCCAAAGAAAATATTTAAAAACTAGTGACTCAGCACACAAAATTCATTCACATTAAAAGGGAATTAATTAGAGGAAATATTTTAATATTGTTATATGCCCTTTCTCTATAATAGGAGTGTCAGAGATGAAAGAAAATTAATAAAATGTATATGAAAATCTTCCTCCTGTCAGAGTCTGGGGTGCGCCAAGGGATCCAGAGTCAAGTCCTCACCCACCCATGTGTGCCTTGAAATCATGCATGACCCAGACTCAGTCGGCCCCATCCCCATTGGGCTAAATCCAGACCACGCCAGCCCCACCCACATCAAGCTCCACTGGGTGGGGGGACATGGCCTCAGGTCACCTGGCCTGGTGCCAGAAAGGGGGGAACACCTTGAGATACCCAGGTCTGGGCCAGGGGGTGCAGCCTGAGGTCCCCCATCAAGCCCTGCCTGGGGAGGGGGGGGGCAGTGTAGCCTTAGATCCCCTGCCCTGACCCAGTGCCAAGCAGTCTCAGGTCCCTTCTGATTGCTGTTAGGGCTTGTTAAGGGAACTTGGCCTCCACTGTGAATGTTGCCATCTTATGTTATGGGATCGCCACCTCTGCTGTGGGCACAGTCATTTTTGTTCCACATGATGGTCAATTTGCATATTCCCTCTTTATTAGATAGGATAGCAGTTTGATACAGCCAGGGCTTCCAAAGACCCCAGTTACTGCTAATGGACTCTCAGATGAAATTTAGGCCTGGGAATAATTGAGGGCAAGTCCATATTTTGCAGGGTATGAAGGTTATGCAATTTGGGTGACCCTCCATAAAAAAATTGCTAGTACCAAACTAGGTCCCGGGCCTTGGACAGGACCAAAGCTTTAGCTACAGTCGCATCACAGTGAATCCGTCTCTGCCCAAGTGCACATCAGGCCCTGGGAGGAGGCTGGTAAGAAACACAGTCCTCATTAGTGCTGGGATCACAGTGGCTGAGATGAGCCTCAAAACCCAATTTGGAGAACATTGTGATCCAAAGATTACTTATTTGAAGGCACTTTGATAAGAAGATGCAAGACAATAGTGAAGGTGGTTTAAAGAGAGGCTTTCAGCAATCCAAACCATTGAAAGAGACACTCAATGTGAATTTGAATGAGACACCAATTTTTCTGTGTCAATTTAAAAAATTCATGCTGTTCAGCCAGCCTCCAGCTAGCACGTACAGTCTATGTGTGATTTGCAAAAAGACACCTATGTAGACAGACAAGGTGAAATGACAAGTCCCTTCTGAACAGAGAGCTCCTGCAGGTGAATTGGTATAGCAATCAGGTGGTGCTTGGGGGTGAGGTAAAAAGCAATCCTTTCTCTCTATGTGGTGTCCCACTTGCAGGAGGCAAGGGATGTGCAGGCTGGATTTCCGCCCCAGTTCATCCTCTAAGCTAGGTATTTTGTGCAGTGTTCAAACTGCAAACCAAGCAGGGCGGTCTGTGTTTTAATTTATTCATTTATTTATTTTTAAATTTATGGTTGAAAGTGTTACAGATGTCCCCTTCCCCCCCATTGACCCCCTCCTCCCGGCAGCCTCCTCGTCCCTTCCTCCCCCACCCTATTGTGTTATGCATACATGAAGTGGCAAGCCTATATTTTAGAGGCATAGCGGTTTTAACAGTATAGTGAAAGGGACTTACAAATGAGCACTTCTCTGGTGATATTACCGTCACCGCAAATACACATTTCTAAATGGTATCCAGACTTGCCAGGCAAAGACAGAGTGGGACAAGGAGTCAAACGCCGCCTTGACCTCCTGGGCGATGTTTGTTCCTCACTGATTTCCACTTCCCAGCAAGTCCCAGCCCCAGGTTGCCGGCTGCACTTTGCTCCACTGCCCTCTCTGACTTTCTGACCTGCAGCGATGGGCGGTCACAGAGGAACACGACGTCCCCCTCTGACCGCCGCTGCCTTTCAAAGCCCTAGGAGTGTCTCTGTGCGCTCGAGCACCGATGGCAGAACAGCTTTGGGTCACCGAAGACCCTTCCCGGAGCACTCCTAGAAGGTGGAGATGATGTGAACCGGCTGGAGCAGCTAATTAGCTTAGCCAGCCTTCTCCAGATTTAGAGGACACCATTGCTGAGTAATTACAATTACTGAGCCATTTCCACAAGATATTAACTTTACGTAATCCTCACTAAACAAAAATTGAGAGCCGGGTTTGGGTTTTGTTTTGCTGTTTTTCATTTGGAAGCAGTAATTAAAGATTATTCAATTATGATAATGGGTTTCTATTAAGCATGCTCTCCGTAGCTGAAGCCTGATGAACACCATGGAGCCTGGATTTGAAATGCTCTCACGAGTTCCAAATGGAGGAAAGTGCTTTCTCACATTTCCTATGGCTAGCTGTTCCAGAACCATCTTTAACTCCTGGCAGATTTTCTTCCCAGGGTCAGAGGTGGATAGAGCTAGGCAGCATGAGTTTAGTGCCTGGGAGCCCAAGCACTAAACATGGCACCATGGGGACTACTGTAGGACACAGTGGGTGGAAACTGGAAAAGGCTTCTTGTTTAATACTATGGTTAAATGGTGACATAAAATGGCCAGAGAGACCAGCTCAGGAGCAAAAGCCCACAAATCTTCTCCAAGGAATAAAGGCTCAGCCCCCATTTATCCACGCACACAGCTTGGCCTGACCTCTTCTTTCCAAAACCACTCTTGCCTCAGGCTCCCCAGCAAAGATTTGCTGAGTGCTGGATGCTGGTGCACTGACATCCCTGGTGAGCATGCAATCAGCACTCCCTCCGGCGAGCACTTAGCAGCCACTGAGCAGAAGGCAAACTCAGGTACAAATGACTGGCAGGCAGGTAAACTACAGCTCCGGAGTTAGCAGGAGCCAGGCCTCTCCCCTTAGTCCAAGCTCTCTTTTAGGGGTTGTGGGGAGGGTGCTGCATCAGAAACAGCAGAAGAAACACAAGCTTCTGTATAAGGCTAGACCTCAGTGTTAAGGATTCCTGTCTTAGGCAAGTTTGTTTTGTGAAACCTCAGTTTTCTCATCTGTAAAGTAGGGATGATAGCACATAACTCATGGAGGGGACTGTGAAGTCAGGAAGATATCCTATATAATAAAAGGCTAATATGCAAATCTACTGAACAACATATAATGACTGGTTGCTGTGATGTACACTGACCACCAGGAGGTAGATGCTCAACCACATGCCTTTGATGACCTACTCTCCAAGTCACAAACCTTCATGGCCACCTTATTCTACTCATTAGAAGCAATTCATAAATCCTGCCCACACTTAAAGGAAGGGGATTATAAAAAGGTATACATACCCTGGGTCAGTATCATTGGGGATTTTCCTGGAGGCTGCCCTCTACAGGCCCCATCCAAAAGATTTCAATTTTACTGGTTTGGAGCAAAAGCATTTTAAAAAATTTCTCTAGGTAACCTCAATGGGTCACCAAGGTAAAAACAAACAAACAAACAAACAAAACCACACTATAATTTTTCCTAAATTACCTTCTCTTCAATTCAACTTTGTTAATTTCATCTCTTCTCTTATCATGTCCTTAATTGGCTCAGCACTTTTTGCTGCTAAATTCTCTCAGGTCCTAAGCAGTCAGAAGCTGGGGGGGGGGGGGGGCTGGATGAGGGGAGGAAGGGGCAGGGACACCGGCGGGGGTGAGAAGGGGGCCTCCAGAATGCAGGGATAAGAGCAGCAGTGGGGTTTAAGGCCAGATAAGCAAACAGCACCCCAACATCAAGCTGGCACAAACACTGGAGGACCCTGGAGCTCCTGGAGCAAGCGGTTAATCAAAGAGTGAGGGGAAGTCAGCAACCAGGAATGATGAAAGAGTCGCCATGCATGGCTGCAGGCCAAGGCCACAGCAACCAGTGACCAACAGCAAAAAGACTTCCAAAGCTAAAGCAGCCTGCTGGTTCCACCCCGCTGTCTTAATACTCTTTACTTTCATGATAGCCAATCCCACACCCCTCCTGAAAGCACTGCAGGTGACGCCAGCCTAAAGCAGTCTGCGTGTGAATTCAGAGAAGGAAAACAGACAGTCTCAGCTTCCTGGCAGAGGCAGTTCCCCTCACAAAAGCTGACCTCAGCCCCTCTTCCAGTAAGCAAGCTTTCCCGGCCCATTGTAATGTTGCCAATGTCACGTACAGGATGAAAGTTGCCGACAACAAAAATAAACACAAAATGATTGTGATATACACATCACTGGGGAGTGAGGTGTCCATCATCACAGATGGCTTATTCATCTTGCTGTAATGAAACCCAAATTGTAATTGCGTATATTTCCAGCCTGTTTTCTCTCTCTGGGCACTAAAGAGATATCTGACTTTGTCTGTCTGATCAATTGCCGCCTGCTCTGGCCCTCTGGTCCTTATGTAGCACAAGATCCAGAGAAAAGGGAGGAATAAAAGGACAAGTGATCATAGCAAAGGCTGGGAGGCCTAAAAAGGGATGTTTCTGAAGTAATGTGGTGAGTATTTGCAATATGCAACAAAAATGGATGGAAGAGAAAAGGCTTGTAAAAAGAAAAATGTTTTCCAATAATGAGTCCCTTTAAAATATCTCTAAGAATGCCAATTTAAAAAACCAGTTACTTGTACATTTCTTTTCACTTGATAGCCTATTTTTTAAAAAAAATATGATCATGTTTCAAGGTTGGATCATGGGGCCTTGCTTAACGACATTCTATTAGCTCCCACACTAATACCCACATAAGGGTATAAACATATGGAGAGTTCTTGGCCTTCCAAATAGGCACCATGACCAAACTGGTGAATAGACAGGAGGCCACATCAAACACAACCTATTGTGCCTTTGAACTGTATCCTGTAAACAGCAGGGAGCCAGCAGGACACAGTTCAAAGGCATAAAAGCTTGTTTCTCTGTGGCTTCTAGTCTAACCACCAGTTCAGTCATGGCGCCTATGTGGAATACCAAGAACTCTCCTTTTCTCAGCTCTTCCCTCCCCTGACTTATCATTCCATCACCACCACCTGCACCCCACATTCCCACCTGGAGGGCACCTGCTAAGTCTGTACTGCTGCATCAGTTCAATTATCACCCATTCTAGATGTATTTTCCCTACTATTTCCCCATGGATAATCCTGTCACAGTATTTGTTTATAACCTTGCTGCACCTATTATTTTGAAGGTATGTCTTAACCAATAAGTTTGAAAGCTTTAAAGGGCAGGACCTTATTATATGACTAAAGGCCCAGTGCAAAATTTTGTGCATGGGGGGTAGGGGTGCACCCTCTCTAATCTGGGACCCCTCGAGGGATGTCCGACTGCCTGTTTAGGCCTGATCCCAGTAGGGATCCTTCTCACAATCCAGGACTGCTGACTCCAAACTGCTTGCCTGCCTGCCTCCCTGATTGCCCCTAACCACTTCTGCCTGCCAGCCTGATCACCCCCTAACCACTACCCTGCCAGCCTAATTGATGTCTAACTGCTCCCTGCCAGCCTGTTTGCCCCCAACTTTCCTCCTCTGCCAGCCTGGTCACCCCTAACTGCCTCCCCTCTGCAGACTTGATCACCCCCAACTGCCCTCCTTTGCAGGCCTGGTCCCTCCCAACTGCCCTCATCTGCTGGCCATCTTGTGGTGGCCATCTTGTGTCCACATGGGGGGCAGGATCTTTGACCACATGGGGGCAGCCCTCTTGTGTGTTGGAGTGTTGGTTAACCTTCATATTACTCTTTTATTGGATAGGATAGAGTCCTGGTACATGGGAGGGGGCCAACTGGTTTGCCCTGAAGGGTGTCCCAGATCACAGTGGGGGTTCCCTTAGGGCATGGGGCAGCCTGAGCTAGGGGCCTGTGGTGGTTTTCAGGCTAGCCACACACCCCAGCTACTCAAGCGGAGTCCCTGGGATCAGGGATTAATTTATGTTCTACAATTGAAACTTTGTACCCTAGAGTGGAGCCAAGCCTTCTGCTGGCTCCGTGGCAGCAACAGTCATTTCTGTTTGGTTTTATTTAAATTCTATAATTTAAACTTTATAGCCTAGAATGGAGGCCTAGGTGCTAGGGCTGCAGAAGCTTGGCTTCCTCCATTGCCCGGGCAACCCTAGCCTCTGCTCCCTCCAGCTCCGTTGATTATGTATCTTCTATAATTAAAACTTTGTAACATTGAGTGGAGGCCTAGGCTGGCAAGGGCAGGCAGAAAGTGTGGCTTCCTCCATTGCCCGGAAACCAAAGCCTCCCTCCTGCTCTCAGTAGCCCCAGCCATCTTGGTTGGGTTTATTTGCTCCTGATTGGCTGGAGGGTGTGGCTGGTGGGTGAATCAGAGAATCAGAGGTATAGACAATTTGCATATTATGCTTTTATTAGATAGGGTAGTATCTATTTTTATTAGTATCCTTTCTAATAAAAGTATAATATGCAAATTGTCCCCTCGTCGGGAGTTCTTCCTAGAGTTCGACAAGGCAGTAGGCCAGCCTGGGGAAGAGAGGGAGGCCCTGGCCAGCAGCCAGAAGCTGCTAGGGACCCTACCAGTGCACAAATTTTGTGCACTAAGCCTTTAGTATAATAATAATAACAATAATTTTATTGTTATGAATATTGTTCATGACCATTTGTTGAGCACCTAGTATGTGACAGAGCCAGTAAGTGCTCTTTGAAATACCTTGTGCCTTTTCCTTTTTGTCATATTTATTGCCTGTTCCTAGCAGAGTCAAGCATGTGCTGGGCACTCAGTAAACATTTGTAAACAAACAAATAGATATCTATTCATTGAGAAAAGGCAACAGGGAGTTTGACTCTTATTACTTCTCTTCTCTGACACAAAAGAGGCCTATAAGCTGTTATCCTAATTCTGACCACCCAAATTGGTTGGTTTTGTTTTTTTTTGTAACAAATAAAGCAAATGTAGTAAAATATTTTAAAATATTACATATGGTTTATATAGGAAGTTTTTTCAAGCAATAAATAGATGATTGGTGAATTATTTTTAACTGTATTTCAATGAAAGGAAATGTGAATATGGACTTTTAATCAAGAATAATCCATAGTATAAGATATACCAGCCTATATCTTTAAAAATGTCTTCATTTTTCAATTTGATCCCTGGGGATTATTTTATGTTTTTCCTGGTGCAGTAGCTTAATAATTGTTGAATCTGATTTAAGGGCATATGAAGCTTTATTGGACTATTTTCTCTACTTTTGAGTGTGTTTGAAAGTTGCTGTTATAAAAAGACGAAAACTTTTTAAATGCAGCATTGTTTTAGGATCTCTCCTTGCCATGGAGGGATCTGCAGAGGGCTTCCTACTCCTCTCCCAAGCCTCCCCTTTCCTAAAGCAACCAGATAAGGCCATTTTGGTGAGTGTTAGATCAAGAGTGACACATTATGTATTTTACCTGGTGGAATGGCTCTTTAACAAGTGCATGAAATTCACTCTTCGGTTGATCTGATTTGCCTGGGTGATGCACGCAGCAGTGATTCAAGCTAAACAGTCACCTGGAGAGGCAATCCTTCTTCAGGGGACAGCCCAGCATATGAGATGTGGTCAATGACAGGCTTGATGACGGCAAGATTTATCTGCCAGATGGGGACATGGTTAGGGATGTTTTTCAGCTCCAGGGCAGGCCCCAGACTCTGCAGCAACTCTGCTCAATGTCTGCAGCTCAGAGCAGATAGGATTTTCCTAAGTCTTTGCAAAACCTCAGTCACAGGCTAAGCCCAGGAGAGTTGCAGCTTGAAGCTCAGCAAGGCCTTAACCACTCCTGGGGACTGGAGATGAAATGAGAAGAGCAGATGTACAAATGTATTTGATAAAACATCAAACTTCCCAAATTCTTTTGAGGGGGTCAAATGTGGTTCAGAATATTTTAAGCTTTTGATGGGAGATAAAAAATCAACAGGGAGAGAAACATAAATTTTAGAGTCAATCAGATATAGCTTCTAATACCTGAAAAGCCATTACTGATTCATGACCTTGAGTACTATTTAAGCAGCCTGAACCTCCACTGTTCCAGGTAAAGCATGGTGATGACCTTAGAGAAACAGTACGTGTAAGAACCCAGCACAATGCCTGGAACATAGTAATTTCTCAACAGATGACAGATGTAGTCCTAGAAGATTTTTGACTGAGTTTGTAATATCCCAAGAGAGGAAGTAAGTATTGATCTTATAGACTAGAAAGAAAATACTGAGGACAATGCAGGGAAATCTTAAATTATTTGAAAATAGGTAAAGAAGACCTCAGATGAATTATCAGGCAGCCAACAAGAATTAAAAAATATATAGATAGCTAATTTTCTTTTCTCTAGATTTCAGTTTTCGGGACTTATTCCTGGTTTTACAAAACATTCCATCATCAAAGTGGAGCCAACATCTCCTGAACATCCAGAATCTCATTAACTCAGTTTGGAAGCTTGTAGTACTGACTTGTACAGTCCCCACTGAAACCCACGAGCACTGGTTGGGATCGCGCTGGCCTGAATGTCACCACCCCACTCAACACCCCGCTGCCCTAAAAAGAAGCAGAATAGACCGTTAATTAAGGCTTGCTAAATCAAGCCATTTTCCTAGGTTATACCTCTTCCATCTCTATACAAACTTTACAATTCAATAATTTTGTGGGATTTCAGGAGCCTGAGGCTGTAATTCTTGGTTAGTGCTGTCCCACATACTCTGACAGGAAGACAAGCCAGGAGACTCTGGGCTCAGACCTAAGGATGCAGCTTCGAAACAGATGTTTAACACCTGCCTATTTAATGGCCTCCTTGCTTTAGGAAGAGCTCTGGTAAAAGCTGTCGAGGAGCATTTTGATGCCATTATGTTCATTTTCAGCAACAAATTGTATTGGTGCTGCAAGATCAAGTGTATCAGACAGAGTCCATTATGGCGTAAGGCCAGCAGCATCCTGGGAAAATCACAATATATATGGGATGTGAAAAGCTACGACCTTCAAAGTATCACTTAGGGAATATTTTAAAATACACAGAAAATTAGGAATAAAGACATTAAGGTTCCCACAGCCACACTAATTGAGCCACATGATTATCTAACCATCAGACTCTGTTTGGCATTGAGCAGGGTGGACAAGTGTCACAATTAGATCCTGAAGTTAATCAGCCATCTGCAATGTGGAATTGTCAACCCTAATGGTCTTACCATACTTTGTATTTGTACTATGACATTTTAAATGGTTTATGCATTATCTCCTAGCTTGTTAATTAGTTACAGTCACATCTCTGGTCTCCGATCCCTAGTTCTTCCCTAGTTCAAGAAGCCTTGCTGCTTTTCACTCCAAAGCTTCACACAATTCCCCCTGGCACCAGACATTCTCCAACAAGACTCTCCTACAGCAGAAGGCCAACTAAGCTTTCTAAAGTCCAGTTACCCAAAAACCACTACTGGACTTTCACATCTGTCACACAACACATTTCATGGCTAGTCAACTATGTGGATCTGGTCCCCCAATTGTAGTCAATTTTTAGTTCTTCGTAACTTGACATTAAACTCTGACAGCTGAGACAGTGCTGGCATATACTAGGTGTTCAATAAGTATTTGCTGAATGACTGAATGAGCCTGTTCATACGTAGTGGCTGATAATAAGAACTAGTAAAAATTCTTCTGAAAAGTAATTTGCAAATATCAATATTCATTAAAATATTCATAATCTTTGACCTTAAAATGATATTCTAAGGCTATCATTAAATGGGGGAAATTACATTTACTGCCTATAGTAACGAAATGTCAGAATGATGTTAAAGCAATAATAAGAGAAGGGTTAAGTAAATTAAAATAAATCCACTCGAATGAATATTATAAAGTCAATAAAAATTACTATGAATGCTGGTTAGTGACATGGAATGTTCTTATGACCTATTTCTTTTTAAACAATATTAAAAGTTAAAACTATATCCTATTTTATCCACTCATGGAGCAAGGGTGGTAAGAAGTGCTTAAAAGTGAAAATGGTGGTATTCTAGAAAAATTCTCTTTTCACGTGGATTTCTGTTAGTGTTGCAGGGCAAGTAAAATGCTCACCTTCCTACTTAACAAATGGGAACTTCAATGGCTCCCTGTTCTGCAGAATTGTGGGGTAAAAGTCACATCCCTCATTTTGTCCTTAGGATGTTTCAAGGGTCCAACAAAGACCAAAGTTTCCTTTGATCCAAGACGCAGCCCAGCTCAGAGGATGCAGCACTATGGGGCAGAGCCTGTGTTTCATAGCCCTGCTGTGAGCCCCAGGCTCACCCTGAGCCCAGTCTCCCTTAGAGACATATTTGTCCATATTTGACCTCAGGTGAGTCAAGCGCAGTGCACAAGAATGGGCAAGAAGTAAACAACACACATTTCTACCACTTCCCTCTCTTTTCCTTCTTATCACCTGCTCCCAACTCCAAACCCTCTTTTCTCCATTTAACTCAAAGTTTCTGACATTGGGGAAGAAGTGGGGATACTCTGTGTACCCACATCAGGCCAAACTGCTTCTTCCCTCCTCTGTCTAACACAGGGAAGACTAGCCATGGGTCCCTGACCACAGTGAGCAAACAAAGGGAAGAAAGAGGGGAAAGATGGTGATTGGTGGAGAACATGTCATTACTCTCTTTAAGCTCTGTGAGGGGTTAGGGTTTCCAGGGGTCTGTTTACTGAGACCTAGTGAGAAAGAAACCCAGGTTCAAACTGCAGGGCGCAGAGTGAAGACACTGACTTTCTTTCAGGTTGTAAGTTCCCAAGGACAAGGACTGTTTCAGCCTGACCTGCTGGGTACCCAAGACAGACACATATAAGCACTCATCTAAACTCTACAGACTTGAAGAATGTGTCTAGTAATATTCTGGTTATTTAATCGAGGCCTGAACACACTTGAAGAATGTGTCTAGCACTGTTCTGGTTATTTACTCATATACCTATTGACCAGTTGTCGCTAAGAAGCAGGCCAAGAGAGCCCTGGTGGGGGAAACAGAAGAGCTGACTTCCAGTTCTGGTTCTGCTCTGTGACCAAGAGCAAATCCCTCTACTTCTCTGAGCCTCGTTTTCCCCATTTGCAGATAAAGAAATATGACTCTTCCAGGCTGTGTGAAGTCAAATGAAATAATGTTCACAAAGGTCCTGAATTCACTAAATTAAAGTAGGCAAAGGGAAGTTACTTCTACGTGGCATTTCCCTCTACCACCACACGGCACAAAAGACATTTTTTAAAACCTAGGAATAGATGAGCCAGCACCTTCTAACCAGAGATATCAGGTCTACAGTTTCAAAGCTGCTAGCAGCAAGAAACACAGAAAGAAGCCGCTTCCGTGCTCTCTAGAAGATCAACAGGAAGGCACTGAGAAGAGAATGCCCTGGAGAAAAACGTCATGGCCACTTGGTTCCTTCTGCAGAGACCCCACGTCAGAAACAAGAAGGCAGCAATTCAGTGGCAACAGGAGACATTAAGGAGACATTTGCACATTTTACATTCCCTGAAACCAGATATGTTAGAAATAAAGCTTCATCTGGGGTCTCCCTAAAGTTAATGAGACTGAGCTGATAGTTCATCGACTTGCTTCACAGAATTTATTTTACAAGTGTCTCTAATCTACATGACTCTTCTGCTTTGAGGCTCAACCATGGGGAAACTCCAGAAATCCCATTGGTTTACTTATACTTACTATGTTACCTCAGACACAGTGTTCACACAATCAACATAATTATTATTCCATTCTGAGAGAGAAAACACTATTTTAGACATGATGTTAATCCACATGAGCACACATATGCATGCATGCATGCACGTGTGTGTGTGTGTGTGTGTGTGTGTGTGTGTGTGTGTTTGTGTATGTGTGTGTGTCTGAATGTTCAAGGTACAGTTATAGATTCCCCACAGGTACTGGCTTCCTGTTCAATCTATCATCCAGATGAGTTTTACAGGGGAAGGCTTTCCCCAGCTAAAAGTCTCAGATTTACCAACTGGGCCAGGAGAGAAAGAGAAAGAGCTTGGACAACTGACGTTTTTCACCACAATGTTCCCAGGCAAGGGCCAGACCTCAGAGAGGATGACTCCACGCCACACTCAGAAAGGTTTCAGAGTCTTCACAATGAAGATCCTGATGCTCTCAACATGTGATGGAAGATGAAGCAGATGGGCCTGAAGGGACTCTAGAGATCCCAGAACTGACACAGCTCATGTGCATAAATGACTAGTGCCACCCCCTTACACTCCTTTCCACTTGGGACATAGAGCTTCAAGAATGACTGGAGTTATATTTCCTCCCAACTCAGTGGAATGAGGAATCAGGGTCAAATTAGGTAAATTAGAGATTATAAAAGTAAGATTTATGTACTCTGAGTTTATTGATAGAATTTATATTTATTCCAACAGGGAAATGATTACTTAAATTAATACCATGGGTTTGCTAGAATAAATGTTTTTAAAACTTAGTGTCCATGAAGAAAAATCAAAGTGGTTGTGGGGAGAGAGGGTGCGTGGGAATCCTTGGTGGTAAAGACATTGGAAATCGAGTTTCTGTCTAATCCGCAAGCACACAGCTCTTTCTCCTCATTGCCCTTCCCTGCCACTGCCTGTCCTCCCATAAAGACCCCACCTTGGGGTACTGCTCTCAGGCTTTAGGGGGCAATGCTGACTTGCTTTCCTTCAGACCATCTTTTCGTTGTCTCAGTTACTTCATCACTCCCCCAGAAGAGCAATCTCAAAGGAGGTTGTCCAACTAGAAAGGTTGATGAATGTGTTGGCCTGTTAGCTAGGATCATTAGGCTGCAAAAAACAGACCCATTCAGGTTAGTTCACATTATGGGAGGCTATCAAAAGGATGTGTGTGAAAGCAGGGGTGCCATGAACCTCAGAAACAGATGGATACCTGGCCTTGAGGGAATGCAGGAGCCCAATTAATGAAGCATTTCATTAATCCCTACTCTGAACTCCACCACTGACATGGGTGCAGGTCCTCTCTGTTTCTGCTTCTGCCGCTCCTGTCCCCACAAACCAAGTCTAGGGACCCTTCTCTACCTCATATCTTGTATACTCATGGTCATTATGTACTCTTGGACTCTTCCATGCCATGATATCGTGTCTTTCCTTCTCTCAGTGTGCTGACCCATTTCTGCTCCTTCTGTAAACCAATCAACCTTCTGGCCCTAGCTATAGTCAATGTCCCTGTTTGCCAGAGCTTTCATGCCATGAGGTGTCATAGGTTGCCACTGGTCAGCCTATGGATTTCTTAATGTATATATTTCCTACTCTGTACACCTTCTACTGGTCTAATCAGGTTATGAGTCTGTAGTCAAGACAGACATTTCCAGCCTTAGCTTATTTGAAATAATCAGAATGTCAGAGACTTATTGTCAGTTAGCTGAGTATACTTTTGGATATCTCTTGGATTATATTAAATCAATATCACTTTTAAAAATGGATTTTATAGCCAAAACTGGTTTGGCTCAGTGGATAGAGTGTCAACCTGCAGACTGGAAGGTCCCAGGTTCGATTCCGGTCAAGTGTATGTACTTTGGCTGTGGGCACAATCCCGGTAGGGAGTGTGCAAGAGGCAGCTGATTGATGTTTCTCTCTCATCGATGTTTCTGACTTTCTATCCCTCTCCCTTCCTCTCTGTAAAAAATCAATAAAATATATTTTTTAAAATGGATTTTATAGAATCTCATCCTCTCCATTTACGAAAGACAATAACTATAAATATTTGACCCAATTCCCACTTTAAGTAGAAGATATCACTGGGCAAAAAGTGATATTAGATGCCTGACAAAGGGTCAGTTTAAGGGGCTTTCTACTAAGTATATCAGGCTTATTGGGATTTCCCAATGTCAGCAGATGATTCTTCCTGAATGAGGAAATACCTCTTCCTGATCATGAGAAGTTCTTGTTTCTAAGACAGTTCAAAAGACAACCTGCTCACAGAGGTGTGGTTCCACTGTCTCATCCATCAGCAAGCAGAGAGCTGACATGGGTTTGAAGCTGTCATGTGCCTTCTCATGCATACAAGACCTGCACCCCAAGCAAACATCCTCTGGCATCTGAATCTACAGGGATGGCTTAGCAGGAGGAATTTTTTGTTGTTGTTGTGTGTTTTTCTTGGTCACTGGAGGCCTAAAGGTTGCCTTTGTGGCCTCCCAAGGTCTATGGTCTCCCAAGGTCTGTGGCCAGAAATGCTACTTCCAACTCCAAGTCTTCAGAAAGTGCCACTTGAGCTGCAATCAAACAGGCCAGCCAGCAGAATGAGCACACTTGTGCTCAGTGGTGAATCTACAAATTGGCCTTCTTTGGCTTTTAACATGATATTTCTTCAACAGTTTTATGATTATCAAGGACAATCAGGACAGTAGGAGACCTGGAATATTTGCACCCTCTACTCTGTTCGGGCCTCAAGCACCAAAAACATTAAGTCAGTATCCTAGAGGGTCCCTCTCCTTTAGAGAAAATGTTTTAGTAATTAAAAGGCACCATATTTCTGTACTCATTAATTTAAAAATATTCCCCAGTCAACATTCTTAGCAATTAAATGATTGTTTACTGCTCAGTGATGAGCTCAAGATATGACAACAGTCTTTCTTCTACTACCTTCTGTTTTCTATCAAGAGTAAGTAGCAGCACTCAACTGACTATTCACAATATCTATTAGCAACCAGTATACTTTTAAATAATATACATAAATACCTCTCTTTGTCCATCAACTATTGGTAGTATTTCTTGCCCATCACCTGCCACTTATCTTACTGTCCCTAATTCACTGTCCAACTTCTCTACTTTTCTTATTCATACTTCTATTGTATATATTCTTATACATGGTTGATGACAATAACATTTAAATGCTATTCCATAACCTTAAATCTTCCACACTTTATTTATAGTGTATTTATAGGTTGAATCTAAAAACCAACAAGCCAATACCTTTTTGCTATAATTACTATGTAAATATTATTCACCACAGAGCCAAACTGGATCATATAATTATGTTTTTCTTCAATACAGATAAAATGCCATAACCCCTCAGACATTTGGAGAACATTTTTAGTGTCAAGGTCAAATACATTATCTGTCCCAACACTCAATCAATGCTCCAATCATGTCACAATATAATTAATGTTATTTCTTCTTTTTTAATTCAACAAACTGATCATTTTATTTGTATACTTAATTACTTTCCAAAATGGTTATTCTTTTTGATGGTACAATTTTATTGTTAACTAATGTAAAATAGTTTTAATACCTTTTAATTTATTTAAAATATTTGTATAGATTTCAGATAAGAAGGGAGAAGGAGAGAGAGATAGAAACATCAATGATGAGAATCATTGATCAGCTGTCTCCTGTACACTCCCTACTGGGGATTGAGCCCGCAACCCAGGCATGTGCTCTTGACCAGAATCGAACCTGGAACCCTTCAATCCAAAGGCGGACACTCTTGAGCAAACCAGCAAGGGCCCACTTCATTTATTTCAGATTATGTTATATATATTTAAAATATGAAAGGAGTTGCTCTAAAGTTGTTTAAAAGAATTTATGATAAAAATTTGTACTAAGCATAAGTTTATTCTTATCTTTCTATGTGACCCAGGACTTTGTTACGAACTGATTTGGTTTTTCCTAATATTTCTAATTACCTTTTATTTTCTTGTTAAAGCAGCTTAATAAGCTGTTCAAGTACCCTCAATTTTTTTTCTTTTTCTCAATGATAGTTTTGCATGGAAAATATATTTTCTCAGAAACAACTTCCAAGAGTCTTCTCTCCCTGCGGACTGGGTATTCTCCAGGCCTGACACATGGCTGCCATGCCAAACTTCCCTCTGCCAGAGTGCTGGGTCAGAACCACCCTTTCCATAATCATGGCTCTCTTTCCACCTGGTTTTGCTAGAAATCACTCTCTTATTTTGTCAATCAAATATTCTGAGACCTTGTATGTCTAAAACTGTATTTTAGTCTCCCACTTGTTTGGACTATGGCAGGATACAGAATTCTAGGTTAAATAAAATCCAGGTCTAAATACATTTCTCTCAACTTTAAGACATTATCCCATTGATTTCTAGCAGTTGCTGAAGCCTGCTGATTTTGTTACAGTGCATGCTACTTGCTTTGCTAATTGTTTCACACTGAAAACTGTTAGGATTCTCTCTTTATTTTGACCTTTTTGAGTTGGATGAGATTATTCTTATGTGTGGATCTTTTTCCTTGCATACTGCTCAGCACTTGATGAGCCCCATCAAACTGAAGACTTTTGCCTTTCTTCAACTCTTGGAAGAAAGACAAAAGAAATTATACTCTCTATTATATAGTCTAAGTCTAGAACTAACATTAGTCATATGTTGAACCCTGGATTGATCTTCTCTTTCATATATAATATATATATATATACACACACACACACACACACACACACACACACACACATATATATATATATATATATATATATATATATATATATTTAATGTGTCTATCTTTTTGCTCTATAGTTTGGAATGACGCTTTCACTTCATTGTCAATACTTGCTATTGGTTTTTAACATAATTTTTATTACAAGAGTTAATTCTTTGACTATTCATTTATTATATAACTGTAGTTTTGTCTTAAACACAATGTCTTCTGAATTCTCTGTGAAGACATACTCAGATTTTTTAAAGTGATCTTCTGTTTCCTGAAATAGTTCCTCTGGGGTAAGTTATATTTATTCTGGTCCTTCTTTTACATACTGCTCTTCTTCCGCACACATTGTTCACTGACATTCAGGATTGAGGGACAAGGCTGGTTATTCTAGGTATCTGGTATGGTTTTCTTCTGCTGTTTTATAGGTTCATACGATCATTTCCCCCAACAGAACTCCGCCCTGAGTTGTAAGGCTGATGGTTACCTTTGTGTATCTGGATGGGATGTATTGAATGGCAGGTTTTGCTTTAGGGTGGTCAGGGAAGAACAAGCTGCCTGAGTTCCGGAGGGATGGGGGGAATGCTTTATTCTGGTACAGCAATATTCATCAAAAGTCTTATGTCTCTATAGATTACTTGTTCTCTTATTTATAGAAAGAGTATATTTTTCAGTTTTTGGTTTGTTTTGTTTTTGGCTTTTGTTTATTTGTTTTTTAGTCTTGGAGTGAATGCAATCTATTAGTTGTTCTATAAAAGGAGTCCAATAGAAGGGGAGAACAGAGCTGACTTCTGCAACTCTTCTCTCAAACTCTTTTCAGTTTTCTCTTACTACTGCCCTCTGCAACTATAGACTCAGAGTGCAGAACCCCTTAAGAATTTCACAGGCCAGATCAGCTTCCACCTCTCCTGCAGGCCCCACGGTGGCTTCCTCTGCTTTGCTCACAGATCAACACATTTCAATCTTCCCTCTTCTGGGAATTTCTTGAAATAATGGACTCGTCAATGATCTCTCTTTCCGAACTCATTGCCATTATAAGCTTATTTCTTTTTGTATTTTCTCAGCCTGGTCTTGGGGAATAAGGAGAGTCCATGAATGAGCAGTTTTTTCCATCTTGCATCAGAAGCCCCCAGCATTTATTTTTGGGGGGATGTTTCGACAAGAGGAAAGCAGTATTTCCTCTCCCCGACAGCCAGGGAGGAAACATCAGTGGTGATCATCTGGGAAGGACAGTTGGGAAGCAGAATGACTCTCACAGCAATCCTGAGTCATAAAGACTGTGTGGCCACAGAGCACAAAGGCCAGGGTAGAAGACATTAAGAGACAATTGTAATTGTGTCAATTGCCTGGGTCAGACAATTGTGAGTAGGTGAGTCAGTTGTCTGCAGAACTCTCATAAGTAACTGGAGGTGTTTTTTAAAGAGGACAGAAAACGGGATTAATCTCTCAAAATGGCCATTGCTTCCCTACTTTTTCTAAAAGTACTGGATGGCTCCTTCCCCACCTCCACCCCCAAAGGAAATTGATCTTTTAAATAGACATCTGGGGTTAGGCAATTGACTATTCTAATAATTATGTTATTGTCTGGTCCTTGGTGCTCTAGCCCTCTACCCTATGCTGACTTCTACCCTTTATGCATAAATCCCCATTTCCCCAGGACTCACTTTAGCTCTTTTCTCACTTGAGATACTGTTAATAATCGCTATCTGCCTTCACAACCATAATCTTTCTTTATAAGTATATTGAGCAGGATAATCTAACAATTGTAACCACCTATCCCCAAATTGGAGTGGACTGACGCTATAAATGCTCATTTTTCCTCATATCACAGTCCAGTGCAGGTAGTCAGAATGTATGGGTGCACCCTATATTTCAAACAGCCACTCAAGGTCCTAGGGTCCTTCATTCTTTAGGCTCTCTACTTACCTGGCCCTGTGGCATTCTCTCTCTATTACCTGGGTTTCATGGACCAGTTCTAAATTAGCATATGGGCCACATTGATTAGCCAGACTCTAATCACTTGAACTTGCCTAATTAATTACAAGGGGAGTCTTGGAAAAGAGCCCCCAGGAAGAAAAGAAAAATGTTTGGTGAACAAGCAGAGAGTTTACACAGCAACAAATATTATATTATGGTGCATAAAATAGTATATAAGATAGGATATCATCTGACAATACTGATGTTTTAAAATTATATATCACCCATATTCCTAGCTAGATTTTTGAGATTTCTTTATTTAAAATTTTTAACTTATTTTAGAGAGAGGAAGGGAGAAAGAGATAGAAACATCAATGATGAGAGAAAATCATCAATTGGCTGTCTCCTGCATGGGAATGAAACCATGACCTCCTGGTTCATAGGTTGACAGTCAACCACTGAGCCACACCAGCAAGGCTTGAGTTCTTTTAGGACAAGGATTTTACATCACTTTTTCTAAAAGAGTATCTAATAGTTAACGGTAGTTGCCCAATAAATGTTTGATGAATGAATTGTGGTGCACTGAAGTTAAAAGAGTCCGTCCCTAGAGATTTTCTAATCTAGACCCTTCATTTTAAATGTAAAGAATGAGAAATGTAAAGATGCTAAGCACTTTGCTCGTGTTCACTGGTGGAGCTGGGGCCCATTTACTTCATATCACAGATCAAATGAGACAATCTTTTTAAACCAATTTATCTCATTTCCCCAACTAAAGGAGACTCTTTTTAACCAACTGATCAGAACTTGCACATCTAAACAAGTATTGTTTGCTCCAAGGAAGTCTCCTTGGGAGTCTCTATAATATTCAAATACCACTACCATTTTAAAAAGTCATGTCCCCCCCCCCCCAGTGTGGTTCAGTGGTTGAGCATTGACCCAGGAACCAAGAGGCTGCTGGTTTGATTCCAAGTTTAGGGCTCGATCCCCAATGATTGATGATATTCCTCTCTTATTGATGGTTCTCTCTCTATCCATCTACCTTCCTCTCTCTCTAAAAAATCAATAAAATATTTTTTAAAAATTGATGGAACTTCATTTTAGGAATTGCTCTTATAACCTGTGGCATTGTCTTAAATCCCATTAATAGCAGCTGATAAATACTCATTCTTTGGGAATAAATTTTATTTTGAGGAACTGAAGTAGTTTGAAGTCCAACTTGATAGATAAAGGTGAGTGGAGGCGATCCAGCTATGCGATATGGCGGGGGGGGGGGGGGGGGGCGGGGAATACTGGTTTTCTTTTAAAAATGAGACTGAATCATTTTGACACAGGCCATTTGCCAACCAGCTTGGGGAACAACTCCAAAAGAGGAGATGTGTGGACCTTTTGAGCAATGACATCATTGTTGGAATAAGTTCATGGATTCCTAAGTTAACTAGGTTGAAGAGAAATCACAGCCATCTGAAAGGTCTACTTCTAATTTGAATAATTCCCATGTTAGAAATGCATGCGTTGCCAAATGCCCATTTTAATGTATAGTATCTTGAGATTCTACTAGATGACTTTTAGGCCCATACTCGTTCCTTATTCAGAAAACAGCCACAGGAGGAGAGAAGGAATTGTTATTAGAAGAACGGACAAAAAGATTTCTGTATAAAATAGAAGAAAGCTGGTAACCTGATCCACCCTTTTCCTGGGAAATAGAAAAAAAACTTAAAACAAAAGGCTGCAAAAAGTTGACTGTGCACCAACTAATCTTTCAGTTCAGGAGCTGAGAGGATTCTAAGAGTAACCACATGCCCAGTGAGGCTCCAAGAAGAAAATTGTCCTCTCAACAAGCCCCAAATCAAGGGAGACCTTTCTTCCTCAGAGATAAACAAATAAAGCAGCAGCAGCAAGGACCCTTCATGAAAGTTTGCAACATAAAACAGCAATGCTCTGCAGAAAGTGTCTAGGGTTCTGCCTTAATTACCCCCAAATTAAGCTGGAGAGGAAGAAATTCAGAGTTCAGAATCATTGCCTTTGTTTTACCCGCTATATAAAAATTCAAACATCAGTCTCATTACTTTACTCTCACACCTGGCCTGTTCTGAGAAGCTCCACGACATTTCCCAGACAATCCAATTTACAGACTTTTCAATTGCATAATTACACTCTTGTGGTGAATTATCATCTTAAACAAGGGCCCAGGTGGGCAGAAAAGGACTGTTGGGCATGTGCTTCCAGGGAAAGTGCTGTTATTCTGTCCTGGGAATCTTTCCTGAACTAAACATTCATTTTAGGAAATGTGAACAAGTGGCTACAAAATAATTATCCAAGGACTCAACAAAGACCCCCGCCTAGAACACCTTTAGCTGGCCTCCTCTGCACACACAATTACATAACAAGAAGCCACCAGGACTCTTTCCTCTCTAAGTCACCCTTTTGTCAGGCTGAAATCGAATGCCATTTCCAAGGAAGTGGGAGACACACAAATACACACGTGAACTGTTCAACCACAATGGCCCCTCCTGTCTGCCTCACCCAACAGCTGAGCTTCTTAAAACATTTCCCTCCTTGGCCTTTTAGATGACACTTAACTGAGGAAGTGCTGAAAGGGCAGTTATTCACAGACTCCACCAGGGGGCTTCAGGTTTGACCTCCTCACAATTACCTACAAGTTAAATTGTCCTCAGTTAACAGTCAGTCAAAAACTGAGTCCTCTGTCTGCCAGTCCTGCAAACTCCACCTGGGGCGAGGGACCCAGCTGTGCTCTATTCTGCCTCTCACATCTTCAAAACCAATAAAGCCTCAGCAATTGGAATTTAACTGTCAATTTTGCTGATGAAGCAGCAGGAAAATTAGGAACTATTTCTGAGCCTATGGCTGTGTTGGACCCAACAAATGCTAACTGGAGCAAAAAGTTGTGGCTGCACACTTCAGTCAGCAGCCAGGACCAGGGCTTGGGGAGAAGATATACTGTCTGAGAAAGGGTCATTTTAAAATAGTCCTCTTGCTACCTTCACTCCTACTTTAAAGGAGGCTTCTCTGATAATTGAGGGTTATTTAAAACTCTGATCTCCTTCGTTAAAATCAAAACAAACAACTTAGAAATGCCTCAAGCAGATTCCGCGGAGACCAATATAACCTAGAAAATGTAATAATGCAAAGCCTAGCAGCTGAGTTTTTATTTGTGCCTAGCTTCAGAAAGCCAAACCCCTAAGGGGTCTGAACCCAAGGTTCATTTGTTCTTAATAAGCTCACTTCCAGGGGTGCTGTCAGCCTCCAGCTAATGACACCACCAACAGCTGGGGTAGCTGGATTCCAAAGAAGAGGGAGCATCTAATTGAGGTAAGAAATATAAGGGTGGACTCATGACAGCGTTCATTAATGCCAAACCCCGTGCCTTATATTTTTCACAGTTCATTTAGCCTGGATTCTCCAGCCCCCGAAGAAAGAGTACTTCTTGGTGCTAATCAAGATGGCGCTGGAGACAGAAACTGTAACAAGCCCCCTCGCCCACCATCCACAGACCTAGTTGCATAGCTGCTCAGAGAAGCTTGTCCTGGCCACAGGACCCAGAGGCTGTTGCCCAAGGTCACATTCCGAACTGGTTCTCTCCTCCTGGTCATGAGAGTCTTTAACCCGTTGTCATGAACTCACATTTCACACCCTTTCCAGGGAATTAGGTGTTTGCTCCCTGAGGAATTCAAGGCTCATAGAGTCCATGCGAAGTGAAGGATCTGGCCTCTGGTCAGCTTGATCCTGTAAAACAACCATCCTTACAAAGGTCTCACTCAAATCACCTTTCCAGGGCTCCCAGGCTGTGGCTCAAGTGATCCTCCCTATTCCCTTGGTCAGACCCATCAGTAAACAAAGCAAAGCGTTTCCAAAATGGTGTCAGCAAAGGAACAGAGTGAAGCTAACTGGCCCACAAGGAGTTGGTTCCTGCTCTAGATGGGCCTGCATTCTGTTTCCCTAAAAGGAGATGAAGAGGGGTTTCCTAGCTGAGGACATGTCAAAAGCAGACAGAGGAACATTCTTGATAGAAACAGTATATCTAGGAGGCTTTCCTGGTGTCCTGTTCCCCCCAGTCTGTAGTCCAGTCCAAGTACAGAGCCTTATGCTTTAGAAAGATGAGGGTTTTGCTTTCTAAACTTGTAGCCTGAGCCACAGAATCAGATCTCCAATTCAGACCCTTCCTTGGGTCTAGATCTACAGAGCCACTGTCTACTCAACATCCCCACTTAAACATTTCAAATGATTATTGAATTCAACCCACCCCTAATTAAATTTGGGATAGTCTCTCTGAACCTGGCATTCTTTCTGTGTCATCTCCATGGATGACCCATCACCATCCCAGTCATTTTAGCCAGAAACTAGGAGTTGTCTTTGACATGTTTCTCTTCATCACCTCCCCCTCATCTACCACATCCAATTGATCATGAAGTCCTGTATTTGTTATCTCTCAAATATCTCTCAAATATGCCTCCTCTCCATATCTACATTGTCTTTCTAGTCCAAGCAACCTGTATCTCTCCCTCAGCCTACTGTTATTGAATCCCCTTTCATCTTCCTACTTTAACCCCTGAGCCTTTACATTTAATTATCTGCACAGTATCCAGAGGGACCTCTTTGTAATACAAATATGATATGTTACTCCGGTATTTATACCATTCAGTTGTTTCTCATCCCTCCTAGGATAAAAGCCAAATCCTGAGCTTGGCTTATAGGCTTTCCATAGACTGGCTCCTACTTGCCTCTCCAGCTCAACTTGCTGCTCTCCAGACACACCGACTTTCCCTTCGTTCCTCAGAGGTGCCATGCTTGCCTCCTCTCACAGAAATCTTACACCTACAGCTCACCCTCTCTGAGTGCCTTCTCCTTCAACTTCACAGTCACTTCTTCTGGGGCTCCTCTCTGACCTCCGACCAGGTCAATTCTCCTGTGACATGCTCTCATAAACACCAGGTACCTGCCTTTCAAAGCCCCTACCACAGTCTTCTTCTGTGATTAATTGTTAGTGTCTCTGTCTTCCAGTTTGCTATAAGCTCCATGAAGTCCATTTTTGCTCATTAAGGTATCCCCTTTACAACGATGCCCAGCTGGCATTCAAAAATTGTTGAAGAAATTTATTGAATTAGGTGCCAGAGGCAGTAAAGCAATGTCTACAGATTTTTGAAGGAAAAATGTTATGGCCAAGAATACTTCTTTAAGTTTTAATTTAATTGAAATGCTTCACATCCTTCATATCCTTGCTTTAAATAATTAAACTCTTATAGTTAACATTAACAGGGTCTTTGATCACTACCCACTCCCAACACTGTATTACACATACACACGCACACACACACACACACACACACACACACACACACACAAACACACACACGCACACACACTACTCCTTAATAGAAATAAATACTGTTGAAAATTTGATGAGTATCCTTCCAAAATTTTGTCTATTTCTTTACATATACATACATGTACCCAGAAAAACACTTAATACTAGTTTGGAAGAATGAAAGGGTAAGGGCCTCGAGAATTTTCAGCTTGGATAGTTTGTCTTTAACTTGAGAGGACAACAGCAAAAAACATTCCCAGATAATACTCTTGAAAAACAGCTTCTGAAAACTAATTTCACCAATGGAAGATAAAAATTGTGATAACAAAAGACTCATAGCTCATCTCCACACAGTTCAGATGCCAGGATTGTACTGTATGTGTTCAGAGAGGTTTTGTGGTCAGAAGACCAGTTTTCTTTACAATGTTTCACACATCTTCTAGTGACAGGAAACTAGGTCTTGAGCCATCTACCTCAGTCCCCAGTGATTGCTAATTTTGTTTAATAATATCATAGAATATAATAATGCTGTTCCAGTCCTTGCTAATAATGATCAAACTCCATATGGATAGGATGCTGTCCCAGGGGAACTGCTAGAAAAAATATCTTTTTTTTTCCCCTCCACAAAAGCGTAGCTATAGTAAGAACATATTGTTCATTTCATTGCCAAGGGAATTAAGATAAGATTTGCTGCATTAAAACTCATACAGTTTTGAAAGTGGTAAAGAATAACAAGCCAGATGCTATCTGTCATTTACACTTTATCTTTTATCTTTTTAAATCTAGTATCTATGAAGGTATCTGTGTTAATGGTCTTAAAAATCAATACACAAATAACTATGTTTTAAAATATATACAAAAATAAATGTACCAAAATGTTAACAATTGCTATATGTGAATTCAATTATTAACTCAAATATTTATTGAGACCCTGTTATATGACACTAGAGGCCTGGTGCATGCAAGTCATTCACCCCGGGGGGTGGAGGGAGGGTCCCTGCACCCTCTTGCAGTCTGGGGATGTCTGACTGCCAGCATAGGTGGGGAGTGGAGGCATGAGAGGCTCCTGTCAGCACTGCTGTACTTGCCAGCCATGAGCCCAGCTCAGGGGGTCTGGTTGAGCGGTACTTCCCCTGTGGAAGTGCAGTGACCACTAGGGGGAAGTTCCTGCATTGAGCATCTGCCCCCTGCTGGTCAGTGCATGTCATAGTGACTGGTCATTCTGCTGTTAGGTCAATTTGCCTATTAGCCTTTTAGTATATAGGATGAACAAGGGATCATGCAATGGACAAGTCGAATAAGAAAGAGTAATATAATTCTAGCTGCTTTATCTCTATTTTATACTCTATAATAATTCATACTTTCTACAAATTTGAACATTTCTCATATTTTGGGCTTCACTGACATTAAGCTCTTCAAACATTCTTTTATAGTATTCTTAAACTTGTTTGCATCAGTAATTTTGTCCTCTGACTCATTCTTGATATATTTCTTTGTGGCTTCTGCCTTCTTTAATATATATATATATATATATATATATATATATATATACACACACATATATATATATATATATATATTGTTTTCAGAGAGGAAAGGAGAGGGAAAGAGAGATGGAAACATTAATGATGAGAGAGAATCATCAATCAGCTGCCTCCAACCTGGGGATCCAGCCTGCAATCTGGGCATGTGCCGCAAGTGGGAATCGAACTGTGACTCCTGGTTCATAGGTCATCACTCAACCACTGAGCCAAGCTGGCCAGGCCTTTTTTCCCTTGAGTAATTCTGCCAGAGATTTGTCCATTTCTTAAAGCTTTCAAACAAAAATGTTTAGTTTGTTGATCCCTCTTCTATAACTTCTTTTCCATAGATTATTCATTTCTGTCTTTTGTTGATTATTTTCTTTCTCTTGTGTGTTTTAGAAGTTTATTCTTTTTAAGTTTGTAATTTGGATGCTAATAAGCTTGTTTATTTTCAGCCTTATTTTCCAATATGAACATAATAGGCTATAAAGTTCCCTCTAAATGCCACATATATTTAAGACTATAAATTTTCCTCTGAGTACACTATTACACATTTTAATATATAGCATTTCTTTGTTGTTTAGCTCTAAATGCAAAAGAATCCTGTAAGTAATACCTATAATCTGTACATTACCAGCATTTACATTCACCACAATCTGTCACAGTCCGTATCTGATCTAAATTTTCCAATAATTCCCAAACAAGAAGCTCATGGAATACTAATTAGCACTCAGGGTATTATGAATAAGTACTGATTTGAGTATAAACTCTATCTTTAATATCTGAATACAAAGACTTACCAAATAGGCTAAGACCACATAGCATTCATTCCCTGTGAAATTGCCAGTCAATTAATTTGGTAAATAAACTAATCTTACTTTTTCTTATCTTGAATAAAAATTCTTTCTCAAGTATCCTTGGCAAGTCATTTTTTTGACTATCTTATGTATACATCTATGCATTTGTTTTTCATAACCATTTAGCTGGTGCTCGGTTCGGCTACTAATGGTGCTTTAATATATTTTTAATACCCATGATTTCTAATGTATGGATTATTTAGAAGTAACTGTCAAAGAATTCAAATGTGTGTCTTCTTATCTTTCTTGTATTTAATTTCTAATTTGTTAGAAATTGTTGAATATGACCTGAATAATACCAAATCTTTAAAATCTGTAAGGGCCTGATTAATTACTTAGAATCAACTTTTATAAAGTTCCATGGGAACGTAATACAAATATACACAGGGTTCCCCCATAATGAGTAGAGTGTTTCTATGATAATTTTTGCATGCCAAATTGTGAAAGCAAACAGTATCCCCTGCTTTCTGCAAGTTCATGTTAAACCACTTTAATTTTATGAAAGACCCACATTAGTATGGTAACACTTCTTTTGTAAAAGTGAAAATTCTCTTTGAATGTATTTTGGTTATCAAAAACAGCGTATCTTTTGATTAGGTTCAGATCATACTGAAACCAAAATAGTTCTTTTCTAATGCCTTTATATTGACACATACTGAAACCAAGGAACCTCTACTGCATGGGGAAGTTGTCAATGCAGATAAACAGCCCAAAGTTTAATTCTCCAGAGATATATTATGCTTTGATCATGATATAAGCATATTATTCTATCCTTCTGTTCCACAGTTCTGGGAGATCGTAATTGTCAGACTAGCAAGATGTTGAACTGGCAGGGTTTACACTGAGCCCCTGATTTTTGTGTGTGTTTTTGAATACAAGATTCAGGCTTCAATTTATACAGAGGGAGAGTATGTGGAAATTAAACATCACCTCCCTGTACAACCAATGGATCACAGAAGAACTCAAAAAGGAAATAAAAAATATATCTAGAGACAAACAAAAATGGAGACACAGCATATCAAAACTTATAGAATGCAGCAATGCAGTTCTAAGAGTGAAGTTTATACTGTTAACACCATAGAAAAAAAAAAGATCTCAATAAGCAGCCTATCATTATATCTCAAGGAAGTAGAAAAAGAAGAACTAAGCCCAAATCTAGCAAAAAAGGGAAATAATGTAGATAAAAGAGAGAGGACTAAAATAAATAAAATTATAAATGAAAATGGTCACATTACAACAGATAACACAGAAATACAAAGAATCACAAGAGACTACTATGAACAATTATACACTAACAAATTATACAACTTGGAAGAAATTTATAAGTACCTAGAAACATAAAATTTACCAAGATTAAATCATGAAGAAACAGCAAATATAAACAGACCAATAATGAGTTAGAAAATTGAAGCAGGAATAAAAAATTTCTCAACTAAGAAAAGTCTGGGACCAGATGGTTTCACAGCTCTCCCTACACACATATAAAAAAATAATAACTGTGAAGTGATGGGCGTATTAACTCACCTTATTGTGGTAATCATTTTGAAATATATACATACAGTCTCTCATAACGTTGTACACCTTAAACTCAGATAATGTAATAATGCAATTATCTCTCAATAGAGCTGAGGCAGGAAGAAGATTTCTCTCCATGTTGCTCTCTATTGACATAGAACTGGTGGTAGCATTATTATTTTGCCTAAACCATTCTACCATATGGTTGTATATATCTTGGTATTAGAAGGGTCTGACTCCTATATATTTACCTACTATCTTTCTTTTCGGTGGCTCCCTCCTGACTTACTTCTCTATTATCACCTACCATTGCTATTTCTTTTGTGGTCTCTTCCTTAGACCTTCCCCACTGAAGGCTCAGCATTGGGTATCCTTATCTTCATCTTAAGTTCCCAGGGCCTACCATAGCAGCTGAGCTGTAGAAGGCCTTGTGTGGGGGAGGGCGAGGGGTAATCCCATGGTTATATGAGCGATGGACTTAGGTGGTACAACTGGAAGACAGTTTCCCTCACATGCAGACAAAAAATTTCCCAGTGCAACAGAACACAAGCCTCAAACACCACCACTGAAGAAGTATGCTTTAAAATAAAAAGCCTGTTGTTTGAGATCTTTATTAAAAATAAAAGGCAAGAAGGCCGGTAGCCCTGACAAGAGCAACAGATCAACTTGTTTTCTCTCATGGCTGCCTTACCTCTAATGACTTCAACTAATTAGACAGACAACTGGGAGAGAATTATGAGCCTGAATTCAATTCACAACATCCAAACAAATGCTTGAGATTGTTTTCCAGACACCAGGAGAATTCATAAATAGGCCAGATAAAGTCTAAAGGCAGGTCCAGATGAGGTAACAGGCAGGGAGGAGCAACCTCAATGTGTGTGTGTGTGTGTGTGTGTGTGTGTGTGTGTGTGTGTGTGTGTGTGTGTGCCGGGGTTGGGAGGTACACCCAGAAAGTTGTTTGAAGTTCAAATGACAAAATATGTAAAAGTCTTGGTGAACTGAAAAGCCCCAAGCAAATCTTTGTGGTTGTTTTTAGTATTCTAGAAAGAAAACATTCGTCAGGTGCCAGAAGGAATGTCGCCCACTCGGGATTCAGGCGGGAGCTGACCCTGTTCTGCTACAGGGGCAGGGAAAACAAAGACCCAGGGTGTCTTTGAGAGGCTTCAGACTTTGTGCTTGTCGAAGCTGCCACCCTCCTGCTTAGCAATGAACGTGCTTGTGTGATGCATGTTATGGGGAGCAATTACTATGAACCCCACAAGAGCGCTCCGGCATCTTGAGTTCATTGGGTTGTGCTTCCTTCACACCAGGCTAGTTTCTGCTCAGAAACCTGAGCACCGAGCAGGTAAATCCCCACAAATCCCTCCCCTTCCTTTTAAATACACCTTAAGGAGCAATGCACCCGCAATCAGCCCTTCAGGGCCCACGGAGATCTCTGCTTCCAAATGCTTACCCAGCACACCAGGGTAAGGAGGAAACAGAAGGCACAAAACCCTCTTCCCTTTGCAGAGCTGCTCTGGGAGTTCTCTCAGCCTCACAGTGCCCCTCCCTTATAGCTCTTAGCTCGTTTTTTAAAAGATAAAAACAAAATGAACAGATGAGTCCAACGGTTTATTTGTTCAACATGAGTATAAGGGTTTAACATAGATTGAAGGAATTAAACAAAAAGAGGCTTGCATTTGTATCATCCATTCAATGGATCCAATTTGAGTTCAAAAACAGTGGGGAAGATGAACCACAAAGGCAAACAGCATGAGAGGTCCAAACTCCCAAATAATGGATCTTTTCCCAGAGATATGTACCCAGGGTATTCTATGCAGGAATTGGATACTGACACATTCATAAAAAGTCCTTCTTTTTTCTTATTTCCTTGTTATTAAAAATTTCCTTTGCAGGACCAAGAAATGGCCAAGCCCTGCCCAGGCAATCATTTCTGACCCTTCCTGGACTGCCCAGCCCTCCCTGAGGGAGCTCAGCACAACCACACAGTGGTAAGTGGAAAAAATAGGACAATGGCACTAGAGATGTAGGTTTGGTGGGAATTGTAATAACAATCTCATCCTCGTGTTGTTTCCTATTTAGGTTACAATTAAACAAATGTAATGAATTTTCTGCTTTAGCCAGAAACACTTGCGGATGTAGCTTTCTGGAACAGACTCTAATTAGAAAGCAAGAAGGGTACGCAATTTGGAGAAGGAAAGAAAAAAAGATTTGAACTCAAGAGGGAAAAAGAAACTATGCGCAAACTTAAAATGGGGACTGGGAGAAAACGGTGACTTCAGAAAGGCAGCTTGAGGCTACCTCCACTTGCAACGTAGCCCTCACAAACCCAGTACATTTCTCCTGGAGCCCCAGCATCTCAGAAGAAAATGCTGCACCAGGAGTCACAGCTCCAAGGGCAGCAGCTGTGCTGAGTGAGGCAGCAGCATCCTGACAAGAACTGAAGAAAATGGAAAAGCAGTTGAGAGCATGACCTCGCAAGTCAGATAAAACAAAAAGGAATGACCCTCGTAGATCAGAGATCACACTTCCCATTTCCCATTGTATAAATGCCACCTGCAGATATGAATGCAAATCCTGACACCCTGACTTACTTTGAGAACTAGAGCAAATAATTTCTCAGAACTTTGAAACAAGAGCTTCATTTATAATAATATGACCTACCTGATAGGGCAGCTGGGAAGGTCAAACAAGAAAGCACTTCAGACACTATATATAGCCATCAGCACTTAATAAATCTTGACTAGCAATTATAATAATTGTTGCTCATGCTATCAGGAACTGCAGCATGTTTGAGGCAAAGGGAGGAACTGTTTGCTTACCTTGAAGGTTAAAGCCATATTTTTATCTATTCTCTGCTTCAACAAGTCACATACATAATGTCATGGTCTCCCTCATTCTCTTTTTTGTTCACTGACCTTTCCCACAGAGGTAGCTACTCTCTTTTAAAAAAAATACAAAAATCAACTTTATTTCTATATACTAGCAATGAACACATGGACATGAAATTTTACTATACAATATCAATTTCAATCACTCTGAAAAAAAGGCATGTATAAATACTATATATATATGATGCTTTTGATGGATATGTGACACAATGATGAACAAAATCAAGGATCTAAATTGAGGAATCTATCCTGATGATCCATGATCTTTATTTTAACCATGTGTCTATGAGAGATGAGTTTCTGCTTTATCATTAGTATTTATTAATATTTTAAATAAAATATAAAAGATAAAGCTAATACTTGGGTGCCCTAAGGAATGAGAATGAGTAGCCCTAAAGTGTGTGGAGCATACCCACTCCAAGATTGATCTCCATGGCATCCACTTATGTGAATATCTTCTCCAATATAATTTGTCAAAAATAAAAATTTGCCTTAGCTGGTTTAGCTCACTGAATAGCGCACTGGCCTGGAGACTGAAGGGTCCTGAGTTCAGTTCTGATTAAAGGCACATACTCAGGTTGTTGGCTGGATCCCCACTGGGGGGCATGCAGAAAGTAGCTAATCAGTGATTCTCTCTCATCATTTATGTTTCCCTCCCTCCCTCTCCTTTCCTTTCTAAAATCAATCCTATCTAATAAAGAGAGAATATGCAAATTGACTGTCACTCCATGACAAAGATGGTGACACCCACAGCCAATGAGGGAATATGCAAATTGAGGGTCACTCACAACAAATATGGTGGCAGCCAGGCCAGGACCCTTGCATCATTGCCACAGCAATGATGCAGGAGTTCTGCCCCACCCCACCCATGGAGGGCCTGTGGGCAGCTCACAGGCATGGAGGTGCAGAGCGGCCGGGGCAGGGCAGGGCCAGGGGGCAGCATGCACAGGTGTGCAATAGCCAGGGCAGGGTGGGTCACCTGGCTTCATCACCAAAGTGATGAAGGAAGTTGTCCCACCCCACCCAAGCCACTCCAGGCCTGTGGGCAGCATGTGTAAAGAGCTTCTGGGCAGGGAAAGCGGGCCAGTGGAGGGCGTCCTGTACTCCTCAAATGGCAGCAGCGGCAGCTGTGGGTGTGCCAAGTAGAGCCTGTGGGCAGAGCTGAAATAGCACCTGCAGGCCATCAGCGATGAGGAGTGGCTGTGCAAGTCCTGCCTCCTGGCCCAGAAGGTGCGAGATCACAGGGACAGCCACCATGGTGGGTCAAACCTCCTGGCCACACCATAAGGGTTTGTGGATCTGCATAGCTGAAGGTCTCCAGTGCACACATCCTCTCCTCCCTTCATGTCATGTGAACGTCCTCCAGTGCACTGTCACCCACACGTGCCTCCAACAGTCCAGGACAACGGCGCATGCAAGTTCTTCCCTGCTCTTTCGCTGCACTTCCATCAACCCCAGCATACCTATGCTCCCTACAGGACATGTGCACGTCCCCTCCGGCATGCTCACATCCTTTGGAGAGTGTCTGGGTGTTCTGGGTGCTGGGAGTGGGTGCCTGTGAGATGACAGTGAGAGGGCGGAGTGATGATGCCTTGCTCCCACAGAGGCCAGTGCAGCAATAAGATCATCTCCGTGGGGCTAATGGAGATGCTGAGGCAGGAGCAGGTGCAGACAGACATACCTAGTGAGCACAGGCAGCTCTCATTGAGGTGCCTTTGGTCAGTGTTCAAGTTCGGGAACCCAGAGGAGGCCAGGAGTTCCGTCCTCTCAGTGAAACGGTGGGATAGTTGGGGTGACTGCAGAGGAGAAATGTGCACTTTGGGTGCTGGCACCCATGAGTGAAGGCTGCCCTGACTGAGCCTCACTCACTTGGGGCCTAATGCACTCCTGCTGGACAGCAGGTGACAGGATATGCTTTTCTGAGTTAATGAGAGAAAACACTGGTTCTCCTACTGTCTGCAAAGGTGGAAAGTGGAGAGGGGAGACATGCGGTGAGTGAGAGAGGTTCCCTGTCTGGGGGTTCCAAATCCACCATTGACTAGAGATATAGAGGGTGTCTCCCCAAAATGTATACATACTTTGAATACCTACTAATTCCAATGGGTTTAAACATGAAAAATAGAAACAACAATGGAGCTGTCAACTGTTAAAAGTGGGGGCACAAATCAGCAGTCGGATATTCCCCGAGGGGTCCTGGATTGGAGAGGGTGCAGGCTGGACTGAGGGGCCCTTCTCCAATGCTCCCTTCATGCACAAATTTCGTGCACCAGGCCTCTAATAAAGTTATGTTTAATAAATAAATAAAAGTTTGCTTTGTCAAAAATTTATTTTAAATTCCTTTTCTGAAGTTGTTCAAGCTCTTTGAATCCATCACTCCAAAGACACGAGAGAAACAATATGGGATGTCTTAGTTTGGCTTAATAATAAAGATCAGCTATGAAGCACTGTTCCTCCTTAATGTAATGTTTGCACTGCATTTTCACATGCCCTCTGAGCACCAGTCTTATAAAGAGTATCCTTGATCTTCAGAGGGATTCTATTGATGTAGTTCATTGAGAATAGAAAACTCTTAAGAACCACATATTTGGAGCTGGAAGCAATTCTGGAGATGGTAGATTTAATCATTTTAAAAAGTAAGACCCAGAGAGGTCATGGAAAGCAAGATCCACCCATCTTATAGAGGCAAAACCAAGATTAGAACCAAATTCCATCTGGTATTTAGGTCTCTTTCTTCTATCCACATTCAGAGATTTGTCAGGATTTTCTATTCTCACTGACCATTCGTTTATTCCCAGTTTGTTCATGGCTTCCTTGAAGGCAACCCTTAACACAATAGCTCTGTGGTTCAGAAGGACTGGGACTTCTTCAATCAGCAGCTGCTCTTTTCCCAGTGTTACATCAGACACTGACGTTTTTTTCAAAAAGCCAGGTTCTAGGGCCTCACATTATTCATCAGAACGTAAATGGACAATTTGTATTGTGACCCTACAAGGAAGGTTAAAAGCCCAGAGGTATATTTTTTCCTGTTCTCTTCTGGGTGCTAATCAGCATACAGCCTTTGCACCTCAGTCATTTGTATCCCCACAGGCCTCTGCCACCAGCTGTGACTAGAGGTGTTTTGAATTCAGAAAGCTTCCAGGTTTTGTGTCTGAGAAGCAGAAATTCCTAGAAGCGAGGAGTCTGTTTCCTGATGAGACTGTCCTGTCAGCCTTCTGAGAAGAAACCAGGAATCCTTATTGGGAGCAAGAAGAAAGAAGCCAAAAAAGAGAGGGGCTTAACAGTTTTTGAGAATTTGATGCTAAGACAGGAAAGGCACAAGAGATAGGAGAGGAAGGAAACAGCCGTATAAAAACAGGCGGAAAGGAGAAAGCTGTAAAGCAGAACTGGGAGCTGGTGAGGCTCACGGTGAGAAGAACATGAGGGCAGAGATGGCAGCTGTTTCACAGAAGAGACCTTCGGTAACACCATAGGTCGGAAGCATCGCAGGGTATGCCACCCTTAAATATACCACTTTGGTATAACGATTATATTTGTTTAGTTTTACTGGTATTACCCTTTATTTTGTGCTGAATTTACTCCCGGGCCATAGGTTTTTGCTTCTTCAGTTTCTTCTGGGATATCTTTTTCTTCTGTGCAACCTCCTCTCCTGGTTCAGGAACAATCTGCTCTTTTCAGTAGGATCATCTCCATGTGGCAGGGAGGGCTCAGGGATGGTCTAATCACCTATGAGCTCTGTAAGTTTAGTGCTTATTTTGAGAGCTTTGTTCACCTGGATGTGCTCAATGACCAAGGAATCTACAACTAAACCTGCAAACTCAGCATTACTCTCTGCATTTTCAATCTTGTGCAGCAAAAAAATCAGCAGTTTATGGAGACCAACAACCCTATGTCTAGCCCCATTGTTTAACCTGGCATACCTACCAATACCATCATTGTAACCATGGCATGGCACATCTTGCTTCTGATTTGACATCCTTCAGATACTTGGTAGCTTTTCATATATGCTTATCCTTGATGGCATGGACAATTTCATGTGTGTTATTAAAGTGAACATGAAGATTTAAACCTCTTAATTTGCATGATTTTGTGGGATTTTCTGGTCAAGGAAATAGTGAACCATTTGCCGCTTTGAGGAAGAGCAGTATAAGAATTATCTTGAGTGAAGGCAATTGAGAATAAGCAAATACAAGAAAAAACGCTCATCCTTCCCTTTTATCCAAAAGCAGGACATGAGTTTGTAAAGTTGAACCCTCTCTCCTGTTGACCATCCGATTCAGAAGTTCACCACCAAGATAATTTTATACTCTTGTCAGCCCACAGATGGCATCAGAGGAATCTATACACAATTTACTAACCAGCCCTTATCCTCCACTAGATTCCCCATGTATTTGCTTCCCACAATTTGTCACCCTAGAAACTCAAAGTCCTTTTCCTTTGTCTTGTCACTTCTCTAAAATGTATTGTTTTTTTATTAAGCTGCTATATAAGTCCAAGTTCTAACCACTTTGATTTACTCATTGCTAGGTGTTCCCATGTGTATTTGGCCAATGAAGATTAATCTATCTTTTGTCAGTGTAATTTATTCAGCCCTAGCCAATGAATCTAACATGGTGCTATGAACTGAATGTTTGTGTCCCCACAAAATTCTTATACTGAATGACTGTGATAGAATTAGGAAGAGGCATCTTTGGGAGGTTATTAGGACATGAAGGCAAAGCCCTCATGAATGGGATTAAGGCCCTTAGAGAGGTCCCTCATTCCTTTTGCTATGTGAGGAAACAGAAAAAAGATGGCTGTCACCAGAAACTGAATCTGCTGGAGCCTTGATGTTGCACTTTCCAGCATCCAGAACTGTGAGAAATTGACTTCCACGCCCTTGAAGATGATGATGCCCACAGCCAATAAGAAGGAAATATGTTAACTGACTACTGTTAACTGACTACCACACCCTCAAAGATGGCGGTGCCCACAGCCACAAGATAGCAGTGCCCAGTCCCCTCAGTCCCGCCGTGTGCCTGCCTCCAGAATCCCCCAGTCCTCTCAGCCCCCAGCCACCTGGGCTGCCCAAGGCTCAGGTAACCAGGACTGGCCAAGTATTGCGCTGCCAGCATTGGCAGCAGCAGAGGTGTGATGAGGCGTTGCCTTCCCCTGATTGCTGAGTCACCTCCCACCCCTGAGGGCTCCCAGACTGTGAGAGGGGGCAGGCCGAGCTGAGGGACCATCCCCTCCAGTGCATGAATTTTCATGCAACATGCCTCTAGTGTTGATTATAAACCATCCAGTCTATGGCATTTGGGTATAGCAGCCTGAATGTATTATGACAGATGGATAGAGACAAAAGGAATGTTTCTCCTCTAATAGGTCACACCAGCTAGGGATGGTGGTCTAGCCTTCAAAAAAGAAGAGAATCACACATTTAGATTTGCATGGTTTGACAATTCTTACCATCTCCCTGAGTGAGGTGTAATGGATGATATAAGACATGTGGGGTTGGTTCTAGATATCTAAATAATCATGCTCAATAAATCAAAGTTAAAACTCCATCCAAATGTCAAATGTCTTTGAGACATTTTGAAGGGGCACTGGGCTAATGCTACTGGAACCAGTTCCCAAAGAGGAGCTAGCTGTACTTCTGACCCACTCATAAAAGCAGAGGCAAGGATTACAGTATAGAAATGTGGGTGTAGAAGGTTGCAGATGTAGGGGTTCAAAATGAATCTCCCTAAGCTATGCCACTGTGGAATGTGAATTGTTGTGAGCTAAAGGCAACCAAGACTCTGCAGGCTCAAGGGAAACTTCTGTGCCCCCTGCACCCACCAACACCCCACTCCCACCCAATCTGGCACTACCTAGAAGAATTTAAATTAGGGGACCTTCTCATAATAAGAGATTATCAGAGATAAACATCTTGGTTTATCTATAAGGCAGTGCAAACTACTAATTACTGTATTGTCCTGCCTGATCTTCCTCCCCTCTGAAGCCCCAAGTCGCCTTACACCTCATTCTTAGGTCAGAATGCCATATATACCTCAATTTAACTTTCTGTCCCTAAACTTCTCATGCATGTGGGCTCTCTGACTCTCATGTATATGGGTTCTCATATGTTTGTATGTCTGTGGTAAAACTTGGTTATTTTTTCCTGTTAATCTGTCTCATGTTGATTTAATTGTTAAATCAGCTGAGAGAACCTTGAAGGGAAGAGGAAACTTTATTCCTCTCCCACATAGTAGTGACACACATCAATAGGACTGAGTTCTTATGGTCCCAAAGCGGAGAGCAAAGAACTCTAGCAGGCAAGGCTTTCCAGAACACTACCTACAAATACGTGGCTCACACACCTGGGGCTGTTTCCCTATCAAAAAGAATAGGAAATCTAAGAGAAAAAGCACAAAAGAATAACCTTCCTAGATCAAACACAGCACTTCAAATATTCCATTGCTACAAATTCTACCTACAACACAAAAGCCTCTAGCTATCAGATTTTTTTTTTTACTCAATTTTCACTCCTAAAGAAAAAAGAAGGAAAAATATTTCCTCCAATGTGTCAATTCAACTTCTTGGACCTTTTCTTTCCAAACAACTCATATGTCTGAGGAATTTCTTGAATTCGGAGCTTTGGTTCATGATCCTCGTAGCAGCAGGTTGGATTTTTATATTTAAGCTCCATATTTTGTAGTATTACCATTATACTTGCAATCCATTGCATTTATTTAATCTAAAATCTTTAAAATCTTAAATACAGGTTTACCTATAGTGTTGAATGAAGAAAAAATTTAGGAGCCCCATTTGGAACTATTAATAAGAAATTAGGTATAATAAGGAAGATAGCGACCGACTGCCCCAAACCACTGCGTGCTCCCTTTCATCTTGTGCTCCTCTCCTATAGAGTACAAAAAACCCAAATACTTACTTCCCAGTGTCCCTGACAGATAGGGGGAGCCATATGACACCTGAAGAAGTTTTCCCCTTCCCAGATATGAGGAGGAAATCTCAAAAGGAGGAGGATGAGGGCTTCTTCCCTTCTTCCTACCTGGAATTCAGAACGAGATGCCTGGAGGCACAGCAGCCATCTTGAAACCATGAGGATGAACCTAAGGATGAAAAGCAGGAGATTGAAGGATATGGGATCTAATGTCCCTCTGAACCACTGTACCAGCCTAAGACTGCTTGTCTCTAGGCTTCCTGGTACATGAGAAAAATAAACATCTTATTGGTTTAAGCCACTGCAGAGAAAAGAAAAAAAATTTGAAGGACTTTAAAATCGACCAATTGTCTTCAAAGGAAAGTGAGTCATTATCTAATGGCAGTGTGCTCTTCCAGGTTATCTGATTCTATGGTGTCTCTGCCTGTTTCAGTGTTGGTGAGCTATTTTGCAGTTCTGGAAATTATATGGCACTGCCAGCAATGTAAATGACTCTTGCCTGTAAATTTGCAATTAAATGTTGTTGGCAGAGGTGCACCTGATCACCCACGGTTTTACTCTACTAAGCAAATTCATTTTGATATTCTTCCTTACACATATAGGCTTCTGTCTTCTGATTTTTTTCCCTAAATCATTTGCAATATCTTACTGACTCCCTCTTAACTAATAAGTTAAATAAAACAATTGGTAGGTGTTGGTTCTGTATTTAGATTACAGTCATAATTTAACCTTTTCTTTAAAAAGATAGATATTTTACCATGGGTTTCTGATACTTTCAGCCTTTCTAAACTAATCTTAACTGATGCATATACCTAGCATGACTGCAGACAAGTAAACTGCTACCCAGGCACAAGCTGAAACCATCACCAACACAGAAGAGCACAGCAGGAGAAACAGCTCATTCTAACAGTCTCTGATCAAACTAGTGTCATCTAGACTGGCCATTTCCTATTCATCATCCCTCACAGCAAAGAATGAGCAGTGATAGTTGCTTGAAAAGAGTTTACTTTCCTTACTGACTCCTGAAGTATTTTTTTCAGGAGAGGAGGAAATGGGCTATAATAGTCTGGAAGAACCTGTGTGGCTTTTACTGATCTTGCTGGTACTGACAATGGAGGGTTTGATTTTCCGGTGAGCTGGTACACACTGAAAAAGGGAAGCATCACTCCTGCTCATCCACTCGCTTTCTCTACCCACAGCAAGACTCCAGAGGGAGGAGAAAGGTTAATTAGGGTTCAGTCCTTTGGTCTCTGACACAGGAAAGAAAGGGCAAGCCCCTTTTCCTTGTCCTCTGTTTTTGTGTCTAGCCCTCTATAGCCCCAAAATGTGTCATATCTTTCCTTAGTAGAGATCCCCTGAGGGTTGGGGAGTATGGTCTTTGGGATGGATCTCATAAAGCATCCAGCACACTTGGGAATTCATTTGAATTAAGTAGCATATTGGTAATTAAAATAAAAAATTAGCATTTTTCTTTCTCCCAGGGATTTTGTTACAACAGTCCCTGGAGATGACCTAAGTTATATTCTAGTAACTGTTGGGACATTTTTCATGAGACTATTTGACCATGTTATATTCCATCTGACCTGCACCATGATCTGACCTTTAGGAGGAATTGAATTCCATTATCTATGTGTGAAGGTGTATTCTCTTGTGTATTAACATGCTAAATGTTGGTGCTAGTCCAGAGAGCACTTTCTAGAGATAGGTAAATGAGGGGCCAGAGTTTGAAAGTAATTATCTTAACATTTAAAAGAGAATATTTTAATAATGATACTATTTAAGCCTAGACCTATTTGATCTAAAAGACAATAAACATACACACACATACACACACACACACACACACACACACACACACACACACACACACAAAATCTCCCCTGGTAGGAAGAATGTTTAAAAATTGTCCTCCCTTAAAGATGTAAATTCTAAAATAACCCTCTACTGGCTGGGTCTGAAGTACCTTTCTTGGAAAGTAAATTAGGGTTTTAAGATGCTACTATTTGAATGATGGTAAATGGACCAGGACAGAGCTTGGAAGTCAGACAGACCCTGGTGATTGTCGCATTAAATTAGATGCATAGGGAGCTTGACAGGATCCTTGGCACATAACACTAGTAAATGGTCATCATTGATGAGGCCAGCAAAGTGTATCTGGCTTGTATGACCTCACCTTTGAGGGCTGATGGCCTGGACTTAGTTGTATTTATTAAGTGAAAAAGAAGCTTTTAAATAGAGACTGGTGAGACAAAGGGTACTAGAATCAATTTGAGAGCAATAAAATAAGGTCAAAGACTTTGTCTTATTTACCCTGTGTCTCCAGTACCCAGACAAGGCCTGCCACCTAGAAGTCATTCAGTAGATGTCTGTTGAGTCCATGAAAGAAAGAACGGCAGGAGGCCTAGTTCTCTTCCCAGCACTTAGGAACCATCTAGGGGAAACAGTACTTCTACTCCATGTTGGTTGTCACTCCTCTCTGAGCTCCAGCTCTTTTTTGTCCCTTGAGTCTTGCTCACCAAATATGGACATATGGACACTGGCTGCTATCTCTTTCAGTCCTGTTAACCCAACCACTAGTGTGTGAAGCAGCTGAGGATCAGAGAACTGTTTAGGAAAACACTCCCCTAGAGAGTTAGACATCACTGTCCTACAGCCTCTGCATCTTCCTGCCATAGTAGACCCATTTTATTTTATTTTATTTTTGTATTTTATTTTATTTATTTTGGATTGTGGGGTGCTGCAAGTCCAGTGGGCAGGGTTTGGGGGCCATTTCAGAGAAGATCTCTTCAGCCTTGGACCCGGGTGTGTCACACTGGGATCCCTATAAATGGAGGACGAGAGCCTCTGCCTATAGGTTGATCTGCGCGTCAAGGGTGGAGCTAGCATCTGCACCCACTTTTTTTTTAGTTTGTTTTTTTTTTAGTTTTTTAAAAAATAAATATTTTTCGTTTATATTATTACAGTTGTTCCTCTTTTTTTACCCCATAGCTCCACTCCACCCGGTTCACACCGCACCCTCTGCCCTTACCCCCCATCCCACTGTCCTCATCCATAGGTATACGATTTTGTACAGTCTCTTCCCGCACCTCCCACACCCCTTCCCCCCTGAGAATTGTCAGTCCACTCCCTTTCTATGCCCCTGATTCTATTATATTCACCAGCTTATTCTGTTTATCAGATTTTTAATTCACTTGATTTTTAGATTCGCTTGTGGATAGATATGTATTTGTTGTTCATAAGTTTTACCTTAACCTTTTCTTCTTCTTTTCTTCCTCTTCTTAAAAAATACCTTTCATCATTTCATATTATACTGGTTTGGTGGTGATGAACTCATTCAGCTTCTTCTTATCTGTGAAGATCTTTATCTGACCTTCAATTCTGAATGGTAGCTTTGCTGGGTAGAGTAATCTTGGTTGTAGGTTCTTGCTATTCAACACTTTGAATATTTCTTGCCATTCCCATCTGGCCTGCATAGTTTCTGTTGAAAAATCAGCTGTGGCAGTCCTATGGGTGTTCTGCTTTTCTCTTGCTGCTTTTAATATTCTCTCTTTGTCTTTTGCACCTGACATTTTATTTTATTATTGTTTTTTTATTTGTAACATTTATTTCAGTTGTGTTCTTTTTTTATCTTTATTGTTCAGTTTATTAATTACATTGTTTTCCCTTTTTTTATCCCCCTATATCTCCCCTCCACCCTGTACCTATCCCACCCTCCACCTCACCTCCCCCTCCCCACTGTCCTCTCCCATTGTTGCAAGATTTTTGTCCAGTCTCTTGCTGTACTTCCCACAACCCTTTTCTCCCCAAGAATTGTCAGTCTATTCCCTCTCTATGTTCATGTTTCTGTTATATTCACCAGTTTATCCTGTTCATCAGCTTATCAATTCACTTGACTTTTAGATTCATTTGTTGATAGATGTGTATTTGTTGTTCATAATTTATATTTTACCTTTTTCTTCTTCCTCTTCTTAAAGAATATCTTTCAGCATTTCATATAATATTGGTTTGGTGGTGATGAACTCCTTTAGCTTTTTCTTATCTGTGAAGCACTTTATCTGATCTTCAATTCTGAATGATAGCTTTGCTAGATAGAGTAATCTTGGTTGTAGATACTTGCTGTTCATCACTTTGAATATTTCTTGCCACTCCCGTCTGACCTGCATCATTTCTGTTGAGAAATCCACTGACAATCATATGGGTGCTCCCCTGCAGGTAAACTACTGTTTTTCTCTTGCTGCTTTTAATATTCTCTCTTTATCTTTTGCTCTTGGCATTTTAATTATGATATGTCTTGGTGTGGTCCTCTTTAGATTCCTGTATTTTGGGGTTCTGTGTACTTCTTGGGCTTTTAAGTCAGTTTCTTTCACTAGGTGGGGGAAGTTTTCAGTCACTATTTCTTCAAGTAGGTTTTCATTAACTTTCTCTCTCTCTTTTTCTGGCACCCCAATAATTCGGATGTTGGCATGCTTGAGGTTGTCCCAGAGGCCCCTTACACTATCTTCAATTTTCTGAATTCTTTTTGTTTCTTGTTTTTCCAGCCGAGTGGATTTTGCTTCTTTGTATTTCAAATCTTTGACTTGGTTCTTGTGGCCCTCTGGACTGCTTTTAGGACTTTGTGTAATATTTTTTATTTCAGTCTGTGTATGCTTGATTTCTAGTTGGTCCTTTTTCATATCCATGAGGGTCTGGTTCATATTCTCAGAGGTCTTGTTCATTTTCCTGAGGGTCTCATTCATTTCCTTGTAAGTCTCATTCATTTCCTGGTTGGTCTTGTTTATTTGCTCGTAATTCTCATTAAGTTCATCGGCCTTTTCTAGGAGCCTCTTGCAAAGCCTTATAACCATGGTTTTGAACTCTATGTCTTGTCGTCTTTTCTCCTCCATTTCTTTCACCCCTGATTTCTTTCCATATCTCTGCATAGTGGCTGCTTTATGTGGTAGATATCCTCTAAAGGTCAGTGGCACAGCCTCCCCAGTTATTTGAGATGGGTACTCTTACTGAAATCCTTTAGGGGTTATACAGTATTTTTGAGTTTAAACCCAGCTTGTTGTTAGCCCTAGGAGGGTTTGACCTCCAGGCCAATTGGCTATGAAGGGAGACTGTGTTCAGGTTGGATGGGCAGAGTCTCTGAGCTGCGCAGGCAGCCTCAGTGTCAGCTATGTCCTATGTGGCGCTCGAGCGCGCGGGTCTTTGTTGGATGGGGATGGCTGCAGACACCTCCAAGAGAAAGCCACTAGTCTCTTCCCCTTGCCAGACAACTATGCCTCTCCCCAAATGTGTCTGCACCCCCAAAATCTAGCCCAGGGTTTTAAAATAGATGATTTCCGGGACATGGAGACAAGTTTCCAGGGGGCAAGTTGCGGGTTTGTGCGACACTTGCACCCAAACTTCCTTTCCCTGCCTCCGGGTTTCTCGCAGACTAGGAGATTTCTGCCGCGGCCCTCTTCCAGGGTGGGTCCCCCGGACCTCGGACCTCACCTGGCACTGGGGAATCCATGTGGTGGGACATCTCCGCCCTCCCCGTTGGCAAAATCCAGCCGGGGTTGCTGCTCCAGCCCCAGCCTGCGCGTGCGACCAGGAAGGCTCCTAACCTGTTTCCGTCTTCAAGGCTGTGCTCCCACTGCTCCTCTGAGTCTCAGTGTCCCACCTTTACTCTTATTTGTGGAGTTTTCACTCAGCCAGCTTTCTGGTGATTCTGGGTGATTTTTGTTTTGTTGTTATGTTGTAGTTCTTAAATCGTTGTGCGGGGCAGAACAATAGGTGTTTACCTATGCCGCCATCTTAGTTCCTCCTCTGCACCTGGCATTTTAATTATGATGTGTCTTGGTGTGGTCCTCTTTAGATTCCTTTTGTTTGGGGTTCTGTGTACTTCCTGGACTTGTAAGTCTATTTCTTTTACCAGGTGGGGGAAGTTTTCTGTCATTATTTCTTCAAATAGGTTTACAGTATCTTGCTTTCTCTCTTCTTCAGGAATCCCCATAATTTGGATGTTAGTATGCTTGAAGTTGTCCCAGAGGCTCCTTACACTATCTTCATATTTTTTTATTCTTTTTGCATTTTGCTTTTCTGGTTGGGTGTTTTTGCTTCTTTGTATTTCAAATCTTTGACTTGATTCTTGTGATCCTCTAGTCTGCTGATGGATGTCTGTATAATATTTTTTATTTCAGTCATTGTATGCTTAGTTTCTAGTTGTTATTTTTTCACATCCTTGAGAGTCTCACTAAATTTATCAGTCTTTTCTAGAAAATTCTTGAAAAACCGTGGTTTTGAACTCTATATCCAGTAGTTTGATTTCCTCCATTTTTTTCATTTGTTACCTGTTTCTTTGTCTCCATATTTTGGCTGTTTCCCAGAGTTGATAGAGTGGCTTTGTGTGCTACGTCTCCTATAGGTCAGCCTCCCCAGTTACCTGAGGTGGACACTGTTGGTGCACCTCTTTGTGGGCTGTGTGCAAAGTCTTGTTGTAGTTAAGCCTTGATTGTTATTGGTATCACTGGGAGGAATTGACCTCCAGGCCAATTGGCTGTGAGGATCAGCTGTGTCTGTGCTGAGAGAACTTCTGTACTGGAGACACCCTTATGAGGCAAGACTTGCTTCAGTGGGGCTTTGGTGCTCACTGAGTCTGCCCCCTGAGTGTTCTAAGGAGTTGTAATCTGGATGGTCCTACTCTGACCCTGGGTACACTGGTTCTTGGATCCCCAAGGAGGTGCTAATTTAGCCTCTGCCTGAGGCCACCCAGCTGGAGCTACAGAAAGATCTGCAGATTCCTATCTTTGTGTTTTGGAGGTGCCCAGAGGAGGCTCATCTGTGAAGCAATGCAAGCTGCTATGGTGGGCCTTCTTTTGGATGTTCTGGGACTCACTGACTAAGCTGGAGTTTGTTAGGTAAGTTTAGATTTCAAAGGACCCGGCTATTCATATGCAAAAGCCTCTGTGCACAGTTTGGGTGGGGCAGAGTCTCACTGCAAACAGCAGTGGCTTCCCATAAGCCTTGCCTAGGTCTCAATGTCCCTTGGTAGTTGCTGCAAGCACCTCTGAGAGAAAGCCACTTTCGAGTTCCACCTGCTGCCAGACAGTCTAGTTTCTCCCCGTATGAGTCTGGGTCCCCAGAGTCTCGCCTAGAACTGGAGTCCAGAGCAGTCAGGAGCTTGTGTCTCCCTCCCACTTGAAAGAGACAGCCATGTACTCAGTTGCCAGCCTTCTCTGCACATGCATCTCCGTACCTCTGCACTTTACTTCTGCACCTCCTCTGAGTCTCAGTGTGCTTTTCTCTTCCCTTCTAGTTGTAGAATTTCCACTTAGCCAGCCTTCCTGTGGTTCTGGATGATGTCCATTTTGTCTTTCAGTTGTAGTTTTGAAGTTGTTGTGTGAGGCAGCAAATTTACATGTTTACCTATGCTGCCATCTTGGTTTCTCCCATAATAGACCTATTTTAAAGCAGCTCTCCTTTAGGGCTTGGGGCTGGTTCTCCCCTCTCCTTTCTCCCTGGAGAGACTCCTAGTATTGCCTCCCATGATGACATATTGAGGGTAACAGAGGTGACAGGAATGGGGGGGGGTCAATACTTCTGCTCAGAAAGAGCAAGTAAGATCCCTTTTGCTTTGCTCTCTCTCTTTCAAATTATACCAAACCTTATCTTTCAGAAGCAAAAAGGCCATTAACCTAGTTCTTATAATAATCACCCCCTCTTCTTTATTTCCCCTAATATGCCCCAATACCATGCCCAAGTTCAAAGGCAAACACTTTCAACTCTTTCATGGTCTTCTTTCCCCCGTCCTGGCATTTACTTCCATATTTCTAGCATGATGCTTACACTGCTCTTTCTTGATTTATCCATTTTAGAGATTATTAATTGACTTCTATACCAGTCAGACTCCATAAACCTATGCCAGATAATCCAATAGAGGAAAATTTCATCTAGGATATGAGGTAGAAGGTATTAGAATTGCTGAAAGAGCAAACAGAGATCAGTAAATCCTGCTCCTGCCTCTCCCCAGGGCTGGAGAGATCAGGGGAAGGGGGTGTTCCTGGGGCCCACCCAATAGAAGGAGAACCACTGGGGCCACCAAGCGATTATGTAAATATTGTTCACTGTTGAGCCAGGATTATGATTACATTTTCATTCTCAAATAATTTTAGTTGTTTCTCCTGAAATAATTGCATTTTTTTGGTGACTTGCTTACTTTACTGTATAACCAGTGACAAGTGTTGCCGAACACGCGCCAATCTGTGAAACCTCTCTAGAGCTCTCCTCCGCTTGACCCAACACAGAGATGGATAATTTCAAAACGTGCTGCCCCAACATATGTTGCTTTGGAATATTCATGATTGTGAACTAACGGCGCTTGAGAAATAGCTGATGCAGGAGGGCTCTCTCATCTTCCCCTTTCTACCTAAAAGCAGGTCATGAAATTCCCCATGAGAAGAGTATCTTCCCCAATAGCCAGGTGCTGCTCAGTGATTGAGTGCCAACCTCTGAACCTGGAGGTCACTGTTTATTTTCCAGTCAGGGCACATACCTGAGTTGCAGGCTCGATCTCCAGTGCAGGACATGTAGGAGACAGCCAATCAATGATTCTCTCTCATCATTTATGTTTCTATCTCTCTCCGCTTCTCTATTCCTCTTTGAAATCAATACATTTAAAAAAGAAAAGAGCTGAAACCGGTTTGGCTCAGTGGATAGAACGTCAGCCTGCAAACTGAAAGGTCCCAGGTTCAATACCGGTCAGGGGCATGTACCTTGGTTGCAGGCACATCCCCAGTAGGGGGTGTGCAGGAGGCAGCTGATGGATGTTTCTCTCTCATCTATGTTTCTACCTCTCTATCCCTCTCCCTTTCTCTCTGTAAAGAGATCAATAAAATATATTTTTTTTAAAAAAGGAAGGAAGGAAGGAAGGAAGGAAGGAAGGAAGGAAGGAAGGAAGGAAGGAAGGGAGGGAGGGAGGGAGGGAGGGAGGGAGGGAGGGAGGGAGGGAGGGAGGGAGGGAGGAAGGAAGGAAGGAAGGAAGGAAGGAAGGAAGGAAGGAAGGAAGGAAGGAAGGAAGGAGGAAAGGAACCTTCCTGGACCAGGAAGAAAAAAGCAATCTTGTCACCAGAGTCTGGGAGTCTATGCCAAAATGGACCTACATGAATTTACTCAAATAACCCTTATCTTCTATCAGTTCCCACCATGCATTTCTTAGTCCCAGGCCCACAATTTACTGCCCCAAACCCAAGCTCCTTTATCTTGTCAAATCCTCGCAATTTATTATTTTTTGTATAATAAGATTTATAAGCTTTTGAGCCTAAGGGCTTCTTTGGTTCTTCATTTTTATTTTGAGGACTACAGAGTGCACATAAAAAATATTAAGTGAGCCGAGACCGGTTTGGCTCAGTGGATAGAGCGTCGGACTGCGGACTGAAGGGTCCTGGGTTCGATTCCGGCAAGGGCATGTACCTTGCCTGCGGGCACACCCCCAGTGGGGGGTGTACAGGAGGCAGCCGATCGATGTCTCTCTCTCATCGATGTTTCTGACTTTCTATCCATCTCCCTTCTGCTCTGTAAAAAATCAATAAAAATATATTTTAAAAAAATATTAAGTGAATTTGTAGATTTTCCTTCTGTTAATTTGTCTCATGCTAGTTTGATCCTTAGGCCAGTCATAGAATTTGAGACAGCAGAAGAAGTTTTCCTCACCTCCACAGACCAGCCATCAGTTCCATGTTTTTTCCCGGAACACCCTCCCAGCCACCCCCTGCTCCTGCCTGCACTGGTTGCTCTGTGGGCCTGGAACATAGCTGTCATCCCAGGATCTCCCACCACTGCCCTCCACGGCATCTTCTTTCTTGGTTCACTCCTTTATTGTGCCAAAGCATATTCTCCACAGAAAACTAAAAGGACAATGTTTGAGTCACGGCTGTCTGAAAACATCTTTATCCCATCCTTACACTGGATTGGATTCCAGATTGAAAATTGTTTCTCCTCTAGTATTTTGAGGGCATCACTCAAATTTCCTACAGCCGCCAATGTGGCTTTGAAGCAGTCCAATCCCTTTCTAATTTCTGATCCTTTTCACGTGACCTTCTTTTCTTCCTGGAATGTCTTAGAATTTTTTTTTTTATCCTTAGTGTTTCAAAAACTCACAGTGGTGTCCTTGGTCTGGGTTGTTTTTGGTGTGTGTGTGTGTGTGTGTGTGTGTGTGTGTGTGTTTTCCATTGTGTTGGCCAATGCCAGGATTTTTTTTTTTTATCTGGACGAGGAGTCAGCCAAATATTTTTTTTGAAAGGACGTGATAGTAAATACTGTAGGCATTGTGGGCCATATAGTTTCTGTCAAAATTTCTCAACTCTTTCATTATAGCAAAGCAGCCAAGGACAATAGGTAAACAATGCCCATGGCTGTGTTGCAATAGAACTTTATTTACAAAACAGGTAGCAGTATGAATTTGGCCCATGGACCAATGTTTGCTAAGCCCCGATCTAGACTCCAGATACCCATGGTCCTCAGTTCAGGGACATTTTCTTGTGTTATTTGATAATATTTTCCTCTCTATTTTGCCTTTCTAGGTTTTCTATCAGTCAGGTATTGGCCTTCTTAGATTGGGTCTCTAGTATTCTGATTTTTTCTTTCTTATTGTCCACATTGGTCTTTTTGTTTTACTTTTTGGGAGATTTCTCCCACTATTGCATATTTCTGTCCTATTATTTAATTTATAATACCTTTCTTGTTCTCTGATTCTCACCCCCCCCCCAAAAAAAAAACAATAGCTGGCTTTTGTTTCGAAGAATAAATATTTTTGTCTTTCTAATAATATATTAGGGAGAGTTTATCTTTCTGTTATGGGCAATATCTGTTTCCTCTGAGAATCTTCCTTCCCAACCTTCTCTCATTTTATTTTTTATCTTGTTTCTCTTTTTTTTATGTTGGATGTTCTTCTCGAACTTCTACTGATCCTTAGCTGTTAATTTTATTTATTTATTTATTTGTTTGTTTGTTTGTTTGTTTATTAAAATTATATCTTTATTGATTTCAGAGAGGAAGAGAGAGGGAGAGAGAGAGATAGAAACATCAATGATGAGAAAGAATTATTGATCAGCTGCCTCCTGCCCATCCCACACTAGGGATTGAGCCCACAACCTGGGCATGTGCCCTGACCGGGTACCGAACCATGACCTCCTGGTTCATAGGTCGATGCCCAACACTAAGCAACGTCAGCCAGGCAATGTTCATTTATATTTAAAAGTAAGGTAGAGGAAAGCGATGGGAGAATAAAAGTTACCAAAAAGTAATAACTACCAAAATGTAGTTCCTATTCTTTCTATCAAACAATCTTCCCCAAGAGAGGGAGGTTCATAAACCTTGAACAAAATATAAAAAATAACTACTTGAAAGCATTGAATAGCAACCAAAAATAGCCACATATTGGAGAAGAGTTGACATTTAGAAGCAAATGATCATTTCTCATTCTGTTACAGCTGCAAGTATCATTCTGTACCAAGCAGAGGGCAAACATTTTAATAGAAAGCCCCAACTTACTGGCTTGAATAATCAGAGTCCTGGGCAACAACAAAGTGAAAGCACAATCTGGAAAGGAGAGACTCAGACAAGGGGAAGCCCAGATTCTATGTGTAAACTCCCACCCCACCTCTGGCTGCCGTCTGAACCACAATGTGCAGACAGGGTCCTTCCCCTGTGCCGTCCCCCCCCCCCCTTAAATATTTTTTATTGATTTTAGAGAGAGGAAAGGAGACGGAAGGTGCGGAGAGAAAAATCAATTACTTACTCCTTCATGTCCCCTAATGGAGATCGAGCCCAGGCATGTGCCCTGCCCAGGAATCAGTGACTTCTGGTTTGATGCTCAACCAGCTGATCCAAACCAGCCAGAGTTACTGGCAGGCGTGAAGCTACTCAGCTAAGACTAACATGTGGAACCCAAATTTCAGCTGCTGTCCATCACAGGGGAGAAGGAGTTTTCCAGTTCGAGCTCAAACACATTAACTTCCTGATAATTATTAAATAAATAAATAAATAAATAAATAAATAAATAAATAAAAGTGCTGAGAAGTTCTAGATTTCCTAGGCCAGGCTTATCAACTTCTAAGGTTTGAGGGGTGTCCTCAAACATCAGGATCTGTAAGTATTTTCTGTTTGGTTTCCCTGGAGAAGAAGCCACTCTCCAGAGGAGGGTTAGGCCCTGGTTGTCAGCATATGGAGGGCAGGGCAATGGCAGGTAGTTGGGGCGCCCCTCATTCTGATTGTAGACATCTGTAATTAATCTCCATCGCCAACCTGTGGGATGTCCATTGTCCTCGTAGCCTGAGCCTCTCAGTCCCGGCTTCTAAAGGAGAATTTGGGGGTGTTGGACGGGAGAGGTTTAGTCATCACCTCTCTGCAAGGATTAGTGAGAAACTGGGGCTCTAATTGTACCTTTTGGCTCAGCCCATCAACCACTGTTGCACATTGGCATGCTTCTCCGCAGTGCCCTCTGTGGGCACTGGAGCCAGAGCCTTCCCCTCTCTGGTAAGTCAGTCACCATCCATTCTTTCATGGGCTTCCCATCCTCTAAGAATGCACTGACGTCTTTCATTAGTTTCCCACATTTCCTCCATCCTATACCTCATAGCATATCACTCCTTGATGGTCCTTCATGGTGAGGTTGCAGGAGGAAGAAGAGCTGACTACATTGGGTTAACTGCCATGTTTAACTGGAAGGAACTATGATTTTGGAACATGCTCAGCACTCAGCACCAGGTAATCATGGCATCGGGCAGTCCAGGAGAGAATGCCACAGGAGAGAGTGCCATCATCATTAGTGGCCCTCGAAAAGCAGACGTAAGAAGAGCAATGTCTGAAGAGCCATTTTGCAGTATCCAAAACTGTCCTCTATTCTGGCCGAATAGAATTTTCAGCTGTAAAGAACTGATTTGTAGGGGGTGGGGAAGAAGAAGAAAAAGGGAAGCACCACCCATTTTCCCGGGCAGGTCATCACGGATAAAAGCCACGAGAGTCCTAATGTTCCAGTTGAACCTGCCCTCCTTTCCTGGTGACCATGTGATTTATGCTAGGGCCTCTCTCAGGTGACAGCTGTCTCTCTGTTCTCCTAGACAGAGCTTCTGGCTGCTTCCAGACTCCTTTTGAGGAAAACTAAATAGTGTTTTGTTCACAGAACATGAGAGGCCACCTTGGGTTCAAGTTTCTTTCCCAATTAAACTGCTAGAGAGAGGGAAACCAGGAAGCCTCCTTCCCATCTGTACCTTTGGCAGTTTTCACATAGCCAGAATACAAAGCAAGCCACACCTGCCTCACAGAGACTCCCCAGGAACTGAGCAGCAACCCCAGGCAGTGGTGCTAGTGTTGGCTGGATTTTACAGCTGGGTGAGCTATAGTGCTCACCCCTTATCCCCAGGCTCTAGCACAGTGTCTAGCATGTGCAGTAGGCACCCAATAAAAAACATGTAACTATGAAAGTGAATGAGAAAAGGTTAAGTACCTGATCAAGTCCATACTACTAGTACCTGAGGGAGTGGGGGGCAGGAGGATTGGAAGCCAGGGCTGTCTGACTTGCTTGCTGAGGCTGGAGCCAGTGCTGCAGGGACAGAGGGTAGGCCAAGGGAAAAGGAGCTCCTTACTTGAGCTACAGAAGGCCTGCAGGCTCCACCCACTTGACCAATCCCAACTTGAGTCTGCCTGGCTGAGCCTCAGTTCTGCTTCCTTAGCCAGCCAATTGTGTGGAGTTTTTCTACAACTTGAGCAGAACAACTGCAGCAAATCAATACTCTTGGATCAGGAGCTGCCACCTTCCATCTGCAGAAAGGCTCTTTTCAGCAGTAAAAGAGCTCGATCCCTTCTGTAGTTACTTTAGCCAGCCTCTGGGTGATAAGGCAGCATCCCCTGCCCTGACGCAGGCTCCTCACCCTGCAGGGAGGGCATCTGCCCATGGGCCTCAGGAGGACTCTCACAAGCACTTTCTGGAAGACACAGACAACCAACTGAACCAGAGGCTGCTACCGGATGGATGACCTGACCCCTCCAGCCAGAGCTGTACACTCTCCAGCCTCTGTGCTCACAGCTCTGCATGCACGTCCATGCTGATTGACAAATCACTGCACTGGTCCATGCTTCCCCATCAGGGATGGCTCTCATTCATTCTCACTTAGGAGTCAAAGAGAATTTTCCCTCTCTCAGCAGCCCTGTAGCTATTTTCCCTGAAAACAAGCAGAAAATCACCCAGCCCCAACCAGCCAGCCGCTCTAGGAAGCTTCTAGAAGTGGGAAGAAAAGCATTAACTGACATCTCTTTTAGAAGAAAGTCTGGAAATTGGCTTTTCTTTAGCATTAAGGAAAATCCATCTGCCTTTCTCGCTTCTCTTCTCACCTGCTCCCAGGAAAAGGGTCTCTTGATTATTAATCTCCCACCATAGGGGAGTTGTCCCTTTGCCATCCCAGGTACCTGGAAAGCTTCAATCTCATTTTGAAAAGAACCCCAATTCACAAGGAGCAAAAGAATCATGCAATGTAAATATAAAATAGGATGTATGGGGGGAAACCTGTAAGTAGAGAAGCAGCTGAACAGATGTAATACCCAGGCTTCTCATCATCCCCTAGCTCACACCAAGTGTGATGGGCCACAGGTTCTGCCCAGAGTTCCCATCAAAGGGTCCATCCCATTGAGAGGGGCAGGGAACAGCTTGTGACTGCAGAACAAGGGAGGCTCCCGGGTGGCTTTGTTAGGGGACGGGTCTTTGAAGTGGCAGTTGATCTATTGAGCTTACTCAGCCAGCACTTTGTGAAGTTGCTAGGGATGGTGGGGAGGTGGAGGGTGGTGGGATATAAGGGTGGAGATCGAGCTGCTGAAACATCCATATTTGTCTCTCAAACCAGAAGGGGAAAAAAGTCTGCAGAGATGCATCATTCCTTCAACTGGACACAGGGGTTCAGGCAATACCAGATCTACAAACAAAGGGTCACTGAAAAGATGAAAATGTTCTCTTTTGAAATCAAAGGGCAGCAGAGTATCTCTCAGCTAGAATTGGGGAGCATAGTCTTCAGCTTCCCTCATAGCCATCTCTGTGCTCTTTCCCTGTTTTCATCATTTCCTATCTCATCCTTCTTCCTCCTCCCTGGAAATGAACTTGGTAAGTCAATAAAATATTATAATCAGCTCTGATATCTAACTTTTATGTAGCACTTTAGTATTTACTGGGCACCTTTGTGTACATTCCCATTTGAGATGCACAATAGCTTTTTAATATGCACCTAGCAGGTATCAAGCACTGCACGAAATGACGGGAGCCCCTAGCAGAACAGAATTTAAATGTCACCCAAATGTCTGCTACCTGTGTGTCCCAAATTACCAAGCATTCCCAGGTCACCCTTCCCTTCAATTTGAATGATTAAATGGGTTGAGCCTCCCTCTCTCGCTCCATTAAACCCCAAGGTTCATCTGTGTTTCTGAAAGGGCTCATGTCTTCATGGTCATCTATCTGATTTCCTCCCCACTAACCTCTCAAACAACCTCCTTTAAGAGCTTCCTGCAGACGCTTCTCTCCAAGTCACAGCTTCCAGCCCCACTCCCTCAAGTTTTTGATAATAGTTTCCCATTAAATCGAACTCCAAGGGATTATCCAAATTTTTATTTAGAACACACTTTTTCCTCATTGAATACTGCCTGGTACAAATAGGCCATTGGGAATCACTAGGCTGTGGAGATTTTCATTGCAATAGCATTTGCTTTATAGCATTGCATCCATGTTTGGAATTTTCCATTGGCTTCATATTGAATTCTTTTCTCTGACCTTCCACAAAGTAAGATGCAATTGCTGAAAACATCATTACAATTTTAAATAATATGGAGCTATCCACCTTCTTCCCCTAAAAGAAACAACCTTTCTTCAGAGTTTCAGGTAAATCTGATAAGGACAGAAATACATTGGCATGTGCAATATCAGGTAAATGTATAGACTTCATGATGGACATTAGAATCTCAGAAATAGTCAATACATCCCAGCTACAATGGCTCAATAGTTGAATGTTAAACTATGAACCAGGAAGTCATGGTTCAATTCCCAGTCAGGGCACATGCCCAGGTTGTGGGCTCAATCCCAGTATGGGGTGTGCAGGAGGCAGCTGAGCAATGATTCTCTCTCATCATTGATGTTCCTATCTCTCTCTCTCTCCGTCTCCTTTCCTCTATAAATATATATAGTAGAGGCCTGGTGCATGAAATTCGTGCATGGAGAGGGGTTCCCTTGGCTCAGCGTGCACCCTCTACAATCTGGGACCCATCAAGAGATGTCTGACTGCCCATTTAGGTCCAGACATGGGATCAGGCCTAAACGGGCAGTCGGACATTCCTCTCACAATCCAGGACTGCTGGCTCCCAACTGCTCGCCTACCTGCCTTGAAGATCAGACACACGTTGGTCTTCAGATATTTCCTGTTGATAACACTGGCTTCTTTTGGCTGCAGAGCTACCTTGTATCAATAGTAGATGTTTAGACATAGTCCCATCTCCCTTCTGTCAGGTAAATTAGAGTCCTGGCTGTCAGGTGGCAGAGGGCTGTCTGACCAACCGCTGATTCTCTAAGGGTGGGACTTCCTCCTCCCTGCTGTCAGAGTCTGGGCCAGCACAAACTGGGACACAGCATCAAGTCCCCTTGCATCCAAAGACCCAGAGTCAACTCTCTGCCCACTTGCATGTACACCCTGGACTCAGTATTCACTTCATGGAGGGGCTGGCAGGCCCAAACATTTCTAGAGGCTGGGGAGCAATGAGGCTGGATCCCCTGCTGGAGTGGACAGATCCTGCCTGTCCCCTTGGTCCCAGTGACCCCTGGCCAGGCCAACAGGCCCAAACACTCCAGCCTCGCTGCTCAGCCCCAGACATACCAGAGGCGGCAGAGCAGTGAGGTGTGATCCGTTACCAGAGTGGGCAGATCCCACCTCTCCTTGGTCTCTGTGACCCCTGGCTGGGTCGACAGGCCCAAACACTCCAGCAGCGGGGCTGAGGGGATTGGGTGCCACCATCTTGTAGCTATGGGGACTGCCATTTTTGTTGCTGAGTAATGGTTAATTTGCATATTATTCTTTTATTAGATAGGATATATATATATGTATATACATATATATGTGTATGTATGTGTGTGTGTATATATATATATATATATATATATATATATACTCAGCAACAAAAAATATATATATAGTAACCAATACAATGCCTCAAGCCTATCTCGAAGTAGTAAATTTTGTCCCCCAAATATATACAGGTCAGATCCTTCCCCACATTATAGTTTTCACAATATTCACCCAGCTCAACATTATCTGACTTCCAAAATAGCATTCCATAATAAGCAGTAGCCATGTCATTAAAAAAAAGATAGATGGCAAGTCTTCAGATGTAGTTTAATGCCTTGATTCAAAGTGCTTGTCTTCAGGCCTATTACCTGAGGCTATTATTGAGGAGTTCTTGGTCTCTTATGAGAACCTGTTGCCAACAGGAAAGCTCCTCAGTTGCTCACAGGCATTCCCAATGTGTTGAATATCAGGCTATCGCTGTATGCTCTCCCCACCACACACCCCACTTCTCAAAATTATTGTCCAAATTCATATAAATCCTAAGAATCATAGTTCAGGAAACCTACTACACTCCAACCACAAAAGGAGTCTATAAAATGCTCTAAGTAAGCTACACGGCAATGTAGAAAGTCACTGGGGCAGGGAATTGTCAGCACCAGAAACATTATACAAAGAAAAAGGAAAGAGAATTTATAGGCCAAAGCATGTGTGAAATGTCTACTTAATGCAGCACTTGCCTCTTACATTTAGTACTTAGTAAAATTTACCTCAAGTATGAGCATCTCACTTTTAAAACTCTGCAACCCATGTCACGTAGGATTGAGACCACCAATGATCCCTAGGTTCACTCTCCACAAGAACCTGGTCATAAGAATCCAGCTTGTGCTGGCTGATGGCGTGTGAGCAACTGCCAGTGCATGAGCTGTGTGCATGGGGTGCCCTTGAAATCCATTTCATTTGGGCAGCTGCTTATGGAGACTTTCCCCCAGAAACCGATTTAGCCTAATGATTGTGAGTAGCAATGACTTCTGCTTAATTAGTACAGTAATCATTGCAAATTCCCCCTAAATGGGAGAAACCCATTTGGCAGGTGCCAAGTGATGCTTAACCAGGTGCTAAATAGGTGTGAAAGCCTCAGTCCTGGTCTTTCCCAGCTAGTTGCCAAAGGCATAAAGATGAAATGAGGCCCTATGTATGCCTGGATGGATGAATTGTTTAAAACTTTCCTCTAATTGAGGATAAGAGCTGTCACATCCCCATCCCCACCTCTTCTCCCAGTTTGTCATTCTGAAAGCAGAGAAGGCACAGGAGTGGAATAGAGCAAAAGTCAAGTCAATAACACTTGGGTATCTCTGCTCCTAACAGTTTCTCCTTTATCTCAGCTTCCACTCAGCATTCCTTTCGTGGTCATATGTTCATATGTCCCAACTTCTGCCTTTGTACCTTAAAATGAAGCTGTTCGCCCCACCATTGTGGCTCAGTGGTTGAGTCAACTAGTGAACCAAGAGGTCACTGGTTCGATTCCCAGTCAGGCCACATGCCCAGGTTGCAGGCTCAATCCCCAGTAGAGGGCATGCAGAAGGCAGCCAGTGGATGTTTACCTCTCATCATTGATGTTTCTATTTCTCTATCCTTCTTTATTCCTCTCTCTCTAAAATGAATAAAACCACTGAAAGAAAATTAAGACCAAATTTAAAAATAAATACAAATAAGTGAGAATAAAAAGGAAGCTGCTTTCCATGTACAAATAAGCCCAGGGCTGCCTTCCTGGCTTGTGTGTGCCACTCTGATGAGAAGTGAGATTGTGCCCATGGACTAAAGTGATGATAAACATTAAAGGAAAAAAAAAACATTCCACATAGTCAGGCATGTATATGTTAAGTGTCCCAATTAATACTCTCTTCATTATTAAAAAATGTAACTTATTTTTATTGGGCGCTAGATATGGGAAGAAAGGCCCAAGGGTTATATTATTTAACTCTTCTCACCACCCAGTCCACCCCATGCTAAACCAGTTCATACTGTAGTATTTTGCTGCTGACAATTGGTCCACAGGTGGGCACATGTCCCTAGAGGGTCTTAACAGATGGAATAGAAGTCTGATATTCAACTGTTGGGGGAGGAGACTTTCTGTCTCCTGAACTAGATATGAAGGAGAAAGCATGTTGTCCTCGTTACCGTCGATGATCCTCACAACAAAATTGAAAATCAGAACAGGATAGAGACAGGAGAATTGGAGAAAACTTAAAACTTGGCCCCAATTTCATTTGGACTGGCACCTTCTTTACCTATGGACTTCTTTTACTGGATTGCTTTGAGAATTGTAGAGGACAATGAATACTTACTGATTTAAAGGATGATTAAGTGAGAGCTCGTTAAACAACTACTTCAAAACCAGGTAAATATACTAGACATTAATTGTAGGCACCAATCATCATTAGTATTGTATTTACCATATTAATTATCATACAGTACATGGTGGCTGTCACCAGTGATCTAACTTCTTGGTTTGGCATTTAAGCTTCACCTGGATTCCTAGGCTTACGTATATATCCTCTCTTATATCAACACTACACTCCAGCCATACTCTTCTGCTCACTGTCTCCTAAATATGAGTCATGCATTCCCAGCTTTAACACTAGTTCCTCTACTACCCCCTGCTTAAAGCATTCTTTACATCCCTTCCTTTATTTAAATTTTATCCTCCATTTGAGGTCTTTAAATCATCCTATCTTCTAAGTCATTTCTGACTGCATCAGACCAGAGCAATTTCTCCATCAACTAGGCTTTTCCCTCCATATCAGGCATCCACCATTGAGCCTAAGTGGGTCTTCTCAACTTAAGTATAAATTGATTGAGGGCATGGACCTCACCTTATACTTCTTAGATCCACAGTACTGAATGAAGTTTATAGCACATAATAGGAGCTCAATAAATCTTAACCATTATTACTATTATCATTATAATGTAGTTAGGTCACAACAAAAGTTTTTAAATCATTATCATACACTACCAAGTATCTATTTAGCAAAACTTCCTTTTCCTAATTTTTGAGATTCTAGGTATGGGTAAACATTTCTGAAGTTAGAAATATGATTCTGTGGCCGAAACTGGTTTGGCTCAGTGGATAGAGCGTCGGCCTGTCAACTGAAAGGTCCCGGGTTCAATTCTGGTCAAGGATATGTACCTTGGCTGTGGGCACATCCCCATTAAGGGGTGTGTAAGAGGCAGCTGATCGATGTTTCTGACTTTCTATTCCTCTCCCTTCCTCTCTGTAAAAATCAATAAAATATATTTTAAAAAAATAAGTAGACCTTGAGGAAATTGGTATCCATAGAGGATGTTTTGGCTTTTACTGATTCACATGTCTAAAGATATATAGATCTTTATAAAGACATATTTATAACTTTATACCTATACTAGTGACCTGGTGCATGGATTTATGCACATTGAAAGGAAATTGATTAGAAGGTGGCCGGCGGGGTGGGACTAGGAGAGATGGGTAGGACACACCCTAGATCCAACCTCCCACGGTTTCTCCTTGGCGTCTGTTCAGTGAGTGGGAGTCCCTCTGGCAGGTGGGTTCCCTTGGCCTGGCCTGTGGGGATTAGGCTGAAACCAGCTCTCTGACATCCCCCAACAGGTCCCAGAGTGAGAAAGGGCACTCTGCAAAATTGCTGTCGTACAGGGTATGGAACACAAATGCAAGTGTGCAGTAAATCAGATTCAGGGCCCACAGTGCCCAAGTAACAACATAACCCACAGCTGAAGGTGGAATTGCATGGCCCCACAAGGAATCGGGCTCCCTTCTTGTTGGTTTTAGGGTGCATCACCTGAGAACCACTGCTGCCCAGTCGCTGCAGCTTAGCAGTTCCTGCACTGAAAATCTGCCCCCTGGTGGTCAGTGCATGTTATACCAACTAATCAGATGGTCTGACACTTAGCATATTAGCCTTTTATCTATCCTATCAAATAAAAGAATAATATGCAAATTAACCATCACTCCACTACACCCACAAGCCATGTCCTCCAGCCAATCAGGTGTGAGTATGCAAATTAACCCCAACCAAGATGGCTGTGGCCACTGAGAGCAGTAGGGAGGCTTGGGTTTCCCAGTGATGGAGGAAGCCAAGCTTTCCACACACCCTGGTAGGCCCAGGTCTCCACTCAAGGCTACGAGTTTCAATTATAGAAGATAAATCCCCCCAAAATGGTGGCAGCCATGGAGAGAGCAGGAGGCTAGGGTTGCCCCCGGCAATGGAAGAAGTCAATCTTCTGAAGCCCTGGCCTGTCTTGGCCTCTGCTTAAAGCTACAAAGTTGGCTTCTGCTTGTTTTGCCAGGGGGCATGGCCGGCCTGCCAACCACTTCAGGCCCCTCACCCAGGCTGCCCCATACCCCAAGGAAACCCCTACCCTGATCCGGGGCACCCTTCAGGACAAACCAGCTGGCCCCCACCCATGCACCAGGCCTCTATCCTATCTAATAAAAAAGTAATATGCAGATTGACCACCACTCCAACACACAAGATGGCTGCCCCCATGTGGTCAAAGATCCTGCCCTCATGTGGACACAAGAAGGCCACCACAAGATGGCCAGCAGGGGAGGGCAGTTGGAAACCTGCAAGGGAGGACAGTTGGGGGTGATCAAGTCTGCAGGGGTTGGTGAGGAGGCTGGCAGAGGAGGGAAGTTTGGAGTGACTGGACCTCCAGGGAAGTGCAGTTGGGGGGACCCAGGCCTCTAGGGGAGAGCAGTTGGGGGAACTAGGTGTGCAGGGGAGGGCAGTTATGGGTAACCAGGCCTGTAGGGGAGGGCATTTAGGAGTAACCAGGCCTGCTGGAGAGGGCAGTTAGGGTTGACCAGGCCTGCTATGAAGGGCAGTTAGGGGTGACCAGGTCTGCAGACAAAAGCAGGGACAAAAACAGGCTGGCAGGGGAGCAATAGGCATCAATCAGGCTGGCAGGGAAGTGGTTACAGGGTAATCAGACTGGTAGGCAAAAGCAGTTAGAGACAGGCAGGCAGGCAAACAGTTGGGAGCCAGCAGTCCTGGATTCTAAGAGGGATGTCCGACTGCTTGTTTAAATGGGCAGTTGGACATCAGACATCCCTCAAGGAGTTCTAAATTGGAGAGAGTGCAGGCTAGGCTGTGGGGCAACCTCTCGCCCCCACATGCATGAATTTCATGCACCAGGCCTCTAATCCTATCTAATAAAAGAGTAATATGCAAATTGATCTTAACTCAGATCAAGCCACCCCCACCAGCCAATCAGGAGCAAATTATGCAAATAAAACCCAACCAAGAAGGCTGCCTCCACTGAGAGCAGGAGGGAGGCTTGGGTTTCCCTGGCAATGGAGGAAGCCAAGCTTTCCGCCTGCTGTTGCCGACTTAAGCCTCCACTCAATGCTACAAAGTTTCAATTATAGAAGATCCATAATCCCAACATAAATGGTAGCAGCCACAGAGCTGGAGAGAGAAGAAGCTAGGGTTGCCAGGGCAATGGAGGAATCCAACTTTCTGCAGCCCTAGCCTAAGCCTCCAGTCTAGGCTACAAATTTTCAAACAAAAATGGCTGCCGCTACGGAGTGAGCGGAAGGCTTGGCTCTGTTCCAGGCCACAAAGTTTCAATTGTAGAACATAAATTAATCCCAGATCCCAGGGCCTCCGCTTGGGTCCCTGGTGGGTGTGGCCAGCTTGCAAACCACCATGGGCCCTCGCCCAGGCCGCCCCACACCTCGAGGGAACCCCCACCCTGACCTAGGACACCCTTCAGGGCAAATCAGCTGGCCCCTACCTATGCACCAGGTTTCTATCCTATCTAATAAAAGAGTAATATGCAGATTGACCATCACTCCAACACACAAGATGGCTGCACCCATGTGGTCAAAGATCCTGCCCCCTATGTGGACACAAGATGGCCAGCAGGAGAGGACAGTGGGATGTTCCAGGTCTGCAAGGGAGGGCGGTTGTAGGTGATCAGGCCAGCAGGGGAGGGCAGTTGTGGGCGATCAGGCCAGCAGGGGAGGGCAGTGGGGAGGGACCAGGCCTGTAAGGGAGGGCAGTTGGGAGAGATCAAGTCTATAGGGGAGGACAGTTAGGTGTGACCAGGCTGGCAGAGGAGGGAAGTTGGGGGCAAACAGGCTGGCAGGGAAGCAGTTAGACATCAATTAGGCTGGCAGGGTAGTGGTTAGGGGGTGATCAGGCTGGCAGGCAGAAGCAGTTAGGGGCAATCAGGGAACCAGGCAGGTGAGCAGTTTGGAGCTAGCAGTCCTGGATTGTGAGAAGGATGTCTGACTGTGCATTTAGGCCAGATCCTATTGGGATTGGGCCTAAATGTGTAGTCAGACATCCTTCGAGGGGTCCCAGATTGGAGAGGGTGCAGGCTGGGCTGAGGGACACCCCCATGCACGAATTTCATGCACCAGGCCTCTAGTATATAAAACTATTTTTATATATAATTTATTGATTTTTCACAGAACAGAAGGAGAGAGATAGAAAGTCAGAAACATTGATGAGAGAGAAACATCGATCAGCTGCCTCTTGCACACCCCCTACTGGGGATGTGCCCTCAGCCAAGGTACATGCCCTTGACCGGAATCGGACCCTGGACCCTTCAGTCTGCAGTCCGACGCTCTATCCACTGAGCCAAACCGGTCTCGGCAGGCCTCTAGTATATATATAGATATATTTAGAAGTGAAGCTGGGCATGGACCACCATAGGGGCTAGGTCTGAATCTGCCAGTGGGTAACAGTGCTTTCATCTATTTCAGGTCACAGCCCTGAAGCCTTTGATGAAGTTAATAATAGTGGAGAAAGCTTCTCTGTTTATTGATGATAAATTAACATGAGAAAACCTTCTGAGTTTCCACTTCAGGGATAGGACCATGGGAAGAATGAGTTAATAAAGGTAAAAATACTCTACCAACTGTAAAACAGCAGTTCATAGATGAGTATTACAATCATCATCATCATTGTTATTACCCCCTGACAATAATAAAATCACATGGATTCTCTTAAGGACAGGAGGTGGTCTTATACTTCTTGGGGTTCCCTCTATCACCTAAACTAGCACCCTTCTCTTTATAGTGACAACTAGGAAAACACTTTGAACATTCTGCTTATTAATAACACTCATACAAAGAAAGAATATGAGAGCCTATGTATGAGTGAACAAATGTCTCTGTGTGTAATAAATGGCCGAAGCTTCTCTAAAATACCTGGAAGGAAATCACATCTTCTGACAGTGTCATTAACAAGCTGTGTATATGCCTTCTTTCGATCCATGGAACTCCCCACCGTGAGCCGGAATCTATGACTGGGGACCAGCTGCTCTGCCAAGCACAGATTTAATGAGAGACTCTGCAATGGGACGCCATAGCTGCCATTGCCTTTCACATTACAAGGGGCTCCTGATTGGCACCAAGGAGGCTTGCCAAGGTCTTGGGGCATGTGGAGGGGAGCAGTGAGCTGTGTGTGGATAGACTTTTTACATCTTGTTGACAGTTCCCAGCCACATGAAGCCTGCAAAATTAAACTTATCTGGATAGAAATACAAAATTAAACTTAATTTCATTCAGCTGCATGCCATAGCATTTTAGGCAGAAACGAGTTTGTTTTGTCATGCAAACCTGCCTTTCTCTAAACCAAGATACTTATAATAAATTAATTAGATCCAAGGTTTGGAGTCAAAGGTTCTGGATATAAATCCCAACTCTGCATTCTATTTATTAGTTGTATGGTACTGAGGCAATCCTTTAAATTCTAGGAATCTCAGTTGCTTTGTTTATAAATGAAAACTATAAAAGGACATTTTAAAACATTTAATTTTCACAGAGTAGCTATGAGAATTCAATGAGATAACATTGTTTTGAGTCAGGTGTTCCAGAAGCAGAGCAAAAGATGAGGACTCACAGGTAAGTGATTCAGTAGGAAATGCTCCCAGGAGGAACAGGTAAGGCACTGGGGGAAGCAGGACTGCAGGAGAAAGGAACCACGCCAGGTGCAGGTGCAGGTGCAGGCAGAGCTCATGGGAGTTCCTTCCACCTGAACCTGGAAACTGGAGCAGAACTTACCCCTGAGTTGTCCCAACCCAAGGCAAGGACTGGGACAAACTCAGGCATTAATTCCTACTCCATACCTGTCAGGCATTGGCAAAAAATGCACCGTTTCAGATCACCAGGGGGGAGAGTCTATGTGACTAAATATCTAGAAGCATGAAGGATTTTCTGCACTATTGGCCCTGCCCAAGAGCTGCATGTGCAATGCCCTGGAGAGAGTCTTGAAGCAGCTTCTTAGGAAATACAATCAATATTTTCTTCCTCATTGCTAGTCAGGCTGTGAGTGAGAAATCGAGATGAGGTTGACATTAAAATAATGAACAAGAAGCAATTCAGGGGAAATGTACTTAATTCTTCTTGAACCTTTGGAGAATTTTTGGCAGAAGAATAAAAGGGGTCGGGAAATGGTCCCAGCCTTGTTAATAGACACATTCCCAGAGGTGACTCCTGAAACACATTTCACAAATCCTCCGTAAAGATGTCTCCAACCACACTCCTAAGGCCTAACCAGCTTCCACCAACACCTACAGAGAAATGATCAGGCGTCCCCTGGTGGATGTCTTATTATATTGTCTGTGGATCTGTGTGGTATGTTGGGGGGATGCGGGGTAGGGAAGAGTGGGTAGCTTTTAACCTTTAAGAGACAGGAGGGGGCAGAACTTGAAAACTGAGAAAAACTTAGATGTAACTTAACTTCATCAATTTCTAAAATTAGATTGCCCGGGCACTTTATCTCCCCCGAGGCACTAGGTTTTGGGATTTAGTAAGGTGATGAAAATCGGACTCCTGTTATGTGAAAAAATGACTCTCCAAGTGTGTTTGTTGTTTCTTCCTCCAGGTAAAGGGGTGACAGTGTTCTATTCAACCTTCCTGGGGAAGAATAAGAACACAGAGAGAGCTGAAATAGCACCCTAAGCTCCACTTACAGACCTACATTCTCATTCCAATGAATTTATTGAGCTGCCCCTATAGGCTGGGCTCTCTGCTACACGCTGGGGCACACCGCCATGAGTGTGATGACCCCTGCAGTCCCATGCTAGGGGATGCTGCACTGTGCGGGTCCTCCAGGGAGAGCGTACCCTAGATGCAAAGATGAGCATTTGAAGAAGGAGGGGTGGCTGTGAGGGACAAGATATGAGGAGGAGAGGGAGGAAAAATAAAGTCAGAGGGATTTTAAGTAAGTGGTAGAGTGAGTGGGTGGTGAGTAAGCAGAAGTAGTTGCAAAGATTGCTATAGTGAAAGTCTTTTTCTCTGTGTCTCAGCATTCTTACCTTGAACTTCTTACTCAGCATTTTTACCAGAGAATGCTTCTGCACTGAGTGGACCCCTGGAGGAAAGAGCTTCCGCCTTCATTCCCTCCCTACTCACTCTTCCCGAAGGCAGGATATGTCTTATCTAAGGGGCAGACCATACCCCAAACCTCTAAAGGTGATTACAAAGGTGGCTCAGAATAAATGTGAAGGAGGAATTTGGTTTCTAAGCAGATGAAAAGGAGAGATTGAAAAAGCCTGAAACAAAAAGCTATTTGAAGACTCAAAGCTTAAAGGTGTGGAGGGGAAGCAGAAATAGATGACCATACGTCCAAGGTTTTGGAGGAGAGTTCTGGCTTCATTATTAATGCTCCCTTTTACTCTCAGTAGTGTCCTCGTTTGGACAATAAATTATATAGTCATAATAAAGGAAATGGGATCAAGCATACAGCAGGGAAAGTAGCTGGTTTTAATAGAACATCTCCTTAGATGAAATAATGGAAAGATGGAGATTTATGGGTAAAAAGTCACTTCAAATGGCCAAAAGAGCAGATCATTGTACCAACACAAGAAGCTGGATTAAATTATTTCAAAAGCCTCTTCCAGCTTTTAAAATTCTATGACTTTATTATTTTTCCCCTTAATAAAGATAGAGAGGGATGTTGGAGCTTTAATGAGTGATTGCTTTGCAAAGAGTTACCAAGAGATAATTATCTTTTGTTTTTTTTTCCCTACCTGGGATCTCACCCACTAAAAAATAACCTAACTGGAAACGTTTTAATTGCCAAGAAATTACTTAAAATCTAATTACACATACAGCAACTTGTGTAAAAATAAAAGGAGAGAAAGTCTTCAAGGAGTCTAGATAGTTACAGGCCAAACAGGAATTTGCTGATATGCTTTCAGCAATGTCCAGAGGATATGTCCTTTTCATGGGCTAGAACTTAACAAGCAATTTTTAAAATTATAACGTGAATTTGTCTTTAAAGAGAAAAGGATACAATCAACCAATTCAGTATTTGCACAGACACAAATACACAGTCACCACTACCCCATTTCAATAATTACATATCCCCATTTTTTAAATTTTATTTTATATCCTCACTAGAGGCTGGGTGCATGAATTCGTGCATGGGTGGAGTCCAGCCGGCCCACCCTGATTGGGCTGATCAGGAGAGGGCTGGAGAAGACCCACTGAGCTAGACAGGCTTGGAGAAGACCCACTGAGCTGGAGCTGAGCACAGGCCCCAGGCTTCCCAGGGAGGATGGCCTCAGCAAGGAAACAGAAACCACCTGAGGGCTCTGCATACAGGCCCTGAGTTGCCCTTGGCCAGGCGGACTCAGAGCTGGTGTCTCTGTGTGTACATTAGACACAGCTCCGCACTCGCCTTTGTCTGTTGGTCAAATCCACTGCATGGAAAAACTTGTTCGCCTTCTTCTCTTTGGGCCCTTACAACAAATACAGGCCAATTGGAAGACACGGACCCCAGTGGCAGAGCCAGGCCACACAATCATCCAGAATTTAGGCCTAAGACAACTGGGTAGCCATCTCCACGGAACAGAACACACTCTTTAAGAGTCTTAATTCTCCCCTAAAATGTGCCCAGCTGCTCCTCTTTAACTAAACTAAGGAACCAAAAACCGAGTTTCCTTTGAGGTGGGATCCACCGAGAGCGGCGGGTGGCAAGGCCCCTCCCTCCTTGGCGGCTGCCTTCCCCGCAAGCTCAGTGTGCTCAGAGCCAGTCCGTTTCTGGCCCTGCTGGGTCCTGGGCTGCTGGTCAGGGGGCAGGTCCACAGGGTTCTCTCCACTGCCTTCCTGGCCTCCCGAGCAGTACCCTCAGGTCCTGCGCGCCAGGCGACTGTCAATAGAGCCGGGACTTGCGGAGAAAAGAAGGAGCTGGCCTGCACCCGCAGGTGGCCAGGCCACACCCCTCAGTCTTGCTTGCCTGGATTGGGCCAAAGCCGGCTGCTAGAGACTGGCGCCAGGTGGGGAGGGTCACAGTGGGGAGAGGGGCGCCCTGACCTGCCAGCCTTGGTGAGGATCATCTCGGTGCCCAGCTGATGGAATTTGTCCCATGGAGCCTTCAGCTCAAGCTGCACCCTCATGCTGGCCACCTTCACATTCTTCTCTACCTGTGCCTTGGCAGCAGCTCTGCCACTGGCCCCGGGGCTCGGCAGTGTAGCTGGTAGGCAAATAAAAGTTTTCATTAAAACAGTATGAATTTCTATCTTAATGTCTTGTCTTTGCCAATGCACCTGACTTTGCACATGTTATTTCCTGCTATTCTCCACTCCAGCCAGGCAGATATGGCCAACCCCATGTTCCCACCAGCCCTCGGGGCCCTCGCCTGCAGTCTTCTCTCCCTTCCTTCCAGCCCCAGCCTGAGCACCCCTGACACCAGGCGGTCTTCCTTATGGACCAATTCACTTTTCTAACATCCAAACGTTCTCACTACTTGCCAAACCAAATGTCTAGCACTTGCTCACATCCCATCAGCAAGAGAGGAGCTAGAAGAAGGGAGGTGAACATGGTTGGAGAAGCCTGGAGCCCAGGGTCCAACGTAGTAGGAGCTGTGTCACCCACCAGCCGAAGGCCAGTTTAGACTTTTAGGCATGCTGAAAGTGCAATTTTATGAAGAAAAAGAACATTTCAATAACACACTGGCATAGGATGCTGTCAGTGCAGAAAGCAGGCTGGAAATGCCTGCTGGTTAGTATTCCGCTGCGTGGCTGCATCTTTCAAGCCTGATTAATACTTAATGTGATTGTCTTTAAAATCTGTCACTACTTGGCAGTGATCAGCCGAGTGCCAGTGATAGAAGCACAAATATTTGTATTAAGGCTATGCTGTCTGCTAGGGTTCTATGATTAATAAGTTTTGCCTGATCTCCCATAGAGATTTTGTTTTTCAATTTATTCAGCCATGGTGTTAACCAAAAATGCTGGAACTAGTGTGAAAATAAATAAATAAATAAGAGGAAGGACAGGTTGTTAGTAGCTTTTGGGTTTTTCCTTTAATTATTGAAAGGATAGCACATTGCTTAAAGGGACTGGATGACAAATTTAAAAGTCCTCAAAATCCTGCTGGAACCAGAGCAGACACTCTGGGTACCTGACTCTCACGAAGGCTGACACAGTCTGAAGAGAGGAGACAGGGTCAAAGAACTGCTTTAAAATTTAAAGGGGGGATGGAGGGCAGAGAGAAACCAATTTTACTGTAGAGAAAACTATAAAATATCCTATTTAAAGAAGAGTAATATGCAAAGTGATCATCACTCCAACACACAAGATGGCCACCCCCATGTGGTCAAAGATTGCTGCCCCCATGTGGACATAAGATGGCCACCACAAGATGGCCTGCAGGGGAGGACAGTAGTGAGAAGTTAGGGGTGACCAGGCCAGCAGAGGAGGGCAGTTGTGGGTGACCAGGCTGGCAGAGGAGGGCAGTTAGGGGAGACCAGGCTAGCAAGAGAGGGCAGTTGGGGGAGGATCAGGCCTGCAGGGTAGGGCAGTTGGGGGGACCAGCCCTGCAGAGAAGGGCAGTTGAGGAAAGACCAGGCCTGCAGGGTTGGGCAGTTGGGGGAACCAGGATTGCAGGAGAGGGAAGTTGTGGATGATCAGGCTAGCAGGGAGGGCAGTTAGTGGTGACTGGGCCAGCAGAGGAGGGCAGTTTGGGGAGACCAGATCAGCAGGAGAGGGCAATTGGGGAATACCAGGACTGCAGGGGAGGGCAGTTGTGGGAAGTTAGGGGTGACCAGGCCAGCAGAGGAGGGCAGTTGGGGGGGACCAGGCCTGCAGTGGAAGGCAGTTGGGGGGGGGGGGGGAACCAGGCCTGCATGGGAGGACAGTTGGGGGAACCCAGACCTGCAGGGGAGGGTAGTTAGGGACAAACAAGCTGGCAGGGGAGCTGTTAGGCATCAATCAGGCTGGCAGGGGAGTGGTTAGGGGGTAATCAGGCTGGCAGGCAAAAGCAGTTAAGGGCAATCAGGAAGGCAGGCAAGTAAGCAGTTGGGAGCAGCAGTCCTGGATTGTGAAAGGGATGTTCAACTGCCCATTTAGGCCTGATCCTACTGGGATTCTACTGGGATTGGGCCTAAACAGGCAGTCAGACATCCCTCAAGGGGTCCCAGATTGGAGAGGGTCCAGGCTAGGCCGAGCAACCCCCCTCCCATGCACGAATTCTGTGCACTGGGCCTCTAGACTATAATAATCCTATCTAATAAAAGTAATATACAAATTTGACCATACCTTTGCCACACCCACAAGCCACGCCCACAAGCCATGCCCACCAGCCAATCAGAAGCAGATTATGCAAATAAACCCCAACTAAGATGGCTGCCACCGCTGAGAGCAGGAGGAAGGCTTGGGTTTCCCCAGCAACAGAGGAAGCCAAGCTTTCCACCTGCCATTGCTGGCCTAGGCCTCCACTCAATGTTACAAAGTTTCAATTGTAAAAGATACAGAAATGGCAGCAGCCACTGAGCTGGAGAGAACAGAGGCCTGGGTTTCCCTGGCAACAGAGGAAGCCAAGCTTTCAGTCTGCCCTTGCTGGCCTAGGCCTCCACTCTAGGCTACAATGTTTCAAACAGAAATGGCTGCCATTGAGCAGAAGGCTTGGCTCTGCTCCAGGCTACAAAGTTTCAATTGTAGACATATATTAATCCCAGATATGATGGCCTCTGCTTGGGTTGCTGGGGGGCGTGGCCAGCCTGCAAACCTCCACAGGCCTCTCGCCCAGGCCACCCCTCACCCCAAAGGAACCCTCAACCTGATCTGAGATACTCTTCAGGGCAAACTAGCTGGGCCCCACCCATGCACCAGGCCTCTATCCTATATAATAAAAGAGAAACATGCAAATTTGACCTTACCTTTACTCCTGATTGGCTATGCTACCAGCCAATCAGGAGCAGGGGCGGGGCCAAGTGGCAGACCCGGGGGTGGAGATGAAATGGCAGTGGCAGCAAGCGCCCAGCTCCTGGGTGTTGTGAGGGAAAGCAGTGGCAGCAGCAGTGGTGGTGGTGGCAGCAGGGAGTGCCTGGCCCACGGGCGCTATAAGTGGAAGTGACGGTGAGTGCCCAACCCCTGGGCCCGGTGGTCACAGGCAGCTGGGGCTGAGCTGAGCAGGGCAATGGCTGAGTGTTCAAGGCCTAAAGCCTCAACAAAGGCTTTAGGCCTTGGGCAGGCAGGGGGTGAGCCATCAGTTGGACATACCCTGAGGGCTCCCAGTATGTGAGAGGGGGCAGGTTGGGTTGAGGGACCACCCACCCCCAGTGCAAAAATTTCATGCACCGGGCCCCTAGTCCTATCTAATAAAAGAGTAATTTGCAGATTAACCATCACTCCAACACAAGAGGGCTGCCTCCATGTGGTCAAAGATCCTGCCCCCATGTGGACACAAGATGGCCACCACAAGATGGGGAGGGCGATTGGAGGTTCCAGGCCCTGTAAGGGAGGGCAGTTGTGGGTGATCAGGCCAGCAGGGGAGGGCAGTTGGGAGGGACCAGGCCTGCAAGGGAGGGCAGTTGGGGGCAATCAAGCCTGCAGGAGAGGGCAGTTAGGGGTGACCAGGCCAGCAGAGGAGGGAAGTTGAGGGCAAACAGGCTGGCAGGGGAGCAGTTAGACATCAATTAGGCTGGCAGGGTAGTGGTTAGTGAGTGATCAGGCCAGCAGGGAGAAGCAGTTAGGGGCAATCAGGAAGGCAGTCAGCTGAGCAGTTTGGAGCCAGCAGTCCTGGATTGTAAGAAGGATGTCCAATTGCCCTACTGGGCCTGATTCTAGTAGGATGGGGGCTAGACAGGCAGTCAGACATCCCTCGAGGTTCCAGATTGGAGAGGGTGCAGGCTGGACTAAGGGACATTCCCCACCCCCTGTGCACGAATTTCATGCACCGGGCCCCTAGTCTATAATAATAAAAGCATAATATGTTAATTAGACCAGACATCATTCTGGATGACTTCTGGATGAAACCAGGGCTGCAAGGGAAGCCTGTGTCCCAGGTGCCAGAGGAAAGCTGGTGCCAGCAGCTGGGGAAAGAAAGGCCTACTCTTGCACAAATTTCATGCATTGGGCCACTTGTTTATTATATTATTATAATATATTATAAAACATTAAAATAGATTAAGTGAAGGGATAAATAATAGCTATATTCTTAAATAGAAATTCTAATATTTCTTTTGTTCCCCACAGATCATCTTGTAAAACTTCTGAGATGTGTGTACCCCACTTTGAAGATGGCTGTTCTAACCAGCTAAGCCCTAAGCCCCTTCAATAAGGGATGCCTGTGTCAACCACTTCAGGTAAGTTGGGAAAATCCTAAGAGTGAACATCTTCTGTGAGCTCTGCTCATAATGCTGAAGATTGAAAGATGAGCAAGTCTGACCCTGTTCTTACCCCCAAGGTGCACATGGTCGGGTTGGAGAGAACTATAGGAAACTGCCCTTGTCAGCAGAATGCAGGAAGTTTGTCAGGCACTTAGCCCAGCCTGAGGAGGAAGAGTGAGTAATGCTTCCAGAAGCATATATGAGTAGGAGGCAGGAGCTGAAAGATGGTGATCAGTCGATTGACTGTAAATTTGTCTTTCCATGGAGCCATCCATAAAGCACATCAGTGAAAAGGAGAGCACCTGCTAATTGAACCAGAAGATTAAAACCCAGAAAAGAATATAAAAAGGGCATATGTAACATGTCCTGACCTCTGAATAATTAATTTGGAATTACACTAAGTCTAAAAGCCAAAATCTTGGCATCCCATTCCTGGCTTGTCAGCCAAAACTCTGAGAAGCAGGAAATAAAGCATTTAGAACTTCTTGAACCCTATGACCCCCTATAAAATGCAATGTCAACAGATCATTTACCAACTATAGAAAATACTTTAATCACTAAACATGCAGAAATCCCTTGTAAATTAGAAACAAACATACTATTTTGAAGCTTCTTAGTTGAATCTAAGTCTGTGCCTAAGTATCAACAGAACTCAATTATTCCAATGAGATAGGACCTATTTGCAAAAGGAGAAACTGAGTCACAAGTGTGGCAATAGCCTCTCTATACTGGCACTGTGGAAGCCCAGGCTTAGTATCAAATACTCTACCCACTCATATTCCTACTGTCCATGCAGGTTCTGCCTGGGGCCCTGTTCTCCATTCTGTCCCCTTCCTGGTGACCTTACCGCTCCCATAAAGGGCCTGAGAGCCCCCACATCTCTATCTGTAGCTTGACCTCTTTTATGAGCTCCCTGCCCATTCATCCAGCTGCCTCCTGGCCATTTCTCCATTGGAGCTCCCAATTGAAATTATTTTCTCTTAACAAACCTAATCCTTTCCCTGTGTTTCTTAATTTGAGGAATGGTAGCAACATATACCAGATTTCCCTAGCCAGATTAGGGAATTACTCACTCTTCCCATTTTTCACTCATCAATCACACAGAACAATCACACAGAAAGCCCACTGGCTTTCAAACCTCACATCTCCCACACCTCTCCATCACTATGGCCACTACTTCATTGACCTTTTCTGAGGTATCCTACTCCCCTACCAATCTATTTTAAAGTGATTGAAACCCTTCATGGTTTTGTGTTGCCCTTAGTATAAAGTCCAAATGCCTTAACATGCTTATATGGCCCTTTGGGACCTGGCTGTCTACATCTCCAGCTTCATTTCTCACCTCTTCCCTCTCCAAACTCTATGTCTCAGCCATGTTGAATTCTTTCTGTCCCATGAATGTACTGTACTCTCTCTCACTGCTGGCTTTCATATCGTTTCTCTGCTTGGAATATTCCTCTCTCTTCACTTGGCTAATTCCTACTTATTTTTCAAACCATCTTTCTCTAGAAACTCTTCACTCATCCACTAAATTAACTTATTAGCCTACAATAAATTCCCAATTCCATAAAAAAAGTATGGAATATGCTGTGGCAATAGTAATCCCCAACACCTTAGTGACTTGGTCACATGTATTTCCTTGACATTTAATTTAGAAGTGATTTAAAACTTAACAAAAATTGCAAAACTAACAATAGTACAAGGAACATCCATATACCCTGTACTCAGACTTTCCTATTGTTGATATTTTACTTCCATTTGCATCAGTATTTGAAAGTAAGTTACATAAAGTATGGCCCTTTACACCTAAGTACTTTCAGTGGGTATTTCCTAAGAAGAGAAGTCTCTTATGTAACCATCGTACAACTGTCATCTTCACAAGTTTACATTCATACAAAACTTTTAATAATCAAATCTAACATTGATATCAAATTTTATTAGTTGATCTAATTATATCCTTTTCTAGTACATCCATTCTAGAGGCAGATATTGCATTTAGTTCCTTCTTTTTAATCTGGAATATTGCCACAGTCTTTCTTTGTCTTTTCTGATATAGACATTTTAAATGTTTATTTCTCATTCATATCACAGTCTGAAGTAGACGGGGCCACCTTCTTATAGCTATGTTCTTTGAAATGTGTGGCCTCCAAAGTCATCTAGGCCAGGTAAAAGTGAGCATAAATAAAGTATGTCTAGGATGAAAGCGGCAATCACTTCTACTCACATGCCTTTAATCAAAATTAATGACATAACTCTGCCAAATACAAGGGGCTGAGAAATGTAGAAAAGCAGACAGATAAAGTGAGAGACAGCCTCTGCCAAGCTTCCTCCATGAAATGTATTCTATCCTGTTGTAAATGCATATGGAACTAGTTGTCACAGGTAGATTTTTTACTGTGTCAGGGCAGGGTTTTCCTTGGTCAGTGTCATCTCTAGAGCACCTAGTACAGCGTATGGAACATACACAGGGATCATTAAATATTTGTGAATGAATGAATGACCAAGTTTGCTCAGTTTACATATCATTTCAAATATTTTAACAAGTTCCACTTACCCTCAAGAAGCATAACAACATGCAGAATGCTCAGAATAAAGTCTACTCATTGAGTTTGATCAAAGAATTTTTCTAAAACTTCCAGATAGATCATTAATTCTTGGAACAAAAGGCAAGCCTTGCCAATGACCATAAATAAATCTAGGAAATGAAATGATTAATAACCACCTAATTATAGTTTGAATATTGTTTCTGGAATAGCCACAGATTCTAAGATGTCTATCCACTGCTGGGTGGGATATATGAATTAAATAGAAGCAAAAATGCCAATTAAGTGATCTCCAACCAGCCTCTCTGGAGTCTTTAACAATTTGTTAGAGAAGATTCTCAGTCTCTTCCTTAAAGCCTTGGATGGAACTTAATGTATATGTGAGATTAGTAAGAAAAATATGTAAGACCTTAAAACATACAGCCCACAGCTGTAGAGAGTCACCCAATATCACAAAACTGGCAAATGACAATGCCAACATTAGAACTGAGATTTCTGATTCTATTGCACATTCTATTGCCCTTCCCCTTTCACTCAGCAACCTGGTCAATTCCCAGCCTTCATGAGCTGTTGCTGACTCTGTTTGGTTGTTTCTATCTCACCATCCACATTCATCTCTCAGTTAAGATTATGGTCCCATACTCCTCTTTCTCCAGGCTAAGAAATAGAAACCTCTAATTGTGTTTGGGATTTGAGTATTTCCATGTCTGTTTCTCACATAGAGCTCTGGAAAATGGATGCCGTTTTTCTTCAGTTATATTTTCCCAAAGTTGTTAATTGGCCAGAGTTGATAAAGATCTGATACCATAGGCTCCTAGGAAACCTCAGCTTTGAACTCCCTCTGAAGTTGGGGCTGGGACATCTAAGTAGATGTGATATGGCAGGCAAAGGCTAAGAAGATATATGCATCATTCTGGTCTTGGTAATGGTGACTTTCATCATATTTCTTCTCTTTAACACAGCACAGTTAGGTCTTTTATAAAGCTTTACCTTGACTGTCTCTTACTAATTAAGCCCATTCCTTCCATCCTGGCAGCCTTTTTGTACTGCAAATGGGACTCAGCACCGGCTGCTGTGTGATTTGCAGCCATGTGAGCTATAAAGGTGCAGTCTGACAGGGTTGGGAGAGGAGGACAGGGGCCAAAGGAGTGATAAATGGTTCATTTGTTCTAAGTGAAAATTACATATCCCCTCCTAGCTTGTCTGACTAAGCACTGAATTGTTTTATTATCTATCCCTGAAAAGAGCCAGAAAAATTAGTATTAGACACGTGGAAAATCTACATTAAAGGATTAGATCATTTGGCAAACAATGTGAAACAGCACTTTTTATCAGCCTTGTGTTTTTTTAAAATAGCCAACATACATATGGTGATTGCTTTATGTCAGACACTTTTAAAGTACATAATGTATGCTAATTCTTTGAATCGTATGTCAGTCTTATGAACTACATGGCATTATTATGCCCACCTTACAGATGGGAAAACTGAGGTACAGGGAGATAGTATAGCCAGGTCTTATAATGCAAGTGACAGAGCTAGAATTTGAACTTGGCATTTTGACTTCAGAATTGATGTACTTAACCACTACACTAAACCCTCGCAGAAAAAAAGACAACTAAATTTTCACATTTAGTAAGGGTTTTACTTTGGCCATTGCTTTAATCTCAGACTCTGTTTCCTCACTGGGACAATGAGTATTCATCTTGCCAGTTAGCTAGAAGAATTAGTGGCAATATTTATAAAATGCCTACTATAAGAACCTACCACACATACTACATAGCTACAGAATTTATTATTTTTTCTGTCATTATTTACATATCAAGAGGGACTCCACAACAACTTCTTAGTAAACAGAATCATCATGCAAAGATGTGCTCATTTAAACCCAAGCCCAGAGGCATCAAACAAATATTAACATGTACAATTTTCAGTACTAAAAAATTTAACCTCAAATAGACAACTGTCATGGCCCCAAGTATCCAGAAGAAATTTCCTGAAATATTCACCTAATCTGGTTCTGGTCAGTTCCCAGAGCCAGCCTCATATAAGGTGCCCTTGGGCAGCCAGCTCAAATCCAGGCCCTCTGGAGTCAGGGCCTCCCTGGAGTATACCTCATTCCAGAGTCCTCCCTAGAGCTCCAGGCTGGGTATGGCCTGAGCTAACAAGGTCCAGCCTGGAAAGAAGAAGAAGGAGAAGGGAAAGAAAAGAAAATGTTTCAAGGCCCTCAAGGTTCTCTGGGCCTAGAATAAATCTTGCACCAGTCAAAAAGACTAGTTGAGTTCATTCAGTGCCTGACAGCTCTCATGCAAACTTTTCTCATGGAAGGAAAAAAGCCATAAAAACACAAAGCTTCCTACTGGGGTCTCATGACCACCACAGGCTTCTAGCCCAAGGTTGGAAGCCCAGAGGAAACGCAGGGGGAGAGAAGGGAAATTAAACAAAAGTGGACGCCCGTGGAAGCTCAGCCACATGGAGGATACCCCTGGAGAACAGTGGAGGAGGGTCAGTCAAGGGTGGCTCTCCTGCCTGGGGTCTGTGGAGGCAGAGGGAGAGCCTCAGACGCTTACAAGGCCTTGTTCCTTCAACATGGGGGAGCTGGTCAGTGAGACACACTGAAGCTGGCTCTTTGAGACTGAAGTTGAAAGGGAAAATCATGCTGTGCGGTTTTGTCAGAATAGGATAAAAACTGTCCCTAGAAAAGGAAAATTGCTCATGAAAGGGCAAGAGCCTTTCTCATCTCCTTAGAAGAGTGAAAGAAAATGCCTCTGCTCAGCTGCTGAACTCAGCTTGAAAAGCAAAGGAAAATCTATGAACCAGGAGAACTGACAATATCTCAGCTCAGGACAAGAACTCATGGTCAAATTAAAACTTCACTGTGAAGAAACTGTTATTAAAATCCCCAGACATGAAATTCATATAATTAGGTAATAGTTTCTGAACTTAGATCTTTCACCAAGCTGAGGCAGGTGTGGGGGCCGGGGGGATGGGGGCAGCTAGACTGGACCTCATTAAAACGAAATGAAGAAATGCCAGCTTGCAAAAGGCACCAAGAGAAAAAATTGTCATGAATGTAAGCTCAGGAAGGGGCAGAAGCAGAGCCACGGAGTAGAAAGACCTCTGAACTGGGTGTCAGGGAATCTGGGGTTGTGTCCTGCTGATAGCCACATGATCTTGGCAAAATAGCTCAAACCAGTGTCTTGTTTTGTTTTTGAATCACAATTGACATACAATACTATATTCATTTTAGGTGTACAACACAGTGATTAGACATTTATGTAACTCACAAAGTGATCACCTGGATAAGTCTTCTGCCCACCTGGCACTACACATAGTTAGAGTGTTATTGACTATATCCCCTCTGCTGTATGTCCTATTCCGTGATTGTTAGCCAGTGTTTTTTCAACTATAGCATGAAGCAATCCTCTGGAGAGCTGGTTAGAATGCAGATGGCTGGATTCTAACCCCCACCCCCACTTTCAGATTCCATAGGTGTGAGGTGGGGCTTGAGGATCTGCATATGCAAAAATTTCAGAAAAGGCTGATGCTGCTGGTCCTAGGACCACATTTTGGGACCCATAAGGCCTACCTGGGCCTCAGTTCCTAAATCAGTAAAATGAAAAAGGAAACCAGGTGATCACTAAGCCCTCCTCCTGTTCCAAAAGTCTATGAGATGAACAACCAGGGGAAGCAGGGACAGTAGCAAGAGAATTACTCCCCAACAGCTTGCACTCTGCCTGGACTTCTAAGAAACAGGTGTGCAAACACGCTGTTGGAGTGGAACTTGTTCAAGGGGGCTGACAGCAGGCCGAAAACCAGACAGCAGGTCAGGGCTGTAAGCAATGCATCCTGGGTGGCGGCAGCACCTGCCAGACACATGTGCTTCCTCTCCACCTGTTTAAAAAGGAGAGAGAGAAAAGTAGAAAAAAACATTAAAAATATCATCAGTCAAAATGATGTTAATTTGGTCAGAGTCCCAGTCAATTTGTGAAGAAGAGGCAGCTAAAGTGACTGATGAAAGATATTCTATTTTATGATCTAGAGCTGGGAGAACTATTTTAAAAGATAAATAGTAACCTGTTTTAACTTGAAATGCAAAGTCAATGGTTAGTTTTTGTACACACATGACCATTTTCATAAGTTTCTATATGAACATATTGGCTATGATTAACTTTATGTAAGAAAAATAAAACAACTATTTAAAAAATTACATATAAACTCTAGAGCTCACTCATGGGTCTAAGAGCCCATTTATATAAGTATAAAGTAATAAACATTGAATCTTTGGTATTCCTTGACTAATCAGTCTCTTCCCCCTTCACTTATTAATAAATACATATTTCTTATAACCATAATGCATATATGAGAGTAACCCTGAAATGGCTAAGGACTGTTGAGAAAATTTGATAAAAATGTATATTTTTATTCATATTTATAATTAGTTGAGTTTATATATATGAATACATGGATGTAGAATTAAATCAATATACGTTTCTTAGAAAAACTTATATTACTTTTCATATAATAGTCATATACTATCACTTCCACAATGTCTTCCCTGACCCCTCACAATGAATTTCATGTAGTAAAATATCTTTCTTTAGATGAGAGCCTTATTCAATCACTTTTTTAGTTAAAAATATGACTTTGGAATGAAGCCACCCTAAGTTCAAATTTTGGCTCTACCATTTGGTAGCTAAGAGACACTATGCAAGTAATTTAACCTCTTGAACCTTGCTTGGTTTCCTCCATGGGGAGGAAATAAATGGGGATAAAAATAATAAACTTATAATGTTCTTGTGAAGGTTACATGAACTAATCTATCTATACCAATAATAGCCTAGGTGGTGTCATGCCCTTACATCACCACAAGATGGCCATCACAAAAATGGCTGTGCACACAGAGGAGGCAGGGCCCAGCGGCCACTCAGTGTGGTAAGGCCTGGGGGTCCTGAGGCTCAGTGTGGTACAGAGGAGGCCAGTCTCAGCATCTCCACCACCTCACATGAAGGAGGCAGGTCTGGGCAGAGGAGGGAAGTCACAGTAGGGGAGGGCAGTTGGGGGCAATCAGGCTGGCAGGGGAAGGCAGTTGTGGGCAATTGGGCCAGCAAAGAAGGGCAGTTGTGGGTGATCAGACTAGCAGGGGAGGACAGTCGTGGGCAATTAGGCCAGTTGGAGAGAGCAGTTGGGGGTGATCAGGCTGGCAGGGAAATAGTTAGGCATCAATCAGGCCAGCAGGGCAGGGACGAGGGGGCAATCAGGCTGTCACACAGGCAAGTGTGGTTAGGAGCCAGCGGTCCCAGATTGTGAGAGGGATGTCCTGAGAGTCCCAGATTGGAGAGGGTGCAGGCTGGGCTGAGGGACCCCCGCCCCCTGTACATGAATTTCATGCACCCAGTTTCTAGTCCTATCTAATAAAGAGGGGGGAATATTCAAATTGACCATCACACCATCACTAAGATGGCATTGCCCATAGCCACAAGATGGTGGTGCCCAGTCCCCTCAGCCCTGCCAGAGTCTCACAGGCCTTTCACAGAAAATGGATTGCCTCAAAAGTTTATTAAGCTTCTTAGGACAAAAAGCATTCAAAATCTTTTAAAAGGGAATTCCAATATTTATAAAAGTTTGGACTAGACAATTCAAGGTTATTTCTACTACTACCTTCTACTATTTTGTTATATTAACATTCTGAATTCACTTAGTACCAACTGTATTGTATGTAAGCAGATATTATTTAAAGGAATGGCCATTATTATTAAAGCAACTCATGAAACCACACTGTTTATATGTCAAGGACATTTTGTATGATTTTCCTAATGGCTAGAGTTTATGCCCCTAAACCAGCAGTAGGACATCCCCTGAGAGGGTACAGATTGGAGAAGGTGCAGGCTAGGCTGAGGGTTATCCCCCATGCACAAATTTCATGCACCAAGCCTCTAATCTATATATATAAAAAGCCATTAACTAGAATGCCACCTCTGATCAGTCCCCCCACACCAATCACGGGTGGGGCTGGCTGGCCAACCTCCTATGATTCCTCCCCCCACTGCTGAACCCCAATCAGCTTCCCTCACCCCATTCAGGTATGGGGCTGGCCTGCTCACCACCCACAGCCCCTCCCCATGGCTGGCCCTACCCATAATCAGCCCCATACCCCAATCGGGAGTGAGGACCACTGGCCAACCACCCATGGTCTCCCACCCCAGCTAGCTGGGCTCTGATCAGTCCCAATCTGGGTGAGCCAGCCAGCCAACCTCCCGCTATCTCCTTCTCTTGACAGGCCCAGCTCCAATCCACCCCAATTGGGGCTGGGCTGGCAGGACCCTGAAAGGACAAGACAGGGTGACTGTCCTCCATCTTGCGGGGCTGGTCAGCCTGATTCCCCTTCCCCCATGCTGGGAGTGGCCACAGGGGTGCCAGGAATGTCCTGGCTCCCCCAACCACTGCCTGAGCGGACCAATGACATGGCTTAGGTCCTAATAAGGCATAACCAAAGTACTGGTCACTTCCTGATTCTTGTGCTGTGGGACCCCCGCTGAAAAACCCTGACCTAATAAGGCTATCTCTGTAACCCATGTCACTTCCTTGGAACCACCCAAATGACCAACCCTTTATAATCTATTGTTCTTGCTGGGCTCTCTCTCTAGCCCCACTGCTGTGCCAGATAGAGGGTGGGAGCCAAACCCGGGTTTGAATAAAGGAAAGGTGCTATGCTATTGCAGCCGTTTCAGCTCCCTGGTGGTCTTTGGGGATCATGAAATCTGGGCATAACAACCCCACCCATGCAAAAATTCATGCATTGAGCCTCTAGTGTATAATAAAGCACCACATTTATAAAATGGTAGCTATTACTATAAAACAATGTGACAGTTTTTTCATTAACATATTAATAAATTATATATGGGAGCTTTAATAAATGTTAAATTAACATAATTAGTTTCTAACTTAAAAAATAAGTCTCTGTTCCAAGGTTACCTTAAAAATATTGTATAGCCCATCAGATGGATCTCAAGAAGGGAAATGTTGATAAATGTGGAAACCCAACAAACAAAGCCCTAAGGGAAACAGGATCATTTCTTGGATCTTTTCTGTTAGATCTTTAGCTATGAGTTGTAATCAATGATTCGCGTTTGAAATGGTCTTTTTTTGCCCATATCTCTGACCCTAAGTACTAGCTCTTTGGATTCTCTCACCATCACTTTCTGTTTGACATTCTCTGCCTATTAGCTACTTCCACATACATCTATCTTACATGGTATCATTCCTCACACCACCAATCACATTTATAGATAGCTCAAGGGACACACCTATTGTGTGCAAACGATGCAAGAAGACCCAGACTTTGCCTTAAGCTTCAGCTCTTCTCTAAGTTCTTCCACTTTTGTTTGGTCAGTAATGAATTACGTTTATTAAATCAGCAAGCAGTTAGAACACCACTATCTGGAGGAGACTTTCGGCTGAGAGCTCTGGGAGACTGGGAGCAGGGTTCATCTCAAAGCCTAACAGGAAAAATATCTCTATGCATGTAACTGTCACAGGGAGAAAGCAGAATGCAATGAGTGTCACAGAGGAGAGCTCCACAGTAAAATACAGTTGAGAAGACAAAATCCCTCCCTACCGAGGTCTGATAAAACAGGGTGGAGGAAAGAACATTGAGCAGTTTTGATGTTTAGTATTTCTTTAGAACAGCATAAATTAAGAGAAGAAATTCCAAATATGACATATAAGGTTTCCTTTGGCCATAAGTAAGATAGGGGCTGCAAAGGAGTGGACAATAATTGTTACTATTGACCAACATTTGCTGCATACCTACTAGGAGCTTTATGTGCTTTTGTCCATTGTTTTATTTAATTTTCATAACAACCTTATGAAATATTAACTGAAACCAACATATTTCCTATCTCTGGAAATTATACTAGCATCAGGCAAAAATAGTTTAGCCATCTGTTGCTAAGATAGCTTCTATTGGAAGATAAGACAGTGAAACACCTGAAATAACTCACTTTAAGGCTCTTGCCTCAGTACCCACCCATCCAAAGCTATTGTCCAGTCCCAATCTCTGCCCAATCCCACCTCTCCTGCCTTTCAAGACCCATCTTAAAATCTGGTAGCCCTAAAGCCCTGTAAATACCCTCTCTTTACTTCCTCCTTCTGAGATGCTGTAATATTTGCCAAGTGATGATCTTTCTGTTACTATCATAAAGTCTAGTGAACTTTATTCAGCCTAATAAACCTGTGCTTGATTAAGTTTTTTAAAGTTGTCTTTTAAGAGTCAACTGGTGGCATCCATCCCCATTTTACAGAAGAGGAAACTGAGGCACAGAAAGGCAAACTACATGTTTAATGTTTCAAAATTAAGCAGCAGAGCTGAAATTAAAACCCAGATATTTCTGATGCTAAAGTCCAAGCTCCTAACTAGACAGTGGAGGCTGTAAATGGCAAGTTGGAAATTTGCATATTGTAGGAATCATCCCAAAGGGATGTTCAAAGTCCCCCTCCTCCTAAAGCCTTTCTGCCCTGTACCCTGCTTAGGAACTCCCTCTATAACATCACTAGCAAAGGACCACATAGCTTCTGTTTCAACATTTCCAGATATGGCTCCTGGCTGACCCAAAAGACCATTCCTGGCATGACTCAACTAAATTAAACACTTTTTTAGCACTGAGAATTTTATAAAAGAAAAATAGCCCACTTAATTGGGAGTAGGGGCCCACACAATATTGGCCCAAGAGTAGAAGATGCTCCAGGGTTCTTCTCTGGATGGAGTTGGCTTAGAATGTCATTATTTTAATTATACTGTCTAAACCACTATTCAGCTTAGCAGGCCTCTTGATTTTCATTCTGGAGGACCCAGGGGGGTAGAGTTGGGCCTTCAAACATCTCTGGATGTTTCCTTCCAGTTAGTGCCCAGGGCTCAGACATCTCCTGAATTTTCAAACTCCTGTTTATCAGAGCACAACCAGCTTCTCATGGGTCTTTTTCCCTAAGGCTACTACTTCAGAAGTAGGGAAAGAGCAAGGATTGGGGAGGCGTGGAGGCAGGTATAACTCATTGACTTATTATCTCCAGAAATGCAGGCAGAGGATTCAGGACTTAATTTCTATTTGACCACTTCTTTTCTAAATTTAATAAACAAAGAACATCCTTCTGGCTAAATTGTGCTGACTGGTACAAAGTTAGCTTAAATTTAATACTAGATCACTTCTAAGCCAAAATATAATTAAAAACTCATTGGCATCTATCTTTTCCAAAGAGGATAAACATATACAGAGGAAAATTATCATACACAAGACAAAATATCATTTGTGTTGTTGTTTTTTTTTAATTACAACCTCAAGTTTAGAAAATTACCCAGGGAATTTAAGAATTTACTACTTGGAGAACAGATTTTTGTGGATGACCTGCTGCTCTCCCATTCTGCTGGCACTATGGGAATAAACACTCGTATATGATTCAACCCTGTCTCTGCTTAATTGGCTCAAGTAGTGACAGGCAGCCCGGACCCATTAATTGTCTGGTTACATATTCTGGCAACCATGAAGGGATGTAAGCAAGAGAATCCTCTGGGGTGAGTACCAGGGAATCCTGCTTACTGCCTGGACTGGGGGCTCCTGGGGCTGAGGCCTGGACTCTTATTTTCAGTGCTGCCAGGAATGTTCCTGTTTTGAGTACTAGCCGCAGCCTTAGCAATCCCTGTCATCTCACCTGAGACCCAATTGAATCAAGCGTTTTTGTAGGAGGAATCAAGTGTGTTTGTGTGGCATGAGAAATACTCACTGCCTCCCATTTGGGCTTCCTTGTAAGGAAGCATGTACTATATATGGTAGTATGGTGAATGACATGAAAGGCCCTTTACTATCTCTTGTCTGGGTGAGCCTAATCAGCTCCAGGTGGCAAGGGACCTCCAGCAGTGCATGCTTCATCTCTGAGCCTTTAGTCTGATCCACTCTGGGATGAGAGACATTGCTTTGCTTCAGTTGGTTTTAAACACAGAGCATTCTGAGGTTTCTATGGCTGGACAGACAAGAAGCATGGTACAAAGCTCTTGTCTGTGGGTTGTGTGCGTCTGTAAATATGGTACATAGAGTGTCTCTGTTGATTTCTGTCTTTGTTTGGTTTAAGCCTAATATGACAAACCTACAGCTGATATCATATTCAATGGGCAAAAACTGAAACCATGTCCCCTAAGAACAGGAACAAGACAGGGATGCCCACTACTTTCATCACTCCTGTTTGACATAGTACTGGAAGTGCTAGCCATAGCAATCAAACAAGAAGAAGAAATAAAATTTATCCAAATTGGAAAAGAAGAACTAAGACTGTCATTATTCACAGGTAACATGATATTGTACATAGAAAACCCTAAAGACTCCATAAAAAAACCACCTGACTTAATAAATGAATTCAGCAATGTAGCAGGATACAAAATTAACACCTAGAAATCTACAGCTTTTTTTTCTTATTAATTAAGGTATTACATGTGTCCATATCCCCCCATTGCTTTTTCATATACCAATAACGAATGCACAGAAAGAAAAATTTAAAAAAACAACAACCCCATTTACCATTGCCTCAAAAAAATTAAGATACCTAGGAATAAACTTAACTAAAGAAGGAAGATACCTATACCCAGAAAATAACAGAACATTGAAAAAAGAGATAGAGGAAGGCATAAACAAATCAAAGAACATTTTGTGTTCATGAATTGATAGAATCAACATCATTAAAATGTCCATACTACCGAAGCAATCTATAGATTCAATGCAATCTCCATTAAAATACCAATGGCATATTTCACAGACCTAGAACAAACTCCAAAAATTCATCTGGAATAAAAAAAGACCCCGGATAGCTGCAGTAATCCTGAGAAAGAAGAACAAAGTAGGAGGGATCTCAATATCAGATAGCAAGCTGTATTACAAAACCACTATTCTCAAAACTGCCTGGTACTGGCACAAGAGCAGACATATAGACCAATGGAACAGAGCAGAGAACCCAGAAATCAACCCAAATCACTAAACTCAATTAATATTTGACAAAGGAGGCAAGAACATACAATAGAGTCAAGACAGTCTCGTCAATAAATGGTGTTGGGAAAATTGGACAGACACATGCAAAAAAAAAAAAAGAAACTAGACAAACTTACACCATACACAAAAATAAACTCAAAATTAATAAAGGACTTAAACATAGACGGGAAACCATAAAAATACTAGAGGAATCCATAGGCAGCAAAATCTCAGACATATGCTGAAGCAATTTCTTCACTGATACAGCTGGTAGCGCAATGGAAACTAAGGAGAAAATAAACAAATGGGACTACATAAAAATAAAAAGCTTTTGTACAGCAATAGAAACCATTAACAAAACAACAAGAAAGCCCACTGCATGGGAGAACATATTTGCCAATGTTATCACTGATAAAGGTTTAATTTCCAACATTTACCAGGAACTTAACAAAAGGAAGATAAATAATCCAATAAAAAAAAATGGGTAAAGGACCTAAACAGATACTTTTCAAATGACAAGAGACTTATGAAAACATGCTCAAAGTCACTAATCAACAGAGAGATGCAAATCAAAATGAAGATGTAGTATCATCTCACACCTGTCAGAATGGCTATCATCAACAAATCAACAAACCTAAGTGCTGGTGAGGATGCAGAGAAAAAGAAACCCTCATGCATTGCTGGTAGAAATACAGACTGGTGCATCCACTGTGAAAAACAATATGGGGTTTCCTCAAAAAAATTAAAAATGGAACTCCCATTTGACCCAATAATACCACCTTTAGGAATATGTGACAAGAAATCAGAAACACCAGTCAGAAAGGATATATGCATATCTATTTTCATAGCAGCACAATTCACCATAGCTAAGATTTGGAAACAGCTTAAGTGCCCATCAGCACATGAGTGGATTAAAAAACAGTAATACATCTACACAATGGAATACTACACTGCTGTAAAAAAGAAAAGAAAAGAAAAGAAAATCTTACCATTTGCAACAGCATGAATGGAACTGGAGAGCTATATGCTAAGCGAAATAAGCCAGTCGGAAAAAGATAAATATCACGTGATCTCACTCATATAATGAACAACATAAACTGATGGACAAAAATAGAGCCAGAGTCATAGAAGCATGGAACAGATCGTCTGACCTTTTATGCATGTGCATGAGCATAACCAATGGGTACAGACAGTATTGGTGTGAGGGCATATGCTAGGTGGTGAGAGCAGCTGGGGAGAGGTCAATGGGGGTGGGGGTTACAGGATAGAAGACTTATGCAATACTTTAACAATAAAGAATTTAAATTAAGAAAAAAAGAATTTACTACTTCAAAGATATTAACTTAGCTCCCAAATTCATATCAACCATAAACTTGAGCATCAAGACTTCCACCAAAAAATAGTTAATTTTTTAAAAAAAGAGGGGTGGAAGCAATGACAGGTTCCTGAAACACATCTTTGTAAACCTTTCTCCAAGTTTATTTTACAGTAAAACTTTAATATAGTGGACTAAGTCAGGCAAGGGGGTGTCTGTTAAAGCAAAAAATCTGTTATATAATAAAGTAAGTTTTCAGAATGTGTGTGTTAAAAAATTAACAATTTACTTTACCTGTTTTTACTAATGTAGACATGTTTGTGTAATTAAAATTAAGTATGTATGTAAAGTTTAATTTCACAGAAAAGTTTTTTATATGTATTAGTATAATTTTAAATGTACACTGAATAGGCCTCATAAATGCATGCATTCACCAGTCACCTCGAATAAACAAAAGCACACAGTTGGGGTGTGGTTTAGTGCAGGTGGGAACATCAGCCTTCACATGTTAAGCCTATTATCACCGTGGTGTGATCGCGTGCCAATCATTCGCTGAACACTGGTGAGGAACAGTGACTCTTGGATTTAAATATGCAGACTATACTTGTAGATATTTATGTAATATTTATTTATGTTGGCAAAATTACTACAGTGTTTTTTCCAACATATGGCTTATTTGCTAAAATTTGTTAAAAATAACAGTGACTTAAAAACAACCTCTTAATTTAATTATAAGCATATTTTGGTTAAAATCACTTAGAAATTAACAGGATATTAATTTTCACATATGACATATGGACTGGAAATTTTGTCCATTAAATTCAAAGTCCATTAAGTTGAGGTCCCAAAATTGAGGGTTTACTGTAATTCCTTTAACAGCTTAAATCCACCAAACCAAACAATTATCCAGGCTATACTATTCCAACTTCTCTATATGAATTTAATTCAAACTGATCAGAATTCTAATTAAAATTCAGATAAACTGAATCTTTATCTTCCCTTGACCTTTAACTCTAATGATTCTATTAATCTGAGATGATTTGTTCATAGTAAGTTAGGTTCATCCCACCTTATGAATAAATTCTATAATATTTCTAAATGTACATACCAAGCTTACTAACCTGTAGAGTTTCCTATATCTATTTTTTAATTTAGATATCTGTTCAGCTTAAATCTCTGAGGACCTTTCCAAATCACCACCATGTTAAATGTCACCCAGTTACCCAGAAGTTTTCAATTGTATCTCTCTCTGGTTCCTGAAATGAAATTCACCTACCACAGAGATTTGAGACCTGTTTCAGAAACTACAATCTTATTGCCTCCTCTCAAGTCTGATGCTCTACTTTTCTTAATAATTCTTAACTAGAATTGCTTTTTCTTTCTGAGAACTTACTGTCTCCCTACTCTAAACAATTATATCAACTACTAATGGCCTAGTGCATAAAATTTGTGCACATTAAAAGGTAGTTAATTAGAGGAAATATTTTAGTATTGCTAATTTGCCCTTTCTCTATAACAGAAGTGTCAGAGATGAAAGAAAATTAGTAAAATGTATATGAAAATCTTCCTCCTGTCAGAGTCTAGGGCATGCCTTAGGACCCAGAGTCAAGTCCCCGCCCAGCTGCACACGCCTCAAAATCGTGTGAGACCCAGACCTAGCTGGCCCCACCCCCATCAAGACTTGCTGGGCAGGGGTGCAGCCTTGGGTCCCCTGGCCTGGCACCAGGTGGGGGTGCAGCCTCAGGTCCCTGTTGATCATTTGTTATGGGAACCCTGCCTCTGCTGTGGGCATAGCCATCTTATGTTATAGGAACCATGCCTCTGCTGTGGGCGCAGTCATCTTGTGACAGCATGAGGGTTAATTTGCATATTACCTCTTTATTATATAGGATTGGTACTCTATCTTAGCACTTGCTCCCTGTCTTGGTCCATCATTCATTGCAAGCAATTTCAGTGTAGGACCAGGTGTTATTCCTTTATGTGTTCATTCAGTGCTTAATCACTGGTGGGTAAGAACCACTTACTGTTTGTTGAGTTGTTGCTGAATAGAGTCAATACAAATGACATTTTGAAAAAGTACTTTAAGATGATTAATCTATCTTTGGCATGTGGGAGACATGGAAAAGTGTATATAAGAGAAGCTAGTTTCTGAAATCACTTATGGAGCTATGATAATACCTTAGTGTGAAATTAAAAGGGCCTCAACAATGGTGGTAGAAATGGGAATGGTAGTCAAGCACCAATATGAGAGAAAATTTGGAGAGAGAATACTCCATGTTTGGTAAGTAATTGAATGTGGGGTAAGTAAGTGTGGTCACGATGACTAGCTGATGACCAAAACTTCATGCTTTTTGTCAAAAAGTGACTGCCCAGCAAGGGACTATATTTCTCCGTCCTTTCTGCATGTAGGTGGAGCCCCATTGACTAGCTTTTACTATTGAAATGTGAAAGGAGGTAATACGTGTGCCTTTTAGTTCAAGGTGGTTTAAAGGTGGGTGAGAGATTTCCATGATCTTTTGCCTCATCTACTACCCAGAAGGAGAGAATTTCAAGGTCCTATGGGAGGATGGAAAGAGACACTTTGGAAGTAGCCTATGGCCTTGAATAGTCACCTACCAAGTGAGAACTAAGAGCACTGAGACTGTGCTTTACATGAGGCATAGGTTGCTATTGTGTTAAGCCTCTGAGATTTTAGTTTATCTGTTACAGCAGCTAGCGTTGTCTTAATTAAAATAGAAAGGGGCAGGAAAAGGCATGGATGCCTGCTGGTTCCTGGGGACACCCAGTACTTTGGAGAATGGTGGTGTTCTCCTAACACAGTGGTTGGCAAACTGCGGCTCACAAGCCACATGTGGCTTTTTGGCCCTTTGAGTGTTCTAATGCCACTTCTTCAAAATAGACTTGCCCAGGCCGAAAACCGACTTCTGTGCATGGGCCAAGAAGTTTCAGTCGCACTGTACATATGTGCCTGCCCGTGGTATTTTGTGGAAGAGCCAAACTCAAGGGGCCTAAGAGCCGAATGTGGCTCGTGAGCCATGGTTTGCTGACCACTGTCCTAACATAATGAGAGGTTATCAAGAGCAGGACCATTGAAGAGGAAAATAGCAGTACCCAGCCAAATGACATCACCATGTGAGGAATGTGTCCAAAACTGGTAGTCAGAAGGTTCAGTTCTAGACTCAGTTGCCCCTTTAAAAAGTATGTCTTTAAACAAGCCCCTTAACTTTTTAACCTCAGTTTCCTCATCTGTAAGATAATATATGGAACCATGTTTAACAAGCAATAAAGAGCTATTCCAATGAAAAATGACATTATTATAATATCATCACCCCCTTTTAAAATGATAGGGAACCTTACAAGTCATCTAAGTGAGAAAAACACTAAGTCTCATATGACAGTTACTATAACATTAACTCATATCATATTCATGACATAGTTACTATCATTGCCATTACCAATTTATCAATGAAAACAATTAAAACACAAAAGGGTTAAGTAATTTTTCCAAGGTCACACCACTAGTAAGTGGAAAAGTAGGGATCAAACCCAGGCAGCCTAGCTCTCAAATAGGTGTGCTATTTGCCACCAGACAAAGATGTCTGCTCTCGGTACAGTATCTTCAGTTTAGATGTGGAAAGTCAGGTCATGTCACACAGGTGGTTATGCACTAAATATAAACTACAGTGACAGAGAAGGCAATTTTCTCCCCGGGAAAATTTTAGTTTCTTATAAAAGGCTGGTTCTGCAGAAAATCAATGAGCTGAGACTACATAAATTACTAAAAAAAACTAAACCAGATACATGAGCAGAATATATGTTGATAGGAGAAAAGACGAAATGAGGCTTACCATGGCCATATCTTTCAAATATGAAACAGGAGGGATAAGCAGATGAATTTATTTAAATGTTTTCTAGGTAAACCTTTCGTGTGGTTCTAAGACATATCAAGGTCCTTAGAGAAGTTAACTCCAGTCCCTTGAACCCTTTCCAGTCCAGAGCAGAGAAATGGCCCCAGGGTGACCCTGAGGCCAGATCAAGCTCCACTTTCCTCCTGAAAGCTCTTAGCCAGCATAAACCAAGATTGAGAAGCTGTGAGGAGAGCCCACAGTATCCCCCTCCTCCTTGATTCTCCTGAGTTACTCATCCCTGAGGAACCTGAACACGTACCCAGAGCCCCTGACAGTCTGTCGAGGTCTACTGAGCCTCCTTCTGGACAAAGCCACCTGTGAACAAGACTCTGCCCCTCCAGACACTGTCCAAAGCAAGCATGTCAAACTCAAAGGCTAACACGGGCCAAATAAACAAGATTTAAGTTTATGTGGGCTGCAAAAAAAAACCCCACAAAAGCTTCAATTTTCATAGAAACATAGGTTAAATTGATAGAGACATGCTGAACACAAAGGCCTGAAATAAATGAGTAATTGTTAACATAAAATAATTAAACATTTTAATAAAAATTAATATTTTTTTCTTGAACATTATTAACTTATCAGATACTGAATAGCTGCACAAATTAATAAGCACAACACAAATAAACCTATTTTTCTTGTTCTCAGAAAGAAAAATACTTCTTGTTGTGCACAGCAAACAAGTCAGTACAATTGACTTGTGGCAATTGGCTGCTAAAATATTTTCTGCTACTATTAGAGAGAAATGGTGTGCCTGTGCATAAGGTGAAATGAATGCAACACGATTATAGTCATCAGTCATTAGTGAACATTATAGTTTGTTATTAATAATTACGTATAACAGGATATTATAAAAATTAAGTTATAAAATTTTTATTAAAATGTTTCTTACATACCGTTATATTGACTGGGCTGCAAAAATAATCATGGGCTGTGAGTTTGACATGCTTGGTCTAAAGCGATCATGTGAAAGAATGGCTTCTCCTAGTATCAGACCATTCACACTTTGCTTACATTCAGATCAGAGAAAATCTCGTGTTTCTGAAAGCCCCAGAGGCAACATGGTTCACCCCTGGAACCAACTGATGCCAGGATCCACATGTCTCACTCATTCCTACTGATTGTTTGTGGAATGTCTTCATTCTCTTAAGACACAGGTAGAACAGATGAATTTCCAGATGGCTAGATGGATCCTTCCCTTTTCCCACATTAAGAGAGATGCAGGTCTATTAGCTGCTACAGACCTGCATAGACACTTTTAAATGTTTATCATCCTTATACAAACTATTTATTACTGACCATTCATTGACCTTGAATATTTTTTAAAAGACTCAAAAATCAAACATCATGAAATGTGAATAAATAAGATAAAATCAAGAAGAAAAAACAAACCCTAAGAACAAAAAAAGGAAAGGTTAAAGTGGGGGGATTTGGAGTCCCTGATGAAGAGAAAAAAATCAATGACTACACAGACATATTTTTCTCCCTGTCCCAAAGCCAGGGGTCTAAAAATACAGACAACACCTACCTGCCCCTGCATCACAGGCTAATGCAGAAAGGCAGAGAAATTAGTTATTTTTTAACTTTGGACTTCACCACATGCAAAGCCTCTTCTAATTGGTGTTCACAACAACCCTTTCATAAGTAACTGGGATTAAAGTATTTAAGAGACTAGCTCAAGGTCATAGAGTTCTAAACAGAACAAGTCTACAAATCCCAACCCCAGCCTCTGTGCCCCACTCCCTCTTGCGTTGCCATGTCGCCCTGTGAACTTGTTAAAAACAGTCCCTGCCATCAAGCAGCCGAAGGAGGGAGGATGAACTACTTCTTTAGGGCTCAGGGTATTCACTTGGAAAATGAGGTTACACTAGAAATGGATGATACAAAGTTCTGAAAGTCTATGAATCCAGACTCTGAAAGGCTATGAATCCAAGAGTCTGTATATCCATGAAGACTAACAAACCAGTTTTTTAAATTGCAAGTGATGATTTATTAGTGGATTATGAAATTAATTTACTGAGTAGGCACCAATATCTCTTTTTTCCCCTCTCAAAGTGAAATTTAACAGAAAAATTTTGAACAGAGTAAAATGGGTAAGGTAGAGGGGTGGGAAATGGAGTGGGATAGGATAGGGAAAAAATGCCAGCATGCATCCATGAAGTAAGCATGAACATTGTTTTATGTATATGTACTAAGTCATAATATACAATTTACTTCTGACTACGGGACACAGTAAAATATGATGGAAACTCAGATTTAAATTATAGACTCACATGACATATATATCAGAGTTTTACTGTATTCCTCAACGATATATGCACTCACTGTCTTTTGTGGTTTATTTTGGCACTGGGTTGACCGTTTCTCCTTTGGCATATTTTCTGCTGGACCAAGAATTCTCATCCTTTCCTTCCCTTTCTCACTTGCTCAGTATCATCCTCCTTGGGGAGGCTCCTGACTGCGACCAGAGAGGTGAGGTCTGAAGGAAGGGGAGGCATCCACGTGTTGGGTGGAATTGCATGTGTTGCTGAGCTCATGACTTCTGGTTTCCTGAAAGAGGGAAACACAAAGAGGGATGAAGAAAGTCTGATTGGGATGATAGCAAAGGCCTTATAGATTCTGGACAATAGTAGTTTCATTGTCTGGGACCTGGGGCTACAATTAGCCACATCTCTGGCTCTGCTGCCTTCTCCTTGCAAGAGGGTGATTAACAAATGTGCAGTCTTCAAATAAATGCCTCTTAGAAGGAACCTATGTCTAGGAAAATGGGGGTTACATCAGCTTTCCCAAGGCTGGCTGCCCAGAGGAAATTGCCTACATTCATACAAGAAATGGATGTTTGAGGAGAAAATGTTGAGGTCTACAGCTTCTAGTCTGTTGCTCAAAACCACTCCCCCAAAAAAGGTTTTGCCCATTCTAGTTCAAGTTTAAGCAGGTGAGACAGGAGCTCCGTGGAGTTGGAAAGGAGTTCCTTGACCCTGGAGCCTCCCATGAGACATTTTCTATTGGGACCCTCTCCTGAAGTCTTTTGAGTACACAGCTCTGACTTGCATATAATTCAAAGCTTGAAGTCTATGTCATTGGCTAGAAGACAAAGCTCCCCAGGCTATCAGGTTCTCATTCATTCAGTATCTGAGATGAAAGTTGTTAAAAATGTAATGGAAACATTTAATTCTAAATGATCTGGGTGAAAACTTGAGATGTGGCATCCTAAGTATTTCTATCAGCCTGGTCTCAGGACAGCCTGGCTTTGAATAACGTCCAGAAAATTATTAATAATGAGAAAAAAAATCATTCCTAGCAGCCATAGTCTACTAAAGACATATGAAATGTAAGTGCGATCTCATGCGTACTACACAAATTTATATATTTTGGTCTCTCAGTACAGCATCAGCGCTTTCTCTAAGGGGCTATAGGTGGGGATGAGATGAGAGTGACCCCTGGTTCTCATTGGCTCTCTGCACTGAGCTTTTTTCTCAGGGGATCACAGTGTCCACTTTGGATCTGCCTGGCAAGGATGTCTTGTCCAGAGTTACTGTATTAAGCAGCCCCTGAGGCTTTTTAAAAACAACTGACCTGCTATTGACCTGTTCTGTGTCACTGGAGCTCAGGAGCAGTCTCTCTGGCTAAATACTTATGGGCCCCTTGTTAGATTATAATACAGATTACAAAGGCACAGCAACCCTAATGGCTCCCCCACAGCCCCACATACAAAAGCAGTTCCTGTTAGAAGAGCATGGTGAGCCCCTTCAGGAAGGTCAGGGCAGCAGAAGGACGCCAAGTGGTCTGTCTATCCAGGGCAGCTCCACATTTTCCAAAAAACAAAACTTTTCTTCACAGTTTTTCACAGTTCCAAAGGGGCTGCAACAAATTTCCACAGGCAAAATCTCATCTTTACATCAAAAATGGCTTTCAAATGTAGTACAGTTTTCTAATCCACTCATCTGCTGATGGGCACTTAGGTTGTTTCCAAATCTTAGCTATTGTAAATTGTGCTGCTATGAACATAGAGGTGCATATATCCTTTCTGACTGGTGTTTCTGTTTTCTTGGGATATATTCCTAGAAGTGGGATTACTGGGTCAAATGGAAATTCCATTTTTTATTTTTTTGAGGAAACGCCATACTGTTTTCCACAGCAGCGAATACTATGCTGCCTTTTATTTTATTTTATTTTTTTAATGAATTCTTACCATCTGCAACAGCATGGATGGAACTGGAAAGCATTATGCTAAGCAAAAAAAGCCAGTCGGAGAAAGATAAATATCCCAAGATCTCACTCATTTGTAGAATATAATGAACAACATAAACTGATGAACAAAAATAGAACTAGACACAGAAGCATCCAACAGACTGTCCAACCTATGAAGGAAGAAGGGGGGGGGAGTTAAGAGATCAACCAAAGGACTTTTATGCATGCATATGCGCATAACAAATAGATACTGTTGGGGAGGCGGGCGGTGAGGGCATGTGCTGGGGAGTGAGAAAGGCCAAGGAGAGGTTAATGGGAGAAAAGCGAGACTAATGTAATACTTTAAACAATAAAGAATTTAAATTAAAGATAATAATAAAAATGGCTTCCAGGAATTATCTTGCTATGCTTGTGACTGGACAAGGGATGTTAAGCATCATTCCTGCCCTGACCATAGTCAAATAAGTTAGGCACTTTCAGATAAGAGGACCAGAGCACTAAAGAGATACTTAGATTAGATCAAATCAACATTGACTGCACCTGTAAGACAGGAAGTTCACCAAAGATGACTGGAAAGGCTATGGGCAGTGCACATTTGGACAGGGTAGGAAAGGCTGCTAAAATGTTTGAGCACCTACTCTGTACCGCACACTGTGTTAGCTATTATGTATATTTTACTTCACTTAACCTTTTATCACACTCTTAGAAGAAAGGTATTATCTCCCTTTTTTAACAAATGAAGAAGCTGATGCTTAGTGAGTGTTTTCTTTTGATTTTGTTTTGTTTTAAGATATAACTGTCAATTTTTAACATATTATATTCAATGTGTGCAACTTGATAATTTCATATATGTAAACATTGCTAATTAGCATACCTATCCCCTCACCTAGTTACCACTTTTGTATGTATGGGTTGTTAGTGAGTTTTAAGTAACTTGCTCTAATATCAATCCCCTATTGACATGTGAAGATTACATGAGATAAGTAAGTCCTTAGAACTCTTGTTATAATCCCTAATATGTACTATTTGATGATTGTTTCGGTTTTCTTTACCTTGAAAAGTATGATTGTTATCATTAGCTAAGTGGACATTTGTCATTGGAAGAGACCAATGTGCCAGTTACTCAGGATGGCAGCCTAGGTCCAAGAACTAACTACTATAGCCCATCTCTCTTTCTCTCTCTCCCATGGTTTTCTTATTTATTTGTCTGTTTATTTGTTTATACCAGTCCTCAACCCTTAAAATATTATGAGATGGATCACAGGGAACCAATACATGTTTAAAATTCAAGTTTTAGAAAAATAAAAATATATAAAGACTAGGCCAAAAGCAGAAATGGAGACCATCAGGAGCTGTGCAGCTGCTATAACTGAACTCTGGTTTCCTGAGAACTGAGGAATTTATATATTTTGGTCTCCAACACACAGGGAACTGGATGAGTTGCCCAGCTTTCTTTGTTCAAGAGGAGGGATGTATGCCAATTCCTTAGAGGAAGTAAAGTATATCCTTAGATTTTTCCCTCTAGTAAATTTCCCCCATGAAGCTTATTAGATGCAATGCAAGGATAACATCTTCAACAACAGAACGTGCAGTCACAGTTTCAAGAGAGCTCTGTCATTTCTCTCAGTGAAGCCAGCAGGATAACAAAGCACAACCATGAAAAGAAGTCTCTTGGAAACCAAGCAAGATGGCCCAGGCACATCTTTCCTGTGGCTGGCTGGGTCAACGAATGAAGAGCAGAATATCTGAAGAAATGGGGGAACCTTTCAACAGTCCTCCATAAAAAAAAGTTTCTTTATGGAAAATACTAGAGCAGTCTAACATGGCTTGCCCCACCTTCCAACTCTTCCTCTTCTAAGGTATCTATTCTAGCAAGTCCCCATCGACACTGGGCACAGGTGGTTAGAACAGAGCAGGTTTTCATCAGATGGCCTGACACCTGTGAAGTTTGGCCTGAAAGATGAGCTGAGCCCAACAGATTGTTCCCAGGAATTTTAATCTAATGCTCCAGTTAGATTCAGAAATGATTCTAAAGGCAAGAGTAGGAAAAATTGGGATGGGCAATTGCTGAGGTGGGGGAAGAGAATGTAGATGTCATATGGAAGCAGAAACAGCCAACTGGTAAAGAGTAAGAACAGAGCAAATCTATACTCAGAAAGAGAAGCAGCATGAATGAGAGACTATGCAGCTCCTGAAAGAGAGACTGTGATCATATACTGATCCCCAAAGCTGCCTTGGATCCAAAACCATCTCCCATTCCCAGACCTAGCTATGATGAGTCTTGATTTTGGATTCCTGGAAAGCTCTGGATTCTTACAATAAATTGTAAGAATATTTTTATTCCTTGAAAATAAGCAAGCCTGACTAGAACACAAGCCTTTAATAGGAGTTAGACAATAGGCAGTAAAATGTTCTAGTTTCTACATTGCAGGCACTGTGTTGTTGAATGAGGGCAGATCCAATACATGAGATATCAAAAGCAGATAGCGTAGCACACAACAATGTGGACGAACCTCAAAGGCATTATGCTGAATGAAAGAAGCCAGTCTCAAAAGGTTGCACTCATCATTCTATTAATATGTAATTCTTAAAAACACAAAATAATAGTGATGGAGAACAGATCAGTGATTCCCAGCAGGGGTTGCGGGAAAGCATGACTATAAAGGATAGCACAAAGGAGTTTGGGGGTGATGGAACTGGTATATATCTTGATTATAGTGGTGGTTATACAAATATATACCTGTGTTTAAATGCAAAGAACTGTAAGAAGCAAAGAAAGAAGAGAGAGAGGAGGAAGGGAAAAAGAAAGGGACAGAGAGGGGTAAAGGATCACCTCTCTCTTGAGTAAGTAGAGTCACTAAATAGACCCTCACTCAGCCAGACTGGAAGGCGAGCACACTCGCAGCAAAATTGCCTTGGCATATTTCTCAGTGGCCTTAGCCTTATCTTTCTGTCCCTCAATGCCTCCTTTTCTTCTTGACTGGCATTTCCTTCATAACAAAGTCAAGCCAAGGAAATGAGCAATGCGAGTGGAGTTTTATGTATCAGCCAAGAGGTGAAACAGATTTTGATGGCTCAGATTGGGTCTTGCCATTTTTCCTAAAACCACACCATAAACACAGAAAATCCTCTATTCTTCCTACAAATGATCTTAGTATGAAAGAAGCAAGATAACCTAGAAGCAGCACTGAAACTTCTTAGGAATAAGGAAAGAAAATGTCTACGGCAGGGACTAGACTGATAAGAGGGTAGGAAGAATTAAAGCAAAAGCAGCTTTCACTCTAATCAGGATGCTTAGGCCCAGGAATTTGGGTTAGAAAGCAAAGCCTTTGCCTGCTCTGGCTTAAGCAACTTGGGCCTTCCCATTGAGGCAAGAGGGGATCTTCCACACAGTCCAGCCCAGCTTTCTGGACCTGGCTCACAGTGACATCTTGCTTTTCATCACTCCTTTTTCCTTACAGACATTTTCTTTGGGAATCTTGCAAGAACACATGGCTAGGACAGCACATAAATGAGCATTTCTGTGTCCCCTAACCAAATGTCCTCATAATCCTATCACAACTTTCCCCCGATGTGGCATTTCTAACAATGGTGCCCAGTTACTCTTGATATCCTGGTGCTCTCTGGAGTGGTTTCGCATAGACCACATAGCAAGGAACAAACATTTATTGAGTGGGTGGGAAGAGAGCCAAATAGAGAGAGAAAGGAAGTGGGCAAAGAAGGGAGGAAGTGCTCCTGGGATTGAGGGTAGAGGAAACAAAGGCATCAAAATGGAAGAAGCTGAGCCAAGGTGCAATTTTGGGTCAAGTTTGTAGAGTGGCTTCAGCCTGATCTTGCAGGCAAACTGGAGTACAAATTACCCTGCATCAAAGGAATGGGGCTTTCATGCTCCTGAGCCCATGGGTCATTGGATAAGAGCTGTCCTCAGGAATGTAAATGCCTAGGCACTTCTGTGTGGCCAGGCAGGATCGAGTAGCCCAAGGGGAGTAGCCTGAGGGCAGTCTCCTGCAGATGCCAATTGTTGGTAGTGATAGGACCCCAAAGCCTTATTTGCTGCACTTACTCCTCTCCAATACACACACACACACACACACACACACACACACACACACACACACACACACACAATCATTAGAGTTATTCAAAGTGATCTAGTTAGAGCACCAACATTGTCCAAGGCACAGAAGCACTCAAAAATGCTAGTTCTCATGAGGGTGTACCTTACAATGAGCTACCTCTGCTCCTCATGAGGAGTCAAACTGAATGAATTAGGAGGCATTCTCCATGAGAAGATTTACACCAGTAAGACAGGGAGTAGTAAATAAAAGCAACAGATTAGTGCACTATTACTAAATCCCATCATTTAGGTCCCTACCTGACAGATTTAATAAATGAGATCTATCTCAGTGGATGCACAAGCATAAGTACCACCTAAATCAAGTCTGCAGAGAATAAACTGACCTGATGGATAGCTATCCTCTAGCTCAGTATCAGCAATGCCTGGAGGATTTGGAGGGATTTGTGCTAGGAATTAGAGAACGTAATGTTTGCCTTGAATTAACTAATTTTTATAATCAATGTACTGTGAGTGATATGCTCCTGCCAAGGTAGATTTGTGACCTGCCTGAAGTACCAATTATGTTCCAATTTATACAGTAAAATCTATTTGGTAATATGAGATGTTGCAGCAATTTTAACACATCAGTAAAGATGAAAATCAATTTATTTTCCTTAGTATTTGGCAACAAACTTTGTAAATAATTTTTTTTTTAAAGTGTGGAGTTTCTGGAGCCAGGCAAGACTTTTGCCTTAACCTTTTGTATTTCTTGGCTACTGGCTGCGGGCAAGGTTTGACCCTCTGGGGTTCCACTCTGACATAAGACCAAGATAGTGCTCCCTGGGCCACTAACTTCTCAAGTTGTTGGGAAGAGTGAGGTCTTCTTCAGGACAGAACTGGTGCTGGTTGGATGGGCTAATCCTGAGCTTTAAAACTGTGTCAGATATCGCCACACATTGTTTTACCTGGCAAAGGAAGTTGGGAAGACATCAGCCTTCCTACATGACACATAAGGAAACCAAGTCTCAAATAAAACCAGAGATTTGCCAAGGATAAGGGTGAGACTCAATTTCTAGGTCTTCTGACAATAAATCCTGATTTTTTGTCTATGAAAGTAATTTAATGGTTTAATCACAGTGTAAGCCTGCGCTTGTCTTCTGAGAAGAACATGAGGTCTCTAAGACAAGTAGAAGGTTGCTAGGTAGAGGAAAGGGGAGGGGAACTGCAGGCAGAGTGAGCATGCGCGAGAGCAGGGAGGCTTATGAGTATGGTGAGATTTCCACTTGAGATAGAAAAATCTGGAAAGAGTATCACTCTACACTTAAAAAACAGCACATCCAAAATTTTTTTTGAAACCATCAGAGTTCAAGTGATAGGATAACCAACTAACCCAAAACCTAAGGAAAAACAGGTGCTTGCAAGAAGCGATTATGAGTCACAAACTCTTGCTTACCTGGGAAAGACGCTATTGGATATTGAAGAATTCAGCTAAAACTTAATGAATTGGAAAGGCTGAGTAGGAGCTAGTGAGAGTACTTAGAACCCCTAGACATGGAGTGGATATACAAGAAATCTGCACCTACTTGCAGTTTCTTCTTTATGGACCTCACTGGGCACTCACAGAAAAGTCTGGCAAGAGTCCTAAGAATTTATCCGGAGATAGCATTATAGGACAGAAATAGCAGCTGTAGGAAACCCAAGAAACCTAACCCAAATTCTACTGTTCTATCTCCCCAACAGAACAAAAGCTTTAAAATACTGAGGGGAGAGCAACACACACTGTCATACTAAGGGCACGAAAAAAATAAAATAAAACTACTGCAATTGAGGAAAGAATATAGACAAGAACCCTCTAGTCCTGGGGATAGGCAGGAGTACCTTCAGAGACAAACACCCAGGGAGGGGGCAGACGCTCTGAGAGCAGCACAGCCTGTGACCTAGGGACGGAGCACCTCTCTGAGGATATCTAAATAGAATGGCAGAGAGCACCTCTCCACTCCCTACCACTTCCCAGGACCAGGCTAACAATAAAAAGTAACAAATAATCAAACAGTGCTGAGAGACTTACAAGAGTGTGAAGAAAGACTCTCTTGTAGGCACAACTCAAAGAGACTATTGAAAGCTGAGGATAGAGAAGACATTAAGAAAAACCTTCTAACAAACTAGCCCCACCCTAACCAAAAGGCAATGACAGAGAAATTTTAGGTCTGCCATGCATTGAGTCTAACCACGCCAACAACAAACTCCAAGCCCAGGTCACTAAAAGCCTGACAGAAGAAAGGGTGTGCTCATTCCAGGCACAAAAACTACTTTCAGTCTCTATTATGCTATACAAAATGTCCATTAAAAATTACAAGGCATATAAAAAATAAAGAACGGTATTATCAATATATAAATCCCCCCAAAACTACACATATCATATTAAAACTGCTGAAAACACAAAACAACTTTAGAAATCTTTAAGAGAACCAGGGGAACCATAGCCAGTTTGGATCAGTGGATAGAGTGTCAGCTACATGGACTGAAGGATCATGGGTTTGATTCCAGTCAAGGACACATACCCTGGTTGCAGGCTCCACCCTTGCCCCAGGATGTGTGCAGGAGGCAACCAATCAATGTATCTCTCTCACAAAGTTTCTCTCTTTGTGTCTGTGCCCCTCCCTTCCACTATCTCTAAAAATCAATGGAAAAAAATATCCTTAGGTGATTATTTGAAAAAGTGATGATTAAAAAAGAGAGAGAGAGAGTCAGGGAGAAAAGATACATACAAGGGAACAAAGATAAGAATTACAGGAGACTTCTTTTCAGAAACCAAGCAAGCTAGAAGACAAAGAAATGAAATATTTAAAGTGCTAAAAGGAAAAAAGATAAACCTACTAACCCGAATTTTTTAGGCAGTAAAAATGTCTTTCAAAAATGAAGTAGGGAGAACTAAGATGGCGGCATAGGTAAAACACCTATCTTGCCGTCATACTCAACAATTTTAATACTACAACTTAACGAAAGAACAAATACCTTCCAGAATCACCAGAAAGCTGGCCGAGTGAAAATTTCACAAATAAAAGTGAAGATAAGACACTGTGACTCAGAGGAGCAGCGGCGGTGAGCATTGAAAGATTCGCGCGGAGAGAGGTTTGGAGCGCGCGCTGCAGAGAGGGCAGGCGGCTGAAAACTGGCCAGTTTTCTCCAACGGGGAGGCAAAGACATCCCACTGGACTGATTCTCCAGCTCTGGGCGAAGTCCAGAGAACCCACTATCATACGGGGTGAAAACTGGACAGTGGGAGGGCACGCCGAAGCTCGGGTGCTGCCGGGTCTGCTGGCTTGTGGAGAAGGCAGCTTGCGCGCGAACAGCTCGGCTGCGTGATGGCGCAGAGAGCACTCTGCGACTTGCTCTCTCATTCGGAAAACCGTCAGACTGCTTTGTTTTACGACCCTGGGTGAGACATTGCACATGCAGATTCATTTTGGGAGAGTCTGAATTCCCCGGCAGGCGGTGGAGCTCCGCAGCGGCTCTCTCTCAGAGGTGCTGGCAGCCATTGCCCCCTGCACAGAGTCCCCAGGGCGGAGCTAACGCTGTCTGCTTGGCCCGGAGACTCCGCCCATCCAACCTGAGCACAGCTGAGCTTCACAGACAATTGGCCTGGAGGTCAACCCTCCAAGTGCTAACAACGATTAACTGAGCTTAACTTCAGCAAGACTGTGCAGCCCATATCCACCTCAGGTAACCGGGGAGGCTGAGCCACTGTCCCTAGTAGGAAGTCTACCACACAAAGCTAATTGACCAAATCAGGGAAGCAGCCACCATGCAGCGACATGGAAAGAAATCAGATGTGAAAGAAATGGAGGAAAAAAAAAACGACTGGACATGAAATTCAAAACCATGGTTATAGGGTTTTTCAAGAGGCTCCAACAAAAGGTCAAGGCCTATAAAGAAATAAGCCAGACCACAAAGGAAATGAATGAGTACTACAAGGAAATGAACAAGACCCTCAAGGATATAAACGAGACCTGCAAGGAAATGATAAAGACCAATGTGGAAATGAATGAGTCCTACAAGGAAATGAAGGAGACCCTCAAGGATATAAAGGAGACTCTCAAGGATATGAAAAAGGACCAACCAGAAATTAAGCATACACTGACTGAAACAAAAAGTATTATACAAGGACCTAAAAGTGCTCTGGAGCACCCCAAGAACCAAGTTAAACATTTGAAATACAAAGAGGTAAAATCCATTCAGCTGAAAAAGCAAGAAACCAAAAGAATCCAAAAAATTGAAGATAGTGTAAGGGGCCTCTGGGACAAACTCAAGCATACCAACATCCGAATTATAGGGGTGCCAGAAAAAGAGAGAGAGCAAGACAATGAAAACCTATTTGAAGAAATAGTGACCGAAAACTTCCCACACCTGGTGAAAGAAATTGACTTAGGAGTCCAAGAAGTGCACCGAACCCCAATATATAGGAACCCTAAGAGGACCACACCAAGGCAAATCATAATTAAAATGCCAAGAGCAAAAGACAAAGAGAGAATAATAAAAGCAGCAAGAGAGAAACAGTTGGTTACCTATAAAGGAGCACCCATACAATTGTCAGTGGATTTCTCAACAGAAACGATGCAGGCCAGACGGGAGTGGCAAGAAATATTCAAAGTGATGAACAGCAAGAATCTACAACCAAGATTACTCTATCCAGCAAAGCTATCATTCAGAATTGAAGGTCAAATGAAGGGCTTCGCAGATAAGAAAAAGCTAAAGAAGTTCATCACCACCAAACCAACATTATATGAAATGCTGAAAGATATTCTTTAAGAATAGGAAGAAGAAAAAGGTAAAAATATAAATTATGAACAACAAATACACATCTATCAACAAATGAACATAAAAATCAAGTGAATTGATAGGCTGTTGAACAGGATAAACTGGTGAATATAACAGAGACATGGACATAGAGAGGGAATGGACTGACAATTCTTGGGGAGTAAAGGGTTTTGGGAAGTGCACAAGGGACTGGACAAAAATCTTGCAACAATGGGAGAGAACAGTGGGGAGGGGGAGGTGAGGGTGGAGGGTGGGATAGGTACAGGGTGGAGGGGAGCTATAGGGGGATAAAAAGGGGAAACAGTGTAATTAATAAACTGAACAATAAAGATTAAAAATAATAATAATAAAAAATAAATAAAAATGAAGTAGAAATACATTTTCAAACAAACAAAAACTGAGAGAATTCACTGCCAGTATACTTGCAATAAAGCAGTACATTACCAACAGAAACTTAGATCCACACAAAGAAATGACAAGCACTGAAATGGAATAAATGAAGGCAAAAATAATTTTTTTCTTAATGACTCTAAAAATAGTTGACTATTTAAAGTAAAAATAGTAACAATGCATTGTGTATTTATATCATATGTACATTAAAATATAAAAGTAGTACAGAAGATGAAAGGGAAGAATTGAGACTATACTTTTTTAAGGTCCTGACATTATACACAAAGAGGTATAATATTATTTGAAGATGTACTTTGATTAATTACATATGTACTAACCTGTACATTTTAAAGTTATTGGCAATCACTAAACCATTACAAAGAAAAAAGTGTAAATAATAAGCCAATAATGTTGATAAAATATAATTAAACAATTCTTGATTAATCTAACAAGGTACAAAATAGGAAAAACTTTTAAGACTAATGGAAAAACTACAAAACCACTATCTAAATGGTAGACCACCATTTGCAAAACAAACCTTATCAAATTTAAAGGAATAGAAATCATACAAAGTATGACCTCTAAGCACAGCAGAATTGAACTAAATGTTGTAAAAGAGGATCCCAGCCAAAGTCTAACTAGAAACCTGAGGACACCAGGTTGGGAAAGCTCAGTTGGCTTCTAGGACTATGCTGTTTTCAAGGCATATGTTGCACATGCTGATCAAGACAGGCAAAAGCTTTACAATTCTTTCTGAAGCCAACACATGGTAGGAAAATTATTTGGGGTTGTCACATTCTTTCCCATCCACCAGGAAATACCAGTGCTTTGCTTTGACTTGTGATGCATATACATTGAAAGGCTATGAAATATAGACTGATGTCTGAGAATCCAAATCCAAGGCCTCCTGCTGATTACTCATGCCCTATTTCTTCCCCCTCTATCAGATCATTCAGCGCAAGCAATACAAAGTAATGATTCAACCCTGGGGCCTTACAGACCTAGCAAGATAGGCCCAATCCTTGTTCTACTGTTGACAAGCTATGTGGTTATGGGCATACTGCTTAACCTCTCTAAACTTCATTTGCTTATCTGTCAAGTGGAGATAACAATTGTACCTATTGGTCTTGTGAGAATTAAATGAATATGATGTATGAAAGTACTTAGTACAGGATGTACAGACTACAGTCAGTACTCAATAGAAAGGATTATCACCATTATCATCCATTATTATTTTTCCTAGAAAGAAATTCTCTGGGGAAGTTTCCCATAAGACTAAAATACATGTGGTGTTTAGAGACCATTTATTTAAATTTATAACCTGGCTAGAGACATAAAATCTATAGGTGGGAAGAAATTAAATCTGCTCTGGTTTCCTGTCTCCTCTCTGGGAAAGTTGTGGCGAGGGGGGGGCGGGGGGGGGAGGGGCGGGGGGAATGGAGCCAAATATAAGGCTGCCTTATATAGACTCTCACAGGAAGAGTCTGTCCCAAGTTGTTTTCTCTACCTGGGTGTTGGTGCTTGGAATGTCCTTAACCAAAAACATTGTCATTCCACAATAGAAATGTGACTTAAAATATATGAAGTGCTGGGATATGTGATACAGAGTATTACATTTCTATTAAAATAAAAAAAAGTGGATTTTAACAGACTGTCAAACCTCAGAGAGAAGGCAGGGGAAGGTTGGTGGTGAAGAGGGGAGGTGGAGTAAGAGATCAATCAAAGGACTTGTATGCATGCATATAATTAGCAATGGACACAGACACTAGCGGGTGGGGGCATGTGCTGGGGGTTGGGAGTGGCTGGGAAAAGGTCAATGAGGGAAAAATGAGACACATTTAATAGTTTAATCAATAAATAATTTTAAAAAGTGGGTTTTCTTTAGGGGAAAAAGCCTTTTATACATAAGGAATGAGGAATTAGGAGGTTCTCACTCAAAGTGGAGGCAGTGCATCCTGAAGACCTCCCTGGACCCCGAGAAAAAAGGCAAATGAATAAAACTGGAAGGATCCTGGAAGGCACACAGACCAGAGATCTACAGACACCAGGCATCAGGCCAGTTTGCTAGAATCACCTAAACTTTGTTATACATACTGATGCCTGGGTTCCACGCTAGACCTGCTGAATCTGGCCGCGGTGGGGAGGAATGATAGTATTTTAACAAGCGGGTGGAGCCACAGGTGGGAATCCCATCAGTCACACAACCTTTCACTTTACAGAGGACAAAACTGAGCCCAATGAAGTAACTTTTTCTAGGGTCACTTCACGGCTGTTTTCAACAAACTTGGCTCCGCTGTAATTGCAAGAGAGAAAGCAGTGTGAGTGGGCAGCTCTACTCACTATCCCACCTGCCCCTAATGGTCCACCTAGCGTTTTACACATGGTGAACAATGTCACCTGCCTGTGATCCGGTCTCTCCATGTTATCCACAGTGACACCTCTCTCAGGATGGCTAAGTCCAAACTCCTCTGTAAACTCAGCTTCTTGATTGTACTCTTAACTTTTCTCCAAACAATAAAACTACCAAAGGTGGAAGTGTCACCTTTGGTCCATAGCTGGCAGGCATGATTAGAATACACACTAACAAGAGGAAGTAGCAAGAGGCCAAAAACGAATCTGAAGGGAACAAAGTGACCTCTAACCACCAACAAAACACAGGTCAATAAGCTGAGGAAATCGATGGAGTGAAAATGGTCTGCTCAGGAAAATCAATAGGGTGCGAGTCAGCTGCATTCAGGCCGGTGGCCTTGTGTGCAGCTCTGATCCCAAAGCTGAGCTGCATCTCTCCTACTTCCCAAAGACAGCTCCTCATTTCCACCTCAAACTCCTCACCCAGCCCCTGCCTGTTTACCTAAATTTATGTTTCTCCCCGAAATGCCTCCTTAAGTGTTGTCACCACATGAAAATGTCCTCCATTCAGCCTCCCATGGCCACGGCTCTTGCCCAGCACCTCATCGTTTTACATCAATATTATTTTCAGAACCTGCTCTCTCTGCCTCCATTCTGTTTCTGGCACTGCTGGTGCACAAAGCTCAAGAAGACCCTGCCTCCTCTCTTTCCTATGACACCCCCTCCCCTCCCCCCATTATAAGACTTCCCTGCCAACCAGGCAGGTCTCTGCTTTATCCCTGCCAAAACTCAAAGCTTTTCTTCAGACTGGTCCTTAGCATACACGTTCTCTTCTCTCCCTGAATATTCAGATCTTCCACCAACTTTGGGTTGTGAGCTAAAGTGCCCTCTTCTCTACCAGATCTTCCTGGAATACCATCAGCCCTCAAAGCTCTCTCCTCTCTCACCATCACTGGAACATTTCATCTGCACCCCTCACTTCTTTACTAAGCAATATCCATTTTCACTGTCACAATGCTGGGAGGTGGAGGTAAGGGGTGATATTGCTACAATATTCTCAACTCTTGGAGGAAGGCATCATAGAGTGGAAAGCACACTAGGATGACACTTGGAAGTTGTTGATTCTGTCCAGCCCTTGCCTATAATTACTGTGGGTCCTACGGCAAACCTCTCAGGGATTTTTCTTAATTTTATTAACAAAACTAGTGGTTTGATGCATGAAATTTGTACATGGAGGGGGGGTTCCCTCAGCCGAGCCTGCACCCTCTCCAATTGGGGACCCCTTAGCAGTCAGACATCTCTCTCAAAATCTGAGACCACTGGCTCCTAACTACTCAACAGCCTGCCTGCCTGATTGCCCCTAACCCCTGTCTGCCTGATCTCCCAGAAGCTCTCTACCTGTCTGCCTGCCTGTCTGGTTGCCCCCAACTTCCCTCCCCTGCTGGCCTGATCTCACCCCCAACTGCTCTTCTCTGCCAACCTGATCACCCCTAACTGCCTTTGACTGCGTGATGACCCCTAACTCCCCTCCCCTGCTGGCCTGATTTTTCCCCCATCTGCCCTCCCCTGAAGGCCTGATCTTGCCCCCAACTGCCCTCCTCTGCTGGCCAATTTGGTTCTGATTAATCTGTCTCTATGCCAGTCAGCGTAAAAAGCTCTGCCTCCTAGGCAACCATTGGATTCTCACAGTTGACCCAGGTTTGGTTTCTGTGTCAGTCAGTATCTCTGGGGCTATTAATGGGGCCTGATCAGAAAGGCAGGGATGATCAGCAGAGAGAAATGGAGGTGTGGCTGCTTGACTGGCCAGATAGAAAGAAAGAGGCAAGTGCTGATCAATAGCTGTCCTACAGGCTATGGATCAGACTCTACTTATCTCTTCAGGCCTCTCTCTGGGCCTGATTCGCTGTCCCAGCACTGACTGCAGGACTTATTTCCGGTTGGTCAAGCCTCCGGTCCAGATGGACCCAGGGTTTTTATATATTAGGATAAGATTACTATATGAGAGATCTCTAAAGTTCCTTCTCATTTTAATATTCTGGATATCTAAAGCAAGAATTGTGTCTTTTAATATCTCCATAACACTTATTAACTCTTTGCCCTTAATCTTCCTTAACCTCTTTCCTAATTTATTAATGAGTTAATAATAATACCTTCTTCATAGAATTTTTGAGAGACTCATATATGATACTGCTTGTAAGATATACTGCCTAGTCTTGGCACAAAGTAAAGGCTTTATAAATTTTTGTTATTATTAAAAATTAGAAGAAGCATATTTGAATACCCTAATGAATAAAAAATAACTTTTAAAATGTAACTATTGTTTGAGGCAAAAAAATATCAAGAACATTTGTTATTCAAACAATAAAGCATGTTACCTTTCTGTTTAAAACAAAAAGAATTTTCTTCCCCTGAGCTAGGAATCTCATTTATAACAGCCCTTCTGCATCTACATGGAAAACAGAAACTCAAAGTGATTTCTGCAGCCCACGCCCAAGGAGGCCAGGAAAAGACAGTCTTGCCCACCCTAGATGGCACTCCTGAGAGTCAAGGTTGCTGCCCCTCTTGATAGGAAGATCAAACATCCCCTTTAGAGAATTGATGGTTGCTTTAACCTAAGACTCAGAGATGGAGATCTTTGAGAATATAATGAGGAGAAATCTGTAGTGCAGAGGCTGACAAGTTATTAAAATGTCAGTGAGCTCATTGAGTGAATCCTTTCCTTCTGAAAGCAAATCCACCTGATGATGCTTCTCTCAGAGTCAGAGGATAGAGAAATCTCACCCCCTGGTGCCCATTTACAAAGCCAGCCAAGTGCAAAGCAGAGGAAGCATGTCCTGAGACAGCCCCCAGGGACGAGATCACACTCTGAGCTAAGCCACTTAGAGGAAGAGTACCCACTCGCCCAATAGGAGAGTTTCAGGGAAAACCATGACAAGGCCACTGCCCCAGTCCTGCCATAAAATAGTGCGCAAAGAAATGGAGTTAGGCTGCCTAAGCAGATTAGGAAGCCAGAACGCATGGCGCTCCAGAATTTGAATAACCCAGACTAGATTTAGGGAGAGTGACAATGTTCTCTTGGAAATATAACAGCTTATTAAGTTCACAGAAGGAAGAACTTCATTAAATAAAAACATTTTACTACTGCTTATGACTCCAAGCATGTAAAGTATTGCTTCAAGAGCCACCAAATAATTCTTTTAAAAATCCAACATGCTTCCTCCCTTTGATGGAATTCTGCTGGGGCTGGGAGGCAGGTATGAGTGAAAGATGTACAAGGTGGTTAAAAGAGAAGTCAACACTTTGAAAAATGCATTACTCAGTAACTATATTATAGCTGAACAAGTAGTCAAGACCAACTTGTAAAAGAACTGTCACAGCATTTCTATAATCTTGCACATGCTCAGTATGCACCCCTCATTTTATAGGACACACATCAATCCTGATGTCTCAATCCATTCCGGACCCTTTATAGGTTGATGGTTGAAATGGCAGTCACAATGCCTTCTTTCATTTCCTTAGAGTCACAGGGAAAGTGGAACAAGCACAAGCTTTTTGAATTCTCTCTTGCAAAAAGTCAAATGGTGTTATATCTGAGGATAAGTTCAACCACTATCCAATTATTTTTAATCACCTTTGTTTTTATAGGGTATGTGTGATATCAGCACATATAAAAATTTGGTCAAAATTATTTGGTGACAAGGAAGAGCTCAGTGGTTGGAGGGTCAGTCCTCACACCTAAGGGTTGAAGATTTGATTCCTGGACAAAGGCCTGTACCTGGGTTGCAGGTTCAACCCAGGCCCCAGTTGGGTTGCATATACTTGGAGGCAACCAATCAATGTGTCTCTGTCACATTGATGTTTTTCTCTCTCCCCCTTCCTCCATCCCTTCCACTCTCTCTTTTAAAAAAAAATCAGTGGAAAAAATTAACACACACAAAAAAAAGAAAGAAAGGTGAGGAAGGCTGAAAGTGCATACAGTTTACCATGGTGAATTCTATAGGTAACAAGTGGGAAAGAAAATAAAATGCTATAAAGGAAGTCACATAGCAGAAAATACTACATTTAGGGCCAAAAAAAAATGGACACATGTTATTGCTGTGCCTCTTATCGATTGCAAAAATCTTATGTAAGTTCTTCTATTCACTAGGTCTCAGCTTCATCATCTATAAAATTGAGAAAATAGTAACCGCCCCTTGTAAAATCAAAATATTGCTTTTTTTCATGTAGGATCTCAGGGAACAAAATATAAAGACCAATCAATGATAGACCCAGATCTTTATATTTAACTAAGTTTCTGAATCTACTTCAAAGATCTATTTTTTATGTTAGTATTTCCTAGTTTCAGGGTGATCTGCATTACCCCGAGTCTCTGAGTCCCTGAGTCAGGAAGATAGATCATGTGATGCAGTGATAATCCAACACAGAGCTTCCACCATGGAAGCTGAGACTGACACAGGGGCACTCATGTCTTTTCACCTGTTTTGGTAAATAAGGAACAAGGGGCAAAATTTATTTTTTATTTTCTTTCCTGCAGAAAGTCTCATGGCCGGGTCTCCTGGATACTTTTCACATCTCAAAAGGGAAAATGTTATTTAAGTAGGTTAATCCTGTTTCTATAACAGACACTTCAACTTTGTACTATACCACGTTTTTTTCAGTCGCTGAGTGCACACACATGAGCCTGCATGTGCATACGTGTGCGTGCGTGTGCGTGTGTCCCCGCGCGCGGGTGCGCAAGTCAACCACAATAGAAGGACCCTGGATGTAGAGAGCCACCGATTGAGGAGAGAAAGCCAAAGTAACAAGCTCAATCCTAGTGCCTATGGGAATTACATTCCTGACCCATGGTGGTGGTCTCTGAGTCTGTTTCAAAAGTAGTTTCACCAAGTCTGGCATCCTTGCCCTCCCCTCAGTGTCCAGTTCCTCTGTCGTGCCAAGGCTGCCAGCCAAGGGACCAATTAGTGTCAACTGTGATGTCAACACATGCCTGGTGAGTCCCGCATCCAGCCACATCTTCCTAATGAAGCTCTGAACTATTTAATTAGGAGCTGCTCCGACAATTCTGTCCTTGTCACATAGCAATAGATTGGAACACAAGGGAGAAAATTTCCATTGAATCCATGCCACGGCATTTGCTCTGTAAATTGAGATGAGTGGGATGCATTCACCTTGCTAATGCACAGAAATAAGAGGTAATGCAGTCTCTCACCATATCAAATGGAAGGTACAAAGACACAGTCCTGCATAAAACAAAGGACATTTGTTTCTCTCCCCAACCAAGCATTTGTTTGCTCAGCATTTCTTCTTTTTGGGACATACATGTGCTTTATTTGAGGATACTGCCTTTAGAGTCAGAGACTTCTAAGTTTGAATTCTGTTCTAGCTTTTATTAACTGCCTGATCTTGGGCTAGATTCTTAACTTCTTCTGAGCCTTAGTTTTTCCCCCTGTTAAATGGAGATAATTATAACTAACTCTGAAATTGGTATAATGGTTAAAACAAATAGTACAAAAAATACTAAGCATAATTACTGAATGTCCAGTAAAGGATTCTTCTAATTCCTGCCATATCTCAATAATGTACTATGTTCTAAATTAAAAGATGAATTCCAGACCCAACTGGGCGGCTCAGTTGGTTGGAGCATTGTCCTGTCCACCAAAATTATTGTGGGTTTGATTCCCAGTCAGGGCAGGTTCAATTCCCAGTTGAGGTGTGTATGGGAGTCAACTGATGAATGTTTTTCTCTAACAGCAATGTTTCTCTCTCTTCTATTTCTCTCTTTCTTCTCTTCTCTCTCTCTCTTCTCTCTCTTCTCTCTCTCTCTCTCTCTCTCTCTCTCTCTCTCTCTCTCTCTCTCTCTTCATTCCTCTCTCTCTAAAATCAATGGAAGCATATCCTTAGGTGAAGTTTTTTTTAAAGATGAATCACTGTGATAAGTATAGCACTGTCTTTTATTGGCCTCTCTCACTCCAGACACTTGTCTTTTCCAACCTAGTTATTTCTTGAGTCCTTACATAATACTAGAGGCCTGGTGCATAAAAATTCATGCACTGGAGGGGAGGTTCCCTCAGCCCGGCCTGCCCTTTCTCACAGTCTGAGAGTCCTCAGAGGCAGGAGGTGACCTGGCAATCAGGGGAAAGTGATGCCCCATCACACCTCTGTGGTTGCCACTGCCACCAGCACAAGCCTCAGCCAGTCCTTGTTATCTGAGCTTTGGACGACCCTGGGTGGCTGGGCAGCCAACATCTGAGGCTTGCCTATGCCTTGGGCCAGCCCTGGGTGGCTGGGGGCTGAGGGGACTGGGGGACTCCAGAGACAGGTGCGTGGAGCAGCTGGGTCTTCCTGGGGGCAGGTCCGGCCTTGCCATGTGCCTGCTGTCCTGGCAGGGCTGATAGGACTGGGCACAGCCATCTTGTGGCTGTGGGTACCATCTTTGAGGGTGGGGCAGTCAGTTAGCATATTTTGCCCTTATTGGCTGTGGACACTGTCATCTTTGAGGGTGGGGCAGTCAATTAGCATATTCCCTCCTTATTGACTGAGAGAGCCACCAACTTTGTAATGGTGTGAGGGTCAATTAGCATATTCCTGCTATATTAGATAGGATAGATTTCAGCCACCTCAACCACCCCAATTGTCCTTCTCTATTAATTCCAGTTTGTAAGTAATTTTTAAACACTGTGGTTCCCAATTCTGAATCCTAAGTTGCTATCACAAAGTATAATGAGACTTTTATTTCTGTTGAACTGGTCAACTTGTTCACTAATTCAGTCTTGGATCCCATTAACTTTTCAGCAGCCATTCCACGTAAGGATGGGAAAAGGCCCTTCTAGCCCAAGGGCCAAGAAAAGGTAATTTATTTGGGGGAGGGGAGGACACCTAACTCCACTCATTTAAGTTTTTATTAAATGGAGAGGAAATGAGATCCTGAGTTATATAATTCATTTGTGATTATTACATTCTTTGAAAAGGTTAAGGTGCTTACCACAAGCATAAAACAGTAATCTGCATCTTTACTGCTAAAATTTCAGGAAGGAGAGTGGAAATTTGGAAAGCAATCATTTCTCTAGAGTTTTGGGAGACAAACAGTGTATTAGGATAAAATCTGAAAATCAAGGAAAATGAAGATAAAGAGTAAAATTGATAAAGAGCAAAATTTCAATGGTTCTTTCCTTTTAGTTCAAAAGAAAACAAAAGAAAATGTAGGTCTTTTCAAAAGCCAAAATTGCTTTTAAAAAAAAAAAAACAAGTATGATGGGATTCCTTTCTTTTTGTAAGGATAATCTTTTTAAACACACCTGTTTTACCCTTGAAACTACCGCTCCTCCTCCCTGAAGATGCCTAACTAGGGCACTTTGCCCCTGAGCAGAGAAAGGATGTTCCAGCAAAGAGACCTTCAATTACCATGTGATCAGAGCACAAGAGAAGATTAGCTGGGAGCAAGATCCACTTAGAGCTTTTTATTCCTCATTAAATCTGTACCCAAGTCAATAATTTTTTAATCTTTATTGTTCAGTTTATTAATTACATTGTTCCCCCTTTTTCCCCCTATAGCTCCCCTCCACCCAGTACCCATCCCACCCTCCGCCCTCATCTGCCCCATACTGTCCTCTCCCATAGGTGCATGATTTTTGTCCAGTCTCTTGCTCCACTTCCCACACCCTTTTTCTCCCCCAAAATTGTCAGTCCATTCCCTCTCTATGTCCATGATTCTATTATATTCACCAGTTTATCCTGTTCATCAGATTATTAATTCACTTGATTTTTAGATTCATTTGTTGATAGATGTGTATTTGTTGTTCATAATTTATATTTTTACCTTTTTCTTCTTCCTCTTCTTAAAGAATATCTTCCAGCAATTCATATAATATCGGTTTGGTGGTGATGAACTCCTTTAGCTTTTTCTTATCTGTGAAGCACTTTATCTGACCTTCAATTCTGAATGATAGCTTTGCTGGATAGAGTAATCTTGGTTGCAGATTCTTGCTATTCATCACTTTGAATATTTTTTGCCACTCCCGTCTGGCCTGCATTGTTTCTGTTGAGAAATTCTCTGACAATCCTATGGTTGCTCCCTTATAGGTAACTAACTGTTTTTCTCTTGCTGCTTTTAATATTCTCTTTTTCTTTTGCCCTTGGCATTTTAATTATGATGTGTCTTGGTGTGGTCCTCTTTAGATTTCTATATTTTGGGGTCCTGTGCACTTCTTGGCCTTTTAAGTCAATTTTTTACACCAGGTGGGGGAAGTTTTCAGTCACTATTTCTTCAAGTAGGTTTTCATTATCTTGCTCTCTCTCTCTTTTTCTGGCACCCCTATAATTCGGATGTTGGTATGCTTGAGGTTGTCCGAGAGGCCCCTTACATATCTTCAATTTTTTGGATTCTTTTGGCTTCTTGCTTTTCCGGCTGAGTCGGTTTTGCTTCTTTGTATTTCAGATCTTTGACTTGGTTCTTGGGGTCCTCTGGACTGCTTTTAGGTCTTTGTGTAATATTTTTTATTTCAGTCAGTGTATGCTTAATTTCTAGTTGGTCCTTTTTCATATCCTCGTAGGTCTTGTTCATTTCCTCGTAGGTCTTGTTCATTTCCTTGAAGGTCTTGTTCATTTCATTGTAGGTCTCAGCCTTTTCTAGGAGCCTCTTGAAAAACCTTATAACCGTGGTTTTGAACTCTATGTCTAGTCGTCTTTTTTCCTCCATTTCTTTCACATCTGATTTCTTTCCACTTCTCTGCATTGTGGCTGCTTTCCTGAGTTGGTCCATTAGCTGTGTGTGATAGATGTCCTCTAAGGGACAGTGGCTCAGCCTCCCCAGTTACCTGAGGTGGATACTATTGCTGTAGCCCTTTATGGGTTGTACAGTATTGTTGAAGTTAAGCCTAGCTTATTGTTGTTAGCACTAGGAGGGTTTGATCTCCAGGCCAATTGATTGTGAGGGTCAGCTGTGTTCAGGTTGGATGGTCAGAGTCTCCCAGCTGAGCAGGCAGAGTCAGCTCTGCCCTATGCGACACCAGGGTTTCTGTGCCAGGTGGTAATGGCTACATGCACCTCCAAGAGAAAGCCGCTGCCAATCTCCATCCTCTGCCAGACAACTCAGCCTCTCCCCAAATGAGTCTGCACCCCCAAAGTCTCACCCAGGGTTGTAACACAATGCAGTCCAGTGGTCTCCCGAGGGAGCAAGTCATGAGTCCTCTCTGTGCAGTCGCGCACTTCTGTTGCCAAGTTTACGTGCAAACTGCTGTTCCAAGTTCATGCGCACTCTCCTCAAGCTCACCCTCTCCACAAGCTTGCAGACCTCTGTCATGCCGGGTCTGCTTTCCCACTGCCCAGATTCACCCCTTATGAGTGTGGATTCCTGGGACCTCGTCTGGAACTGGGGAATCAGTGCAGTGGGACGCCCTTGCCCTCCCCGTTAGAGAAAGCCAGCTGGGTTTGCAGCCACCCACCCTCTCCGCACAGCTCCAAACGTCTGAATCCACGGGTATCTTCAGTGCTGCCCTCCACCGCTCCTCTGAGTCACAGTATCCTATCTTTACTTTTATTTGTGGAATTTTCACTCAGCCAGCTCTCCAGTGATTCTGGATGATGTTTGTTCTGTCGTTAAGTTGTAGTTTTGGAATTGTTGTGTGGAGCAGCAAGATAGGTGTTTACCTATACCACCATCTTGGTTCCTCTCTCTCAATAATAATTTTTTTAAAAATTCATTGGGGTGACATATTATCTAGTAAAAGAGTAATATGCAAATTGACCATCACTCCAAAACATAAGATGGCTACCCATGTGGTCAAAGATGGCTGCCCTCATATGGACACAAGATGGCCACCACAAGATGGCCAGCAGGGGAGGGAAGTTGTGGGTGATCAGGTCAGCAGGGAGGGCAGTTGGGAGGGAGGAGGCCTGCAAGGGAGGACAGTTGTGGAGGACCAGACCTGCAGGGTAGGGCATTTGGGGGCAACCAGGTCTATAAAGGATGGCAGTTGGGGGGGGGCAGGCCAGCAGGGGAGGGCATTTAGGGGTGACTGGGCCAGCAAAGGAGGGCAGTTGGGAGATGATCAGGCTGGCAGGCAGGAGTGGTTAGGGACATTCAGGCAGTTAGAGAGGTGAGCAGTTGGGAGCCAGGAGCCTGGGTTGTGAGAGGGATGGCTGACTGCTGTTTAGGCCCAATCCTAGTGGGATTGGGCCTAAACAGGCAGTCAGATATCCCTTGAGGGGTCCCAGATTGGAGAAGGTTCAGGTTGGGCTGAGGGACATGCCCCCCTGTGCACAAATTTTGTGCATTGGGCCTCTAGTTTTTAATAAAATTATTCCCATTTCAGGTGTTCAATTTTATAATATCTCACCTGTATATTATATTTTGTGTTCACCACCCCAAATCAAGTATCCTTCCATCACCATTTACACTCCCCGTTTACCCTCTTCTACTTACCTCCCCCCTCCCCTTTCCCTCTGGTAATCACCATACTATTGTCTGTGTCTAGAGTTTTTGTATGTTTTTTCTTAATCACTTTACCTTTCTCACTTAGCCCCACAACTCCCCTCCCCTCTGACAGCTGTCAGTCTGTCCTCTATCTTTGAGTCTGTTTCTATTGTATTTGTTAATTTATTCTGCTTATTATATTCCACATATAAATGAAATCATATGGTATTTGTCCTTCTCTGACTGCTTTATCTCACGTGGCATAATACTCTGCAGGTCTATCCATGCTATTGCAAAGGGTAAGATTTCCTTTGTTTTTACAGCTATATTGTCCACCACAGCTTTTTGTATCCATTCATCTACTATGGATACTTGGGCTGCTGCCAAGTTTTGGCTATCCTATCTAATAAAAGAGTAATATGAAAATTGACTACACCTCTGCTACACCACAAGCCACACCCACAGCCACACCCATCAGCCAATTAGGAGCAGATTATGCAAATAAACCTCAACCAATATGGCTACCACCACTGAGAGCAGGAGGAAGGCTTGGGTTTCCCCAGCAACAGAGAAAGCCAAGCTTTCTGCCCGCCCTTGCCAGCCTAGGCCTCCACTCAATGCTACAAAGTTTCAATTATAAAAGATACAGAAATGGCGGCAGCCACTGAGCTGGAGAGAACAGAGGCTTGGGTTTTCCTGGCAATGGAAGAAGCCAAGCTTTCCACCTGCCATTGCCAGCCTAGGCCTCTACTCCAGGCTACAAAGTTTCAAACAGAAATGGCTGCTGCCACAGAGGGAGCAGAAGGCTTGGCTCCACTCCAGGCTACAAAGTTTCAATTGTAGACATAAATTAATCTCATATCCCAGGGCTTCTGCTTGGGTCACTGGGAGGCGTGGCTAGCCTGCAAACCTCCACTGGCCCCTCACCCCAAGGGAATCCCCACCCTGATCTGGGACACTCTTCAGGGCAAACCAGCTGGCCCCCACCTATGCACCAGGCCTCTATCCTAATAAAAGAGTAATATGCAGATTGTCCATCACTCCAACACACAAGAGGGCTGTCCCCATGTGGTCAAAGATCCTGCCTCCATGTGGACACAAAATGGCCACTACAAGATGACCAGCAGGGGAGGGCCATTGGGAGGTTCCAGGCCCTGCAAGGGAGGGCAATTGTGGGCAATAAGGCCAGCAGGGGAGGACAATTGGGGGCAATCAAGCCTGCAGGGGAGGGTAGTTAGGGGTGACCAGGCCAGCAGAGGAGGGAAGTTGGGGGCAAACAGGCTGGCAGGGGAGCACTTAGACATCAATTAGTCTGGCAGGGTAGTAGTTAGTGGGTGATCAGGCTCACAGGCAGAAGTGATTAGGGGCAATCAGGGAGGCAGGCAGGTGAGCAGTTTGGAGCCAGCAGTCCTGGATTGTGAGAAGGTTGTCTGACTGCCCATTTAGGCCCGATCCCGGTAGGATTGGGCCTAAACGGGCAGTCAGACATCCCTCAAGGGGTCCCAGATTGGAGAGGGTACAGGCTGGGCTAAGGGACATCCCCCGCCCCCTGTGCATGAATTTTGTGCACTGGGCCTCTAGTTGTAAATAATGCTGCAATGAACATATATTCCTTCAAATCAGTGCATATATTCCTTCAAATCGGTGTTTAATAATATGTATTTTTTAAATGTCAGGGTTTTCTATGTTCAATGTCATCCCAATGCAACTGGAACATCTGCTAAGGCCTCACGTCCCTACAGAGCCAAGCAGAGAAAAAAGGAAAAATGGCTTCACTGGGCTAAGTTTTGTGAAAGCATGAGCAACCTGTGGCAAAAACAGAACATGACAATGACAAGGATGGGGAGTCAAACCTCTTGCATACCAACAAAGGAGCATTTTCACTGACAACTGAGAGGTGCAAGTTCCTTAATTCTCCCATCAAAAGCAGAACCAAGAGAGAATGTAAAATCATTTGTCCCCTCAACTTGAACATGGAGCCAGAAATGCAGAGGCCCAACTGCTGTAAACCAAGGACTTTCTTTAGGAAATGTAACAGACAAAGAAGGAATGACACAGAGAGACAGAGAGCCTGAGAGGGCCCAGAGAGAGATGAGACAGAGAAGTTATGATTCAAGGAAGGTGAAGGAGAGAAAGAGGTAGGGAGATAGAGATGCAAGCGGTCCAGAGTGAAGGGAAAAAAAAGGCATGAAAGGAAAACAAAGGCAGAGTGATAGTTAGAGAAAAGGCACTTGATGGGCAGGCCAAGGGAAACCTAAAGGAAAGGAAAAATAATGGGAATCAAAGTGAAAAAGGGAAAGTGGAATGGATGAATGACTGATGGGTTGCAAAGACATTGAGAACCTGATGAGTTTATGAGGCCAAGCCCTTCATGCATTTCTTCAGGGGACCTGGCAATAGCAAAGCATAGTCAAAAGCTATTGATGTTTGCTTTCCAAGAGCATGGACTTTGAGGTCAGGCAGATTCTGAGCACATATTTGGCAAAACGAAAAGTTTAGTTTTCATATTTGCTAAATATGAGTGATAACCTGCTTCACTGGTTTGTTATGAAGATAAAATATAATAAAGTATATAAAAATCCCATCATAATATCTGACACATAATGGATGCATGATGATGGTGAGTCTCCCTTCTTTTCCCCATACTAGGCATTCCACGTTGGACTTTTTAATCATTAATAATTCTCTGTACTTTCTCCCCACCCCACTGCAAAGCCTGGCTTTTGATTGTAACTTGTTTAAGGGCAGAACCTCTGTCTGGATTACAAGGGAATCCTAGGCACCTTGCACAGTGCTAGACATAAGGCCAATACTCAATAGCTGAATAGACAAATATTTATTGACAGAATAAATAAACAAATGAGGTAATAAATAATAGTCTTTCTTTGGGAGAAGTTTCATTACTATACATCAAGGTTAAGTGCAGAAAACAGAAACTACTCAATATAATTCCAGAAGAGAGCTTAATATTGGCTATTAGGGGCTTCCAAAGACATTGGCAGAACTGGAGAAACATCAGTCAGAGAGCTGCCACTCAACCATAGGTTTCAAGATCACTTCATGATGCCAAGCCACAGGTCAGGAAACTGATGCTTTGGCCATGGCCACAACCATCCTCCATACCCACAAATCTGGTGACTAGACAGGGATTCTGGTTCCCTCACTCCAACTCTTCAGATCTTACATGTGATGGCTCAGCTTGCCAGAAACAACAGCTATAGTAGAATGGCATCTGCCTCCTTTCTTCCAAATCTCAGCCCCAGCTCACCAAATTAAATAAACAAAATTTGCATCCTCAAGTCTGGACCATGCAGCTTTTATAGCTTTCTAACATATCCATCTAGAAAGAGGATGGAGTGAATAATGAAAGAGCCAGTTCATGTCAAAAAGTTCTTTCACTCGCCGAGACCAATTTGGCTCAGTGGACAGAGCGTCGGACTGTGGACTGAAGGGTCCCGGGTTCGATTCCAGTTAAGGGCATGTACCTTGGCTGCAGGCACATCCCCAGTAGGAGGTGTGCAAGAGGCAGCTGATCGATGTCTCTCTCTCATCGATGTTTCTGACTTTTTATCCCTCTCCCTTCTGCTCTGTAAAAAATCAATAAAATATATATTTTTTAATTAAAAAAAAGGTCTTTCACTCTAATGAGAGAATAAGTTTCAGTCATGACAAAGCAAGAGAAGAAGCAGAAAAGGCTAAGAGAAAAACATAACTGCTCCTTGGTTTTCTAATATTGCTCCTATTCAAAAGTGTGGGCCCATTATCAGACCTCATATGCCTTTTTGGGTTTGTAAAATTTCTCGCATCAGATGCAGAAGAACAAAATTCACCCCATTCCCCAAATATCATTCCTTCTATGACTTCATCCACATAGATGACAGCCAGCATTCTGGAAATCATAGTCATTTGAGATGGGATCTGTTCTACCAAATGTTTTCTCAGAATCTTGAAAACATTCCCATCTGTTGCATAGAGGAAGTATGTTTTCCAAACCAGCCTCTCAATAAATCATAAGCTGCGGCAGCCATGAGAATGGGTTTCAGTGTTCCACCTGCTGGGAATGTGACTGATCAAGGGCCTCAAGCTGCTGTTGGCTCTGACACCCACAGAAATTCATCACGGTTCTGGCGCCAAGGCTGCCCTTCCGACAAGCTGCTCCCAGGCAATGACTAAGCACAGCAAAGACAGGCTCTTTCCTGGAAGATATGGGACTCATTGAATGGGTGACTTTGGCCCAAGGACTTCCCCAGAACCTTGCCTGACTTGCTTAGAATTTTCCTTAGCCTGGCTCAGTAGTCTAGTGTGCTTTCATTCAAACTTTCTTTCCTCTGCCCTTCACTCAAAATCAGACTTGGATTCTACTTTACAGGCTCTCTTAGACTCTCTTAGCTTCCTTCCATTTCCTCTGACATTTTCCTAGACATTTTTCTTCATAAAATACTGCCCTGACATGTGCTTTCTGCTGAACCTGGACTATCACATGAGGCATGCCTTATGGCTAATCTTTAATGTCCTAGTCCCAACCATGTCACTGGGCTGGGGAGGGAGATGCTATGGAGGTGGGGATAAGAGGATTATTATGAGACCATCCAGAGTAAGCCTCTTATATAGGCAATGGAACCATGTTTTGCATATAACAAAAGAACAAATATGAGAGAGGAGGAAGTCGGAGAACTAGAGGGCTAAGAAATAAACATGACTACTTTATGACCTTGAGTTTCCAAGGTTGTTCCAATTTAAATATTCTGGCCCATCACCAGATCTCATGTGCCTTTTCAGGTTTGTAAAAACTTGCTCACATAGATACAGATACAGATGGACAAACTATACCTCGTTCCCTAAATACCACATATACATATATACACATCTCTGTATATGTGTGATTAAGGAGGACATTTTGTGTTGTTAATCCCTGTCAAGAAAAATAATCTCCATTCATAAATAAATAAAATATGTTTTAAAGCTTTCTTCTCCTGCCTGTATTAAGGCAAAATTTTTTCTCCTATTTATTTTTTTATTGATTTTCTAATATTGCTCCAGAGGAAGGGAGAGGGAAAGAGAGTTAGAAACATCAATGATGAGAGAGATTCATTGATCGGCTCTCTCCTGCATGCCCCCTACTGGGGATTGAGCCTGCAACCCAGACATGTGCCCTTGACCAGAATCAAACCTGGGACCCTTCAGTCCACAAGCTGATACTCTATACACTGAGTTTTTATTGTTAAGAGTTCAGTACTTTTGTTTAAACTTTAATTTAATCAGAGTTTGCCTTGCTTATTTTATTTCTGAGTATTCTCCTTGCTAGACTAGATACATGAAACAGATCTATCACATGATTATAGAAATCTGGTCTGTAAACTCCATATCAGTCTAGTTAAACACTGTAACATCAGTCCCTAGCACAATGCTGGGTATATAGTCAACATGTTAAAATGTTGCTGGTTATGTCTGTCTTGATCCTCATGAAGTCTGTCTAAGTATCAAAATAACTCACAGAAGAGTCTCTTTGCATTTTTTCTAATATTTGCTAATCCCTTAAACAAGGATATATATAGAAGGAACTGCATTTGGAGCTGACTTTCATGGTCTAATGTGTGAAGTTGAGAAAGGGATGCCACCTGCCCACATGGGAACTTTAGTGTTACTGGTTCCCATAAACACAGTATATTCAAATACTATAATGATTAAAACCAAACTTCAGCTATCCTTAACATCCCTATGATGTGAAATGTATAGAAATGCCCAGCACTCTGTAAGCAATCTAAGCTGTTTTGGGATTGCTTCTGCACCACTGTTTTGGCTATGGAAGACAAACCTGAAGACAGAAACTGCTTCCTGGTCCAGTGAGAGTCGGATTCATTGAGCCCACATACTCAGGGCTCCTTTGACTAATAGGACTCAATACTAAATAAAAGAAGAACTTGGGTTCTTGCCAAAACAGTCACATAACCTAATTATTAGCACCTTTCTTGGGTAACTTTGATTATTTGTCTAGAAATAATCACTTGACTTTTATTTATTTTTAAAATATATTTTTGTTGATTTTAGAGAGGATGGAAGAGAGAGATAGGAACATTAATGATGAGAGTGAATTATTGACTGGTTGCCTTTTGCTTGTCCCCTACTGGGGATGCAACCTGGGCATATGCGTTGACCTGGAATCAAACCATGACCTCCTGGTTTCATAGGTTGACACTCAATCACTAAGCCACACCAGACAAGCTAGAATTTGATTTCTTTAAAAATCTTTTTAAATAACAAAAATAAGACTATTGATGTGATAAGTTTGTGTCTTATGTTGTGATTTTTTTTCTTTATCTCTCCCCACCACCACCACCACCACCTTTTTCCTGCCACTGTGGATCCTGCCCCTATACAACCAGTCACAATTATCAAGTAAGAAGATTCTGACCTTCATGACTTTATTTTAAAAAAATTATTTATTGAGCATATTCCAGGCCAGACATTAGATTCTATGGAGACTGTGAAGAGCAAAACTGACAAACATTCTGCTATCATTAAGGCTTTAAGTTTTGGAGGCAGACAATAATAAAGTAATGTCACACATCAATATTCAAATTATAAACTAAGGAATGTGCTATGAAGAGCGGGATGCTAGGAGGCATCTCAGAGAAAATAACAAATTGAGCTGATTTGTGAAGCATAAGTAACAATTAACTAGGAAGAGGGGGGATAGATAAGAATTGAGAGGATGCTCCCAGACAGGTAGATCAGCATGTACAAAAGTAGGAAAACACAAAACATTTCAAAAACTGGGGTAAGGACCCATTGGCTGAGCTCAAGCATGAGAGGGAGTGCAGTGCAATGAGACCATGGAAGGAGACCACAGTCCGACAGATCATCAGGCCCTTGTACACATGCCAGGATCCTAAGAATTTTCCCTTGGGGCTTTTCTTTATTCCCCCGCCCCAGAGTTCAGTATCAGATCTCCCCCACGCTTGCATCTAACTCAGTTTTATATCTTCTCCTTATGCATTGCAAAGTCCTCTCCCAGACTCCTTCCTCCTTGAGAAAACACCAGGGCTCCCGTCCTGGACTAGCTTGCAACAACACTGTTAGAGAACCCTGGTCACTTCCTGCCATCAGCTCCGCCTCCTCAGGCCTGCTGTTTTTTTTCAGTGCAAAGTGTCTTGCACCTTTTTCTTCCACTTAGTTCAATTTATTCTCAAATCCTCTCTTTGTTGTATAAATGCCTGGCTACAAACCTACTGGGTAATCCTTCCCAGTAGGGAAAGCAGTATACCTATGCTTAAATGTATCTCTCAGGGAGGAGAGATGTCTCTGGGCACTGCATTCCTGGTATTCCCTAAACCTTCCACTTGAGCATTTTCCCCCAGCTCTTCTTGTCTAGCCCCTAGTGGAAATATATAAGATAAGGTCATTTACAACTGATTATCCATAAGCCAGTGGTTCTCACGCAGGGGTTATACTGCCCCACAGGGGACTTACGGAAATGTTGATTGTCACATTGGAACCCGGTGTTGATACTACTGGTGGCTAGTAAGTAGAGGCTAGGAAAGCTGCTAATATCCTAAACATCCTACAATATGTACATTGGCTCCCACAACAGAGAATTATTTGGCCCAGCTTTGACATGACAGTTCAAGGTCCACACCCCTCATCCCTGATTAATATCACCAATTTATCATAATTTATATCATTTGGTGGATAGTGCCTCCACAATGCACTCACATAATTACTACCTGTATTTGTGTGTACTTTTGTTGATTACAGTTGCATCCTTGTTGGCCCTCCAACATAGATATTTAAGGTCTTCAAGAAGCTGATACTTCATGTACACTTAGTAATCCAATACCGCCTGACTGAGCAATTGGCAACCAACAGTCTTACTCTGTGTTGAAGAGATGATTAGATTGTTGAGAAGTATTAGGATCTCCCTTTGCACATTCTCTTTATATGGGGATGGGGCTGCTCTAATGGACCCCAGGGCTCTCCCTGTTGGGAGAGATAGAGTTCTTAATAGTCAAGATAAAATTGAATGTGCTTTTGTGACAATATCCTCAAAAATCTCAGTCACTATAAAATAACAGATTTTATTGCTTACTCTCACTACACATCCATTACAGGCCAGCTGGGTTCTGCTTCTCCTGAGCAGGCAGGGCCCCAGGCTGATGCACGCTCTGCCCCTTCCAGGTGGGCCTGTTGAGCTTTTCTCAGGAGAGACAGAGATGCTAGAGAATCATGCTTCAGCCCAGAATCTGTACAGGTCACTTCTGCTCATGGCTCATGGAAATAGCCACATATTCCCATATAAGCAATAGCAAAAAGTCTAGAAAATATAGGGGGCAAATAGAATATTAGCTGAGCTTGTGTTCCAACTTCACCAGTTACAACCTGGGATAAGTTCCTGAAGCCTCAGTTTCTTTTCTGTGTAGATGTTACTTCATAGAGTGGTTGTGAGGATGAAATAATATATTTTATCTTTAACTGTGAGATAATAGAAATATATATATTGGTCTCTGTCCCCAGTTCTGGCACAGAGCTTCTGAAACTTTGTAAATTCCTCAGTGATGAGAGAACTAGGCACATGTTTTGTTCTAATGAGGCAACTCTGGCTGGGCTCCTAGGTGGCTCAGGAAAGACCAACTCATAATTAGAAGCTGATTTTCAGCTCTGCTCACAACTTCTCTCAAAATGAAGAGGGACTGGAAATGGAGTAATAATTGGTCATGCCTAATGAGGAAGCCTCTATAAAATCCCAATAGCACAAGTTAGGTGAGCTTACAGGTGCGTGACACACCTCAACTCCACTGGGCTAGAAGCTCAGGACTCTCCCAGACCCTGTGTATTTCTCCCTGCACTTATCTTCATCTGGCTGTTCATCTGTGTCCTTTCAGATCCTTTAATGAACTGGTTAATGTAAGTAAATGTTTCCCTGAGTTCTGTGAGCCACTCTAACAAATCAATCAAATCCAAGGAAAGGGGTGGGGGGAGGGGAACAGGATGGTCATTGTAAACTCTGATTTGTAGCCAAATTGAACAGAATCATTGCCCTCCTACAAATGGGATTTATTACAGCCCCCCCCCCTCTATTTTCTTTTCTGCATTTTCAGTTACCTGGGGTCAACTGTGGTTAAAAAGTATTAAATATGAAAATTTCAGAAATAAGCAATTTGTAAGTTTTAACTTGCAAATCATTCTGAGTGATGCAATGAAACCTCATGCCATCCTGCTTTGCCCCACCCAGGATGTGAACTATCCCTTTCTTTTTTCAGTGTATTCACACTGTGTACACTAGTCGCCACTAGGCACTTAGTGGCCATTTCAGTTGTCACATCTACTGTGGCACTATCATTGTGCTTATGCTCAAGTAACCCTTATTTTACTTAATAACGGCCCCAAAGCACAAGAGTAGTGATTCTGGCAATTTGAGTATGCCAAAGAGAACTGTCAGAACATGTATGTATAGGAAAAGCACAGTACAGGCTGTCAGTGGCCTTGTTCTCCACCTTTCTTTTGGTTCTACTGACACTGCCTGGCTCTTGTCAGCCTCCAGCCCACTCTCTCCTTGAGACTGAGCACCATGTCTTTAATTAAATTGCAAAGTTCTGATGGAGAGATATTTGAAGTTGATGTTGAAATTTCCAATCAATCTGTGACTAACAAGACCATGTTAGAAGATTTGGAAATAGATGATGAAGGCAATGATGACCCAGTTCCTCTGCCAAATATTAATGCAGCAATATAAAAAAAAAAAAAGGTCATTCAGTGGTTCACCCACCACAATGATGACCCTCCTCCTCCTGAGGATGATGAGAACAAAAGAAAAAAGGACAGATATTCCTGTTTGAAACCGAGAGTTCCTCAAAGTTGACCAAGAAACACTATTTAAGCTAATTCTGGAGGCAACCAAGATGGCGGCATAAGTAAACACCTATTGTTCTGCCCCGCACAACAATTCAAAAATTACAACAAAACAACAAAACAAACATCACTCAGAATCACCGGACAGCTGGCTGAGTGAAAACTCCACAAATAAAAGTAAAGGTGGGACACTGAGACTCAGAAGAGCGGTGGAGCGCAGCCTTGAAGATACACGTGGAAACAGAGGTTAGGAGCCGCCACGTGCACGGGCTGTAGGGCTGCAGCAGCAACTCCAGCTGGATTTCGCCAACAGGGAGGGCGGAGACATCCCATTGCACGGATTCCCCAGCGCCAGGCGAGGTCCGAGGTCCGGGGGACGCACCCTGGAAGCCGGGCGCGGCAGAGGTCTCCTAGTCTAAGGAGAATCCGGGTTGCTTGGAAAAGCAGTTTGCCCGCGTAAAGTGTGTGACAGCACAGACGCGCAACTTGCTCCCTGGCGATTTGACCCCTGGTCCCGGAAACCACCAGACTGCTTTGTTTTACAACCCTGGATGAGACTTTAGATGTGTGGACTCATTTGGGGAGAGGCAGAGTTGTCTGGCAAGGGGTAGAGACTAGCGGCTTTCTCTTTGAGGTGCCTGCAACAATTACCACCCAACAGAGACCCTGCGCGCAAGCGCCGCATAGAATGTAGCTGACACTGAGGCTGCCTGCTCAGCTCAGAGACTCTGCCCATCTAACCTGAACACAGTCTCCCTTCACAGCCAGTTGGCCTGGAGGTCAAACCCTCCTAGGGCTAACAACAACAAGCTGGGCTTAAATTCAAAAATACTGCACAACGCATAAAGGAGTGCAGTAAGAGTACCCACCTCAGGTAACTGGGGAGGCTGAACTACTGTCATCTACCACATAAAGCAGCCACCATGCAGAGACATGGAAAGAAATCAGGTGTGAAAGAAATGGAGGAAAAAAGACGACTAGACATAGAGTTCAAAACCATGGTTATAAGGCTTTTCTAGAGGCTCCTAGAAAGGGTCAAGACCTATAAGGAAATAAGCAAGACCTACAAGGAAATGAACGAGACCTGCAAGGAAATGAACAAGACCAATGTGGAAATGAATGCGTCTTATAAGGAAATGAACGAGACACTCAAGGATATGAAGGAGACTCTCAAGGATATGAAAAAGAACCAACCAGAAATTAAGCACACATTGACTGAAATAAAAAAGATCACACAAAGACCTAAAAGTACTCTAGAGCACCCCAAGAACCAAGTTAAACATTTGAAATACAAAGAAGTAAAATCCACTCAGCTGAAAAAGCAAGAAACCAAAAGAATCCAAAAAATTGAAGATAGTGTAAGGGGCCTCTGGGACAACCTCAAGCATGCCAACATCCGAATTATGGGGGTGCCAGAAAAAGAGAGAGAGCAAGGTAATGAAAACCTACTTGAAGAAATAGTGACCAAAAACTTCCCATACCCAGTGAAAGAAATTGACTTAGGAGTCCAAGAAGCGCACCGAACCCCAATATATAGGAACCCTAAGAGGACCACACCAAGGCACATCATAATTAAAATGCCAAGAGCAAAAGACAGAGAGAATATTAAAAGCAGCAAGAGAAAAACAGTTACCTATAAGGGAGCACCCATACGATTGTCAGAGGATTTCTCAACAGAAACAATGCAGGCCAGACGGGAGTGGCAAGAAATATTCAAAGTTATGAACAGCAAGAATCTACAACCAAGATTACTCTATCCAGCAAAGCTATCATTCAGAATTGAAGATCAGATAAAGTGCTTCGCAGATAAGAAAAAGCTAAAGGAGTTCATCACCACCAAACCAATATTATATGAATTGCTGAAAGATATTTTTTAAGAAGAGGAAGAAGAAAAAGGTAAAAATATGAATAATGAACAACAAATACACATCTATAAACAAATGAATATAAAAATCAAGTGAATTAATAATCTGATGAATAGGATAAACTGGTAAATATAACAGTATCATGGACATAGGGAATGGACTGACAATTTTTGGGGAGAAAAGGGGTGTGGGAAGTACAGCAAGAGACTGGACAAAAATCTTGCAACAATGGGAGAGGACGGGGGGGAAGGGGAGGTGAGGGCAGAGGGTGGGATGGGTACAGGGTGGAGGGGAGCTATAGGGGGATAAAAAAGGGGGAACAATGTAATTAATAAACTGAACAATAAAGATTTAAAAAATAAACTAATTCTGGCTGTAAACTATTTAGACATCAAAGGTTTGCTTGATGTTACATGCAAGACTGTTGCCAATATGATCAAGGGGAAAACCTCTGAAGAGATTCACAAAACCTTCAATATAAAAAAAATGACTTTACTGAAGAAAAGGGAGCCCAGGTTCGCAAAGAGAACCAGTGGTATGAAGAGAAGTGAAAAAAGTTGTGCCTGACGCTGTAACACTGTAAGGATTGTTCTAAATACTAGTTGCACTGCTCTGTTTATAATTGTTAATATTAGGCAAACAGTAGACAAATGCAGCAGCAAATCAATTGTATTAGCAGAATATTGTCTTCATTGCATGTGTAGTTTGGGTACAGATTCCAAACCTATGGCTGAGTTTCTTCCAGCAAAGTATCTTTTTCCTTTGCTCTGAATAAAACTGAATTGTGAGTTTTTTATAAAAAACAACAACACAATAGTACATATAGGGTTTGATAGAAATGGAATGCCATTAATACTGAGGCAAGATATAGCACAGAAATTTAGGGGCTATGATGCAAGGTCAGACCTCTAGGAAAACCTATTAACATAATCAGCATTCAGTCTGTGCTCCAACAGCAAAGGCTGAAGAAATGAAATTGAAAACTTTTATACAAATATCCATGGAGAAATTAATCACACACCAAAACAAGACATGGTGATAATTACAGGTGACTGAAAAGCAGAAGCAGGAAATAAAGCAGAATCAAATGACATTGGAAAATTTGAACTAGAGGTCAGAAACAAAGCAGGTGGTCAGCTCATGGATTTCTGTGAAGCCAACAATTTGTTCACCACAAATACATGACTCATAAACCAAACAGATGACCATATCCATGGACATCACCGCATGGCCAATTTAGACATCAAATGGACTATGTAATTGGAAGCAGAGATGGAGAAGCTGTATTCTCTCTGGCAAAATAAGACCAGGAGCAAACTGTGGTGCTGACCACTAACTGCTTATATCAAACAATAGAGTGAAGCTGAAGAATAACTCTAAAAGGATCATCGTGTCAATATATAGTATAAATAACATTCCTGATATATTTAAAGTTCACATAAAAATATTTGCAATATTAAACTTAATTGACTGAGACCACAACTGTGGGCTAAAACTAGAAATAACATTAGGAAAAAGTGCAAAAAGACAATATCAGAAGTTAAAAGGAGAGAAAAATTGAGAGGATGACAGGAGAAACATTAAATTGTTAAAGACAGATGAGAGGTTAAAGTAGAAGGTAACAAAAGCAGGGTTAGAAAGACTAATTAGCCCTTTTCAAAGACTCACATACAGATAAATATAACTGTTACAATGGTCAATGGAAAGAGATAGAAGAAAACAACGAAAAAGGAACAATAAGAAATATTTACCAGGAGGTTCAAGAAATAAAAAAGAAATTTAAAACTAGAATAGGAACGCTGAGCAACCAATAAGGAAGCCAATTAACTAATCAGGAGAAAACAAAGGGGAGGTGTGAACAGTATATTGAGACAAAAGCATGACAGATACCTTTGAAGAAAATTCCTAGAAATCCTGTAATTCTAGAAAGTGAAGCAAAAGCTGCCCTGAAAGTACTGGGAAGAAATAAATCATCAGATGTAGATGGGATACCAATATAATTAGTTCAAGCCACGGAGACAGAATCTATTATAATCATAACAAGAATATGTCAACAAATCTGAAAAACAAAACAATGTTCTATACACTGGAAACATTAATACCCATCCCAATCTTCAAGAAAGGAGATGCCAAGGAGTGCAGGAACTATAGAACCACTTCTCTAATTTCCCACACAAGTAAAGCAACACTCAAGGTGATGCAACTAAAGCTTCTACCTTATATGGAGAAAGAAATGCCAGAAGCTCCAGCTGAATTCAGAAAAGGAAGAGGCACTTGAGATCTAATGTGAGCATTTGCTGGATAATGAAGCTCCAAAGAATTTCAGAAAGGTCAGTCTGTGTTTTATAAACTATAGGAAAGCCTTTGGGTCTTGGAATGTATTGACTCTGTCGATCATAAAAAGCTAGGGCTTGCTCTGAGAGAAATGGGAGTGCTGAGCCCTTGAATGTTCTAATGCAAAACTTGTACTGTGGACAGGAAACCTCTGCCAGGACAAAATATGGATGGACAGAATGATTTCCTATAGTCAAAGGTGCCAGACAAGGGTATATTTTATGCCCATATTTGTTTAATATGTACACAGAACATACTATACAAAAAATTGGAGGGAGGGGAGGAGTATGGAGATGGGAAGGAAGGGAGAGAGGGAAGGGGTAGGAAGAAAGGAAGGAGGGGAGGACGGGGGAGGAGTATGGGGACGGGAGGAATAAAAATTGATGGGAGAAATATCAATTTCAGGTATTCAGATGACACCATCTTATGGTAGAAAGTACCGATGATTTTAAATGACTTCTGATGAAAATGAAAAAATAAAAGGCCAAAGCAGGACTGTATTTGAACAGCAAGAAAACAAAAATCATGACTACAGAAGTAATACACAACTTTAACATAAATAATACAGACATTAAAATTGCTAAAGATTTTGCTTACCCTGGTTCTGTTATCAAGACAAATGGAAACTACAGCCAAAAAAATCCAGAGAAGGCTGAGACTTGGAAGAACAGCAATGGAAGAATTAGAAAAAAATCATCAAGCCCTAACCAGTTTGGCTCAGTGGATAGAACATCAGCCTGTGGACTGAAAGGTCCCAGGTTTGATTCCAATCAAGGGCATATACCTTGGTTGCAGGCACAGCCCCAGTAGGAGATGTGCAGGAGGCAACTGACCGATATTTCTCTCTCATCGATGTTTCTAATTCTGTATCCCTCTCCTTCCTCTCTGTAAAAAACCAATAAAATATATTTTAAAAAAAGAAAAAATCATCAAGAGCAAAGCTATGTCATTGAGACCAAGGCTAAGATCAGCCATACTCTTGTGTTCCCAATACTATGTACAGATGTGAAAGTTGGACAGTGAAGAATGTTGATAGAAAAATATAGGTTCATTTAAAATATGTTGTTAGAGAAGAGCTCAATGGGTACCATCAGACAGATGTACAAGTGGGTCCTAGAGCAAAGTAAGTCTGAAACATTGCTAAAGGCAAAGGTGACAAAAACAAAGCAGTCCTACTTTGGGCACATCTGGAGAAGGCAGGGTTCTAGCAGGGCTGCTGAGAACAGCATACTGCGGACCTTTGTCATTCATGGGGTCCCCAGATGTCAGAGCTGACCCAATGGCATGTAACAAACACATATAGTTAGTTACTATTTGTGATTTTAGGCATCCACTGAGGGTCTTAGAATGTATCCCTCACAGATAAGGGGGACTATCATATTGCAATTGATATCTGAAGTACAGTGGGGCTGTTTTTGTGGGACTGAGCCCTTAACCTGTGGAATCCAATGCTATCTCCATGCAGACAGTGTCAGAATTGAATTGAATTGAAGGTCACCCAGCTGGTGTTGAAGAATTGTTGGTGGTGTGGGACACACACACACACACACACACACACTGAAATTGGGCTCAGAACACTTTAATAGCTCATGGCATACTTTATGCATATAGTATTGGTTAAATAAATGAAAAGTGATATTGTTATAACAATGATGACAATAATGATAATTCTGTTCTTCATCTTTGGGCCCTCAGCATGAGTAGGTCCAATAAATCATAATGTAAAGTGAATCCCAAAAGAGGCTACCGCCAGATCATGGCATCATGGTGATTTGTCAAATTTTCTTTTGTATCCCTAAGAATAAAGGATTTTACTGTTTGTTCACTCATCCAAAATAATTTTTGAATACCTACTATAATCCAAGTATCACACAAATGCTGAAAATAGAAAAAAAAAGACTTCAGTCCTGCCTTCAAGAGTTGAGCCTAGAGAAGGGGACAGTTTAGGTCTATGGAAACTCTGGAACAGCACCTTGCAGACTAGGAAGGCAAGGGTCAGATCACAAAAAGCAAACAGAAATTATGAGGGAAGGGGATAGTCTGGACAAGGTAGAATGACACAGCCTAGAAAAGAACATTTACAAAGGTACAGAGAGAGCTTGGTACATCCTGTCATTTAGCAAAGCCAGTGTACTGAGCGGTAGGGTCAAATGTAGAGGGACCAGCTATACAAAGAAGTTTAAGCAGGATAGTGATGTGATCAAATTTATTTTTGAAAAATTCTATCCAATGGGGTATATTAGTCTATGAAGGCAGCCATAACAAAGTACCAGAGACAGGACAGCTTAAAAGAATTTATTTTCTCACAGTTCTGATGGTTGAAAGTCCAAAATCAAGGTGGCTGCAGGTCTGGTTTGTACTGAGGACCTCTCTCCTTGGCTTGCAGATGGCCACATTCTTGCTGTGTCCTCACTTGATGTTTCCTCTGTACTGTGTTATCTCTACTGTCTCCATCTTCTTATGAGGACATGCCATATTAGATTATCACCCACCCTTACAACTCATTGAACCTTAGTTACTTATTTAAAGGTTCTGTCTCGCCGAAGCCAGTTTGGTTCAGTGGATAGAGCAGTCAGCCTGCGGACTGAAAGGTCCCAGGCTCGATTCCGGTCAAGGGCATGTACCGTTGCTGCGGGCACATCCCCAGTAGAGGGTGTGCAAGAGGCAGCTGATTGATGTTTCTGCCTTTCTATCCCTCTCTCTTCCTCTCTGTGAAAAATCAATAAAACATATTTTTTTTAAAAAAAATAAAGGTTCTGTCTCTAAAACAGTCACAACAGAGGCTAGGGCTTCAACATATGTATTGGATACAATTCAGTCCCTAACAGTGGACAACTGTGGTAGGAAAAAGGTAAAAGTTACAGCAGCAAAAAAAAATGATAAGGCCTGCATTGAGTTAGTGAGAGTAGGGACAAAGAAAAGTAGAAGAATCTGAAAAGTAAAATGTTGGTAGGATTGATGAGACATGGTAGCTGGTTAATTGTGGTATGACTTAGGCAACTTTTTGTAGAGAATTATCATACCATGCACTGAGGTGGAGGAAAAGTAGTATGTAGGCAAAAGGTGAAAAGTTCACTTTTTCATTGGTTTTCAGTTCCCGGGGGACATATCAATGACTAAATTAAACAGGTAATAGGTATGTGGTCTGGCTCAAGCAAGACATCTAAGCTGGAAATACATATCTGAGAATTGTCAGCATGGACAGGGACTGGCTAAGGGCATGAGAGTAAATGAAATCACCCAAGGAAAGTAAGTAGAGTAAAAAGAAGAGGTGGCCAAAATCCAAACCTCAGGGAAAAGAACAATTTAAAGAGTGAGTGGAATAAGAATTGCTTGTGAGGATGCCTTGAGAGAAAGAACCAGGAAGGTTATTGAGAAGTCAAGAACATTTGAGGCCACGAAAGCTGGGGAAGCAGAGGGTTTCAGGAAAAGCCTGGTCAGAGGGTTAAATGCCACCGAAACACTAACAACATGCGTTGCAAAATAGGTTACACATGCATGTATCACAACCATCGGGACAGTTCTAGCATAGCACGAGCGGCAGCAGCCACTCTGTGGAGGGGGCATCTGACAAGGGGACATAAGAAAGGGGCAGTAAACTAACTCTTTCAAAAATCTGTCTGTATAAAGGAAATAACAAGAAAAGAATAGAAACCAAAAGGGGATTTAAAATTCAGTTAAGGTTTTAGTTTTCCTCAGGTAAAATACTTACAACAAATTTATATGCTGAGAGGGTATGCCAGTAAATGGTAGACTGAAAATATAACCACCTGTAGAAAACGGATGGCATAAGGCTTCCAAGGAAACAGGGGGATACAGTCCAGAGTCCGGGGAAGGAACGGCATAGGATCTGTTATAGCGACAGATTAGGTTCCTGAAGTCAAAAAAGAAAGTCAGCATGCTGGACTCTAACTCCCCACCGTGGCTTCCTGTCACCACTCTGCTTCACTGGAGTTCTCTGCCTGCTCAGTCAGCTCCCTCTTTTTCAGGACAAACACATTTCTTCTGGTTGGGCTGTCATTAGCTGGACATCTGGAACTTAGCACAGTCCCAAGTGCCTCGTAGGTTCAATGAATACTTGCGGAATAAATAAATCTGGGGGTGAGGCCTTAGCCCCATGGTCGCAAACTGCGGCTCGTGAACCACATGCAGCTCTTTGGCCCCTTGAGTGTGGCTCTTCCACAAAATATCATGGCCTGGGCAAGTCTATTTTGAAGAAGTGACATTGGAAGAAGTTTAAGTTTAAAAATTTTGGCTCCCAAAAGAAATTTCAATCGTTGTACTATTGATATTTGGCTCCATTGACTAACGAGTTTGCCGACCACTTACTGAGCTTATTCAGTGCAGACCTTTTACCTTTCCATGGTCACTGAAGAGTGGACCAGGCAGTGGTCAGGTGAAAAGAAAATGCAGATACTCTTGCAGGGAAGATCTCTGGGTAAGATTCATTATTCATTCCACAAACATTTACGGAGTGCATGGTGCTGCCGTCAGCCATAGAACTGATTGCTCAAGGCAACTAATTCACAAGGACTTCTTCAAACTGGAGGATTCCCTGCTCCCTGCAAATGACAAATCAGTGGCTTCTACATGCACCCATCTGCCGTGATCTGGAGCCCAAATATGCTTTCTGAATCCCCAGCATAGTGAAGTGGATCACAACCAATTTTTCTTTCTGTCAACAGGAGCTAAGGAATAATTATGCCCAGTTGACATAAGCAGCTCCAATTGCCTTCAGAATTTGGCCTGAAGCCCAATTATATTTCTCTAGCTTGTGCCACAGTACATGAATAGTACAATTTGTCTCATTTCTTTCTCTTGCTTTTTAGAATATTCAAAAAACCTGGCTCAGTGAAACCAACCAAGCATGTTTTTTAAGAATAAATTTTAGCACAATCCATAAGCCAAGTTAATATGATATATAGTCTGAGAGAAATTCAGTTGAAAGCATCTAGATATATTATTTTTAAATTATATGCACATGAGTAAAGTATATTGCACACAAATAATTTTAAAATGGTATTGCTAGGTTTAATATAAATCAAGACTGTAAATGTGTACATGCACACACACATACACATACACAGTTCCAAATTCACCCATGAGCTATTTTTTAAAAAATTATTTTCCTAAGCTGTTTGAAATTTAGAATGTATGTTTTCAGAAATAATGGCATGAATGATGGGGAGCCTCCCAGGGTCATCTCCAAACACCAACTTCACCTCTAATTCAAATGAACTAAGTAGACTGGTCTGGTTCCCCAGGAGAATAGGGAAGAAAACAAGAATGGGGGTGCATAGGATAGAAGAAAGAAAACAGCTCCAGCTAAAAACTGTTAGTGGGTAGTGGTCTGTGCATCCTCCCCTTTCCAAGACCCCCCCCTCCCCCCCGCACTAAGTCTCATATTTTCCGGAATCCTTTCCCCATGTTCAGGCCTCCAATTTGATACCAAGAGCTCTATGGACCAACTGTGCTCACCCTTGCCCATGGCCAAAATGCACATTCTCTCAGAATCATAAATCTTACCCCATGAACAGGCCAGCATTGCCTGTGGGCTTGTCCTCAGGACAGGTCCTCATCTGGAACCCACCAGTGAGCCTAGACCAGCGGTCGACAAACTCATTAGTCAACAGAGCCAAATATCAACAGTACAATGATTGAAATTTCTTTTGAGAGCCAAAACCGATTTCTGCACATGGGCCACGAAGTTTCAATCACACTGTATGTGCACACCCGCACGTGGTATTTTGTGGAAGAGCCACACTCAAGGAGCCAAAGAGCCGCATGTGGCTCGTGAGCCGCAGTTTGGTGACCACTGGCCTAGACCAAAGGAGGGTTTGCTAGGCTCACTCAATGAATGAATACTCGCTCAGTCTTGTGTTCTTTTCTTTCTAACTGTATGAACATGCTCAAGAGTCAGGAGAAGAAAGTTGCATTCTGAACATTTAAATTATGATTCGTGTGTGTTTTTTCAATAGCTCTCTAGGTAGCTGCAGATTAGAATAAAGTCAGTTCCTTCTACCTCAGAGTTCATAATTACCTAATTTCCCTGTTTACTTTTAATGTAGAGGCATAAACACATTTTAGGAGCAATTTCAGATACATGTTGAAAAATCATCATAATATCATAAATAGAATTTTATACCTATTTTAGAGCATTTTTATATTCATAACAATTCTGACAAAGTAGAGGCAGAAATATTGTTTTCATGTTTATAAATGAAAAAACTAAAGAACAATGACATTAGGTGATGCCACCGCCATCCCAGAAGCGATCATCAGTGAAGACTGCACAGAGTGAGTAGCTGTGAGACTCAAAAGCAGTGTTTTTTCAATTGCTGGGCCTCTGTTTCCTCAGAGAAAAAGGAAGCTATTTGATAAGATGTAGGAGTTTCCAAACTTATGTTTAGCTGTGTAAGTTTTACTCTAGCCAAAGCTCCCACAGAACAGCCAAAAGGAAGTAAGAGGCCCTGGCTGACATGGGCATGAGCTCCAGAATCAGCTAAGTGACATTTTCATACTGGTAGATGTTTTGACCAAGGAACATTTTGACCCAGGAGAAAATGCAATCAATTAAGCTTTCAATTTAAAAAAAATTACCAATTTTCCTCTTTACTTATTTATTTCACTTAAATTTTGCTTTTTAAATTACCAAATGTAGTGGGTTGAATAGACACCTCAAAATGGTATATCTACATCTTAATCCCCAGAACTTGTGAATATGGCAAAAGATTGAATGTTTCCTTATTTGAAAAAAAAAAGGGGGGAGGAGGGTCTTTCCAGATATAATTAAGGACTGAAATAAAGAGATGATCTTATCCTCTTCTGGATCATATTTCCCAGCTCCTTTGTAAATCATCCCCTTTTGAAGGCCCTAAATTCCATGACAAATATCCTTGTAAGAAGAGAAAACACTGACACAGAGGAAAAGACCAGATAAAACAAAGGCCAAGACTAGAGCTCTGCAGCCACACACCAAAGAAATACTTGGTCCACCAGGATCTGGAAGAGACAAGAAAAGATTCTTCCCTAGAGATTTCAGAGGCAGCACATCCCTGCCGACACCTTGATTTATGGCCATCAAAACCGTGAAAGAATAATTTTCTGCTGTTTTAAGCTGCCAAGTATGTGGTAATTTGTTACAGCAGCCACATGAAGCTAATAGCAAGTAATTCGAAAACCCCATAAGCCCATACTATGTCTTCCTCATACTGGCAATGTCATTCCAGAGTAGAGAAAAGGGGTGAGGTCACATTGAAGGGTATGGTGAGGGTACAAGAAGTTCAGAGACAGTGTGAGGCTCAGGAATTCCCTAAGAATTTACTTACCCCTTGGCTGGTCCAGGTCTCAAATTCTCTCATTCAGCTATCAGACCTAAAGACACTTTGTGTAAATTTATTCAACCCTATACTCTCAGCTCCACACTGCACAGGAAATTGCCAATTACACTTCTAGCAGTTCTCTCAGAACTTTTGGCAATATATATTTCATTTCATAATATTCCTATGTAATGCTGGTTTGGGGAGATAAGCTTGATGCTCCTAAGAACCTATCCTAGTTTAATAAGACTTCTAAAAAATGTCTTTAATATTTTTTCTGAGTAAAAGTAATAAATGTGCATAAAATTCAAACAATAGATAAGTGAATAAAATAGAAAATGAAAATCACTATAGCAGGAGGGGTTGGGGTAGAATAAGGATCAAGGACAGTTACTGTATACATTATTGGTTATTAGAAACAGTGGTTTTATGATTTTATAGGATCATTTTGTGCAGCCGAGCCATGACATAATACCTGCACCCAACTGATTGCACCAAGATGACTCTGGTATCAAGACAGTCGTGTCAAATGCCCTGCTTTGCCCACAGAATTACGCATACACTGTCCCTGAGGTTGCAACACCCAGAAAGTCCCTTATGAGATTTCCAGGAGCCCCTAGGAGATATTTGAGACACAGTTTTTAAAATATGGAATGACTGTGATACTCTTAAAGTGCCGTTCAGCTATAACATTGCACTGTGTTTAATAGAGAGCCATAAAATAACACAATACAACAGAAAGCTACTGGAATGGGTACCCATAAACCAGTTAATGCCTGTCAGCAATCAGAAAACCAGTCGCCTCTATTGATATTTGTGATTAGAACATAACAATGTTTTTACTTAACTGATGGCAGCTTCTTCAAGAAAAGCTATTAGCATATTAGGTCTTTATTAAGACTGGCAAAGTAATAAATAAGGTTTGTGACTTCTCTTTTATTCACAAAGTTAATTACTGTTTAATAGTGCTATTGTGATGTGTTAAGAGCTTCTGAGGAATTTTATGTACAAACCATTAGACTAAAATCTCAAAAATCTACTAATTTATAACTTGTTGATAGACCTAAGACATACCTGGCAGTAGAGTGCTGGGTATTGTGATGATTTATCGGGGTGTTTTTTCCTCTCTCTCTCTCTCTCTCTCTCATGTCCAGTGTGGAGAGAGACTGGGTTCAGTTTCTGAGTGGAGGAGCTGAGGATGAAGAAAAATGAAATATAGAAGAGAAGACACAGAAGTAGGATTAAAAAGCTGGGGCTAGGTGGGCATATGTTGAGCCCAAGAAACTGCGTTTATTTATATTCCACAATACAAAGGGGTGTCTCCAACATTAGGATCAGAGGAGTTTCAGGGAGCCCAGGCCCTCCCTATTCATTCACCCAATCCTGGGGCAAGCCTGCATTTACATATCAAGGCCCTCTCCTAGACACCTGAGGCAAAGTAAGCCAAGCTGATAATATTGGTGAATATGTTTTTTAAGACCTGGTTTTTCCAGGCACCTTGAATTCAGCCAGCACAAAGATTTAGAGAATGCTCAAGGTGTCTTGCCTGGGGTCACCCCCAACAATGATTACCCAGGATTTTGCATTCGTGCAGATATTTTCATTGAAGCTGTTGTTGGGAGAGAGTTATTTAGCAATATACAGAGCTAGGAACTCTGGGAGGTGAAAAGATATAGAAGATACCACCAATGTTCTTGTGAAACATTCAGTGTTGTTGAGGAGGAAACTATGTTAAGTAGATCATTGAATGAGCTACATTCAGAGGATGCAAATAGAAAATTGCTCGAGCTTGGCTGTAATACATAATCATTTTTACATGTTGCTGGATTTGACTTGCTAAAATGTGTTTAGAATTCTTTCAAATCCATGCCATTTGTTTAAGCACTATCAATTGGTTACTTTGCGACTTGCTGCCAAATATACCCTAACTTACCTAGGTGTAGTTCTTTAGACATCAGTCCCCTTGGAGTGGGACAAGACCTAAGAGATCATTAATTTCTATCTCTCTATCCTACCAAAGAAGAGGGTGGAGGCCAGAGAAATGAAGAGATGGCCCAAATTACATTGCAGTAGCAAAGCTTGGGCCAACTACGCTCAAGTTACCCAATTTCTTATTTCCTTGAGCCCCTAGAAGACAGTTTTAGTTGTGCCAATCCTGCCCATTATAGTTTGCCCAATTTTAACACAGTGGCTCAAATCCCAACATACAAATTAGACACACAGGCAGAAGGGGGGAGAAGGGGATGAGGAGGAGGAGAGGAGGAGGAGGAGGAGGAGGAGGAGGAGGAGGAGGAGGAGGAGGAGGAGGAGGAGGAGGAGGAGAAGAAAAGATTCTATTTAATGATAGTGCATGATGGACCAGACGCTTTTCAAACACATCCTATATAATAAAATGCTAATATACAAATTGTCTCCAAGGGCAGGATTTTGACCCACTGGGAGTTAGACATGCACTGAACACCAGAGGGTTGGTGTCTGTGATGTGATGCTGGCATTAGGTGGCAGTAGAGGCACTGCCAACCCCTATGGGCCCAATGAGAGCTGGACTATGGCAGGATGGTGGAGCAGGTGAACAGGCAGTGCCAGACCAAGGAAGGTACAAGTGGGGGCCCAATCACCCTCTCAGTTGCCCCACAGATTGGCCCTGATTGCCAGCCAGGCCTAGGGACCCTACCCATGCTCAAATTTCATGCACCAGGCTTCTAGTCTGTCATAATTTTTACAGCATCTCTCTGTGGTGGGTAATAAAATTATTCTAACTTTATTAGATAAGGAAACAGTGATGTTAAACACTTGAAGTCACCCAGTAAGTGGCTGCTGTGAAATCTCAGACTGGTCTGACTTCAGAGTCTGAATTCTAAACCACAACACATAACACAATGGACTACACAACCTCTGGGAAATCCTGTGCCCCTCAAGTCTAACAGGAACTAGTCAGGGACACAGACAGTCCTTACTGATGTTGGCTGAGGAAGCCTGGAGACAAGCTCAGATTGCTACAGCAGCCCCAAATGACATTTTTTTATGTTCTTGCTCTCTGTGGTGCATTCAGTTACCAAGACAATCATCTCAAATAGGAATTCTAATGAAGCTCAGAGCAAATTAATTAGCCATGCAGCAGACACATTAAAACTCTGGGAGCAGTCACCATAGTAGGTAACCTTGCATGTTTTACAAAGTATGGAGTTTTCATTTCAGCTCACGTTTAATAATTTTCCATGCCCCATGTTAAACAGTGAATGATGAGAAGCCCTTCAAAAATTCAGTGATGTTGAATTAATCTGATGGTAGAATATCCACATTTTTTTCTAGTCTACCATCCCCTTATTCTAGGTCTCTGTCCCTTTTCCTCTTTCTATCCCCCACAAATTCCACCTCATGCCTTCAAAGGAATGGCTTTCCATTCCTGGCTACAAAGGCAGCATCTGCTGGCAATGCCCAACTGGGACAAGAGCCTGTGGGAATGGACATGGGAGAGTGTTGGAAGCCACTGGCATCCCAGTCAACCCAGATGCAGTGCTTCTGCCAGCAGACTCAGTGCCCGCCCAAAACCCACCTTGCCTGAGGCATCACACAGCATGCCTCCCAGAAAGGCAGTTCCAACATTCTCTGTTGCTCCTCTGCCCTGCCTTGCTTTATTGGTCTTTAGAAAAATTGTATATTCGTTTGCTTTCCATTTCCCTCCACTAAATGTAAATACCATGATAGTGTGGACTTTGTTTTATTCACTGCTGTGCTGGGGTGACAGCTCCTAGAACAGTGCCTGGCACATGGACGAAATGCAATACTATTTGCTGAGGCGTGAATGAAAGCCATAGGCATTTGCCAACAACGCCATCTTGCTTAGGTTTTCCTGGCAAGGTGGAAGAGAGAATGAAATCACATCCCATGAAGCAAGACTTCATCCAGTCCTTCACTGGACATCTGTCTTCTGATGTAACTCCTTTCCTTTCCCACTCAGTCTCCACAAGTGCCCCTCAACTGGCCAACAGCCTAGGAGGTACCTACTATCCAAACAAAACCCAGAGTCACTGCACACACTCCCCGCCTCCACCTTAGGAATTACTTCAGCCAAAGACAAAGAAACCCAAACATCAATAGAGAAGTGACTAAATAAATTATGGTAGATTTGGAAGAAAAAATAATATGCCGCCATTAAAAATAATTTGGCTGATGAGAGAGCGAGAGAACAATGATCAAGACATATTGTGTAATGGAAAATTAGGTATAGTACCATATATGTAGTATGATTATATATGTGAAAGAGAGAGAGAAATATATATATATTAATATTTACTTTTAGAGTTTTTGGAGTTTTTGGTACTCCTTTAAGTTTTAGTTTGGGGGTTTTATTTTTTATTTTGGGTGTGTTTAAATTTTTTATGTACATCAAATAAACATAATTATAAACTAAAGGAAATAAAGAGTATTGCTGAGCAAGCAGTCAAAGCCATCAATCAGAATTCACCCAGCCAAACAGGACTATGGTGCCTTGGGGATGTCGGCTAAGAACACAGTCCGGAATCTGCACCCTTCATTCTCCGCAAGAGTGAAGTTTCAAAGCACATAATGCTCACCCCTCATCCCCCAACCCAAGGCCAAAGAAACTCAGTGAGCCAGCAATTAACTTCAGAAAAACTATTTAAATGTAACTATGGGGTTGGTTTCCCCAGAACTTTCAGTTCTCCCAGACATTCTTTTCATGGAAAATAATCAGGATAAATCGCCTTCTGTGATAACAATATAATGTAATGAGTGTTTGGAAACATGTTAAATTTATCAATGAACTCTCTAATCACATCAACTCAGTTTTCTGGAATGTATTTCTCACTGAATTATTTATCTGCTGGATCTGTGGCCTATATTCACCACTTGTTAATATGTCCTATACAAGTGTTAGGTCAATTGCTGGGAGCAAGAGAGAAAGAGCAAGGATTTTGTTTGTGTGTTCATCACTGGGAAGAACCAGCATGTTCCTCTTGAAGGGCGTTGTGAACTATCCTGAGGGGTGAGGGTATTGGCTCTCTGCAGGCAGACCCCATGGCAGCTGACACCTACTGGCAGTGACTGACCAAGCCTGGTTCCAGAGCCACTGAGAGATAGCAGGGAGTTAAGTCTGGATCCAAGAAACATTCAATCTAGGCCATCCTCACCTCCCACAGACCTTCCCAGACCCTTTATCCTAAAACTACACATATCACTACACTTATAACTACACCTACGACTCTACCTATACCTAACTCACACCTACAACTATACCTACACCTATACCTACATCTACACCTGTGCCTATTCCTAACCAATACCAAGCTATCTATAGCTTTTTTCTTTGACTGAATTGGACAAAAGATTGAATGGGTTGAGCACAGGTGAGGGGAAAGGAAGGCTGGTGAATTTCATTCCTGAAAGAAGTGGGGGAAGCCTTTCTCTTAAAATGATTTTGCACTATTTGGCACCATCAAGGAGACCATGGTGGAAAGAGCAGTTTCTTTCTTGCTGATTGCCAAGGAACAAACAGCACTGAATGTTATACTTCCAAAACAGCTAAAGAGAGGGGGCTGTGGTAAGGACTGAGAGGAAGCCCTGTGCTGTCAATCTCTGATAAGTCAGAAAAGACTGTCAGCACAAATGTGGGTGAGTTAAGCCTGACATACAAGTTTAGGTTCATACCTTCATAACTGCTTTTGCATCTTCCTAGAATTAAAGAAAAATTGCTAACATGACTAGCAAATTCCTAGATCACTGACAGTTGTTGAGGATAAATGAGCATGAATGCATTTTAATTTAATTTAAGGGCCGATTAGCTAATAAAAGAGGTGCCATTTAGAACAGGATGTCCCCATATATCTAGCCTTAGTGCCTCAGTCCTCTAATTTAAGGCCATTACAGTCACTTTCAAATTGTTCAGGACAGAACCCACTGTACACCCTTATTATTCATACATACCTAAATGTTAATTAGTATGATTTAGACCTTCTTTTAAGATTAGTATTTAGCCTGGCTGGTGTTGTTCAGTGGTTAAGCATCAACCCATGAACCAGGAGGTCACAGCTTAATTCACAGAAGGGAATATTCCCAGGTTGTGGGCTCAATCCCAAGGCCAATTTCACTAACTTTTCTTGAGGGGTTGGACTCTCAGGCAGCAGAGAGCTTTGCCCACTTCACATGCTTCTGTCATAGAACATGTGGTTTCCTGGCATCTCCTATATTTTTTTTTATCTTTAAAATCTTTAAATAGAGAGCAGTCTTGTCCTGCTTAAGGTGGTTGTTCTTGGTCCATTTCTCTAAATAGCAGCAGAATAGCATAACCTCACTCTGAGATTTCACAGGAGTCACTAAAGAGTATCAACTCCACTTAGCTATTTCTTCTCCCTCTTAACCACCGTAATATATGCCTTGAAAATCCTCATTATATAATAAACAGAATTCGTAGCTATTTATGAACTCATCTAGTCTATTATTTTCAATTTCTTGAAGAATCAATCCTAATGTTAAACATGACTTCATTAAGAAAGCTGTTAATCTAAATTTAAGCTGACTCCCTCAGCCAGGGACCTGACACTTAGGAAAAACTCACCATTACGGGTTAAATTGTGTTCCCCCCAAATTTATCTTTGAAGTCCTAACTTCTAGAACTTCATAAAGTGACTATATTTTTAAATAGAGTCTTTGCAAATGGTCAAGTTAAAAATGAAGTCATTAGGGTGGTCCCTAATTCAGTATAACTGTGTCCTTATAAAAAGGGAAGTTTGGATTTAGAAAGAGGCACTTGCATACAGGAAGAATGCCACTTGAACATAAAGGCAGAGATTGGGGTGATATGGCCACAAGCTGAGAAACAACAAAAATTGATAGCAAACTACCAAAAGCTAAGACAAGAGGCATGAAATAGAATCTCTCTCATAGCCCTCGGAAGAAACCAACCTTACCAATCTTAATCTCAGATTTAATCACCAACTTCTAGAACTGTGAGATAACAAATTTCTGTGTTTAAGTCACCCAGTTCATGGTACTTTGCTACAGCAGTCCAAGAAAATAAATAAATGAACCTTCAAAACTTTAGCTCAAGGTCTATTGATGTAAGCCCTAATATCTTAAAATGTTCCTTTCTCTACTTCACTCAACCATTTCAGGAATCAATCAATCTTCAATCAAATAGCTCCAATGGTTTGGCTCGGGGGATACAGCATCAGCCTGCAAACTGAAGGGTCCAGGGTTCGATTCCAGTCAAGGGCACATGCTTGGGTTGTGGGCTCGATCCCCAGCGGGGAGGGTGCAGGAGGCAGCGAATTGACGATTCTCTCTCATCATTGATATTTCTATGTCTCTCTCCCTCTCTTCTCCTCTCTAAAATCAATTTAAAAATGTATTTTTTTAAAATAGCTCTGAGCTGAGATGGGTTTTGAGTTTCCAATTAGGGAAGTAAAAACTTGTATTTGAGTCTTGGTTGACTACTTACTGAACTTGAGTAAGTAATTTCACAACCCTATGCCACAGTTTCTTGGCTGTCATATGAAGAGATTAAACAAAACTCTGGTTAGCAAATAGGTTTCATCTCTTGTGACTATTCTGAATTCTGGCAATAACATAGAGCACAGTCTTGACCATTCTCTGTGGACCAGATCCCTGCATCTCTGAGCCTGATCCACTGACTCTGCTTGTCTGATCAGGTAGGAATTAGATAATTTGATGATTTATATCCATCCCTTTCACGCACTGTTCCAACAAGCTCTAAGTGAGACTTTACATTCCCACAGAGCAAGTTATTCAGATTTAGGATCATTCTGCCCTGCCCCTCAGATGCCTTGACTGGGTAAAAAGAGTGCAACATTACATCAGCAATATCTACTGTGAATGCAAAATGGGAAATTCACCCCACATAACCTGTGGATTTGCCACCCGGGGACTGAATGATCTCTGAGTCCTTCCAAATCTAAAAACTTCACACTTTCTTCACTGATTCAGGACTTCTTATTACTGCCTTCATTATCACTTTTAATCACTGCTGCCGCTGTATGCTAGTCTCTCCAAACCATCTGCTCTTTATTTTTCTGTCTCTCCCCCCTCCCCAATCACTTTTCCAACTGTGATGGTTAATTTTATGTGACAACTTGACTGGGCTAAGGGATCCCCAGATAGCCAGTAAAACATTGTTTCTGGGTAGGCCTGTGAGAGTGTTTCCAGAAGATAGTAAACATTTGAATAGGTAGACTAAGTGGATTACCCTCACCAATGTAGGTAGGCCTTATCCACTCTACTGAAGATCTGAATAGAATAAAAGAACAGAGGAATAGGACAGAGGAACAGAACAATAGGACAGAGGAAGGGTAAATTTTCTCTCTGATTAAGCTGAAACATCCATCTTCTCCTGCCCTGGGATATTGGTGCTCCTGGTTCTTAGGCTTTGGGATGCTAACCAGGACTTATACCACTGGCTCTCCCTGGCCTCCAGCCTTTGGACTCCGCTTTTCTGGTTCTCCAGCTTGCATATGGCAGATCATAGGGACCTCTTGGCCTTCATAATCATGTAAGCTAATCCCTATAATAAATAAATAAATCTATATATGGATACATAAATATGCATATATGGATATAAGGATATTCTCTCTTGATTTTCTTTGAAGAACCCTAATACATCAGCCTTTTCTTGATCCCTCTCACCTAAACTTCATGGTTTTGGTGCTGACAGAGTTATCTATTATAGCCATTACCAGCCAACTAAAATGTATTTTTTCTTTTGGGCTGATAAAATAGTCAATCACAGTACAATGTCTATGACCTTTTCAGCGTAGGTCTTGGCTATTTTCCTCAGTGATTATACTCATCTTTTTAAAGTCTCCTAATGTTTTGTGGTAGTGCTGGGCAGTTATGAATGCTGGTCACTGATCAGATGGGGCAGTGTTGTGATACCACAAAGATCCTTCCCAGCACTCAGTGATTGACAGGAGGTAAAACCAGTCATGATTTCTGAAAAGGAGGTGACTACATTGCAGCAAACAAAGTCCTATTTTTATCTGCAGCTTCCCACACATTATCCTGTTTGATCTTCACAACCTTGTGATATAGGAAGGACAAGTACTCTGCTAATCCCATGTTACATTTAGGAATCACAATCAGAAAAACTAAATGACTCAATTACACAGAATTAAACTATTTCAGGTTGTGTTATTTCACCACTCACTCGACAAATTAGTTCATCTCACTCATAGAGATAATATCACATATGAGTAGATCCTTTTCATTAACCATCAAGGTTTGCCAAATGAGTAGGGTTAGACAGCTTGGCCACTATTGCATTAATTCAAGACTACATTTAATGGAGCCTTAAACTGTGTGCAAACAGCTTTTTTCCAAAGCAGTTTTTTCTCTCTGAAGCACTCTCTCTTTGGGACTCACAAGCTCTGCTTGCCTCATCAGGTGTGAATCAGATACAGAAATAGCTAAATTCATTTTGCATATGATTCAAAGTCAATAGGCCTAGAGTGAGGGCCTGTATGTTACCCCACAAGGGTAATGGGCTGAGGGTTTTCCTTGCTACACAGATGCCCTTTTCACTGTGGTCTAGATACTATTAGTGTGTCTTGTGGTCAAACTCACCATAAATATAAAAACACATTGCCAAGTGCTTCCACAGAAAGCAACCCATCTTTAATGTTTATTAGGAAAATAAGGAGACCATAATGAGGTTTACACTGTGTATAGCTGCCACTATTTTCAATCTCTACCAAAGGACTTTTCTGAAATATTAGCAAATAGAAATAATAACAGGTTTTCCTTTAGCCTAAATTTTCCTCTGGACCAAACACTAAAGCAAGCTACACTGAGAGCTCAAGTACAAAAGGCTTGCTGTGCAAAAGCATCCATCTCTGAGATGAGAGATCAGGATTTCCTCTGCCTCCTCGTCCTAGTGAGACATGCAGCATTAGAAGGAGTTGTGCTGTGGTGAGTGATGAAAGCTCACCTCAGGAGGTGCAGCTGTGTCTAGGTTTATGACAAAACTACAGGTTTGCTCCCTGAAGATCTGCAAAGTATTAGGCAGAAATAGGAACACCATCATCCTTCTTTGCTCTTGACAGGTATTACCCAAGTTATTTGCCAAAAGGACAGAGCACAGGTTTCCAATCAGTCTTTCATGTTGAGGTAGCAGAGAGCTCATTATCAGATTAGAGATTGAAAGCTACCAGGTGACTGCTGCTGGGCGGGCCTCCCACAGGCCTGAATCACTCTTCTGGAGGCCGTCCGCCCACATGACTTCACAGTACGGTCATCCATCAAGTGTCTCTGGTTCGTGTAAGGCTCAAGTACTCAGACACTTTTTAAGCCTTATTTTGTCAAACTTTTCATCAGATAATCATATTTGATCATTTTATGCTTTGTTAAATCCTCTTTTTTTTTCTGTTTCCATAACACTATGCTCTCATGGGTTTTCTCTTATTCCCTGTATTTCACTTGAACCTCCTCCTCAAGCTAACTTCTGAATGCTGGAGTTCCTAAAAGTGCATTCCTTCCTCCTATTCTTTCTCTAGACTCTCCTTGGTGATTGCATTCTATATTTGCTTATCCAAGAGCTTTTGTATTATCGTACCCTGGATATCTCAAAAGCTCCTCACATTTAACAAAATAAAAACTGAAGTCTTGATCCAAAAGAGGTCTGAGACTTCTTGCATAGCTTTTAATCAAGAATGACAGACAGTGACCTATTCAGAGGGAATCACTTCTGGTGGTGGTGAACTAGATAAATCAGACCAATTTTCACACACAGAACAACTGAGAGAGCTGGGGAAACAGTTCTAAATCTGAGGGCATCAAGAAGTAACGTGACCAGGAATAATCATGAGGCCAAGACTCAAAAAGAGAGAAAATGCAGGGAGATGAGTTTAGCTTTGGGGACGACTTTTTCTCTAGGGAAATATTCCACTTCATGTAGAGATGCCCCGGAGGCAGAGAGACTTAGCAGAGTTTTTAACAAACATATAAGGCAAAGGGACATAAATGAGATTTTAGGGCCTGCCAAGGAAAGGAACCTTCATTAACTCCCCAGGCTTTGGTTTGGAAAAATATATATATCCTATCTAATAAAAGAGTAATATGTAAATATGACCATACCTTTGCTACCCCCACAAGCCATGCCCACCAGCCAATCAGGAGCAGGGGTGGGGCCAAGGCACATGCAAGGCTGGGGCGGGGCTGAGGTGGGTGCGAGGCAGGGGTCGGGGTTGCTGAGGTGCACAAGGCGAGGGGCAGGGCAGCCAAGGCATGGGGGGTGGGGCCGAATGGCAGCCGAGCAGCATGCGCAAGGCCGTTGCCAGTGCGGGGTGCCCCCAGGGCTGGGAAGTTGCCACCAGGGCTAAGGCCTAGGCTGGGGGATCAGGGCCAAGATGTCCAGAAAGTTCGAGGCTCCGGGGGCTGAGCGATCGCCAGGCGGTCACCAGTGGCCAGGGCTGAAGCCAGGGATTGGGGGGGCGGGGCGTGAGGTGGCCGGGGCAGAGCCAGCAATGGGCTCCATTGAAGGGGCAGGTTGGGCTGAGGGATCACCCCCAGTGCATGAATTTTGTGCACTGGCCCCTAGAGTGTGTGTGTGTGTGTGTGTGTAGAGAGAGAGAGAGAGATGAAAAAGGAGAAGGAGGGAATAATAAAGACAAGAATATACATTAATGAAAAAGAAAACAGACATAATAGAGGGATCATTAAAGAAGACAGGTTTGTTGAAAAGACTATTATAGTGGTAAACTTCTTCAAAAAAGGCATAAATAATGTCAGGAATGAAAAAGGCAATAATGTCACTATACATCCTATAAACACTGAAATAAAAACATTGTTTTAAAATCTACATGCAATATATTTGAAATTTTGGATGAATTAAATATATTCCATAAAACACACATACATAACCTAACAAAACTAAAATACATTTATGCCAAAGCTGGACAAGGACATTAAAAGAAAGAAACACTGGAAGCCATCTTGCTTATGACATTAATTTTTTAAAATTCTAAACAAATTCTAACAAAACCAAACCAGCAATGTATTCAAAAGATCATACATCACAACCAAGCAAAAATAAAAATAAAAAGCCAACTTGGTTTAATATTCAAAAATCATTCAATGCAGTCTGCTTCATTAATAAAATTAAGGACATGAACCCTATGATCATTTCAGTAGATGCAGAAAAAGCAGTTCATCAATTCATCATACCAGAGTTTCAAAAAAGATTGCAATCTGGAAATATAAAGTAATAGCCTTCATCTGATAGAGTTTCTACAATAAACCCAAAATAAAACTGAAGTTCTTCATTATTTGCTCAATTTACTCTTCTGCCAGTCTTTCCCCATCTCAGTAAAGTAACATCTCCATCCATCAAAAATCGATAAAGCTGAATATGTGAAAATTATTATTTATAGTTCATTCTCTGTCTCCAATCCATTGCCAATGGATTGATTCTACTTCCAAATGTTTCCAGAATTCACCCTCTGTTTCTATTGTGTTCATTACCACTCTGGCCTACTGCCATCTCTCATCTGGATTACTACCATAGACTTGTAACTGATCTCTCTGTTTCTATTCTTGATCCTCAAACTATTATTCAAATCCACTTAGCAGACAGAGTGATTTTCTTAAAATGTCAATCAGATCATATCAGTATCTGTTTAACAAGTTCCTAATGTGCTTGGGGGAAAAACTCTAAAATTCCTACTAGTGTCTACAAAACCCCATGCCTCATTCAAAAATCATTTTCCATCTCCCAACCCACTACATCATGTTGACCTCTTTCAGTGCTTTGCATTTGCAATGCTATTCCCCTTTTTAGCACTACTCCCTCTACTTTTAATGTTCTACCCACTTCTCATTGGCTAAGTCTTAGTAAACTTACAGGATTCAGCTTAAATGACACTTCTACACAGTATCATTTAAGACTTCTTGGTCACCCTATGACCACCTTTCTCACAATTCTATACTTTTCCTTCAGAATTCTTATTATAATTTATAATTCTATATTATTTTGTAATTTTACTTTTTGTTTTGTTTGTTAATCCTCACCCAAGGATATTTTTCCATTAATTTTTAGAAAGAGAGTAGAAGGGAGAGAAGGAAGGAGAGAGAGAGGGAGGGAGAAAGGGAAAGTGAGGGAAGTGGGGGAAGGGAGAGAGATAAAGGAAAAGAGAGAGAGGAACATAGATGTGTCACATCCACTGATTGCCTCCTGCGCACACCCTGACCAGGACAGGAAATGAACCTGCAAATCAGGTACATGCCCTTGACCGGAAATCAAATCCAAGACCATTCAGTGTGTGGGCCAATGCTCTAACCACTGGAACACTGGCCAGGGTTAATTTTACTTTAAAATTTGTCTGCTTTCTTCACTGCACTGTAAGCTCCACAAAGGCAAAAATCATGACTATCTTGTTCTCTTCTGTCTCATATCTATCTATCCTAGTATTATCTCTATCCTAGTACCTAGTACATAATAAGCATTCAATAAATTATTGTTGAAATTATGAATAAATGAGTACTTTTTATTCATTTCAAGTACACTGAAAGTGCAGCTTTTTTAGTAGATTCCTTCCAATACGTACATTTTGAGTCATTGTTGTTAGTTATTGTGACTATGAGCATTTTCAGGCATATAACCTTGAGCTTCCAGACAAACCTTAAAGCAAATGAGCATTGTGTCTCAGTTAGACCCTGCAATTAATTCTAACTCTTAAAAAACCTTACTACTAGATCTTACAGGAAATTATTGCAAACTGGAATAAAAACAACTAAAACAACATATTAAGAGTTAAAAGCTTTTATTATGCTACAAATCCAGTTTTCTACTTAGCAGACTTCGAAGTCAAGTTAGAAACCTTTATTTTGTCATAAGCAAATAATGTTCCTTAAAAAAATGTGCAGCCAGTGATATTTATTTATAAAGACCTAATGTAAGGGCAGGACAGGACTGCAAAGACCATTTTGGACTGTGTGACTTGGCAGCCACCATGTTGGCCGCATGAAACTTACCTGGGGCTGCCATCTTAAAATCACAGCGACCAACCCATAAACTCGGACGATGAGGGGGGACAGCAGGAATCAAGGATTTGATTCCCGGATAAGCCAGACTCAGAGGGGGAAGAGGATAGAAGAGAAGGACGTGGTTCATCATGCTTAGACCAGACACAACCACCGAAACCCCCTTTAGCTGTTTGTGACATTTACTCAGCCCTCCTTTGCCCGAGGACATCCTGCTGCCAGAACATCGCACAGCCAGATACCTGGTCAACAGGAGTCACCAGCCTGGGAACAAAATTAGAAATTTCCTGCTTCCCTGTACTGTAACTGACCTTATGATGCTACCTTTCTTTGTGTGAAACCGGCCAATCACAAATTGCCAAATCTCCCTGTGTTGGAGATAAAAAGTGCTTGCTACTGAGGCTCGGGGCTCGCGTTGCTCACTGCTGTGACAGTTGAGACTTGGGCCCGGGCTCGAGTTTGTAATAAAGGCTTCTTAAATTTTTGATCTGGCTCCTTGGTGGTTGTCACTCACAGGTGGTCCATAACACTGTGACCACCTTCTAAGCAATGTTAAATGATGGTAAAACTTAAAAGGCATCAACACAACTAATACAAACTTTTTGTTACAAATATCATCTTCAGATGATAATCCCAGAAAAGCAATCTTTACCAGATTTGCACCTAATCTCTAACTGCAGAAAGATGCAAAATTAATTTGGTTATGCCTTTCTACCTCATCTTCTTTTTCTACCTGTAAAAAGTGACTGCTTATCCTTATGTGAAAATAGAATCTACAGAACCCCATATTCCTAGTACACTTTAATGATTGGGTCAACTCCCTCATTATCCTGGAAAGAGAGGAAATCCTTTTTATTTTCTTTATAGGTTGAAAGACATGGCCAAACTTTGTGCCACACGTGGAATCAGCTTAAAGCTATGGTTCTTTGTAGGATTAAACCAAAACCAAAGCCACCAGCTAACAATTGATACAAAAAGATAGTAAACTCAGTCCCATAGACAGGGGAAAAGCACCAGCTTTCTATATCCTTATTTGAAGTAAACCAGAAGAGTTCAAATAAATATCAAGCCGTGGACCCAAGGACACTTGAAGAGGAAGGTTCTAGAAGCAGTAGGAACTGGTAAGGGCAACAAGAGCTTTATACTCTCAATGATTATGAGTTCAAATCCCAGGTCTTTCACAGAGAAGTCCTGTGACATTAGGTAAGTTTCCAAACCTCATTCAGCTGCAATTTTTTCATCCATATAAAAAGAATAACAACACTGCCTCAAAAATTTCCTGTGAGAAGTTGGAGATTATCCACAGAAAGTACCTGGCACATAGTGGGAGTTCAACAGATGGTAGTTATTCAGTGGAATAGATCTTGGCTTTTCTTGATAAAAAATAAAGAAAAGGAAGCTGGCACTAGCAAAAGGTACTAACATTCCTCCTGGAGTTTAATACCACCAGGAAACCTAAACCCATCAAGAAAGGAATGTGAGCCAGATAGAAACGTGACTGGTAACCAGGACTTCCTTATCTCACATTCTCAAATTACCATTATTTAACAAACTGGGTGACATCAAATCTGGACTAAATTGAGAATAATAGTCAGAACCCCGTGGATAATAGATAGAAAGGAGGGAGAAGGAGGAGCAAATGCAAGGAACAGGAAAGGAAAGATAAGACCGGGGGAAAAAAAGAAAAGAAAAAAAGACAGAAAGAAACCTATAGCTCCATTTGATTTCAAGTTTGCTTATCAGCAGAATGACATGACATGGGACTGCCTTCTCCTTCCTGCTGTATTTCCTGTGAAGCAAAGACCATAACTGCTTTGCTCACTTCCCAGTGACTAACACAGTGCCTGAAATGGCACAGCCATTTAATAAATAACTGTGGGCTGTGCAAATGAATTAAGGAATGACTGTTGTCTATGTCTCTGGAGTCATAGATATTCATCTTACAACCAAGAATTTGAAAACCAGAGGACTGATTTTATGCATTTACTCCAGGTAGTTGAAACTAGAATTCTAGTATAATTGTCCCCAGGTTTGCATCAAGTGGCTGCCACTTCTCTCTGGCCATCCAAAATTGCCTTTTCAAATAGAGTTGAGGGTCCTGTAGGGTGGCCTCAATTTCATTTCTCACACTACCAGTATTCTCAGTTGCCTTACAATATAGTTTCTGGTATTAGATATTAAAATGCAAACAGAACTGTTTAGAGTCCCTGAGTTATATTTTAAAAAATCAAGATAGAGTTGAGCTGTTAAAAACGAGTCAATATAGTGTCTGCTCTCATTATTGAGAGATGCTTAATTTCGTTATTCAGTTTCAGGAGAGAACAGGAGGCATGCAGTGAAATTCAATATAGAACAAATATATTGTTTCGAATTAGCAGCAAATAGGGTAATGTTGCAATTACCAATTTCAATATAAGTTTACCTTTCAATAATTATAACTATTCAATCAAAACATTGTTAAGAAAATTTTGGTACATTACATATTAACATTTTTTAATCTATTCAAAACAGGTCAATGTCCCATTTAGATTTATGCTTTGGGACTTTTTCTAGAACAATTCCTATAAACCCACTGCTACCAAAACACAGCTGTGAGGGTTAGATTTCCCCATCTATAGTTTGGATTTTTTATTTTTTGAAACAAGTGCTTTGCAAACACTTGATGACATTGCTTCTTTCTCAGCCAGTAACATATAATGACATCACCTTCCTTCCTTAACTGTCTTTCCATTAGAGGCAAGATTTTTTTTTCTTTCCTTCTTATGCTAAGGAGATTGTTAAAAGCAATCTCATCCGATCAGAAGCTACCATATTTCAGAAATGAAGTGATTTATGGGTGGTAATTACATTACAAAAAGTTTATACATCGTTTGGGCTCAATCTGGGGAAATGGGATAGTATGTTACTGCTGTTATTAAACCCTGGAGACTCATTGATCAAGAACATAAAGATCAACCACTTGTTTTGTTAAGTAATTAACTTAACTCTTCCCCATAGCTCCCACTCAGCTTTAGAATAATCCTGTTTCTCATCGGCAGTGAGAGTCCCCAGCAATGCACTGAAAAGGGCTACTGAAAGGTGATGCCAATTAATTGCCAAAAGAAATTGCCATCTTGAAATTACATTATTGTCTAATTTGCTGCCACTAGATCATTAAAGTGCCAATTATGCATCTCTGCTCTAATGTATTAATAAAAAAAGCAATCATGCATTTATTGCCTTTATAATTCCTGAGATAATTATCCAACAGGCTGAAGGTATATTTCTTCTGTGGTGCAGCAAATTTAGCAGCCACATTAGAGGCTCTAGTGACTAGGAAATTAACATACCAGAACTGACTATTAGAGCTAACACCCAATATTCTCAACTACTTTATTTGAAGTGTCCTAGGGCCATTCCATAGAATGAAGTTTTGAGAAAGTAAGAGCTTGCCTCTACACGATAACCTATTTCCTCTTCCTCCATTCTTTCCCAGGTAGGAGTGAAATAGAAAGAAAACCTTGTCCTGGAGCAAGAAGCAGGTTTCCAGGTTGGTTTATAGGCCGTGTGTTCATGCGGTTCCAGAGAGACTGAATTTCTAGGCTGCCAATGAGCCACTTACATCTTCAGGAAGCTCCCTGCCCACCTTGGGAAAGGTTGAAGCATCGCTGCAGCAGGGACAAGGAAGCTGGGGGCTGAAGTAGCAGGCTAGAGGTGATGTTTTCAACATTTGGTTTTATTATTGTACTTGAAATTCTGTGAATTTCCAGATTATAAATCTCTCTTTTTTTAATATAGATATAAAAATCCATTCTGCAGATAAACAGAAATGATTTAAGGAGTCTTTCTTTTGGATTATCTGTCCTCTCTACTTTTAATATAAATGGGTTTCAACTGGCGTGAAGTGTTCTTTCTTATCCCAAGTTATGGCATTGCATATTTTTTGTCCACTCTTCCCCATACTTGTCAATGTTAAAATTGAAGTAGTTGGTTCCATAAATGTAACATTTTTTCCAAAATAATTTATTTTTAAATAATTTATTTTTAAATAGTTTATCTTTCTTGTGTTTTTATAAATAAGAAAAATGTTTTTGTTTTTCTCACAAAGGCATTACATATATTCTTTCTACCTTATTTAAAAATAAATTATTTTGGAAAAAATGTTACATTTATGGAACCAACTACTTCAATTTTAACATTGACAAGTATGGGGAAGAGTGGACAAAAAATATGCAATGCTAGCAGGGTCACTTAATACCATTGGAAAACACAGATATTTACATTACAATTCATAACAGTAGCAAAATTACAGCTATGAAGTAGCAACGAAAATAATTTTATGGTTGGGGGTCACCACAACATCAGTAACTGTATTAAAGGGTCACAGCATTAGGAAGGTTGAGAACCATTGCCTTAACTGAACTCTTTAAAAGGATTTAAAGTCAAGAAGAACAGTGACCTGGCAGGGGGAAGAGATAGGCTGGTCTAAGGGACACCGAAGAGACAAGAATCAATTACAATGTGTGAACCCTGACAAGATCCTTAGTTAAAAAGGGGAAAACCAACTATGTGAAACATTTTGGAGAAATTTAGTATTTAGTGTGGACAGCATATTGTATGATGTTTAGTAAGTAATGGTTATATTTGTGAGTGTGATGATGGTATTGTGTTTATCAGAGTATGTCCCAGTTCTTGGCAGATGCATGTTGAAGTGGTTAGGGATGAGGAATAATGATGGCAGAAACCTACTTTCAAATGATTTGACAAAGGGAATTGTATATCTATTTATAGGGATGTAACAGATGTTAACAGTTGGTAAATCTAGATGTGTGATACACTGGTATTCATTGTATTGTTCTTTTAAGTTTTCTCTAGGTTTGTAATTTTTCAAATAAAAATAAGATTTCAAAAAGTAAAAAAAAAAAAAAAAAGACTGAAGTAGTTGTACTGAGTACTCCCTGGAGCTACACTTGTGGGCAGAACTCCCCAGGCTATTGAGATAGCCATTACTCTTCTCATAAAGGATTCTGTGCAAATTACTTCTCCAACTGTCACAGTCCACTGATACACCTTTATTCATTCCTGAAATCATTCAAGTTAAGAGGTCAACAAACTACAGCCAGCAGGCAAATCCAGCCCACCTCCTCCTGTCTATAAAGTTTCATTGGAATACAGCCACGCACATTTGTTTACATATTGTAGCTGCCCCTGTCTCTCCATAGCAGCTGAGTTGAATAGATGCAAAGTGGCCCATAAAGCCTAGGATATTTTCTACCTGGTTTTTTACAGAAAAGTTTGCCAATCCATGTTCTAGTGGTATTTTTTTTCTGCTCACTATTACAGAATCTCCTTCCCCACAATTATTCTTACATTGCTTGTTTTACTTTTCTTCTCTTTGAATCATTCTTCCTAACTTACAGCATCTTCTTTAACTTCAGAAATTTAACTTCATAAAATTTAACATTTTATCCACACACTCCCTAGTGACTTTGAGAATAGTTCCCCAAGGATGCTGACAAAGGCACTTACTTGACATCTCCTTTTGATCAGCAGCTTGATAAGAAATCACCCTCTGAATAGGTCAAAAAAGCTTATGCATCCTTTCAAGTAATAGACATTTGATAAAGGTCTTTACTGTGTGCCAGGCACTGGTGCTGAGATGCAAACATTCATAAATGAGACATGGTCCTCCCCACCTGCTAACTTAGTCAGGCAGGGAAGACGTCCAACAACTCAGGTCTTGTTGTTTAACATTTTCATAGTTACACAGGCTAAAAACTTTAAGAGCTTTACACATATTAACCCGTTTAATCCTCATAATAATCATACGAGGAAAAGTCCTTATTTTACAAATTAAAAAAAAAATTAGGTATGCATAAGAGAATAGAAATTTAAGGTAGGATGATACAAAGGTTTGGAAATTTGGCCAAGGTCAAACATCTATTAAATAGCAGAGCTGGGATTTGAAACCAAGCAATCTGACTCCAGAGCCCAAACTCTTAACTACTCTGTCAATAGTAGCTTTTATTTTCTCTACCCATGACCTGAGAGAGGACATTGTTCCCACATGAAACACCCCTGAAATCTCCATCATAGAACAGCAGAGCATCTGAATTAAGTTGCACCAGCTCACATACTTCCCACTATCAGCCTACTCTTGCTTTGCAGGAAAATGGGTGGGTGCTGGCACCTTCAGGCTCCCAAGTTATTTGGGAATATTCTGATTTTCTAGTTAATGATTCTCTTATCAGACCAGAGCCTCTCAAAAAAGAAAAAGGTGGTTTTCACTCTCCTATAGTGGGAGGTGAGAACTATCATCTATTTTAACCAAACCGCTGGCAACTACTTCTGACTTCAAGAGGTGAGGCAAAATTCCTCTCCACTGGAGACAGTTCTTCAGTTTAGGAAAATACTTTGATGCATATAAATGGCGTGTTTTTAATTTGAACTTTATTTTGGTTTATTTTTTATTTTTATTTTTTGCTGTTATAGGGAAATGCCTCAGTATAAATGGATAGGAGTGTTTGAGACAATGAGGGATGATCTGCTCTGCATAATAAAGTAAAGAAAAATTTGAGGGCATCCCAAAGAGAGAAGATAAGGGGCTTGAGATGAGTGATAATGGAAAAGGTATGAAGGCAACCTAGAGGGAAAAGAAGGCCCAAGAGGGTTTCCAAGCATTGGGGCCATAAGAAAAGAAAATTGGCCAGGGAGAAATCCCCTAAGTGGAGATGGTCAATGGCCTTTAGGACTGTGGTGCCTGATACCAAGTTTAAAATTGTTTGCTGGGCTATGTGATCCTAGGAAAGGGCAGTAGCTCCAGAGGAGAGAGGAGCATTGTAGGAGCAAGACTGGTTTTAAAACCAGCCTCCTAACTGAACATTGAAAAAGAAGATGTCAATCCATCTCTATTCATAGAGGACATGATTTTATACATAGAAAATCCTAAGGCATCCACAATAAACTATCAAAACTAATAAAGAAATTTCCATAAGGTTGTAAAATATAAGATCAACATATTAAAATCAATTGTATTTCTGTACATTAGCAATGAACAATCCAAAAATTAAGGAAACAATTCTATTTATGATAATATCAAAACAAAATACTTAGGAATAAGTATAACAAAAAAAGTACAAAATCTACATACTAAAAACAACACATTATCATTGGAAAAAACTAAAGTAGACTTAAATAGAAAAATGTTCTATGGCTTGGCCAGCATGACTCAGAGGTTGAGTGTCAACCTATGAACTGGGAGGTCACGGTTCCATTCCTGGTCAGGACATATGCTCAGGTTGCAGGCTCAATCCCAAGTATGGGGTATGCAGGAGGCAGAGGCAGCCAATCAGTGATCCTCTCTCATCACTGATGTTCCTATCTCTCTCTCCCTCTCTAAAATCAATAAAAATATATTTAAAAAAATAAAAAGTAGGAGTACTTTTTTAAAAAATGTCCTATGTGCATTTGATTGGAAGACAATATTTTTTGTGGGGTTTTTTCTTTTGTTAATCCTCACCTGAGGATGTTTTTTCCATTGATTTTTAGAGAGAGAGGGAGGGAAAAGGAAGGAGAGAGAGATTGTGCGTGGGTGTGTGTGCGAGAGAGAAATTTGAGAGAGAGAAAGGGAGAGATGAGATGAGAGAAACACTTAGATTGGTTGCCTCCTACGCTCTGAATAATTATAAAGGCAGTGTTTGTACTTCATGTTTGTGTTTTCAAAGTTCCAGTAACATTTTAGAATGAATTTCATTTGCTAAAAGATTAGTCTGGCTGAAAAGAAAGAAATATCAACTATTAAAGTATATGTACATGTTTCTGGGACACTCTGTATATTCAAAAGAAGCGAAAAACATAATCCACACACAAACCTGTATATTTATGCTCATAGAAGCAAATTGGTTTTAGCCAAAAAGTAAAAACAATTCAAAGTTGTCCACCAGCTAGTGAATGAATGGGTAAACAAAATGTGGTATATCAAGCAATAGAATATTATTCACCAATGAGAAGGAAGGAAGTACTGGTAAGTGCTGCAATATGGGTGAGCCTTGAAAACACTATGCTTAGTTAAAGAAGTCAGACACAAAAGGCCACATAGAAACCTATAGAAACAGAAAGTAGAATGACAGTTGCCAGGGGATGGGGAGAGGAGATAATGAAGAGTGACTGCTAATGGGTATAAAGTTTCTTTTTAGAATGATGAAAGTATTCTGAAATTAGATTATAGTAGTGGTTTACAGCTTTCTGAATATGCTAAAAATAAAAACAACACTGAATTGTACAGCATTAAAAGTATGAATTATATGATAAATGAATCATATCTCAATTTAATAGCTGTTTTTAAAGCCTCCTTTTCACCAAAAAACAAAAAAAGGTGACCCTAAAAGGGGAGGGAAATAGTTGGCAGGGGAGGAAATTACCTCATTTATAGAGAAATAGCCTTTAAAAACTGTTTCTTTTTAATTCAAGAGAATTAGAGACAGTTTTGAAGTACTATACCACATAGCAGTTTCATCTAAGCTATAAAGTTGTTTCAGACAATTCTGATTCAGAAGGAAAGGGAAAAGACACTCCCAAAACAACATGTTGTGGACAGATGTTTTTTTCTTCTCAGAGTGACGGTTCAAAGGAAGTGTGGATAGGATTCTCTGGTTGCAGAAAAGCCTTCGATCTTTTAAGACTAGGAATGTTCTCAGAAAGAGCAGGCTGAGACTATAGTAGGTGCCTGAGACCAGTACTACCTAGGAGTCATCCCAGCACGGTGGATGGGGGCATAGGCCTGGGCAGGCTGTGAGGACTCAGGAGAGGAACTACTGAGACTGCCCCTGCACAACTCCTCCCCACCACCCACCAGACACCGGTGCTGGCACTTGTGGCAGGTTCAATGATGCTGCAGACTGCACAGGTACCTTGATGAGGCTGTGGCAAAGACCATTTTTGTGATGAAGATAGTAACTAGAACAAACTGGGGAAGATAACCCAATTCTATCCCTCAATCCCCCAAGTTTTCAGTTCTCTTTTTATTGAAACGTATGTTAAGAATGTTTACAATCCCTATATAATATTTCACAGATCTAGAACAAATATTCCAAAACTTTATATGGAACCAAAAAAGACCCCAAATAGTGACAGCAATCTTGAGAAAAAAAGAACAAAGTTGGAAGGATCACAATACCAGGTAACAAGTTATACTACAAAGTCATTGTACTCAAAACAGCCTGGCACTGGTACAAGAACAGGCATATAGATCAATGGAACAGAACAGAGACCCCAGAAATCAACCCAAGCCATTCACTCAATAAATATTTGACAAAGGATGCAAGAACATACAATGAAGTTAAGACAGTCTCTTCAAAAAATGGTGTTAGGAAAATTGGAGCAAGACATGCATAAAAATGAAACTAGACACAAGAATAAACTCAAAATGAATAAGACTTAAACGGAAGTCATGAAACCATAAAAATACTGGAAGAAACCATAGGCAGCAAAATCTCAGACAACTCTCATAGCAATATGTTTACAGACACATCTCATAGGGTAAGGGAAACTAAGAAGAAAATAAACAAATGGGACTACATCAAAATAAAGAGCTTCTACACAAGAGAGACCATCAACAAAATGAAAAGGGAGCCCACTCTCTGGGAGAACATATTTGCCAATGATACATCTGATAAAGGGTTAATATCCAAAATATATAAAGAACTAATACAACTTACCAAAAGGAAGAAAAACAATCCAATTAAAAAATGGGCAATGGACCTACTAGTAAATAGACACTTCTCCAAAATGGACATAGAAAGGGTCAAGAGACATGTGAAAAAAATGCTCAAAGTCACTAATCATCAGAGAGCTGCAAATTAAAATGACAATAAGGTATCACCTCACACCTGTCAAAATAGTTATCATCAACAAATCAACAAATGACAAGTGCTGGCAAGGATGTGGAGAAAGGGGAACACTCGTACACTGCTATTGAGAATGCAGACTGGCGAAGCCGTTATGGAAAACAGAATGGAATTTCTCACAAAATTAAAAATGAAACTTCCATTTGACCCAGTGATCCCACTTCTAGAAATATATCCTAAGAAACTGGAAACACCAATCAGAAAGAATGTATGTACCCCTATGTTCATAACAGTGCAATTTACAATAGCTAAGAACTGCAAACAGCCCAAATGCCCATCAGTAGATGAGTAGATAAAAATGCTGTGGTACGTCTATACCATGAAATACTATGCAGCAATAAAAAGAAGGATCTCTTACCCTTTGAGACAGTATGGATGGACCTAGAGAGTATTATGCTAAGCAAAAAAACACCAGTCAGAGAAAGACAAGTATCACATGACCTCATTTATTGTGGAATCTAACGAGCAAAATAAACTGATGAACAAAATAGATCCAGAGACAAAGAAGCATGGAGCAGAGTGTTGAATCTCAGAGGGAAGCCAGGGTTGGGTGGGAAGAGATCAACCAAAGAACTTGTATGCATGTACTAGTGTATATATAACTCATGGGGACAGGCAATAGAGTGGTAAAGGCCTGGGGAGGGGGGGAGCTAGAAGAGGTCAACGGGGGAGAAAAGAGGAAATATGTAATACTTTCAACAATAATGACTTTTTTAAAATAATATTTAGAAGCTAGGAAATGCCAGTTTAGCAAAACACTTTTTCCCTTGTCAACATTAAGGCCAAGCAACCTGACCTTCCTCCACTTGCCCTCTTAATAAAGTAAATAAATCCCCTACTGGGATGGACTTTGCCAACACAGGGATTACATAAATCATGGCTCCTGGCAGAGAAAAGAATGAAGAACCAGGCAAGTGGTTAGATTTGGCTGAAAACAGGGCTCTCCCAGCTTAAGTCATGAATCAAAATTTGCTGCTAGCTGTGTGAGACAAGTCATGTCCTGATGGGCTTGAGACTTCATTCTTCCTTAACACTGGAAAACGGAGCTGTGAACCAGAAAGAACAGCAGAAACCAGGTCAGTGGGCAGAGGTGGAAGATGCAAAAGACCCTCAGAAAATATAGGAACATCTCCTAAAGAAAACAACCTACACCATCCACCCCACCTCCCTCCTGGACTCTACTCCTACCCACAACCCAGGCTGGAGGGAAAATATCAGAGGTAGTTAGATCAAGGCACAGCACCAAAAGCCCCCAATATCTGAAACCCCAGCAGTGGAAAGGGGGTATTACCTACTCCTACATCATCAATGGAGCAGCAACACTAACCATGGGACAGCCAGCAGCATGGGCCCTTACCTGCAACTCAGCCAGAGAAACAGTGAGGTACATGTCTCCAGCCTCTTCCTCCCTAGAAAGACTCTTTCCCCTTATGACAGAATGACAAGGAGTCTACCACATAGGTTTAGCTGCCTAAGTTTGGGTACTTCCAAAACCACCTCCTATTAATACTGCAGGGTTTTAGCCCCATTTCTGAACTCAGAGAGTCCCAAGTTCAAATCTCAGCTCTACTTCTAACACACTAAGTGACCTTGGGCATATTATCTTCTCAAAACACTTTAAGAGGAATTGTCATGTTTGAAGCTCGGAGAACAAGACCAAAGACATAAACTTGAAAATCACATATTATATGGCTTAGGTAAGATTGGTCAGAGAAAGCACAGAATGGTTACAGAGTTCAGGACTGTCAGGGATTGATTAAAACCTTGGAAATTAGCAATAGAAACTACTGAGTTCTGGGCATCGTTCAGTGGATTTTCATGCCTTACTGGTTTCTTCATTAATTAACGAGCTACATAAAATCTTTCATGTGTTCCTTTTACATTTGTTTGAGAGTCTTAATTTTACCTTTTTGAAAATGGTACATCAGCAGAACCTAGCCCTTGAGGAAGGCCAACAGACAGAGGAGCTGATTTTGCAAAGGAAGAAATGCAAAAGCAACCAGTGAAGCAGGGAAATAAGCAGGCGTGTCGGGGCTCAGAGGTCAAGGTAAGACAAGTGTTCTGAAAACAGGGAGTGAGCAATTAAATTAAAGGGCGTTTAATTAATTTTCATCTTATTTATTTGACCACACAACGGCATTCAACACCTAGCTCTCCCCACAGCTGCTGTGTACCACCAATTCCTCCCACAAGATATGAGGCAACTTTTTCTAACCCACTCAAAGCACAGGATGTCCTATTATTCCCTTTTCCTGAGACCAGAGGTGGCTAGTCTGACATCTACATAACCAAGGGAGCCTATGCAAGTGATCTTTGTAAAAGAAGGGACATTTACCTCAAGGTAATTTTCTATTCCCAACTCAAATGAATAAGATGGCAGTGAAGAGAGAGAGAGACAGACAGAGAAGGGGGCGGGGGAGCAAAAAACCTTTCAATGTAGTCTACTTATGCATTTCTTTAAATAGAGTCTATACGCCCTGCTACAATAACATCCTTAGTGGTTGTCCCACAACACTGACATCCTTGGAAGGAAATCAGCTGGCATTCCAACTGCCTTCATTTCCAACTCACAGATGGAAAAACAGAAAAGAATTATGCAGTTGTGTCTAAATATGTGTAAGTTAGCCCCCTCAACCTTGCTTTTACTTCTCAGGTGACCTTGGGATCTAGGTAAGCCCAATTTCCTTCTTTTTCCCATGATCTGACCTCAAGATAGATTTCATTTACCATAACAATAATTTTCCCCTGTCATTTTCCAATTCCTACAACCTGCAGAAAGAAGAGCAAAACGCAGAAAAATTACTGAAATCCAACCAATCCTTTTAAAAAAGCAGAACCTTCCAGATGTTATCTAATCTTAAAAAAAAAAAGCACAAGCCACAGGGCACAGCTCGAAGATGCTCTCATTTTTTCCTCATCTCCATTTGTCGAGGTTGAAGGAAAATCCCCTACTGCCAGCAGCAGGCATCATTACTTTTCATTTGTTGAACACCCAATGGATGGATCGGCCTCTTGAATTGGGTGCTCTACTGCACCACCTGCTATCATCTTTCCAGGTGCACTCGCAAATGACACTTTAGCTAACAAGCCTGAAATTTTTCTGTTCATCAGAAGGGCACTTGAAGAAATTACCCATTTGTCTAGGACTGCAGGCGGCTGCAGTCACTGGCATCCCAGATGGTCCCACTTTTCAGCCTTACAGAGTCTAGAGGGAGAACCTGACACAGTAGATCTCCGCCTCTAGCATTCACCTTCTCACTTGCTTCCTAAAGGCAAGATATCAAAGATGCCCCGGTGGCCGTTTGCAAACTGCAGAGTTCCATGACAAAATAACCACATCCCTAATTCAGGAGACACTTGTGGGTGCATGTCAATAAACACCTCTGATAAATGACAACAGTTACCCTTAAACTTTACAAAATATTGGGTAATTCTTCTGAGTAGCCACGAGATGGCAGGCTTGAACCTCCCCATAGGATCTCCAGCACTTCTGGTATGCTGCCTTGCAAGGCTGGGGGACACTGACATGACAAGCAGTGGGCAAAGGTGTCTCTTCCGCTTATTAACATTCCCAGGCACCACTTGAGATGCTCTTGCTTCACTTTATGGAACTTATTTGCTTGGGCATTCCTTTGGTTTAAGAAGAATAATTCCCTAATCATTTGTCAGGGGACATGCTTTTATATTTTAGCTCCTGCCTTTATAGAAGAAAGTGTCTACCTTCAACAGATTCACAAGGGGATGTGTATATGTGCAGAATATTCACCTGTGTGTTAACAGAGAAACCTTGTTTTCCAGGGGGTCCAGGGAATAAGGAATTTACCAACTGATGAAATAAATGAAGGTATACAATACTGGAATACACAAATCCAAAAAAAAAGTCCTATTAACAATAGCTTGCAAATATTATTTCCAGTTCCAACCATAATTATAATGTTCTCCATCAACCCTGTGTAATCTTTTTGACTTCTAATGACTCAGTCACCTACTCTAAAATGAGAAAATAAAAGTGCAAGAGTCTGCATTTTAAGGTGTCAGTCACACCTTTGAAAAGTAAAACACAGAAAATCTGTTCCAAGTTGTTCAAAAAGACAGAATTAAACACTTGTACCCATAGGGTATCTACCAGCTGGGAAGGGGGCTGAGGAGGAGGGAAGGCAGGGGAAAATGAGGACAGGGATCGCACTGGGGACAGTGGTTACACAAACAGATAATCTAGGTCCTCTTGGCCAAAATGAGAAGGTAATTTAGTTGCAGCTGGATCAAGAGGATTTCAGAGCAATAAGAATCAAGTAAGGGCAGAGAGTGTGTCCCCTAAGAGAGTTAATAGGGGATATTTTGGACTCACAATAAAGATGATTTCCTTTGGGCCTTCAAATTAGCAATAGCTTCCAGAAGATCGTTAGCACGAAGACTTGAGATTACTTCAACTCATCCTGTTCATAAAGACACACACATGGGTCCACCCACAAGAGCCAGTCATTAGACTCTACCACTCCCTGTCCCAAGCAACCTTACGCAGTGGCCATTAACCCCCCGCTCCAGAGGGAAAAGTGATCTGAGAATGCTGTGTGCACAGGCCAGGGCTCATAATGACAGCAGCAATTACCCTCCCTCCGTGTGTGTGTCTGCCTCCGGTGGGGGGGTGAGGGGGGTGCAGCGGACTCGGCACATTAAAGAGCATTTATAAACAGTGGGCTAGGAGTGCTCAGGGGAAGAAGAACCATGTAATGAGTGATGGTTATTAATGACCATTATTATCTTTGTCCTGACCTAAGCACTCTTCCTCCAAGAATGTTTACTTAGCATGCCGGGCTGGAGCTGAGCCAAACATGAGGGGCTCTGACGCTCTGTTATTAATCCAGCAGTTTTATATAGAGGAAACAGCTTCATGAAGTTCTCTTCTTCGACATTCATATATAAATGAAAATTTTAGAGCTCCAGAGTCCCACCAGAAGAGAAACAGATCAATTCTCTGTGTGGTGAGTCACATAATGGAGGGCATTAGGCCAGGTTTAACATGAATAAGATATTGATTTCTCCTTGTTACTTGATTCAACTTTATTCTTTTTAGATTGCAAAGGCCTCTGTGACAACATAGGCTGTGGTCTGGAGGGCAATTGGGAGCTGTATTTTCTGGTCCTTCATTTATTCATTAAAGTTTTGCGCTAACAATATCTGAGGGAAAGTGGGGATTCAGTAAAGGGTAACCAGTATGCCTGAGCCCTTTTGGACCTAATAAAGAGAGTGGGCAGGTTACTTGGAAGGCACTGAGAAAAGGCAGGCCATGTCTGGTATGACTCAGGCTATTGGGGGGGGGGGGGGAGAGGGGGGAAGGAGCTTGGTTTATTTTTTCCTGTCAAAATTTCATAATTTAAAAATACAGTTCTGTTACTTGATATGATGCAAAAATATTTTGAGAAAAAAGTAAACATCCCATTTCCCATACCTTGCCCCTCTCCCAACCTGTAAGTCTCCTGTTGGTAACACTGCTAACATTGGACATGTGTCCATCCAGGATTTCCTGTGCATTTGCATCCACATACAGTATACACATATAGTTTTGTTTTGTTTTTACAAAAAGTGAATGATATCATATTAATTGTTAGAGCTGTAATGTTCGAGGCACAGAAGATGGAACCCGGAGACCAAGACATTTTAAAAGGGGGTTAGAGAAACCAGGATTAGAGGAGGGAGGGGAGAAGAGGAAAAGGGCCCAGCCTGACTGCCTTGCAGACCTGGAGAACAGTCTGGGAGAACAGTAACATGTGGGGCAATGAAGACACCTTTTAAGGGGAAGAACAGAGAGGAGTTGGGCCCAGGGCAGAATAGGAAGGGGTGCGACTCGGGGCACTCAGCATGTGCTGATTGGTGGTTCAGTGTCTCTGAGGTGTCTCTGTGGCAGATGCTGGTTACATTATACCTCCACCCACCAGTTGGGGGCAGGGAGGTATACAGCTTGATGGTGCATTGGCTCTGGACTTCCCGGCCTGCATCAACCTAACAAGAGCGTAACATGTTTTGGAGACCTCCCCATGCCAGGACACCCCTCATACTTTCTAATAGCTGCATAGTATTCCATAATATGAATATTCCTTTACTGACTTAATCATTCTCCCACTGATGAATTTTCAGAATGTTTTTGGTTTCCAGTTGCCACAGAGCTCACACACCTTGGCCTCACCAGAGGTCTCTGTCACACGGTCAGCCAGGCAAGAGGCAAAGTGGTGCTAAGACAGGCCTGGGATGGCAGAGGTATTTCCTGGGACCACCACCTCTCTTCCTTCAGAGACAGGCTCTAGACAAGAGCTGAAAAGGTCCCCTTGCTCCACCTGACCCTGCAGCCACAGGACTCAAAACAGGTGTAGACCGGGCTGTGAATGAACTGGCAGACCTGGCTAAGCCTCACCGTTAATGTGAGGTTGTTGAAGCCAAGTAAACTGGTTGGATCCAGTGACCTGACACCAGGAATAGTGCAGGGAGTGAACACTTCAGCAATAAACACAGAGCATTTAGACCCAACACAACAAAGAGAAACAGAGACATATCAGCAGAATCCAGAGAATAGACACCTGTGCTGAGGGCACAGCCTGGAGAGAAGGGCAAGAGGGGAAAAGCTGAAGAGCCTGAGTATTTCCTTCAGAGTGCTAGAGGCTAAGACCAACAAGTAGTTAACATATAAATGCGAGAAATTCTTAGCAGGCTAATGGACTTTCATATTCAGCAAGGGCTGAAAATCAGCATTGTATTACCCTGCTGCTGGCTGAATAGCTGAAGACAATCCCCTAACCCGTGGTCAGCAAACTGCTGCTTTTGAGCCACATGCGGCTCTTGGGCCCCTTGAGTGTGGCTCATCCACAAAATACCACGGCCTGGGTGAGTCTCTTTTGAAGAAGTGGCATTAGAAGAAGTTTAAGTTTAAAAAAAATTGGCTCTCAAAAGAAATTTCATTCGTTGTGCTGTTGATATTTGGCTCTGTTGACTAATGAGTTTGCCGACCACTGCCCTAACATGATCATTCTGTATTGTTTACCAAACCTTACCATTGTTATGTCTGATTGCTTTACTAAAGGGCAAATGTCTATTCTAGTAAATAAAAAGCAGACATTCCAGGAACCTCTCCACTAGAGAGTAAGGTCTCCACCTGCCGCCTCCTTGCCCCCTGCCTTCTAAATTTATATTTCTTGTCTAGTATATCCATTTGTGCTCAGCCCCTTCTCCAGACCTTGAGCCCTAGCAGCAAATGGATGTGGTGTTCACACAGATACTGAGTTTAACTGCAAACTCCTAAAGTTGCTTTGAATAGGCAAGATCAAGTTTATCACCTTCACTGAGAGATTTGAATGTTATATTAGTTTGCTAAGGCTGCTGTAGCAAAACAACTCAAACTGGGTGACTTAAACAATATAAATTTACTCTTGCAATTCTCTCTCTCTCAGTTCTGGAGGCTAGAAAACCAAGATCAATGTGTCAACATAGTTACTTCCTTCAGAGAATCAAGAGAGGGAAACTTTCATGCCTCCCCTCCAGCTCCTGGTGGTGGGTTTCCAGCAGTCTTTGGTGTTCTTGGCTTGTAGAAGCATCATCCAATCTCTGCCTTTATCTTCACACAAGAGACCCGGTGCATGAAATTCGTGCATGGGAAGCGGGAGGGTGCAGGGATGTCCTTCAGCCCAGCCTGCACCCTCTCCAATCTGGGATACCTCAGGGATGTCCAACTACTGGGATCGGGCCTAAACGGGCAGTTGGACATCCTTCTCACAATCCAGGACTGCTGGCTCCAAACTGCTCCCCTGCCTGCCTCCCTGATTGCCCCTAACTGCTTCTGCCTGCCAGCCTGATCACCCCCTAACCACTACCCTGCCAGCCTAACTGATGTCTAACTGCTCCCCTGCCAGCCTGTTCACCCCCAACATCCCTCCACTGCCAGCCTGGTCACCCTTAACTGCCCTCCCCTGCAGGCTTGATTGCTCCCAACTGCCCTCCCTTGCAGGCCTGGTCCCTCCCAACTGCCCTCCCCTGCTGGCCTGATCACCCACAACTGCCCTGCCTTGCAGGCCTGGAACCTCCCAACGGCCCTCCCTGCTGGCCATCTTGTGGTGGCCATCTTGTGTCCACATGGGGGCAGGGGCAGCCCTCTTGTGTGTTAGAGTGATGGTCAATCTGCAAATTATGCTTTTATTAGATAGAATAGAGGCCTGGTGCATGGGTGGCGGCCAGCTGGTTTGCCCTGAAGAGTGTCCTGAATTAGTGTGGGGGTTCCCTTGGGGCATGGGGCGGTCCAGGCGAGTGGCCTGTGGTGGTTTGCAGGCCAGCCATGCCCCCCCCCCCCCAGCAACCCAAGCAGAGGCCCTGGGATCTGGGATTAATTTATATTCTACAACTGAAACTTTGTATCCTGGAAAAGAGCCAAGCCTTCTGCTTGCTCTGTGGTGACAGCCATTTCTGTTTGGGTTTATTTACCTTCTATAATTGAAACTTTGTAGCCTAGAGTGGAGGCCTAGGTGCTAGGGCTGCAGAAGCTTGGCTTCCTCCATCACCTAGCCTCTGCTCTCTCCAGTTCCATGGCTGTCTCCATTTCTGTTGGGATGTATCTTCTATAATTGAAACTTTGTAGCATTGAGTAGAGGCCTAGGCCAGCAAGGGCAGGAGAAAGCTTGACTTCCTCCATTGCCGGGGAAACCCAAGCCTCCCTCCTGCTCTCAGTGGCCACAGCCATCTTGGTTGGGATTTATTTGCTCCTGATTTGCTGGTGGGCGTGGTTTGTGGGCATGGCTTAATGGAGGTATGGTCAATTTGCATATTACTCTTTTATTATATAGAATTAGGAGCCCAGTGCATGAAATTCGTGCACTGGGGTGGGTGGTCCCTCAACCCAACCTGCCCCATCTCACATACTGGGAGCCCTCAGGGGGATGTCCAACTGATGGCTCACCCCCAGCCTGGCCTTCCTTGGGCACCCAGCCATTGCTCTGCTCAGCTCATCCCTGGCTGCCTGTGACCACCCGGCCCCGGAGGCCGGGCGCTCCCTGCCGCCACCACTACTGCTGCTGTGGCTTCCCTTTCACAGCACCCCAGGGGCTGGGCACTCACCGCCACCACCGTTTCATCTCCACCCCCAGGGCCCGGGGCTCGTGCCACTTGGCTGGTAGCATAGCCAATCAGGAGCAAAGGTGCGGTCAAATTTGCATGTTTCTCTTTTATTATATAGGATGGTAGTCTCCTGTGTGTGTGTTTGTCTAAATTTCCCCTTGTAAGGATACTAGTCATATTAAATTAGGGCCCACCCTATTGAACTCATTTTAATTTGATTATTCCTGTAAAGACTCTATCTCCAATTCAGGCCATGTTATAGTCCAAGGTGCTGGGAGTTGGAACTCCAACATATCTTTTTTGAGGGACACAATTCAACCCATAACAAATTTTAAGTTTAGTTAAAGAGAAATAAAGTTTCTTTTGCACACCTAAATTAGGTAGACTGAAAGTTGAACTCCCAAAACTATTACATTTGCATCAAGAAATAGGAAATCTAATGGAGAAATCTATCCTTGAAGATGTTTGTCTGTAACATAGAAAACGTTTTTACATAAGGTTGTCTCTAAACTTAGCTGAATTTGCAAATAATCCCCTGAAAATCCATTGCCTCACCTCTGCAGAAGCAAAACCCTCGAGGCTCCAGGAAAGACAAAGTCTAGGAGGCAGCAGGATAAGTTACCGCATGATGGGTCCTGTACTGTAGATGTTGCAGGGGAGAAACCTAACACCAGCCAGGGGCCTTCCAGGCTGTCTGGGCAGAATGTAGAGGACTAAGAGCTGGGAGCAGTACAGCAGCCAGGAAACTCAGATGATGAGTCCATTTGACATGCAGCCTTCCCAGGATCCTTCTTATAATTCACTTTCCAGTTCATCCCAGAAAGAGCCAGAGAGTGGCCTTGGGAGGGTCGGCTACCAGCCCCAAGATATGGTCCAGGTGCTCTTGCCAGCATTTTTAATGGACAAACTATCTCAAACTCAGAGAGGGAGAAACTTGTCAGAAGCCAATTTACTCTCAACTAGTCAATATCTGAAATGAGGTCAGCAACCCAGCAGTAGCAGGTATTTCCTGCAGCTTCCAAAGGAATGTAGTACCTGCCATCCTCTTGACAATTTCTATAAGACCTCGTCCAGTTAGGGAGTTAGTTATGGAGCTTTGTTCGAGGCTGTTTTCTTATATGTGTCAGAGGCTGATGGCTGCTTGGAGGGGCCGGGGTTGTCAGCGCAGTGGTTGAACTGTTGAGACTGCGGCAGTGCATTCTGCCTGACAGGGAAGCTTAGAAAAATGCTTGTGTCAAAAGCAACAAAACACGCAGAGACAAACCACAGCGAGCTGGTAAATGGCTCACTCCTGACCACCAGATTGGATTTACTCCAAAAAGCAGAGGGTGCATATCACATGCATCGCAGGCTGGAGGTGCTGGAACAGCAGCCACACACGATGACTGATGGGATGTGGTCAGTAAGCACCCAGCTTCCTCACTTGGACTGGTTGGATTCGAGTCATCTTTTGTACACTGGGCATAAACTCCAGTCGTCCAAGTTGGTGCTTGATAACACCCCTTTACTGACCACCTCCCTTCCCTGTTTCACTTCTCCTTCCTCTACTGGTTTTCTGGCATTACTTCCCAAATAAACCATGGCACCCAAATTCTTGTCTTGAGGAAAACCCAACCTAGAACAACTGCTTGCTGAAATGTATTGTCCCTATTTCACTGAGATATAAACCAAGATCCAAGCATGGGTTTGCTGAGAATCCTACTCTGTTCAGCATTGTGTCAGCTGGCACACAACCTCTGGGATGGCAGCAAGTGGGAACTGTGTTTGAAGGTGTGGAAAGAAGTGGGTTTCACTGAGAATGAGAAGATGGATATAGAGAAGCTACTTCTCCTATTCCTGCAACAGATCTTAAAAATCAGAACTTGTGCTTGGTCCCCCATGTTCTATATTCTCTTCATGTCCCATCTACTAATACAGGGAAGAGCACCTGACTAGCTATCCTTGGCTCTCTTTTGGATCCAGCCTTCTCACAGGCCTCTGGAATCTAACTTCCTGGCTGTGATGGGATCGTAAGTTCAATTCAGATGGGGAAGATTATGAAGTCCATTCTCCCTGGCATCATCAGAATTCATATGAGTCAGAGTGGTGACTGATAGAGTTTAGTTTAACTCCCCCTCTATTTTATATATTAGTTAAAATTTGAATCACTTAGAAACTTTGGCATATTATTAGCAATAGTAAATTATTTTGTAGTTGACAGGACAGTCTAACATGTCAACTCGTTGGACCTACTGATATTTGGTAACTAACCCTAAATGGGGTTTGGAAAAGGGCAGTGTGAGGAGAAATGAGTTGATGTAAATCTGTGTACCTGGGAGCATGATTTATAATTAAGAGAGATGGGAAATGCAGCAAGAGCAGGGTTTTGTAATGAAGGCTGAAACAGCCATAATCAGCAATATGCCTTAAACTGTATTTAGGAATCCAGACTCTAAAATTCTCAGTGGGTATGAAGTGCTATCTCATGGGGTTTTGATTTTCATTTCCTTATTACTAATGATGTTGGATTTTTCATATGCTTATTGGCTATTTGTATGTCTTCTTTGAAGAAATGTCTATTCTAGCCATGTTCCCCTGGAATTAGAACAGGTGCAGCTGAGCCCTTTCAGATTCCTATGACTAGTTTCTCAACTAGTTTCAAGATCCAGAGGGCAAATGACATGAATAATTGGACCTTTCAAACACCACAGTCACGAGATATGCTACTTTCATGATGGAACAGTGGGAGGAGGACACATTCTCTAACATAGTTGGCAGAAGGAGTATTTCACTGCTTCATTTTGTGGGCAAAAGGTCAGAGGTTCAATCCAGGAGCAAACTGACAGTAGCGGTGGGTAGCAGGATTCACATCACCCAACTCCAGCTGTAAACATCTGGCTTCTCTCTGACTCATTCAATGAAAATTAGTTCTCCTTGCTTCTTCAAACCAGCTGTTTTGGAAGGCAGAGTTGCCCAATATGTAGCACAGGTCAGACAATTACCCATGTATCCTTAGCCAAGTCATTTCACCTCTCAAAGCCTCAGAAAACCTCTCACTCACACACACCGCTTTCTCCTGCCTTCTTTCCCAGTTCTGCATTGCTAGATCTCCATGAACAAACATGTTTACCAGTGCCAAGTATTTGCCTCTTCGTGGATCCAATACTGCAGCCAGACCCCAATGTGGCCCACACCCAAACTCATCTCCATTGATTAGATAATTCTAACACCCTTCCAGCTTTAGGATGTGTGCAGGGGTTCTTATTCCAGCATTAAGAAGGGCTAGACAATCTGGAGAAAGGCTGTGTGTAACTGAAGTAAGGGTCCAGAGACAAAAGATAATTTTGAAAGGCAATAGGGCTCAGAAGAGTCTAGCTAAAGGAGCTAAGTTCTCCTTGTCTCAGGACCTCTTGCTTTTTATTAACACAAATTGTCCTAAGACAAGGTGGAGATATACACTTCAAGGGGTAGGGTTTCATCTACAGAGTCCATTGTCAGAATGGGGAATAGCCTTCAGGTGTTTGGCCAATAGGAGACAATAACATGTAGATTAAGTGCCCTGAGCTGTTTGACAGCAAACAATCAATTTAATGCATCCTTTTCAGGTTTGGGGAAATGCCGTTAGCCATTCCCGACAGGCAATAACATATGTGATTCAGCCCTTGTTGAGTCTCCAAGTTCCATCAACCTTTAGATGAAACTCTTGCAATTATGACATGCTGGAATTGGCTTCCAACAGGTGTGCCTCTTTAATTCTGTGTGTCAGATTTCTCCCATACACAGAACTTCTTAACACTTTAATTCCCCCAGCCTGGGAGTCACTGACCCACAATACCTGGGAGTTGTATAATTAAGGATAACTAATTCTCAGAAAATTCGTTACAGAGGCAAGACTCCAAGGAAGACCATATTGGCCACCAAGTCCCCCAGAGAAGAGGCCTAGGAGGCAGCAGGGTAAGTGATGCATCCTGCACTACAGGGGACGGAGAGGCAAACACTGTCTCTAGGTGCAGGACAGAGAGGCAGGGGCCTTTGCTTCACTCCTCTCCTGGGCTTATCATTAACTCATTTCTATGAGAAAAGTGGGGGTAAGGAGAATGTTCAATCATGTAAAATAACTATTTTGAAGCCCCAGGCACTGGCATTATAACTCACCTGGGGTTGATTTGTGTTAACTTTGAGGGAGTTTAGACAGTCCTGGGGACTTCACAGTAATGGGATCTGACCAGAAAGATTTGACCTGCCAGGAACCCTTATTCTGGGTAACCTGACACTCTAGGGAAGTTTCCATTGGACCAACCATGAGGGAGGGCCTCAACCAGGACAATAAGGTCAGAATAACTGGAGCAATTCTGAGTTTGGGCAAGGTAATCAACCAACTGTCCCTTCTCTGTAAAACAGCACAACTCAAATTCAACACAACGGAAGTGTTACCTCCAAGGTAAGCATTCAAAGTGCCGTTTATGCACTCCAGCCTAAATGCCCTTAGACATTGTGGGCAAAAGGTAATGCTCCACTTTGGACTCCTTCTGCCACCCTTTCCAGCAAGTGGCATCTTTGACTTCTTCTATCACCCTTTCCATCATGTTGGACATTGAGGTCTGGGTCTATACTTAGAATATTGTTCTCAGGTGTAGCTATTTGTACTTTTATCTCACCTCTGGTTGAGGACCCTGGGCTGAGAGTCAGAAACTGTGGATTTGGCCTTGGTTTAGCACTGAAAAGTTGGAGATCAAGGGGGAATCTTTTACCTGTTTTAAATCTCACTTCCCTGCTTCAGAAAAAGATGAACAAAGCAGGAAATCTCTGTGGTTCCTTCTATCTCCTAAAATATCTCTCCTGTTATTCAATTTAAATACACACAACAGTTTAATTGCTTGCATAGACCATATTCAAGGACAAGGGTGAGAGAGGCATGTGATTGAGAATAACTCTTTTTAAGACACCATTTAAAAAGTGATTTATATTCTAAGACTCCAATTCTGTCTTCTTGGAAAGCCTGAAAGAAATCCCTCCTTTTATCTAGTTGTCAGTCAACCTTTTTATTGAGGCTTTCATTTTCTTTTTTAAAGAGAAATATAAATCTGGCTTTAGATACCTGGTTAGGAGTGAAAGCTGACCTCAGGTGTCCCTTAGCATGAATGTGAATTATGGCTGCCTCTCAGTAGTTTGACTGAAATTGCAAGAATTTAAGAAGAATGCTTTAAGGCAGCTGATAAAACTACAAAATGGATAGTAGATACTGGAGGCAAGAAAAAGCTATAGCAAGACTGATAATTAAATGGTGCATTGTATTTAGTGATTCTCTAAAGAATCCTGCCAAAATAGTATTTCATCATCATATTAGCATTTTGAATAAGAAGACCAGATAAACCCTATTCAACTGATGAGCAAATTACATCCGAAATGATAAATGACTTGCCTTAATTTTCATGCAGACCCAGGGCTACAGCCTCTCCAGCTTAATGCTTCTCTTCTGGGTGAGCATCTACAAAAGACAAAGAAAGGTTATTTTCATCACTCAGCTTCTCTCATATCAGCAGCCTCACAAGGGCCAGGGCAGAGAAAGATGAGCAGGCACACAGGCAGATCAGTCAGCATAGCTGTAGGTTGGGAAATTCAGGGTTAATTTTATAGAGGGGAGGGGGCAAGAAGAACCACATTTCCCCTGTCTCAAGTTCCTGCCAAGCCCAGTGGGAGAAAATTCTTTCCCAGGCAATCAGAGCACCTCCACTTGTCAGGACTCAGCACAATAGTTTAAGAGTGAAACAGAAAGAAACGTTGGACTTGAGACCCTAAAATTAGGGTGCAGCCAAATTCAGCAGAGAGAATTGCTTTACTTCAGGTCCCTGGCACCCTCTGCCAGTCTGCAGACCACTTGTCACATTGCAATTTATTTGGTTATATATCTGTCTTCCTATTAAACTGTAAATCCATTGAAGGCCATGACTGATGAAGCATGCCATTTAAATTAGCAGGGAGAAACCATATCCACTTAATCTGTAAGGCTACATGCAGGATTTATTTGGCCAATCATGCTGGTAGCACCAGGGCAGCCAGCCACCCAGACCAGAAGCAGGGGAAGCCATTCGTAGCAGTTTTCCTTGGTGCCTAAAGCATCTGAGGGGCTGGGTTTCATGATGCTTCCCAAGCCTGATCCTTTCCTACGTGAGACTTGCATCACTATTCAAGAATGTATGTAAATAATTCATGCCTTTGATGGGAAATATTTCTGGATACCCATCCTCTTTTTGTTTCTTGAGTCAAACCCAGCATCAGCAAGTCCATATTCAGAGGCAGGAGTGGGTGAGATGGGAGAGAAGAAAGTAAGAGCAAGTATAGCAGGTCCTCCTCAAATAACAGCCTTTCATTCAATATCACTTTGTTGTAACATTGATAAGACACTGCAGGAATTTAATTCTTGTTTACTAGTATAAGTATTAGCCTATGGCAAAATTGGTTTTGTTATATGGCTTCCCAGTGCTGTTAGGTGAGGACTCACTATAGCCAATTCTTCCTGAACACTACCCTTGCCTCCAAGTGCCAAGAGGGTGGGAGGGCCATTTCCTTGACACTTCTTATTCCTCTTGTTTTCAATGTCTGTGTAATAGCTGGTCCATGGTTTGCACCTCACAAGCATTTTTTAATTAACTACTGTAGCTCTCTCTTAGCTGAATTTCCAACTAAACACCTTGTTTACTCCCATCCTAACTATACAAATACAATATGAGCTTTGGAGATATTCAGTGATTTAAATGTTCACCCAGATAGTAGCATAACACAGATCTACAAGCATTTAATCCCATCTTTTTTCTCCTATTATCTCATACTATTCTTCCTCTTCTAAAAACCTATAGCAGTTCCCTTAGCACACCAGATTTAGATATTTCTGCTCAGTCTTCTCACCCAAATGTCTCCTATCTCTCCATCTTTTTTTCACATTAACAAGACTCTTGGGTAATCAAGCATACCTGTTGTTCATCTCATTTTTGCCTTCTTACAAGCCCTTTGCCAGGCTTTAAAATTCACATCCCTTTTTTCCCCTTGGAAACCTGTATCAGAACTCACCTCTTCCAGGAAGCCCATGCAAAGTAGCATCACTTCACTCTATTCCACTCTGACGACTCCCCACTCAGCATTTCAGCAGTTGAAGAGCTTCCTCTTCCGCCCATTCTCCCTCTATTCAGACTCTATAATGCCACCTGAGTGATCATCAATAGTTCTTAGCATGATTTTTAAGGCTCTTCACAATCAAGTCTCAGACAGTTCCTCCTGACTCTACTACTTTTCACTATTGATATATCCATGTTAGAGTTAACCCTTTGAGCACAGGGTATATGCCTTATTAATGCTACTCCTTTTGCCAGAGGTATCCTCCCCTCTTCTCTACCTGATGAATTTTTGCTTACATTTTATAGCTCTGCCCTCCTCTGGCCCCCCACGGAGTTAGTCTTGAGTGTAGAGTGAAGGTGCCACACTGACCACAGTGCATTCTAATTGCTTGTTGGTCAGTCTTTCCTCTTGCTTTGTGAGCCTCTTGGAAGCAGGACCAAATGCTCGTGTCTTTTACATCCAGAGCCCCATTACAACACTTAGCTCCTAGGATGCTCTGAGTGTTGCTGAATAAGTGAACAAAGCATTTGTTCACACCATGTTAATTTGCACTCACTCAGACCTTACACATTTAGAGCTGAAAGGGATATTAGAAAATATCTTTCCTACTTCTCAATTTTCACATGAAGAAACTTTAGCAACCTACAAGGATTTAAGGGACTTGCCCACAGTCATAAAGACATAGCAAGAGACATTGATTTGGTCACCTGACCCATACCATCTTCTGCTATATTGTACATATAGAGCCATGATGCCGGAGCAAGTACAGTAGTAGCAAAAAAAGAAAAAGAGTATTTTCTTTCTCTTGCATTTTTATAGTCGGGGGCACTCTGTCTTCATTTGAGTTCAACAGATGTGACTGACTTAATGACATTTACTGAGCTGTGTCTCAGTTTTGCGGTTGGGCAGCTGTCCCTCGATATCATTTTGAAGTATATTATAATGAGTCAGTTCAATTGTCTTGAAATTTTAAAAATTCTTCAGATTTATTGAAATTATTCAAAAATCCCCTTAGGATGATGCATATTAAAATACTTAAATTAAATAATTATGGACACTGAGTTTCTCTGATACCCAAGGTAAGTTACAAAGTTCCCAACTTATGCAATTAATCTAAACAAACATCAGTGCCTGGCTCTTGCATTCAGACTTTTGCCTCACAATATGATGCTAAAAATAATTTGCATTTCTCAGATGGGACAAGTCAAAGAAAGATGATAACAGCAATAATCATAGTAATAATAGACACATGGAAAAGCAAAAGAACTGACAATGTTAGTGGGAAAAGAGGGCACTCTGATGCTTCTATTTTTTTCATCTTCTACAACACTGATAACACAAAAAGAATCTTTTTCAGGAAAAAAATTAGATAAATATGTATGTACTCTTTTGAGCTATGCAAGGCAATGTACCCTCTGAATTCATCACTACTTCCTATCTGTTGACACTATCAGCCATGAGTTTGCATTCTTCTAACTACAGGGAACACATGTTTTAAAGGTTCTAAGAATTTTATTGAAGTAAATACACAAGAAAGAATTTTCAATCATTTGGTATAGAAAGGGGAATGGCACTTTAGAGAGATTTAGCAGCTTTAACAGTACATCCTGCACTAATGTATGCACAGCCTGTAAGGGAGGAGATTATCTTTACGCTCCTGCTAATACACTCCATTTCCACTCCTTTGTCCAGAGTATAGTTAAAACAGGCTTCAGTAATCACATTACTGTCATTTTGTGCTATCTCAAAGTTAAATCATAATGAGCTTTGAGATTGTTAGTTGTTTCTCTCTCTTCTCTTTTTTCTGCAGAAATGCAAGCTCCTTTTTCATTTTGGAGGATCTAAGTCTCCAGGTTTCTATGATTGCCTCTCACACCTTCTCTCTTCTTTTATTCTCTTCTCTTCTCTTTTGGCTCCAAAAGCAAACTCATTACCAAAGCAAATGTATGAGCCTCCCACACAGAATCTGAAGGAAAAAGACATTCCATTTAATTCAGAGGAGCCATTTCAGAGGCCAGCCGCAGTCCACAGCTTCACTGGCTACAGGACACATCAAGGGTAACCTAAGTAAACACAGGACTATCTCTTCTGCTCTGTGGTCTGAACAAAGTCACTGACACGGAAAAGCAGCTACTTCTCCCATTCACAAACAGCTTATAATTTAAAAATTAAAATGACTATAACAACAACAACAATAACAAACACAAAAGCATTAATATGTCCCAGGCACTCGTCATAGCACTTTGCATGCATTATCTCATTTAATCCTCAAAACAACCTGTAAGGTAGGTATTCTATTTTATAGGTGAGTAAAGTGAAGCTCAGAAAGGTTAGCAACTTGCCCAAGATCACACAGCAACCATCAGGTACATCTTAAACTTCATATGTTCATGTTCTTGGCCACTACTTTATACTGCTGAAATTAAAGGACAAATATATTATAGAATTGTACATCTGAAATTTATATAATGTTATAAACCAATGTTATCCCAATAAACTTAATTTTAAATAAATAAACAACAAATGTATCTATTAATAGTATTCTTCTCACTAAGAGTTATAGAATCAGTTTTGAAACTCTATAATAGGATAATAAAATTAGCCCTAGATAGTTTGGCTCGGTGGATAGAGCATCAGCCTATGGACTGAGGAGTCCTGGGTTCAATTCTGGTCAAGGGCACATGCCAGAATTTCAGCTCGATCCCCAGTAAGGGACATGCAGGAGGCAGACAAACAATGATTCTCTCTCATCATTGATGTTTCTATCTCTCTTCCTCTCCCTTCATCTCTGAAATCAATAAAAAAAATAAAAGATTAAAAATAACTTATTGAGAGCCTGTGTGCCACATGCATGAGTTATAAAATAATAACTTTATAGGTTTTAGTATTACTCCTCATTTTCAAAATGAGAAAACTTAGATTAAGTAATTTGCCCCAAATCACACTGTTAGCAATTGTTACAGTCAGGAATTGAACTCATGCACTCTGACTGCTAAATCATCTTGGCCTACTTCTCCCTCTTACTTCCATAAATATGAGGAAAATGAGGCACAGAGGGGTGTAGTATATTATGTAATACAACAGCATGATCTCATTCTTTTCAGAGAGAGTTTTTTGAAAGCTCAGAGCAGACGTCAGGTCTTCTGAATCTCAGTCTTGTGCTTGTCTCATGGTAGCTGCCCCTCCTATGTACCTTATCAGTGAATGCTGCCCCGCCCCCTCCAATCACCCAGGAGCCCAAAGTAGACACCTGAAATCATTCCTAGTTCCTCTATCATGCTCACCATCCTACAGCTAATTTGTCCTTATGATCCACTGAGTCTACCACCAACCTCTTCTTGAGTCTACATCTTTTGCCTATAAGACAAACTTTAAATTCCTTAATATAGCCACTTAAGCCTTTCATAATCTTATCTCAATCTCCTTTGCCAGTATTCCATCACACAGCTGACCCCAACACTAACACATACACACACACACACACACACACACACACACACACACACACACACAATGTATTGCACTGAAGTTGCACTTAAGCTGCATGAAAGCTCTGTTTTATTATATTCATAGTTTTGCAAACTTTTTGCAGGCAATACTTTTCCCCAAACTCTCCATTTTTAAACTCTTATATAATCCTTAAAGCATTTCTTTGTTTATCCAGGCATTTAGCTATTGCTTCCTTGGTATTCCATGTCACTTCTATAGTATGTATCATACTGTTTTGTTATTTCTAATCAGGCTATAAATTCTGAAAAGGCAATAATTTTGTCTAAATTTCTTTACATCTTGATCACCTAACATCATGCCTGTTTCATAACTAAATATCCCATAGCTGAAAGTTGAATTAAATTGAATTCTCACACAACAGTTGACCCAATTGGTCTAGCTCCCAATTACTCAAAGTGGGATCTAGTACCAAGGCTCTAGTAACTAGCATTTGAATCTCCCTTTAGCAATCATTTCAATAATCTGGAATATATTTTTCTTTCTTGCATAACCAATATAACTGACATGAATTCTACCAGTCTTCTAAGATTTGTGGGAGTTCACAGATACACAAAATTTTGCAATCAGGCATTATTTCTTTAGACTTGTCCAACATGGAGCTATTATAGTAAGTTAATTCCCCCCTTCCCCACTCTTGATTTAAAACAAAACAATTGAGGAAAAATCAAAGTTATACTGAAGAGGATAAAGAAAAAAATCAACATTTCTTTTTTAACAATTATAATAGAAATACTCCAGGTTGAAAGTTTTAAATGGCATTGGAATTTCAATTAAATCAATACATACATTAAACACATACAGAGCATATTTCTTTATCAGTTTTCAGACACAGCAGATGAATAGCAGAAGGAGTTGATAGTGTTCCATATTTAGAGCTGTTAAGGACCTATGATGTTTTTAATTTGTTTTTATATCCAATTCTGGGTGGTAGGACCATATGACTACTTGTTCATTTTAAAGATTAAAAAAAAAAGATGGTGGCATAAGTAAACACCTGAACTTGCTGCCTCGCACAACCACTTCAAAACTACAACTAAAAGAAAAAACAGGTATCATCCAGAACCACGGGAAGGCTGGCTGAGTAGATATTATACAACTAGAAGGAAAGAGAAAAGCACACTGAGACTCAAAGGAGGCACGGAGGTGCAAAAGTGAAGTGCAGAGGTATGGATGCTCACGTAGAAAGGGCTGGCAACTGAGTACGCTGTTGTCTTTTTCAATTAGGAGGGAGATACAAGCTCCCGACTGCTCTGAACTCCAATTCCAGGTAAGATTCTGGAGACCCAGACTCATACAGGGAGAAACTAGACTGTCTGGCATCGGGTGGAACTCGAGGGTGGCTTTGTCTCAGAGGTGCTTGCAGTGATCATTGTTCCTGCACAGTGCTGCGGGACACAGAGACACAGGACCTCTTCCAGGCAGGGCTGACGGTCAGCCATTGCTGTTTGCTCCACCTTAGTGATTCCCTGAGACCCCGCCCCACCCAATTTACAACCCTACCCAAGCTGTATGCAGAAGCTTTTGTATATGAATGGCTTGGCCAATTGCAATCTGAAACCTAACATACTGCAGCTGAGTCAAAGAGCCCAGACTCTCCAAAAGAAGGCCCAAAGCTTGACAGCAGATTGCATTGCTTCACAGCTGGGCCTCATATGGGCATCTCCAAACCTCAAACAAAGAGAAGGAATCTGCAGATCTCTCTGTGCCTCCTGCTGGGTGGCCTGTCTCCTTGAAGATCCAAGAGCCAGTGTACCCAGTGGTCAGAGAGAGAGACCATCCAGATTACAACTCTTCAGATCCATAAGAGACACACTCAGGGGGCAGACTCGGTGAGCATCAAAGCTCCACTGAAGCAAGTCTTGCTCCATAAGGGTGTCTCCAGCACAGAAGTTCTCCCATCATAGATACAACACAGTCAACTGGCCTGGAGGTCAATTCCTCCCAGTCATACCAACAACAATGAAGGATTAACTACAATAAGACTGTACACACAGCCCAAAAAGGGGTGCACCAAAGGTGCCCACCTCAGGTAATTAGGGAGGCTGAGCCACTGGGCCCTATAGGACGACCTAGCACACAAGCCATGCTATCAACACAGGGAAGCAGCCAAAATGCGGAGACAAAGAAACAGGTCACAAATGAAAGAAATGGATGAAAGCAAATGACTAGATATAGAGTTCAAAAGCACAGTTATAAGGTTACTCAAGAATCTTCTAGAAATCACCAATAAATTTATTGAGACCTTGGAGGATGTGAAAAAGGACCAACTAGAAATTAAGCATACACTGACTGAAATAAAAATAATATACAGAGATCCAACAGTAGACTAGAGGATCCCAAGAATCAAGTCAACGATTTGAGATACGAAGAAGCAAAAAAATACCCAACTGGAAAAGAAAAAAGAATCCAAAAATGTGAAGATAGTGTAACGAGCTTCTGGGACAACTTCAAGTGTACCAACATCTGAATTATGGGGGTGCCAGAAGAAGAGAGAGAGCAAGATATTGAAAACCAATTTGAAGAAATAATGACATAAAACTTCCCCCACCTGGTGAAAGAAATTGACTTAAAGGTCCAGAAAGCACACAGAACCCAAAACTATAGGAATACAAAGAGGACCATACCAAGACACATCATAATGAAAATGCCAAGAGCAAAAGACAAAGAGAGAATATTAAAAGCAGCAAGAGAAAAACACTTAGTTACCTACCAGGGAGCACCCATACGATTGTCAGCTGATTTCTCAACAGAAATGATGCAGGCCAGATGGGAATGGCAAGAAATATTCAAAGTGATGAATAGCAAGAGTCTACAACCAAGATTACGCTACCCAGCAAGGCTATCATTCAGAATTGAAGGGCAGATAAAGTGCTTCGCAGATAAGAAAAAGTTAAAGGAGTTCATCAACACCAAACCAGTATTATAGGAAACTAGAGACCTATTGCAGGAAGATCCCTGCAAGAATAGAGCTTCCTGGGGCCTGAGCAAAGCTCCCTCTCTTCTCTGCTGCCTTGCTCCCTTCTCTACTACCTCGTTCTTACCCATCTCCACTGCCTTGCTCCCAGCTCCTCTGCCTTGCTCCCTCCCTTCTCCCCCACCCTGCTTGCTTACTTCTCCGCAGCTTTGCTCCCTTCAGCAGTGCTTGGCTTCCTTCTATGCTGTCTCTGTGCTGATGTGCAACTTAACCACCATCTTGGTTGGATTAATTTGCATACTCAATTTGATTGGCTGGTGGGCGTGGCTTGTGGGTGTAGCAAAGGTAAGGTCAATTTGCATATTACTCTTTTATTAGATAATATGTTGAAAGATATTCTTTATGAAGAGGAAGAAGAAGAAAAGGGTAAAAATAAAAATTATGAACAACAAACACACATCTATCAACAAGTGAATCTAAAAATCAAGTGAATAAAAAGTCTGTTGAACAGAATGAACTGGTGAATATAATAGGATCAGGGGCAAAGAAAGAGAGTGGACTGACAATTCTCAGGAGGAAAGGGATGTTGGGGATGTGGGAAGAGACTGGACAAAAATCGCACACCTACAGTGCGGGTGGTGGTAAGGGCAGAGGGTGGGATGGGAACCGGGTGGAGGGGAGCTATGGGGGAAAAAGAGGAACAACTGTAATAATCTGAACAATAAAGATTTATTAGTTTTAAAAAAAGATGAAAAAATAAAGCATGAGGATTAAGTGACTTATTGAAATTACCCAAGCTACCACCTATTGGTTGTAAAATAGTAATCATTTATTAGGGCTTACTGTGTGACAGACAAGATGCTAAATATTATATGAATTATCTCAGTCCTCACATCAGTACCATGAAGTATGTGCTATTCTATTTCCTCAACTGTATGATTTTTTTTACTTTTACTTTTTTATTGATTTTCAGAGGGATATATAGATAGAAACATCAGTGATGAGAGAGATTCATTGATCAGCTGCCTCCTGCATGCACTGCACTGGGGATCAAGTCTGCAACCCCGGCATGTACCCTGACCAGGAATCAAACCCTGATCAAACTCCTGGTTCATGCAATGAGTTGATGCTCAATCACTGAGCCATACCGGCTGGGCTCCACTGTAATGATTTTGACAATCAATGTTGTGTTGTTGCTTGATTGGCAGCAATTTTTCTTTGTTAGTTTATTGAAAGGAATGGTGGCATTTTAGCTCTAAGAGAATACAGTGTTCACCCCATTTTTGTATGTGACAAAACGTAAGCGTAGCAAAGTGAAGTGGTTTGTCCACAGCCAAAGAGCTAGTGAGTTGCAGAACCAAAATTTGAACCCAGGCAGTGTGCCTCTAAGCCCACATGCTCAACTATCTATGGTACCCCCCACTATTAGGTATTTTGCACTCACAGCATCTGATTTGCCAGTATGGTAATGAATGCTCTACTTGGGCTCAAGAAGGTAGCAGTCTCTTTGGCTGCCAGAATCACTAGGAAAATGATGAATGATAAAGGAATGAAAAATTGACTTTGCCTTATCATATGGCCTTTGACTTTTTTGGGACTCCTTTTGGTGATACCAAGCATCTATAAGTAGGAAAAGCCTGTGGGAAGTGCTCATTCTCCCCAGAGATTAGAGTTGGGTTGGGTTGCAGTATCTTCCAGGGGATACCATTGTGTCACTTTAAAGACTAGTTCTGTGTATCCCTCTTACAAATTTAGCCAACTGAGAACTCATCTCTGATTAGATTATACTGTTTCCTAACATAAAGCCTGACTTTTCTCTAAACTGTGAAACCCTTCTAAGGCCATAGTTAAAGTTCCATGAATAGTTGGGTTATAGAAAATAAACTTGGCAAGTCTTAAACTTAGCAATAACAAAATAGATATGTATTTTTCATTAATGGGAGTTGGAGAGTGGTTGTATGCCGGAATTGGAATGTGTCAGCTGCAGAGAGAGAGAGAGAAGTGGTTGGTTTGGGCAGCAGTGTGACTAATTAGGTTTTCTTTTATAAAGGAATTGGTTTCTATTGATTTATTTATGTCTGATAGAACTCAGCAGTCTTTCCCTGCCCAGGGAAGCCTGCTTGGACTTGGTAAGAGGCAGAAAGAGCAGCTCGCCCGGCTCATTGCGAGTGTATGGATTTCTCTGCTGAATTAGGTGGCAGGGCCAGCATGACCAGATCACCCTTGCAGGTGTCCACACCCTGCTTGTCACAGGCCAGGCCTGTAACCTATCCCTGCTGAAAGGGTACAAAATCTAGAAGACCAGTGTAGCCCTGGAAAATCACTGGAGAGGACTATGAGCTTCAGAGAGCTTGAGCTTTACTGATTGAATAACCTAAACCAGACAGGGACCTGCCCTATTTTGTTTGCTGGGAAAAGCTCGCATTCCCTCTGGATACAGGCCTTTACTATTATTCCCATCATAGGTAGAAGAATCTTTCCAGGGACAGAATGCAGCACTAGAGGTAAGGTATCAAAAACATGCAAATAAGGCATCCAAGGCAATGTTCAGCATGAATTGTGTTTTTCAGAGAGAATTAGGAGGGCTGCATTTCAGATAGGATTTTATGTCTAATTAGCGGTATGTCCTTTTACTGAACTTCTCTGTGTTTCCTTATTTTGTGACATTTTATTCATACAGAAAGATGACAGCAGTAAATTTATCAACTCTAGATTCCATGCAGAGTCATTTTTCACAAGACACTGATAGTTTTGCACTGAGTTAACCACACTTTTGCCCAGAAACCTTTGTCTCAATGCACACCAATTCCAAATAAAGATGGCAGTCTGAAGTTCTACAGCTATATATAGCATTTATTTCTGTAAAAATAGGCTTTGAGAGATCAGGTGAAGTCACTTAAAAATAGTGGGAGTGAGATGTTAACCTAGATCTGTCCAAATCCCAGACCCACCCCTTTACCACTCTATTGCCTGAGGACTGGAGACCTGGGAGAGAGGAGTTGCTAAAATAATGAATCCCCAAGAAAAAATAATGGACATCCTGCTTGGGCATGTCTCAGAATTTATAGAGAAACTAGGAGACTTTTAGAGTAACTACCAAAGACAGAAAACACAAAAATGTTAGTGCCAAAGCAGGAGGTAGAACAGGGGCAGCTTAAGGAATCTATCCTTGGAATAAAATGCCAAAGAAGGCCAAGCCTGGGTTAATGTAACAAGAATGACAGAGCATAGAGGACAAGCTGCTGGTCAAGGTTCAAGTGAGCAAAGAGAAGAACTTCAGCCCAACACTCAGTTAGCATGCTAGGAGCCAAATAGACAGGGGTGTCATCTCACTATCTCTCTGCTCCTGGCAGTTTTTATTTCAAACTAGTGACCCAGTGCATAGGTTCATGCACATTGAAAAGAAATTAATTAAAAGGTGGCCAGTGGGGTGGGACTGGGTGAGATGGGCTGGACACACCCTGGAGCCAACCTCCCATGATCCCTCACTAGCTGGCCACACCTGGGGTGTCTGTGGAGTGAGTGGGGTCCCTCCAGCAGGTGGGGTCCCTCAGCCTGGTCTGTGGGGATCAGGCCAAAACTGGCCCTCCAACATCCGCCCCTCAAGGGATCTCAGAGTGCAACAGGGCACTCTGCAAAGCTGCAGCATTAAGCGTCTAAGCCCTGATGATCAGTGTGCATTACACCTACCAGCCAGTCACTTAGCCTTTTATATCCTATCTAATAAAAGAGTAATATACAAATTTGGCCATACCTTCACCACATCCACAAGCCTCGCCCACAGCCATGCCCACCAGCCAATCAGGAGCAGATTATTCAAATAAATCCCAACCAAGATGGCTGCCACCACAGAGAGCAGGAGGAAGGCTTGGGTTTCCCCGGCAACAGAGGAAGCCAAGCTTTCCACCTGCTGTTGCCTGCCTAGGCTTCCACTCATTGTTCCAAACTTTCAGTTATAAAAGATACAGAAATGGCAGCAGCCACTGAGCTGAAAAAAACAGAGGATTGAGTTTCTCTGGCAAAGGAGGAAGCCAAGCTTTCAGACTGCCATTGCTGGCCTAGGCCTCCACTCTCTGTTTGAAACTACAAAGTTTCAAACAGAAATGGCTGCCACCACATAGCGAGCAGAAAGCTTGGCTCCACTCCAGGCTACAAAGTTTCAATTGTAGAACATAAATTAATCCCAGATACCAGGGCCCCTGCTTGGGTCGCTGGGGGGCGTGGCCAGCCTGCAAACCTCTACAGGCCCCTCACCCAAGCCACCCCTCACCCCAAGGAAACCACCACTCTGATCTGAGACACTCTTCAGGGCAAACCAGCTGGCCCCCATCCATGCACCAGGCCTCTATCCTAACTAATAAAAGAGAAATATGCAGATTGACCATCACTCCAACACAAAAGAGAGCTGCCCCCATGTGGACACAAGATGGCCACCACAAGATGGCCAACAGGGGAGGGCCATTGGGAGGCACCAGGCCTGCAAGGGAGGGCAGTTGGGGGCAATCAAGCCTGCAGGGGGAGGCAGTTAAGGGTGACCAGGCTGGCAGAGGAGGGAAGTTGGGGGCAAACAGGCTGGCAGGGGAGCAGTTAGACATCAATTAGGGTGTCAGGGTAGTGGTTAGCGGGTGATCAGGCTGGCAGGCAGAAGTAGTTAGGGGCAATCAGGGAGGCAGGCAGGTGAGCAGTTTGGAGCCAGCAGTCCTGGATTGTAAGAAAGATTTCTGATTGCCCGTTTAGGCCCCATCCTGGTAGTATCAGGCCTAGACGGGCACTCAGACATCCCTCAAGGGGTCCCAGATTGGAGAGGATGCAGGCTGGGCTGAGGGACATCCCCCCCCACCACACACACACACACACACACACACACACACACACACACACACACGAATTTTGTGCACTGGGCCTCTAGTAAATAAATAAAGATGTGCATTGTTGGGTTCTTTGGTTGCAAACAACAGAAACTGACTCTAGTTAATTTGAACAATAAAAACGTTATGGGAAGAGCATGGGGAAGTTCACACATTTTTTTTTCTTGAAAAGTAGAACCTTAGATCATAGGGCAGTCAGAAAGAAGGGAAGCTTGGGTAATTTCAGTAGCACTACTTTTGGCCAGTCATTTCAAGACACTCTTGCAACCACTTTTCATCCTGAGTCAATTGTTTAAAGTTTACATACCTGAATAGAATACCTGATTATCCTGGATTTTCATGGTGTGTGCGTGTGTGTGTGTGTGTGTGTGTGCGTGCGTGCGTGTGTGTGTGTGTGTGTGTGTGTGTGTTAGATGAATATTTAAAATATTCACCTGCTTCTAAGTTATGTCAGCAATTTTTAGGCAAACATTCACTAGGGCATCTTTCCCATTGCTCCCGAGATTTTGTCTCTTTCTGCTGCTGTAAGCATAGATATCTTCCCTCCCTTCTGTCTTTTATAGGCCATGATAGAATTTCAGAATTCTAGCAGTGTTTGTATTTCCAGAAGTAAGTGGAACACCTTTTCCTGTCATGGTTATTTTTATCCATACATTTGGTGGAAGAATGGGATTTTGACAAGCATGCATGCACATGCTAGGATGGGACACACCTCAGGTGGAAGTCTCACCAAGAATTGCTTACAGTGTAGTTGTTACCAGTAGGAGAGAAAGATCAGGTCAGAAAAAATCAGTAGACATCCACTCCAGGGTCCCAGATCAGCCATTCTACAACAAGACTAAGAGGGAAGATCTTGTGCCTTTTTAAAAGCTATGCCTGGGAAGTTTCAAGGACATAGAAGCTATGCAGAGCTGAAAGAATATCCATGCAAGAGAGTAACTGTTCAAGAATGGGAGGGACTTTAAGAATCAGATACTGTTTTCAGAGGAGAATTGGTAGACATCAGGCCCGGATAGTATGACAAAATTTCACCTCAGTCAGAGTGTCTATAATATTTCTTCTGGTGGAGCCCAGCACCTGGGTTAGTCAGCCTGGTGCTTCCAGAAACAGAGAGAGTAATATGTGAGCTGTTTATAAGTCGGGTAATGGTAGGTCTTGCCAATGTCAATATAGAGAAAGCTGAAACAATTACTTCTGCCCACAGGGAGTAGGTGGGCCAGAGCCCAACAGGGCAGGAAGTATCTCTGGGTGCTCCTAGTTGTGCACCACTGCACATTAACAGAATACACACACACCACCACCACCACCACCAACACCTTTGGGGTAAAATCAGGGAAGTAGATGCTATTGCTTCATGGATTTAATTTAGTGTCTTTGGCTTTCAAATTCTCCTCCCTCACGCTTCCTTTATACAATAGCAAATTCGTTCACAGTGTGTTATACTTTTGCATTTTAAACATTTTATTCCAATTGTGGAATAGAATGTTTTATTGCTAATATGTAATGAAAAGAGCATTTCATTTGGAGTCAGAGGATGTTTGTCGATGAATCTAGGTTGGTCTTCTTTTCAGGCTCCATTACTGTAGGGTGATGCTCATGGGGAGGAACGGTATCCATTCATCTTTCCCTCTCTTGGCCACTCTCCTCCTCCAGGTCCAGTTCTCCTGCTACACTGCTCTACCTTATAACTAAATTGCATCCATCTTTCAGGTCCAGACCAAATGAAGGCAGTGTAGCATAGAGCAAAGTATATAATTGCATCAATTTAAACTCCAGCTCTACCACTAATGAACTGCAAAACCTTTCTTTACCTCTCTATACCTGTTTCATGATCTGTAAAATGGAGATAATTGTACCTCTCTTTCAAGAAGTCCATGAAATCATTTATGTAGAAAGAAATGCCCACAGTAGATACTAGATAGCTATCATTACCTCTTCCACAAAGCCTTTCCTGCCCAACCCTTCCCAGTGATCTCTCCTTAGTGCTCTGGGCTACTAAAATGTTACCTTTATTTTAACACTTATATAAAAAAAATTTTCCCCAGATTACTGTTTATAAAGCTTATTTGACAATGCACAATCCTTTTCCAGAAAATGTCCTGCTAACTAAACTCTCACATCACCATTAAATTCTATGACTTAGCTGCATGAGTAAGATGTTCAGAAAGACCATTCTGAATAAGAAGTTTAAAAGTACATATTAAAATAACCAAATATTTGCTCTTTTCCTTTTCAATTTAAACTCAAAAGATTCTTCATGCAGATATGCTCTAAGTTTCTGATATTTGGAACAGCACATATTTTCTTACTACCAAAGTTAGTCACTTTTCTTTTCCCGCTATTAGTCCTGTCTGCACCATGCACAGCCTGGCAGTCCTGTGTCCTAGTTGTGCATCTCACTCTCCGTGTTTCAGTTGCACTCAGCCTTGGGATTCCTTAACCTAGGAAAAATGCAGAAGTGGGTGGAAATAAGAGACAGGCTTTGTTAAAAACACTGCCCACTCCTCCCTTTCACACTTCCCCAGGCACCATAGCCTCTAAGGAGTTACTGAAGTTGAGTCTCATTTCATCCAATTTCATCAAAAGTCCAGTAACAGATGCTTCATTCGAGTAAAAATGCAAAGAGTGATGAAGTTTAGAGCCCTAATATCAATTCAGCAAGCACATATCAGACATAATCTGGCTTTAGTGGAAGAGATGAAAGGGCATGGTTGATGGCTTCCCTGGGTGAGAGGAAAATGAAGTCTGAAGGCTGTTTCTGCTGAGTGTGCTTATTGTCAGATGTCTGGAAACAGATGCCTAAAAATTGAGCAAGATCAAAGACTCATCAAAGAACCATTCATCAAAGTTGGAACTCCATGCAGTCCATGTTAGAAACTATGTCCCCTATCCACACCCAGGAGAATTTGCACAAATAGAGACAGTCTCTACTAATTGGTGTAAATAAAATAATAACCAAAATGGGGTGGGGAGAAAAAGATGAATGCCAGGAAAATCAGGGTCTCTATGGCCTTTTGAAACTCATAAGAAAATATCTACCTCCTCCTTCCATCTTTCCCTAGAAAGGCTCTAGCTACCACCAAAAAATGGTATATAGTTCTTAGTATTTGTAAAAAGGTAACACATTGTATGCCAGCGATGATTTCACACAATGTACAATTATATACAATTTCTATTCTTAGGCTTACATTCAGAAGAGATAAACCACTGAGGTATAAATGAGAAACTAGACATGAAGGTTCTCAAGAGAAGTAGGTGCGCATATGTATTTACATATGTTTTCTCACTTTCTCCACTAAACTGCAGGACAGCAGTGGACTCTGCTCCTAAGAGACTCCAAGAATTGCAAGAAGAGAGATTGCAACTTGTTTTAGCTACTTTTGAATACTAAATGAAAACTGAGGGAGTTTTCCCTAGTCACAAACGATAGGCAGAAAGGAAATGCCAGAGGCTATATCCATCCATGATGAAGGACAAAACCATGATTGGCAGAAAAACTTCCCACTGCATTTTCTTGGGAAGCAGAATGCATGCTATGAAGAATCAGGTTGGATATAGACTCCATATTGCAATTAAGGTTCATGACTTTCTCCACATGGTTTCCCAGGCCAAGTTCCAAGTGGAAAAGAATAATGGATGAAATGTTTCTTCCTAAAAGATCTCAGTGAAACAATAGATGATGATTTTACATATTAAAGGTTATGATCCCAGATGTACTTTCCAATAAACACAGAAAACTAGCAGTCATTTTGAACACTGTGATGGTCCAACATTGTGATAGCCAGACAAATCTTGTCTTAATCACATTTAAGAAAAGAGATGCTTCTTTACAGTGTGGCTTCCCAATATTTTCCTAGAACAAAACCAAATGTTGCAGAATTTGAAAGAACCAAAACCATACAGTCCAATTAAATTTTCAAGTGAGAACTGAGTTCTCTCACATGAGGTCTTTTCATCAGGAAATTGAATTATTTCCTACTATATTTGGGGCTTGGCTATAATTAGTCTTGCTCTTCCTTATGATTTTTGACCCTCTTTTGGGAAGTAACAGATGAATATAAAATTAGGATGTGATCTTATTGAGAGGGCAGTCACACAAGGAAGACTGTCCCAGGCAGATAAACCCTGTGGGAAAGAAATCCACACACTTTGGTGACAACAGTGGGAAATGTTCTCAACAGACTTGCTACACGGCCACCACTGAGACACTGGAGGAAGTCACTGCCTGTCAGACACACAGCTTTTACTTTGGTTTCTTAGGAAAATAGTACATGCCCTTTCTGCTTCCCACTGAGAGTGAATTACTCTTGCCTGTGCTCAAGCAGAGAGAGGCTGACTGGGCTGGGAGCACTCAGCTACAGCCTATTAAACTGAAGTTGCCTTTAAAGTTGGTTAATGACAAGAAAACTCTGTGTTTCCATCTATCCTTATATCCAAGCTCAGATACAAGAGGAAAAAGTCTGTGCAGAAAAATGCCCTCATTTTACAAATCTAAATGTTACTGACTTTACATCTAAAAACTTTTATTAAAGACATTCAGATAAAAATAAAAATGTAACTTGAAAATTATTAAATCTTATTCTGTGATAATTCAAATGCATGCACACTGGTTCATCCACAAATAAAATGACTTTCTTGGAGGTCAAACTGTATACAGCTCAGGTAGACAAAAAAGGTAGTCTATGTTCCCTCCTACTCTATATCATTATCATTGGGGTCTAGCATTTCCACAGCCCTGCATTGTGGCTGTTCTTTATAAACATTTCTGCCAACTGGCCCTCAGCAGTAACCTTCTTTTAGAGGTCAAGTCAGGGAATGGCAATTTGTAAATGAGACACATAGAAGCCAAGTATTGGCCCAGCATATCAAATCAAGAAATACTATATGAGTACATGTCTTTTAAGCAGGAACTGAAAATAAGGTATATAGCCTCATATTAATCATTTAGGTCATTTCCACTAGAACAACTTTCAGGCCAAACTTGTAGCAATTTTATTACTCATTTCCTGGTATTTTTCTCTTTATTCACTATTGCAATTCAGTAGGTTGCTTCTAAGATGAATTTCCTCATATGAAATACCATTAATATAGAAAGACTACATCAGTCTTACAAAGCCTGGTTTTGCTCTTTATGTGTTTTAATATTCAAAGCCCATATCTATTTCTTAATTGTCCAAGCTAATTGGCCTACTTATTGCCGTCATAATTTTAGCCGTTGTTTAATTATTTTAGATAAATAAGAGCTGGCAATATGTTCCTCTCACAGTTTTAAAAAACAAAGGAACAATTTTAACTTTCAATAATTTAATATTCACCTTTAATGGAAATTAGTAACTGTAAAGAAATCACAAAGAAAACTCAACATCATGTGCCATGATCTGTCAACTGTATAACACCATCTGAATGTTTGTTGGTGTTGGTGTTTACAATGAAGGAAATGAGGAGCAGGAACAGGAAGGGGAAGAAACAGCTCTCATTTCCACAGAGAAGGACTAAGCTTCACTTCTGGTTCTTAATTCCAATCATATAGATGATACCAAACTGGTTTTGAAAATGTTAGAGGTGGAGCACGGCTGGGGGCCTGGTCTGGAAGTCTACGCTTCTGATTAGAGACAAACTGACCATATAACATATGGATTTTGACTGAATGACAGGATCTTAGTCATTTATCTAGTATTTGATCTTGGAACTTGTCAAATGACAAAAACTCAAAATGTCATAAAATCTAATGGGCAATAACCTGGGACTAACTTGTTCTTTTCTCAAGCAAAAGACACAGAACATCTGGTTCCTTTTCAGAATAAGAACATCCAATGACCTGCAGTGATCTTAGCCAGGCACAAAATGTAAACATTTTGAACTCGGATTGTAACCCATTAAAGATTTCCTATCTGAAATTCTGCAGCAACCATGAAAATAAGCAATAACTCATGTACTTCGGGCCTAAAGAAACCCAGACAATAAGCTGCAAATAGCTAACTCTACTTTCTTTCTTTGGGATAGTCTCATGAGTATCTGTATAGATAGAAAGTCCATCAGTGTCATGCAAAAAACACCTTCACTCCATTCAGATGTCCTCCTTTCTGGGGCAACATCCATAGCATCATTACCTACAAGCATTTATTTCCTTAACTCATGCTTCTGCCTCCCTATACACACACCCTTGCCCCACCCCAATTTTTAAAATATAGCTCATGTCAGTGACTCTGAATAACTGGTTAACTGGTTAACCAGCCACTGCTGATATATGGTAGTAAGACTGTGTAGTGTGGTGAAAGAGCCATAGATCCCAGTCAGACTTCCTGGGTTCAAATATCAACTTTGCGTTTCTAGCTACTTAACCTTGGGCAGTGACTTAAATTCTCTTTGTCTCACCTTCCTCCTGTGTAAAATTGCCTGCCCACAATCTGTCATCAGGAGTGAATATATATATAAAGTGTGCAGAGCAGCACCTAGCATACAGCAAGCATTACACAAGTCTATGGTGTTATTACTAAGGACAAATATTGAACAACTTCACTGATGTCCTATTTCTGAAAAATACTTGGCTGCCTTTCTCTCTGGATAGATAGGCAGCTCTCTGGATACCCTGTGCCCCTGACAATTTTCTGACTACTTATACACAACAGTCAGAACCGCAGCCACCAAGCTAGTGTGTGCACTCCCTGGACTCCATTCATCTCGCGGTACTCCTACGTCTCTTAATCAATCCCGCTGGTCACCACTGCTCACAGGTGTCCTTGGAATTGATAGACATTTCAGTGAAATTTCCTTGGGCAATGAAGAAATAAGATTGCTAAGAGGATTAAAGCAAGGTCTCTTGTCTATCTCCTGTCTGAATACTCCAGAATGTAAACACCCTAGAACTCCAACAGATCACTGTCCAGGAGTACTTACCCTCCAGCATCATCCATTCCATGATTCTACATAGACATTCTGCCCTTCTCCTCCTCAGCAGAAATGTCTACTCAGTTCTCTAGCCAGACCCTGGTGCTTATTCAGAGGATGGATCTCAACTATCCCCATTAAGGCTTCTTCCCTCTTTGAAAAGCCCTAAACAAGCCTATTTCTCCCCAACACTTCCTGCAGGTAAAATTTTAAAACCATGTAGGAGGGGGGAGGAAACAGAGACCAGAGGAGACATTATGTTATGCAAGCAGAGTTCCTATTTCACCTTATATTTCTGACTAGCCTGTTTCTGAGGACAGTCACATCACATTTGTTGCTTGTGCTCTTTCCTTAAAAGGAGCCAGAAGGAAGATAGAGGCGAGGAATGGTAAATATGGCAGGTCCAATCTGAAACTGATTTTGGATGACAATTTCTTAAAGCAAAATTTGGAGAGCAGATACCAACCAACATGCAAAGTGCTAACCATTTTCCACTTATGGAAAATTGAGCAACAGCCTATAGAACTTGTTAATAATCAGCTACATTCTATATAATAAAGAACTAATATGCTAATTAGACCAAACAGTCGAACATCCTTCTGGACATCCTTCCAGACAACCTCTGGACAAAGCTGGGGCTTCCAGGGCCAGCTGAGGTTGTGAGAGGCTACGAGGGCCAGCCGTGGCAGCTGGGGCTGTGAGGTCTAGCTGGGGTTGCAAGGGCCAAGCCCCTTGCACAGATTTCATGCATCAGGCCTCTAGTATCCTATAATATAGGATATATTATGTACTACCATGAGGAGGGAGTAGCAAATAAGTGATTTTTAAAATGAGATCTTGGGACTCTCCAGGATCTACAAAGTATATATATATATATATATATATATATATATATATATACACATATATACATATATATATATATATATAAAATTTTGTGACTCAGTGGTAGTTATATCTTTAAAAAATTATGTAAGCATTTCTATAGACTTAATATCTGCCTCTCCAAAATTCATATGTTGAAAACTAATCTCTAATGTGATGGTGCTTGAAGGTGAGGTTTTTAGGATGTGATTAAGTCATGGGGGTAGAGACCTCATAAATGGGATGATTATCTTTTATAAAAGAGGTCTCAGAGAACTTCCTTGCCCCTACTGCCATGTAAAGACACAGCAACAAGAATATAGCCCTTAGTAGACATTATTAAATCTACTAGTGCCTTGATCTTGGACTTCTCAACCTCCAGAACTGTGAGAAATAAATGTTTTTTTATTTATAAGCCACTTAATTTGTGGTGTTTTGATATAGAGCCTAACTGGACTAAGATAAATATAGTCTAGATCGCAAGCTACTGAAGTCTCAAAATCCACAAAAGACTGAGGAATCCATAGAAACAATTCACTCTTGAACAAAATATGGCAAAATGTATAAATAAATTCAAGGCTAACAGATACAGATAAGCCAAAATAAAAGTATTTTTAAATTTGTTTCTCTCCATTTTTCCACAAAATTCTCAATTATATTTTTAAAAGTATTACTTCTTCAAGCCCTATTTATAATTTTAACGGGAAAGGCATTTTTCCAGACTCATGGTCAACTTACTAGGAGATTCCAATAAGAACAGTTTCCCCAGCCCTGTCCTGTTATTCCATTGGGCTGAACAGAGGGTGATAGCACAGGATCTGTTATTAGTTCACCTCTAACTTATGTTGCAATCTCTCTAAGATTCAGTTTCCCACTTGTTAAATGAAGATGAGTCTAAATAAAATTGAGATGATGATTCTAAATAAAGACTCTGTAAACTTATACTATCTTAAAATATTCTAAGATAATAGTGCATTGTTCCAAGTGGCACATACAATCAAAAGGCTACAAGGGCAAATATCCAACTAACATTTTGTACTTAATTTTGGTTTGAGGTTCCCCAATTCTTGATCCTATAAATTATTTTAGTGAAAGATACATTCCTCCCTTCTTCTTGAACCCTTATAAATAATGGGAGATTTTTATTGATTGGTCAGGGGAGAAGAACATCTATTTCCACACAAACATTTTGCAGAACTGAAAAGTTAGGCCAACACAAACAGAAATATCTAGGTTATAAACTGAATTAAGATTCAGAACAAAAGGAAAGATAATTTCTTTTATCACAACCTCCATAATGAACCTCTTCTATTCCATTTGTTAATTGGATCAGCCATTTGTTCAACCAATCTTGATGGCAATTATAATCATGGGCACTATTCTTGACCCCAGATGCCCAGCAGTGACAAACCCTGGCCCTGCTCTCATTGAGGTCACATTCTAGCTATGGGAGGGGCTAGAAATGAACCATAAATAAACATGCCAGGTGGTAAACAGAAAAATGAAGCAGGGCTTAAGGACCAGAGCATGGTGGAGGGAGGGGGTACTAGGGTGGTTATTATGCCTTTCTCATTAAGTGACATTGCTGCTGAGGCTTAAACAGAGCAAGGCAGCAAGTCATTCAGATATACAAAGGCAGCATATCCCAAACAGAGTGGACAGTAATGAAATCCTGGAAGCCAGAGGGTAGTTGGCATGTTCTAGGAAGAGCCAACAGGTCAGTGTGTCTGAAACAGAGGGAGCAAGAGGGACAATCATGGCCCATCAGGTCCGGGAGGTGACAGAGGACAGATGGTGTGGAGGCTTGCAGGCCATTGTAAGGATTCTTCATTCTACTCACAGTGAGAAAAGAAGACATGGTAGGTTTTCGTGTGAAGGAGTGACATGATCTAATTTATATTTTTAAAAGATTCCTCTGTGGAATATACACTGGGGTAGAGGAGCAAGGGTAAAAACAGGCAGAATAATTAGGAGGCTGCGGCAACTGCCCAGATGAGATGATGATGGCCAGCATTAGTGTGGTAGCAAGGGAAGTGGGAGAAGTGAGAACTCTGATTATGTTGTAAAGATACTGTCTCTGGGAGTTGTTAATGGACTGGCTGTGCAGCGAGTGAGAAAGAGGGTCAAAGACAACTACATCCCCTGGGAGTATGGCAATGCCGTTGTCAGAGAGGAAGGAGCCTATGAGAGGAATAAATTTTGTGGGAGGAAAGAGAATCAAGATTTGTTTTGGACATGGTAAGTTTGAGCTGCCTGTTGGAAATTTAAGTGGAGATGTTAAGGCTATTGAATATGTAAGATTTAGTTTTCCCATCTGTAAAATATTTAGAAGGATTTAGGCTGAAAATAGAAATGCAGGAGTCATTAGGGGAAAGACTGGATGGGTAAGGTTGCCAGACTTAAAAAAAATAAAATTATAGGACTGAAAAATTATTGGTTGTCTACCTGAAATTCACATTTAATTGGAAATCTTGTATTTTACCTGTCAGCTCTGTGGATGAGGCTTCTGGGATCACATAGGAAGTAAGGTAGTGTGAACAGGAGAGGGAGAAGAGACCCCTGTAGAAGTCAGAGTCCTGGAGCAGTGCAATGTTGAGAGGGCAGAAAGAGGAGTAGGAGTTAGCATCGGAGCTAGAAGGAAAACCAGGAAGCACAGTGTTTTAAAAAACCAAGAGAAGAAAGTGTAATAAGAAGAAAGGAGTGATCAACTCTGTCAGCTGCTAGATTTGACATTAAATGCAGGTGGCATGGGGGAAGGAAAGTATGATTGGAGTGTGTTTAAGAAAAAAATGGAAGAAGAGAAACTAGAGAGAACATGGGCAACATTCTTTAAGTTTTATTGTAATAGAGAGTATATAAGTAGCTAGAGGGTAATTTTTGGTCAAAGGATGCATTGATTTTTTTTAAAGATGAAATAGTGGTCAGTAGGTGGGGCGGGTGATGGACCTGGCGTCCTTACCCCATACATTTGACACTGAGAAGCGGGCACTCTCCTGGCATGGAGCGGTGGCAGCCAGGCTAGTCTGGGAGAACCACAGCAGGTCCTCAACCAGGAGTGGCCGGGACGTACTCTGTGTGACACCAAGTTTGACTTAATCCCCAGGAAGCACCACTGTCTCCAGGATGGGGAGCTCTGCTACATATAAATCTCTTGCCCTGGGATTCTTGGGTGGACCCGGGTAGACCAAGGTTACTACTACTTGTGACCTCTAAAAAAATTAGATCTGAAAGTAGGATTTGGCAATCAGAGATTTTGTTTCTGGATAGACACAGGTATCGTGGAACTGAAATTGCATGTATTTCTACTGCTCAGATGCTTCTGACTCCAAAGAGGTAACTCAAGATCCCAGACATGTCCTCACAGTATTCAGTGGCAGAGGCAGAGGATGTGACCCAAATGAAGGATGCAGCTGAGGGAGAACTGGAGTCCAACAGGGACAATCAGCTGCCATTTACAGGGCAGCCAAGTGCCTCTGTGAATCAGGCGACCAGAAACTCCAGCAGCGTGAGTCTACTGACCTGGACTGACAGAGCCAATCTGGCACAAACACATATCCCTCTATCCTCACAGGTGATTAATCCCATTAGTATGAGAAACACAATTTAAGAGTTTGGAGAAGCAGAGGTGTTCATATTCCTTAGGCAATATGTGCACAGTTTATTAATGCTCTAAATAGTTTCACATTTAAGAACTTAGGTATTATCTTTCTGGTATTTTCTTGGGAGTGGGAGAGTAAGCTATCCCATTTTAAAGTAATTTTAATATTAACTATATCAAAGTTATATAATTTTCTGTGTTAACTAGAAGTTTGTGAACTTCAACACTCATTTTATTAATCCTCCCTTCCCCCTTTCTCCCTACCCCTTCTCTCAAAAAAATTTTTTTAATTGCAGCAGTGCTGGCTTTGAGTAATCGAGGTTGGGGGATGTGCAGAGTCAAGCACACAGTGGAATGAGGTGCAGGGATTTTTTTATCTCTTGCATCAACAGCAGGAGACAGGTGCAGCTGGGTTCTGTGTTTGGGTGATGAGAGCATGTGGAATTTCTCCTCTGATTGCTTGTGTCCTCTCAGTGAGATAAGAAATTAGGCCATGAGCTGAGAGTGAAGAGTAGGGAGGGGTGTTGGAGGTTGGAAGGGAGAGGGGAAGTTATGAAATGATGATCTAGGGGGGAAAGAGAGAACGGTTGACTAGGGAAATGCTGCAAGACTGGCTGACCACACAATGCATCTGAGGTTTACGGTAATTAATTCAGAGTAGAGTGATAGAGAAATAAAGGGGCAAGGAACCAAAAGTATATGCAAGGAGTTAAGGAGAGAGCATGAGGGGAGATAATGATCAGTGCAAAGCTGATAGGGTCAAAGGATAGGAGGTAAGGTGCAAGAGCTATTGGAGCACACTTCTAGAAGGAATAAGATGGAAAAACAGGAGATGGTGGTGGACTATCAGAATGCTTGAGGTTGAGATTTAAATATATATATATAATCAATATATACATTGATTGTATATACAAAGAGGAAGGGAGAGGGAGAGAGAAATAGAAACATCAATGATGAGAAAGAATCATTGATCGGTTGCCTCTTGCATGACCCCCCCTGGGGATCGACCCCGCAAACCCAGGCATATGCTCTTGACAAGAATCAAACCCACAATCCTTCAGTCTGCAGGCCAATGCTCTATCCACTGAGCCAAGCTGTCTAGAAGTTGAGGTTGAGATTTTTTTTAAATATATATATTCTTTATTGATTTCAGAGAGGAAGGAAGCAGGGGAGAGAGAGATAGAAACATCAGTGATGAGAGACAATCATTGATTGGCTCCCTCCTACACACCACACACTAGGGATCAAGCCTGCAACCTGGGCATATGCCCTGACCAGGAATCAAACCATGACCTCCTGGTTCACAGGTTAATGCTCAACCACTAAGCCAAGCCAGCTTGGCTTGAGGTTGAGATTTTTAATGGGGTGTATTTCCATAAACATTCTCATTGTCTGTCATTGTTTCCAAGGTTCAATAAAAGTCAGTTTGATATTGCCCAAGAATCCTATATAATAAAAGAGCAATATGCAAATTAACCACCACTCTGCTGCACCCACCAGCCACATGCACCAGCCAATCAAGAATGAATATGCAAATTCACCCCAATCAAGATGGCGGCCACAGAACTAGAAGGAGAGAGGTTTGTGTTTTCCCTGGGATGGAGGAAGCCATGCTTTCCATACACCCTGGCAGGCCCAAGCCTCCACTCAAGGCTACGAAGTTTCAGTTATAGAAGATAAATAAATACCAACAAAAATGGCGGAGCTGGGGAGAGCAGGAAATTAGAGTTGCCCCTGGTGATGGAGGAAGCCAAGCTTCTGCAGCCCTGGCCTGTTTTGGCCTCCACTTAAGGCTACAAAGTTTCAAATTATAGAAGATAAATAGATCCCAACAGAAATGGCTGCAGCCATGAAGCAAGCAGGTGTTTTGGCTCCACTCCAGGCTATAAAGTTTCAATTGTAGAAGATAAATAAATCCCAGATACCAGGGCCTCCACTTGGATCACTGGGGAGCATGGTCAGCCTTCGAACCACAATAGGCCCCTCTCCCAGACTGCCCCACATCCCAAGGGAATCCCCACTCTGATCCAGGACACTCTTCAGGGCAAAGCAGCTGGCCCCCACCCATGCACCAGGCCTCTATCCTATCTAATAAAAGAGTAATATGCAGATTGACTATCACTCCAACACACAAGATGGCTGCCCCCCATGTGGTCAAAGATCCTGGCCCCATGTGGACACAAGATGGGCATCACAAGATGGGAAGGACCAGGCCTGCAAGGGAGGGAAGTTGGGGGGAATCAAGCCTGCAGGGGAGGGCAGTTAGGGGGGGACCAGGCTGGCAGAGAAGGGAAGTTGGGGATGACTGGGCCTGAAGGGAAGGGCATTTGGGGGGGACTCAGGCCTGCAGGGGAGAGCAGCTAGGGAGCACTAGGCCTGCAGGGGAGGGCAGTTAGGGTGACCACACAGGCTGGCAGGGGAGTGGTTAGGGTGTGATCAGTCTGGCAGTCAGAAGCGGTTAGGGGTAATCAGGAAGGCAGGCAGGTGAGCAATTGGGAGCCAGCAGTCCTGGATTGTGAGAGGGATGTCTGCCCACCAGGATCAGGTCTAAACAGGCAGTCGGACATCCCTCAAGAGGTCCCCGATTGGAGAGAATGCAGGCTGGGCTGAGGGACCCCTCTTTCCCCCTCCCCCCATGCACAAATTTCATGCATTAGGCCTCTAGTGTATCCTATCTAATAATAGAGTAATATGCAATTTTGACCATACCTTCGCTACACCTACAAGCCATGCCCACAGCCACACCCACCAGCCAATCAGGAGCAGATTATGCAAATAAACTCCAACCAAGATGGCTGCCACCACTGAGAGCAGGAGGAAGGCTTGGATTTCCCTGGCAACAGAGGAAGCCAAGCTTTCTGCCTGCCATTGTCTGCCTAAATGTTCACTCAATGTTATGAAGTTTCAATTATAAAAGATACAGAAATGGCATCAGCCACTGAGCTGGAGAGAACAGAGTCTTGGGTTTCCCTGACAATAGAGGAAGCCAAGTTTTCAGCCTGTCATTGCCGACCTAGGCCTCCACTCTAGGCTACAATATTTCAATTGTAGACATAGATTAATCCCAGATTCCAGGGCCTCCACTTGGGTCACTGGGGGGCGTGGCCAGCCTGCAAACCTCTACAGGTCCCTTGCCCAGGCCACCCCTCACCCCAAGGGAACCACGACCCTGATCTGGGACACTCTTCAGGGCAAACCAGCTGGCCCCCACTCATGCACCAGGCCTCTATCCTATCTAATAAAAGAATAATATGCAGATTGACCATCACTGCAACACACAAGAGGGCTGCCCCCATGTGGTCAAAGATCCTGCCCCCATGTGGACATAAGGTGGCTACCAGCAGGGGAGGGCCGTTGGGAAGTTCCAGGCCCTGCAAGGGAGGGCAATTGTAGACAATCAGGCCAGCAGGGGAGGGCCGTTGGGAGGGACCAGGCCTGCAAAGGAGGGCAGTTGGGGGCAATCAAGTCTTCAGGGGAGGGCAGTTAGGGGTGACCAGGCCAGCAGAGGAGGGAAGTTGGGGGCAAACAGGCTGACAGGGGAGCAGTTAGACATCAATTAGGCTAGCAGGGTAGTGGTTAGCAGTGATCAGGCTGGAAGGCAGAAGCGAGTAGGGGCAATCAGGGAGGCAGGCAGGTGAGCAGTTTGGAGCCAGCAGACCTGGATTTTGAGAAGGATGTCCAACTGCCCGTTTAGGCCCGATCCCAGTAGGACATCCCTTGAGGGGTCCCAGCTTGGTGAGGGTGCAGGCTGGGCTAAGGGACATCACTGCCCCACCCCCCATGCACGAATTTCGTGCACCAGGCCTCTAGTATATATATAAGACTAATATGCAAAGTGTCCCCTCAGGAGTTAGACCGAGTTCAATTACTTGCTGTGACATGCACTGATCACCAGGGCGCAGCATGGAACAAAGGAAGGGCCAGGCAGCCAGCAGCTGGGAAAGGAAGGCCCCAATAGGCCCTAATAGCCGGCCAGGCCTTGGGACCCTACCCATGCACATATTTTGTGCACTGGTCCTCTAGCATTACATAAATGTCAATGAATGTGATTCAGAAAGTCTCACTTCCCTCCCTCCCTCCCTCCATTCTCCCTCTCTCATAGTTCTGAAATAGAATATTACTGCTGGATTTTTAATTTAACCAAAACAGGATAAGAGCAATGCCTGATGAAAGAGCATCTTTCCATCATACAGAAGATACAGAGAAAATGCAAAAAGAGCATGTTTCTGGGAGCAGGTGAGAGGAAGAATACAGGAAATAGTTGTCTCTGACATTTAAGCAAGCCTAGTGCTGGTGTTTTTAGATCTATGTAACTGATAAATAATAGAAGATTCCTTGTAGAGGACTAATCCAAGTGAAAAATAACCAAAGGAAAAGAAAGGTTTGTGTTAGTAATTGCAACAAAAAAGAAAAGGCTGAGCTATTTTGAAATCAAAGATAATGATGATTTTTCATTCATAATAATGGACCCTTCCTAAATAAGCTACTTTCAACTGCTCTCCTCTCCCCACTTATGAATTTATGTCTCTGTGTCCTTGTCCAGGTAAACTGAGGCCCTACCTATTAGAAAAGTTCAAGTCATTTTTTTTTTAATCCTCACACAAAAATATTTTTCCATTGATTTTTAGAGAGAGTGAAAGGGCAGGGGAGAGGGGGGGGACTTCAATGTGAGAGGTAGACACATTGATTAGTTGCCTCCTGGACATGCCCTGACTAGGGCTAGGGATTGAGCCTGCAATCAAGGTACAAGCCCTTCCTTAATCAGAATCGAACCCAGGACCCTTCACGCCACAGGCCAACACTCTATCCACTTGAGCCCAACCTGGCTAGGGCTCAAGTCATTTTTTATAATAGTAGAGTTTAATCCTAAAATGTTCTTTTATTTAGAAAATTGTTTGTTTTTCAAAACCTTTCTATTTTCCTTCTCACTCAAACATTTCAGCAAAATTCTTCTCCTCTACATGTGGCATTTATAAGTAGTATTTCTTAGAGAAGGGGTCGGCAGATATTACTGTGCTTTTTTCTGGGAGTGATTTGGTTTAAAAAGTGGAGAAAAAGCCCTAGCCATTTTGGCTCAGTGGATAGAGCATTGGTGTGTAGACTGAAGGGTCCTGGGTTCAATTTCAGTCAAGGGCCCATGCCCTGGTTTGTGGGCTGGATCCCCGGTGTGGGGCATGCAGGAGGCAGCCAATCCATGATTCTCTCTCTTCATTGATGTTTCTGTCTCTCTCTCCTTCTCCCTTCCTCTCTGAAATCAATAAAAAATACATATTTTTAAAAAGTGGGGAAAAATACGTTTACATTAAAAATTAAACATTTTGACATTCATATTTAGCAGGGGGAAAGCAAATGGTTTATAATAAAAATATAAAAGATATTCAATATCACTTGAATGCATTTATTTAACTCATAGAGTGCGTCTTATGTCTCAGGCATTGCTCTAAGCACCAGCTAACACTCTAAATCTTTATAAACATTAACACAATTAAATTCAACTATAATCTTATTTGGCAGGTACTATTATTTTCCCCCATTTTTCAATGGGAAGCTGAGTCACAGAGAAGTTAAGTAACTTCTGAAGGTGACACAGCCAGGAAGCAGCATATCCAGGCAGATGGGCTCCAGGCCATGCTTTTGGACACGGTGCCATGAAGTTTTGCCAGGGAAATGCAAATTCAAACAAGATACTATTTTCTACGCAACAGATTGGAGAGAATTTTAAATCCTGGTAAGGATACAGGCAAATGAACACTTAAATATTGTTACACCCTTTTTACAAGGCAATCTGGCAGTACACACTAAAATTTGAAGAACACAAAACCCTCTACATAACATTTTACTTTGAGGATTCTGGCCTACGGCAATAAAAGCATCAGTGTATAAGGATGTACATGAAATTGCAGCACTGTTTATGGTGATATCAGAACTAGGAACAGCACAAAGATCCAACACAAGAGCTATGGTTGAGTAAATTATGTTACATCCATACTACAGAATATTATGCAGCCATTATATAAGATAAATCTGTTAATCCAGAGAAAGTTGCAATAATGTGTGCAGTATGATCCCAATTTTTAAATATGTTTTTATTGATTGCAGAGAGGAAGGGCAATGGAGAGAGAGTTAGAAACATCAATGCTGGCTTGGCTGGCATGGCTCAGTGTTTGATCATCAACTGATGAACCAAGAGGTCACCAGTTTGATTCCCGGTCAGGGCACATGCACAGGTTGCAGGCTTGATCCCCAGTGGGGGGTATGCAGGAGGCAGTCTCATCATTGATGATGAATGAGTCTCATCATTGATGTTTCTATCTCTCTCTTCCTCTCTAAAATTAATCAATCAATATATATATATATATATATATATTTTTTTTTTAAAATCAATAATGAGAGAGTTATTGACTGGCTGCCTCCTGTACGCTCCTACTGGTGATCGAGCCAGCAACCCAGGCATGTGCCCTGACTGCGAGTGGAACTGTGATACTCTGGTTCATAGGTTAATGCTCAACCACCGAGCAACACTGGCAAGGTGATCCCAAATTTTTTGGTAAATATTTTTATGAGCATATTTAACAATTACCTCAGAAACTAGGATAGGACAGAGGAAATTATTAACATTTTCTATATGTACTTTTGAATTGTTTCACTTTTTATACAAGCTTATATTGCATCTGCAAGTTAAAACTCTAAGTTAAAAATCATTATCAATGTAATTGTAATAATCAGCCTAGAAAATATGTTTTAAACCTTCAGCTCCATATAGAAAATTATATATAGCTTTCAACTCAGATATGAAAGACTCAGATTTATATTTAGGAATGCCTTTTATGTACAGGCATTGTAATTTATTGTTCTCAGCAATTACAGAATAAACATTCATTTTCGTTCATGGGCATTTCTGGCAATAGAAAGCAGAGGAAATCATTTACTTATTCTTTGTCTAATGGTATAACTAGGCTGTGGACAGTAATATTATTTTTTAAAGTCTGTGTAAGATCTACAATCTGTTTCTATTCCTTCAGTTTCATACTCACATTCAGGAGGGAAATGGAGGGGCTTGTAGTGTTGAAAGGTTTAAAAAATGCCTTTCTTTTCTGATAAAAAGAATTAGACAGCCATTTCTTGGGCTTCACATCTTCTCCCTATGTTCTATACTATGCAAGGCTCAGAGAGGTGGAGCCGGATCTGAAATAGTGGCTGGAAATGTTGGTTGGGGCCTGGGGACGACGGGAGCCTGCAGCGTCATCTGATTTCTGGTTGTGTTAACCATAGGTCCTTCCTGGTGAAACTTAAAGTGCTGCTGCCATCTTCAGGAGTTCCCCATTGTCATCTTTGAGTAAAGTTACAGGTAAGTGGAATACAGCCGCAAAACCCTCTCCAGGAGTTCTGAATCACAGCTAGAAAATAGACAGCCCAGGTGACTGCTAAAATGAAGGCAGTTTCTCAAAAAAGCTTGATGATTATTTAATAAGTCAGCTTTTTTATTTTTCAATCCTCACCTGAGGATATGTTTCCATTCCTTTTTTTTTAGAGAGAGGGGGGAAGGAAGAGAGAGAAATCTGCAACCTAGACAAGTGCCCCCACCGGGGATCAAACTTGCAATCTTTTTGATGCATGGGACAATGCTCCAACCAACTGAGCCACCTTCCTGGGCTAATAAACCAGCTTTTAGTGTGTATGTTATGAAATGGTATGTTCCTGCAATATGAACTGAGTTAAGATATAGGGTCCAAAAAAAGTGTGACTGAGAAGCTAAGACTTTCTAAAATGGGGTGGGCGTAGGGTAAGTTATAGCAGTTTTGTTTTTTTTTTTTTTTAAATATATTTTATTGATTTTTCACAGAGAGGAAGGGAGAGGGATAGAAAGTCAGAAACATCGATGAGAGAGAAGCATCGATTGGCTGCCTCTTGCACGCCCCCTACTGGGGATGTGCCCGCAGCCAAGGTACATGCCCTTGACCGGAATCGAACCTGGGACCTTTCAGTCCGCAGGCCGACACTCTACCCACTGAGCCAAACCGGTTTGGCAGTTATAGCAGTTTTGGATGCACTGAGTAGCTCTGAAGCCCTTTGGGTCAGTCTCCTGGAGGACCATATGCTCAAACTCCAACATTAAGTTTGGAGAACATTTGGTCACAAGTAACCTGTGGGCTTCCTGACTTATTGAGTTATTTGTTCATTAATTCTGAGCCCTCTCTTCTCTGACTGCTTGAGTTGTGAATACTTGAAAGGAAAGGCCAAATTGACTAACAGACCTCTTAGCACAAAGCTCTATCCTTCTTCCAGAAGTAATTCTACTTTATTCTGTTGTGAAGAAAATTAAGCCCTAAAAATGAAAACAACTCCATTACACTATCTTCCTCCATTGTTGTTGGAGGTGTCTGGACATAGTCTGGGAAGTCCATGGGAAAAAAGAGCTTCCTGGTGGCTCTTGGGGGAACAATGGTCCAATCGTCAAGCCATGAAACCACAGTGTTGCCTGCAAATGCTCCTTTGAGACACTGAAGTTTCCCTGTAGCTCATTTCACACTGCTTTTTTGTTTTTTTTTCATCATTTTAAGCAATCTGATGTTTTCACAGCCAGTTAGAATGCCTCTTATAGAGTTCTTGCTTTGCATTATTAAAAGAAAACGGTAAATCCCTTTCAATCACCTCTATAAAAATTCACATCATTTTAGGAGATATCCAAGTTCCCTTCTACCACAAAACTAGCAATTAAAAAAAATGTATGTTGAAAGAAAGAATTATAATACATAGTTAGGGCCGTAATGGATTTTAAATCATCAGCATGGCATTTCAGAAACTTCACTGTATTTGAAAGACTGTCCACGTCTTCTGAAATTTTGCCCTTGATTTATTCATTTCTTTGGCAAATACTTTCCAAGGGCCTATTAATATGCTATGTATTCTGGTAGGCACTTTTTCTTAGTTACCTCTTTGTTCTTCACAATGATTCTGTGAAGATCATATATTCCCATTTAGCAGATGAGGAAACTGAGTTACAGATAGTCTAAGTAACTTGCCTATGAAGATAGAATTAGAAGCCAAGTACGCCTTACTCTGATACCCACACTGTTTGCACAAAGGCATCATCAAAGCCAGAAACATCTGAGCACTTTCCTGCTTACTACACTTATGAAACAGTCATTCAACGAACATTTGACTCTGCTACAATCAAGGCATTGTAAATTTTATTAATAGAGCAGTAAGAGAAGAAAAATAAGTCAGGCCTAAAATTAGACTATAAAACAAGTAAGTTATAAAAATGGAAAGTCTGACTCAAAGCATATAGCTATTTGTGCTCACTGCCACTGGGGGCATTGCTGACTTACAAATGAAAGGAGAACAGGTGAACAGATTATAGATCATAACCTTAAAATAATCTTGAGCCCATCCACAATGCCACATAGAAAAAAAATTAGTTAAAAATCTAAAACACCAAAATGCATCTAACCACAATTTGACAGCTGGACCAAACTATTGATTAATTTTCACTTCTACTTTACTTCTTATTTCTATTACATCTGACCAGTCAAGCCTTGAAATAGAAAAATAAATGATTCCCTACAAAATTTACCAGATCTTGTTTTATGTGTAATGTTGTTACTATTTCTGGATCTCAGAGCCTATAGATTTAATTCAACATTAGGGCAAATCTGGCCATGTTTCACTGCACTCACTACTGTGTCAGTTCTTCCTCTGGAGTTCGAAATGGGCCCAGACTCGGAAGTTGAACAGTGATGCCACCATCTCAGCCCAGTGCCCTCACAAGGCTCTGGTGCCACAACACAGCTGCTTACAACTTAATGAACCACTGCTTAGTGTGCTGCTAAATGAGGTTGCAAAGATAGAATCATCTCTAATGGCATCAGCCTTTCACTCGAAGAAAGGAGTTCTTCTCATCACTTATCAGTCTTCACCTGAAGGATAAAAATACACTCCCTCCTCCCATCCCAGACCTTCACATTTGGGTCAACTGTGAACTCTTAAAGGAGCAGATCTGACTCTGTTTGATGACCTGGTATTTTAATTTATCAGTCATCATTAATATATTAATGCTAAATTGGAAGGAGAGACATTGGAATCCTCAGAAACTCAGCCCAAAAGGCTGAATGTGAATTAGCCAGGATGGCTGGGTCACACTTAATGCTAATAATGATGAAAACTTTGCATTGCTCAGGTGCTCTTTGAGGAGTTCAGATAAATGCTGCCCAGATTCAGCCTAAAAGTAGTGAGATCAGTAGACATTACATTTACTAAAATGAAAAAGATAAGGACATCATTTTGATTTCTGTCTTGGGATGTACTGCATACTCAAGGAGACTTTCTACCCTAGAACTGCTAGGGACATTTGTCTGAGCCCCTTAATGGAACTACCCCAAATATTATGAACATTCAGATTTTTCTAACATCTCAACCTCAAAATGTCTAGAATATTATCTATGGGATCCTCAGCTTCCTCCTAAGCATATTTGATACCTCAACTATCCCAGCATCTCTGGCTTCAAACAGTAGGATCATGCCCACCTCTCCCTTGGCCCCTATACTCAATGTCATTAGGTCTTCCTTAGTGATATCCATCTCAGAGTCCCTCAATCTGCCTTTCCCCTTGTCTAGATTCTCACTGTTGCACTTCTGGTCCTTTGCTAACTTGACCTTGAATGGCAGCAAAATATTCCAACCCAAAATATGTCACTTTGGTATATTGATCATTTTGAGCTAAAGACACTTGAAAAAAACAGAAAATTTAGGGTGATGTTTTCTCTGAGTTACCCTTACCTACCAAATCTAAGATCCTCCACAACTCCCTTGTCATAAATTCCCTCCCCAAGAGTTTTATCAACCAGGGAAAATTGACTCATCATCAGAGAGACTAGAAATCAACACTATACCCAGACACCTTGTCATAAACTTATCATTCCTCCCATTTATTCTTCTCAGGGTCTATTCATCTTTCCAAAAACACATTTACTCCCCCCTAAAGGGCCTAAATCATCCTCCTTTTTCCCTATTAAGATGGTATTTAAGCTTTAATTCTAAGCCACCTCAGGGTTTACTCATTTTCCCCTGGGTATCTCTCATGTATACATGAGGTATACATGCTAATGACATGTATAAAAACACCTGTGTTTTTTTCTCTTATTAATCTGTCTTTTATTACAAAAATCTTAGCTAATAACTAAGAAGGATAAAAGTAAAATTATTTTACTCCCCTACAACCACTACCAATCTCCTGGCCTTGTAGGGTTGTTGTGAGTTTCAACAACACATTAGAAAAATTAATCTATAGCTCAGATTAATTTTTCTAATGTGTCACATTCTCTCATTCAAACTCACTTAAAGCTCTCAAGTCTTCAGATTAAAGTTCTGACTCAGCCTGGTATTCAAGACCCTACATAGTCACTGCATGTAGGGCTTCCACTACTTACCCTCTGTGCTCACATTACTCCAGTCAAAGCAGTCTCTCTCTCTCTCTCTCTGTCCCTTTAATAGGACATATTCATTTCTGTCTCAACTGTTATTCAGGCCATTCTGCCTACCTCTTCTTTCATATAAATCTTACTTCTTTTCAAAAGAATGAGCTTACACGAACCACAACCACCCTCCAAGTAAGCTTCCTTAGTTCACCCTTCTGTGTTCTTTTCATCTCAACGTTATTTCTTTATTTATATCACTACTTCCCAAAAGAATTTACAGGCCACTCCTGCGGATTGCTGAATATGCCACTAATTAAGCACTTTCCATAATAACAGTAGCTAACACATATACTAGTAGTGCTTACCAATGCCAGGCTCTGTCTAGTGCTTTATGTATATTAACCTACATATTTGAAACTACAACAACCCTATCAGGCAGGTAATATTACTAGCCACTTTTAACAGGTCAGACACTGTACAATGTGCTCAAGTTACACAGCTAGACAACTGCAGAGCCAGGATTTTGACCCAGGCAGCTAACTCCAGAAACTATGCTTTTTCCTATAGTCCGATAGATACTCTTATTATTCTTGAACTTGTTACACCTACTGCTATCTTGCTAGATTCTTTAAGGATAGTCACTATGTCTCATATCTTATTTCATCCCTTTCAATAACTAGTATAGAGTTTTACACATAAATAGTTCTTTACAGTTTGCTGATCTTATCTGCCTCAAAGTAGTCTTTTTTTATTGTCTCCTTTACCCTCACTTAACCCTCCCAGCCATTACCATCCTAGGCAAGCCCCCACTGTTCCAGTTTCTGTGCCCATTGGTTATCCTAATATGCATGCACAAGTTCTTTGGTTACTCCCTAATCTCCCCCACTTCCCTGCCATTTGCCTCTGGATCTATTCTTGTTCATAAAATTATGTTGATCATTATATCCCACACTAGAGGCCCAGTGCACAAAATTTGTGCACAGAGGGAGGATTCCCTCAAGTCAGCCTGCACCCTCTCCAATTGGAGACTCCTTGTGGGATGTCCGACCGTCAGTCAGACATCCCTCTCACAATCTGGGACCACTGGCTCCTAATTACTCACCCACCTGCCTGCCTGACTGCCCCTAACTGCTTCTGCCTGCCAACCTGATCACCCCTAATTGCCTCTCCTACAGGCCTGATGTTGCCCCCAACTGCCCTCCTCTTATGGCCAATTTGATTCTGATTGGTTAGTTTCTATGCCAGCATCAAAAGCTTCACCTCCTAGGCAGCTATTGGCTCCCCACAGCACCTAGATTTGTTTCTCATTGGTCAGTTCCTATGCCAGTCAGTGTCAGAAGCTCCGCCTCCTAGGCAGCTGTTGGCTCTTCACAGCACCCAGATTTGGTTCTCATTAGTCAGTTCCTATGCCAGTCAGTATCAGAAGCTCTGCCTCCTAGGCAGCCATTGGTTCCCCACAGCACCCACCTTTGGTTATGATTGGTTGATACCTATGCCAGTCAGCATCTCCAGGCCTATCTCAGGGCCTGATCAAAGAGGTGGGGCTTAACAGCAGCCCCCATGTAGGCCCGGAGAGAAAGAAAAGCCTGGCTACTGGTGAAGATCAGAAAGAAAGAGGGAGACAAAGAGAGAGGTAAGTACACTGATCGACAGCTTCCACTGATGCTGCAGATCAAACCCTGACTCACTTTCTGGGTCTCAGCCATGGGGCAGTCAGTGTTGAATCACCAGGCTGCAGATAGGTAACCCAGCACTGACTTCCGGATGGTCTGCATTTGGTCACAGGCTCAGCCCCTCCGATGGCCGGCTGGGAGTGATCTAGGTGCTGAGGATCCCGGGATCCAGGTATGTATACAAATTAACCGACATCTTTGTTGAGTTAATTTGCATACTCACTCTGATTGGCTGTGGGTGTAGTGAAGGTACAGTCAATTTATACATTTCTCTATTATTATGTAAGATATGAGTGAGATCATGTGATATTTATCTTTCGCCAAATGGCTTATTTCATTTAGCATAATGTTCTCCAGTTCCATCCAGGCTGTTGCAAATGATAAAAGTTCCTTCTTTTTTATAACAGTGTAGTATTCCATTGTGTAGATGTATCACAGTTTTCTAATCTACTCATCTGCTGATGGGCACTTAGGTTGTTTCCAACTTTTTACCATTGTAAATTGTGCTGCTATGAAAATAGGGGTGCATATGTCCTTTCTGATTGGTGTTTCTGGTTTCTTGGGATATATTCCTAGAAGTGGGATTACTAGATCAAATAGGAGTTCCACTTTTAACTTTTTGAGGAGACTCCATGTTGTTCTCTACAGTGGCTGCACCAATCTGCATTCCCACCAGCTGTGCACAAGGGTTCCTTTTTCTCCACATCCTTGCCAGCACTTGTTTGTTGACTTGTTGATGATAGCCATTCTGACAGGTGTGAGATGGTATTTCATTGTTGCTTTGATTGGCATCTCTTGGATGATTAGTGACTTTAAGCATGTTTTCATATGTCTCTTAGCTATCAAAAAATTACTAGATTTAATAAATGAATTCGGCAATGTAGCAGGATACAAAATTAACACCGAGAAATCTATGGCCTTTCTATACACCAATAATGAACTCACAGAGAGAGAAATGAACTAGGAGGGAGACAAAGGCGTCCCACAGCACAGAGCCCCAGTTCTAGGAGAGTCTTGGGGAACCCAGACTAATACAGGGTAAAACTGGACAGTAAGGAGGAAGCACGCTGAAACTTGGGCACTGCAAAGGCTCACAAGCTATCGGAGAGGGCGCGTGGCTGGCTCTATCATTTGGGAGGGAAAAACAAACAAACCACCAGACTGCTTTGTTTTCCCATTCTGGGTTAGTCTTTGGGTGTCAAGACTCATTTGGGGAGAAACTAGATTGTCCAGCAGTGGGCAGAGCTCCAGTCAGCTTTCTCTCAGAGGTGCCTGCAGATGTTGCCACAGGGCACAAAGACCCAGGAGCTGACAGAAAAGCAAGGCTGCCTGCTCAGCCCGGAGACTCCACCCCATCCAAGCTGAGCACAGTGGCTCTCCCAGTGTAAACACAGCTGATCCTCACAGCCAATTGGCCTGGAGGTCAACCCCTCCCAATGATACCAGCAACAATCTAGGCTTAGCTACAACAAGACTGTGCAGCCCATAAAGGGGTGCACCAAGAGTATCCACCTCAGGTAACTGGGAAGGCTGAGCCACTGTCCCCTAGAGGACACCTACCACACAAACCTACTCGACCAACTCAGGAAATCAGCCAAAATGTGAAGACAAGGTAACAAATTACATGTGAAAGAAATGGAGGGGAAAAAAAGACTGGACATAGAGTTCAAAACCACGGTTATAAAGTTTTTCAAGAGGCTCCTAGAAAAGGCTGATAAATTTAACGAGACCCTTGAGGATATGAGTGAGACCCTCGAGGATATCAACGAGACCCTCAAGGATATGAAAAAAGACCAACTAGAAATAAAGCATACACTGACTGAAATAAAAAATATTATACAGAGACCCAAAAGCAGACTAGCGGACCACAAGAATCAAGTCAAAGATTTGAAAAACAAAGAAGCAAAAATCACTCAGCTGGAAAAACAAGAAGCAAAAAGAATCCAAAAAATTGAAGATAGTGTAAAGAGCCTCTGGGACAACCTCAAGCATACCAACATCCCAATTATGGGGTGCCAGAAAAAGGGAGCAAGCAAGATACTGAAACCTATTTGAAGAAGAGGACCACACCCAGACACATCATAATTAAAATGCCAAGAGCAAAAGATAAAGAGAGAATATTAAAAGCAGCAAGAGAAAAAACAGTTAGTTACCTACAAGGGAGCATCCATATGATTGTCAGCTGATTTCTTTTTTCTTTTTTTTAAATATATTTTATTGATTTTTTACAGAGCGGAAGGGAGAGGGATAGAAAGTCAGAAACATCGATGAGAGACATCGATCAGCTGCCTCTTGCACGCCCCCTACTGGGGATGTGCCCGCAGCCAAGGTACATGCCCTTGCCGGAATCGAACCCGGGACTCTTCAGTCCGCAGTCCGACGCTCTATCCACTGAGCCAAACCGGTCTCAGCTGTCAGCTGATTTCTTAACAGAAACTATGCAGGCCAGATGGGAATGGCAAGAAATATTCAAAGTGATGAATAACAAGAACCTACAATGAAGATTACTCTACCCAGCAAAGCTATCATTCGGATTTGAAGGTCAGATAAAGTGCTTCGCAGATAAGAAAAGGCTAAAGGAGTTCATCACCACCAAACCAGTATTATATGAAATGCTGAAAGGTGTTCTTTAAGAAGAGGAGAAAGAAGAAAAAGGTAAAGATAAAAATTATGAACAACAAAGTGACAACAAATATATATCTATCAACAAGTGAATCTAAAAATCAAGTAGATGAATAAAAAACCTAATGAACAGAATAAACCTGCGATTATAACAGAATCAGGAGCATAGAAAGGGAATGGACTAACAATTCTCAGGGGGACAGGGGTGTGAGGGGTGCAGGAAGAGATTAGACAAAAATCTTAGACCTACAGATGAGGGCAGTGGCAGGGAGTAAGGGCATGGGATTGAGCAAGGAATGGAGTGAAGGGGAGCTATGGGGGGGTGGGGGGGAGGAACATCTGTAATAATCTGAACAATAAAGATTTATTTTTTAAAAAAGAAAATAAACAAATGGGATTACATCAAAATAAAAAGCTTCTGCATAGCAAAAGAAACCATCAAGAAAACAAAAAAGCCCACTGCATGGGAGAACATATTTGCCAATGATATTTCAGGTAAGGGTTTATTCTCCAAAATTTACAGACTCATACAACTTAACAAAAGGAAAATAAACTATTCCAATCAAAAAATGGGTAAAGACCTAAGTAAACACTTTTCAAAGTAATTTTACAGTCTTTCTGAGTGTAAAGAGGTGGGATATAAACAAATAAGCAATGAAATCTTTATATACACTAGTCTTCCTGAAAATCTATGATCAGACTTACGAAGATTTTGGTTAGCTTTAAATCAGATAAGGGAATCATACAATCTAGAAATCTGACTTTACATAATATATGAATTCTAATGAGAGCTGTGAGTAAAACAATGCCCCACCTCTCCTTGCACACACCAGTTTCTAATATAAATATTTAAAAGTGTTTTCATAGGAAAACCATCCCTAAGAAACCAGTTCTCAAATGCATTAAATACAAAATTCGTATTGAAGAAGGTTTGGGGAGAGTAGTCAAACTCTTGATATGCTGGTTGCATTGTTATCCTAAAAGAAGTTTTTGCAACATTTAGATCTTTAGAATTTGTCGTTCTAAATGTATAATAACCTGTGAGGTCAGGAACCTTGTCTGATATCATATTTATATGGTCCAAACACATAGTATAGTGGTAGACACATAGTAGGTCTTTACAAATTCTTTGGATTGATTTTTCCAATGTCTCCCAAGCTTACGGATTCCCTTCTCCCACCCTTCCAGCTCCTGCAGCTTTGTTCTCTTTGTTCATCTTTTTCTGGGCCATTACATTTTCTACTAGAGTTAGCCTGTAATATCATATTTGCCAGCAGGTGCTGCCATTTGCCACAGGATTTGCTAATTTTCAAAATTCCCTAGTTCTGAGACTCCAGATTGTGCAGAATGGTACAGGGCCTAATTTATCAACTTGGCAGGTTCGAAATGCTATCCAATCAGTTATTTGAAATGAGTGAGACTTGTAATGTGCTGCACAGTTTTAATGAGCAGAGCTCCGCTGCTCCATTAAGACAACAGGAGACCACACTGGAGAAAACAAGCAGCAAGAATGTGAGGCTAAAAGAATAGCAGGGAAACCTGGGTCTTGCCACAAGATCCCAATGGGAACAATATGTTCAACAACAACAAAAAATTGGCTTTCTCATTGGCAAGTAAAAAGGACTCATCTTAGAGTCTTTCATATTTGTCCTCCCTCTCCACTTCTCCTATAAAAATTACTCCTGTAGCCTTATGTATTTTCTCCTTTTATTATCTCCTATAAAAATTACTCCCACAGACTATGTATTTTCTCCCTGCCCCCAGGCTCTTCCCACAACAAACCATACTGCACATTCTGGATAGTCTTCCTAAAATGACTCTTGCTTAAGAACCTTCAGCCCAGTTGGCATGGCTCAGTGGTTGAGTGTTAACCTATAAACCAGAAGGTCATAGTTCAGTTCCCAGTCAGGGCACATGCCCAGGCTGCAGGTTGGATCCCCAGTGTGGGTTGTGCAGGAGGCAACCAATCAATGATTCTCTTTCTCCCTCTCTCTCTGAAATCAATAAAAATAATTTAAAAATAGAGAACCTTCAATGATGCCCACAATCAAGGCAGCCCTCTTCAGTGTGATACATCAGGCCCTATAATCCAACCTTACTTTCTATTATCCCCAGATTCTCCACTTTGACAAAGCAGGGATTGTCTTTTTCCCCACCGATTAAGTCATTCCCATTTTAGTAACTTTGTACCTGCTAATCCACATCCCTAAAATGCCTTACGTCTTCTCTAACTCCTTAGTCAACACTATTGCTATATTTAATTTCCCAGAAGTAATTGAATGCATGGAATGTTGCTGGTTAACGTAATTCCTTCTCCCGACATCCCTGGGAACATCTGAAATATAGGACAAACACCCTATGACAGAGCAATATTAATGAAATACAATACCTTGTGACACTTATATAAAGCATTAAGTCAGCAGACAACATACAGATAATTCTTGGGGGAACCTCGGTCAGCACTAGCCCTTCGACTTGCTCACGGTCATTTTTGCATTCCCAGTGATTTTGAAGGAGCTTCCTCACCTTCTCAGGACTTGTCTTGGCTGCATAAGTGAAATCTCAGAGGTAACTGGGAGAATGCTCTGCCCCATTTTAAGTACCATCTCTCTTCTGTGCCAGCCCAACACACATTTTCCTGTGACTTCCAGAATGTCACAGACCACACTATGTTGTTATTTGCCCTGCTACTCTGGACTTAAGGCACACAAATCATGATATCTACTAATATCACTAGAAGGAAGGCCAGCAAAATAATGTTCCCCTTTTCAATATTTCCATATTCTGGCCATAGTCACTTCCCAACTCCAGTTAGTCCAAGAGCCTCTCTGTCTACAAAACTGGCCAATCTCTCTCTTTTCTATGATACAGCTCTGCTTTACTATTTTTGGATGAAATATACACTATTTGGAATCAGAAATCAAATGCTTTAGATTCAAGTCCAAGCTCTGCCATCATCCAGTTGATGTATTTGAACCTCTGTTTCCTCAGAGGCAAAATGGAAATGATAATTTCCATAAATTCAAGCTGTAAGCTCAAGGAGGATAATGTATATGAAGCATATTGACAACGATAAAGCACTGTGCACAAGCAAAATGTCATGCATTTATTTCTGTATTCACACATTAACTGCCACAAACACACAGTTCACCCCAAGAAGAAGAAACAACAGGAACAAAACTAAAACCCTGACAGGGGAGGAGGACCTCTCCAGTTCATTTTTCCCTTGGCATCTTTAAGAATTTGTCCACGAGCTCTATCTGAATGCCATCTAGTGGACACAGCATTCTTATGAGAACAGAAAGTTCTGCAAATACAAGTGAGGGGTCCTAAGGCATGAACCTCTGTCAGTTCTACCAATACATAAGCTAAATCCTAGCCTTAGCAAGAGACAAATTAGTGTCCACCTGTGAGGTACAATATAAAGAATTCTGGGTAGTTCTGGTTCTTAATGATTCTACCCTATTTCCAACACCCCCACAATTTTATCACTAGAGCTGCATTTTTTTAAAATATATTTTATTGATTTTTTACAGAGCGGAACAGAGAGGGATAGAAAGTCAGAAACATCGATGAGAGAGAGACATCGATCAGCTGCCTCCTGCACGCCCCCCACCAGGAATGTGCCCGCAGCCAAGGTACATGCCCTTGCCGGAATCGAACCCGGGACCCTTCAGTCCACAGTCCGACGCTCTATCCACTGAGCCAAACCGGTCTCGGCATAGAGCTGCATTTTTTCAAGCATTGGAAGATTTTTTAGTCTTCAAAAGTCTTTTATTAGTGAGCAAATAATCCCTTAAATCTCTTTCATCTCACATGTTAGCAGAGTTTAGCTGAAGGTAGAAGAGCAAGATAGTACAGGAATAGAAATCAAGAGGGACAGGGAAGAGTGAGGGGCCTTGGAGAATCATGAGAGAGTCAAAGAGGAGACCAGGAAGACCAAAGGCAAACCCCATATTCACCCCAGTTTTGCTTGAGCCAGGCCTTGTTTGCCTGACCTTCATTCTTTTTACATGTTATAGCTTACAATTAGCTTTAATGGCTGAAAAAGCCCATATTCAAGCAAAAGTGGGAAGAATGTGTACTTTTTAAACTTTTAGCTGTATCTCTGAAGCCATCTTGGCACTTACAGAGGCCTGTGGGAGTGGGGTGGGAAGAGGGGGACCTGCTTTGTGGTTTGAATCCAAAGCCCATGGGGATCCCCACCAGCAGCCCTAGCTTGGCAGCATGGTACTGGAGGCAGGACTCTTTGGAAATGTATCAGAGCCCTGCTTAGCTGTGTCTACTCCTCCTTAACGTGCTTCCTTTTTTATCTACAGTATTTGGAAAGATGAGAGACAACGCTGCGAAGAACACAAAGGCTTTTTTGCAAACCATCTCTGGCTTCCTTATCAAAGCTGTCGCTATCAGCATTGGATTTAGTAACTTGGCATTCAGTTGTTAGGACCACCCCTGTTCACAGCCATCTGGAGTCTTTTGGAGAAATTTTAAAGAGGCACTGCTCAGAGAGTATTTTGTAATGGAGAAAGCACTGATGTTCAATTCAGGAAGCCTGGATTTGAGCCCAGTAGCTAAATGACCTCTTGCACTTCCATGAACCTGTTTCTTCATCAGTTAAGTGACTAGTCAATTCCTTGCAAGACTTAATAGTCTAAGGAGAGGTCCTCAAAGCATGGTCCCTGGACTAGCAGCAGCATCAGTGTCACCTATTAAAAATGCACATTCTTGGCCCCCATTTAGACCTGGGAATCAGATAATCTAGTATGAGGGCCCAGTAATCTTTGTTTAAAAGACCCTCCAGGTAATTCTGACACAGTCAAAATTGAGAACCACTGCTGTAGGGTTCTATTACTGCTGCTTCCATTCTAGCTGTGCCTGGGCAACACTGATTTGCAGCTGGTCAAAAGTGTGCTGGGGGCCAAGGGAGGTATTCATTTGCAAATGTTGGCTAACCAGGCAACTGGAGAGGAATCATGTGTAATCAGGAATCCTAGGGGAGAGCCCTGCATTACATCCCTAGACCCTTCCATGACTGACGTTCCAGAAAAATTTGAGACCGTCTACAGAAAAGACATCTTTTTGGACATGTTCTCAAAGCATATTTTTCACAACATCAAAAGCAAGAGCAAAAGTGGTTTTTGTTAATGATGCCAACCTCTTTTCTGAGTATTTTTATCTCTAATCCCTGTAGATACATGTCATTTAGTGCTGGGCAAGGAAAATTACTTTCTTTATTTTAGCTTTTTGTTTTTCCCTCTGCCTTTTTTGACAGCTCTTCGTTTCCTCTAAGTTATCAGGGACAACCTGCAAGTGTTGTTCTGGGTTCCACAAGGGAATGTGGTTTCCTAGCAACAGCCAGAGCCTGCTAGGCCATTCTCTGAGTCACCAGCTCCAGGCAGCTCCTGATAAGCAGTGCTGTTTGCAGAGGAACCCTCTGTGGACCCCACATGGGAGGTTGCCTGGTCTCACCTCCTTCACCGGGCACAGGATCTATGGAGAATAGAGCACTGGTGGGACTTAAAGAATGGCATAAGTAGGGCTCCCTTTACTCTAAGCTAAATGGATCACCTTGGTTTTTCTATGAGGTATCTGAAGAAGAAAAGGAATGAGCAGAGGGAGAAAGAAAGAAAGGGAAGAAGGAAAGAAGAAATTTTTCAACAATCATTCCCTGAGCATCTGCAGTGTATGCTTTAGCTACATACTGGAGATGAGAAACCAAATAAGATGTAGTCCTTGCCCTCAGAAACCTTATAGGCCAAGAGGAGAGACAGTTCAGCAAATCCAATTTGCATCCCATCCTGAGAGATGTCATCATACAGGAAAACACTGGTCCCATGACAGAGTAGAGCTGCAGGGCCACGTGAGCCATACCAAGGCCTCTTCCAATTTTGCAATTTTTAAATTTCTCTATCAAATCACCTTATTGTTGAGATTTTCACATGTATTGGGATTCAGTCATATATAATATGGATCTGCAATGTGTTTAAACTCTATATCTGTGGTTATGTTACATATCTTATTCTTAAGACTGTGTATTTCAGTCTTTTCTCACTTTTCTGTGATAAGGTTTTTCCAAGAGTTTGTCTCATTTATTGATCTTTTTGAAATAGGCTCTTGGTCAATTAATAAATTCCACTTTTCTTTAAATGTATTGATTTCTGTTTGTGTTTTTATTGATTCCTTTCTCCTGCTTTCCTAAAGTTATGTGTTTTTTTTTATGTCCTCTTGAGTTGAAGCCATAATTGAATCCATTTCTCTTCATTTCTTGTGTATATTAATAAAAGCACTTAAAGCTGTGAATATCTCTGATATCAGGTTTGGCTGCTGCCATATGTCAATATGAAAACTCTTATTGAATGTCATTTACTTTTGTCTGCTTGAGCTATGTAGGTATTAAAGTCTCCTCTATGGTTACAGTTCCTATAGATTTCTGCCGGAAGCCAATCATTGTTTTAATAATAGAGAGTTGTGGACAGGGAGTTTGGAGGGCTGGTCAACCTTGATTGCTCTGAGGGGTTGGAGCTGGTTACTGAGATGTTGGTGGTTGACGCAGCCCCCGCCTGTTAGTCCTAAGATCTACTGATTGACTTTTACTGGTGTTTCTGGCCTGGGGGATACAGCTGTATCTTATTATTTTAATCTTAATAAAAGGAATGATGAAGCCAGAGCGAGGGGAGTTCTGCCACTAGAGTTGAACTACTGCCTGGCCCCCATTTTCCAAATTAATATTTTTCTGAGTCTCTTTATTAATTTGTATGCGGCCTGCTCCAGAAACCCAAACCCTGAACCGGGGACCCTGAATCACGCGGTATGTAAAAGGGGTTCCCCCAGATTTCTTCTTGTATTTCTAATATATATGTATATATATATGTGTGTGTGTGCCATGCTATTCAGCACAATTTCTATGCCTTCGTTATAGATTGTACCTGTTAGAAATAAGAAAAAAAAACCTCTTATTTATCTCATTTAATGGCCTGCCTTGAATTCCACATCATCTGATATAAATTTTAAAATATAAAATTTTCGCCCCTAATTTACTTTTATTGTCCATACTTCCCTTTACGGTTTGGTCCTGGACCTGCTTCCCCTCTGATTTATTCCTTGTCTATCAGCTCTGCATCACAGTGGTGCTCCTACAGCCAGTCAGCTGGCTTCCTGCTGGGTCTGGCCAACAGAAGGGGATAAGCAGGTCATTCCATTCTCCCTTCCTCTCCTGTGTTTTCTGAATAGCTGTAGCTCCGCTCTGGCTCCAGCTCCTGATGAATGGGCCTGTCCTGGTTCTAGCATTTGCCAAGTGACCCCAGTAATTCTGTCCTCTCCTTCTAACATTGAGTAGACAGTGGCTTCCTGAGGTTGCTAATCTCTACATTGCCTTACTGTCCCCTGCTTAGCGTCTCTATTTTTCTTTATCTTGTGTAACCAATTTCCTGCATTAAATTCCTTCTGTTGTAAATATTTAAGGAAGTTTCTTTATTGAAATAGTAAAAGGAAATGGTGATTCACTTAGGTCTTTTCTCCTTCTGATTTCTTGAGTGAAAGTTGCTATATCCACTCTTTTTATTTTGTATGAAAACTTAACCTATTCACCTTTGCAGCAAATACTGTGGGTTGACTTACTTAACACTCATTATAAACACCCTTTTCCTTGCCATCCGCTAGTATAAAGGCTGCAAAGCCAAAAAACTAAACTCTCTTGCAGCAAGCAAGGTCATGTAGTACAATGAGATGTAAATAGAAATCTCCTGAGGATTTCTGAAAAAAAATTTTGCTTTCCAAATATAGGTATTGCCCTTTCCTTCTCCAGCTCTTCCTTCTTCTTGTCTGGACACTAGGTTTGATAGCTAGAGCTCCAGCAGCCACTATGGGTTATGAGGAAAAGTCAAATAGAAACTGAGCTGAGCCCTAATGCCCTTGAGCCACAGAACCTATAACGGCAACCTCCAGGTTTCCTGTTACATAAGGAAATGAAAACTATTTTGCTCTTAAACTATTAGTAGTAGGATTTTATGTTACCCTGTTAGCAAAATACAATTCCTAATTCAATATTTTCCAAATGGATGTAATTGGCATTCAGGGCTGGCCAGTTATTTCTTGTAGGGGTAGATGTGCAAATTGAGGAATATTTGGCGTCCCTGGCCTCAGTGCTAAATGCCAGTAGCACCACTCAAATATTGTGCATATCTAAATCCTCCCCAAATGCTTTTGTAAAGGATAGAGTTGTACCTTCTTAAAAAACAATAATGCACATACACAACACACACATGAATTTTGTATTTTAAATATAATTTCAGAAGTTACATGAATCTGTCTCTTCCCCCTAGAAACTCACCAATTTTCTAATGGAATCATTATTGTAAGGACATAGGTTAGGTATTTATAACACTTTTGGAGGAGTGTGAAAGGTTTTAAAAATAAAAGCACAAGAATAATATAACAAACACCCATGTACCCACAATTTGTTAAGGGTGACTTAACAAATGTTAACATTCTGTTATTTTCCTTCAAATTTTTTTGATTAAAAGAAGTGAAACATAAAGCTGAAGTTCTTTATTCCAATTCGCAATCTCAAACTCTCCTTTCCTTCTCCCAAGAGGTGATCACTATTATGAATGTGGGATGTTTCCATTTAGTTCTTGTTTCTTACTGTTATTTGCTATGTGGACAGACACAATTTGTAGTAACATGTTTGTGGCTCTGAGTGCTTCATAAATGTACATGAAGGTTAGTGTGCTAAACATACTGGGATTTGTTCTATGTTTTTTAGATTTACTTAAAACACAAATGTAGTTCATTAATTTTAACTAATGTATATTATTCAGTTACTATGAAGTAATCACAGTTCATTAATCCCCCTTTTGATGGACAGTTGGGTGGTCTGCAATTTTTCACTATTCAAAAAACCTAATGATCATCCTTGGAGGAGCTCATGGGGGCTACATTTGCAAATGTTTCTTTAGGGCATGTGTCTAGAAATAGAATTGCTGAATCATAGGATATGCACATCTTTAACTTTGCTTTATGTTTCCAAATTCTCCAAACTATTGGTACTAATTTAAAGTCCCACCAACAGATTAAGAGAGGTCCTGTTTCCCCGCATAGTCACCAATACTTCATCTTGTCAGACACACTAATCTTTGGGGATCAGAAATTTGTATTTGTCTGATTACTAAGTAAATTAAGCATCTTTCTTTCATTTTTGCCATTTGGTTTTTATTTTCTTCAAATTGCCTACAAATTGTTTTTGTTACATCTTTTTATCAGGTAGTCTTCTTATTATTGACTCATGGGAGTTGTAAATTCTAATTGATTGTAGAGATTCAGCAGGTTTTTCAATCATTTACTAAGCACTTACTTTGTTCCATGCACTAGTCTAAGCCTGGGGATAAAATAGTAAACAAATCAGATAAAATTCATATCCTTATAGAGCCCCTATTTATTTTCTTCCACATCTTCCATACTCACAAGTTTAGATCTGAATAGCTATCATTTTATGTTGATTATTATCATTTTTAACATTTCTGCTAAATTTGATACTGATAAAATTCATAACAGCAATTATTTACACAGATACTAAATTTTACTGGTTTCACTTCATGGGGAAAGTTCTGTGATGCTCTGATTTTCTCCAGTTTGAATTATTTGACTTTTTTCTTGAATTGCTATAGGAGTTCTTCAAGAAGTTTTTCTCAGAAAGAGAAACACCTTATGTGTTTTTGACCACCTGAGAAGAGATTTTTCTATTGCCCTCACACATACATTGAATAAGAAATTATTGGATAACAATCTTTTCCTTCAAACTTCTTTTATTCCTGTCTTCCAGCCATTAGTATGGCAGAATAGTAGTATGCTGATGCTCTTATTTTTCCCCTTTCCTGATAATCTGTTTTGCTTTGTTGTTTTTTGCCTGAGTGCAGGAAGGAACCTGCATTATGTTCTATCTCAGTGCAGAAGTCTGTACATGAATTTTACCTGATTGCTACTAGATCCTTTCAGTATGAAGACTCAGATGTTTAAATTTAGGATATTTTTTCTATTATTCCTTTATTGTAACTATTTCTTTTTTTATTTTTTTAATTTAATAAATCTTTATTGTTCAGATTATTGCAATTGTTCCTCTTCCCCCCCCCCCGTAGCTCCCCTCCACCCGATTCCCACCCCACCCTCTGCCCTTACTTCCCCCCTACTGTCCTCATCCATAAGTGTATAATTTTTGCCCAGTCCCTTCCTGCACCTCCCACACCCCTTTCCCCCCAAGAATTGTCAGTGCACTCCCTTTCTATCCCTCTGATTCCATTATATTCACCATTTTACTCTGTTCATCAGGTTTTTTTATTCACTTGATTTTTTGATTCACTTGATTGACATGTATTTATTCATAATTTTTATCTTTTCCTCCTCCTCCTCCTCCTCCTCCTCCTCCTCCTCCTCCTCCTCCTCCTCCTTCCTCCTCCTTCTTCCTCCTTCTTCCTCCTCCTTCCTCCTTCTTCCTCCTTCTTCCTCCTTCTTTCTCCTTCTTCTCCTTCTTCTCCTTCTCCTTCTCCTTCTCCTTCTCCTTCTCCTTCTCCTTCTCCTTCTCCTTCTCCTTCTCCTTCAAGAATACCTTTCAGCATTTCATATAACACTGGTTTGGTGGTGATGAACACCTTTAGCTTTTTCTTATCTGTGAAGCTCTTTATCTAACCTTCAATTCTGAACAATAGCTTTGCTGAATAGAGTAATCTTGGTTATAAGTTATTGCTATTCATTACTTTGAATATTTCTTGCCACTCCCTTCTGTCCTACATAGTTTCTGTTGAGAAATCAGCTGACAATTGTATGGGTGCTCCCTTGTAGGTAATTAACTGTTTTTCTCTTGCTGCTTTTAATATTCTCTCTTTGTCTTTTGCTCTTGACATTTTAATTATGATGTGTCTGGGTATGGTCCTCTTTGGATTCCTTTTGTTTGGGGTTCTGTGTGCTTTCTGGACTTTTAAGTCTATTTCTTTCACCAGGTGGGGGAACTTTTCTGTCATTATTTCTTCAAATAAGTTTTCAGTATCTTGCTCTCTCTCTTCTTTTGGCACCCCCATAATTGGGATGTTGGTATGCTTGAGGTTGTCCCAGAGGCTCCTTATACTATCTTCAAATTTTTAGGTTCTTTTTCTTTTTTGCTTTTCCATCTGAGTGTTTTTTGCTTCTTTGTATTTCAAATCTTTGACTTGATTCTTATGGTCTGCTTTTAGGTCTCTGTATAATATTTTTTAGTTCAGTCTGTGTTTAATTTCTAGTTGGTCCTTTTCCATATTCTCAAGGGTCTTGCTAAATGTATCAGCCTTTTCTAGGAAATTATTGAAAAACCTTATAACCATAGTTTTGAACTCTATATCCAGTTGTTTGTTTTCCTCCATTTCTTTAATTTGTGATCTGTTTCTTTGTCTCTGCATTTTCACTGCTTCCCTGAGTTGGTAGAGTAGCTTTGTGTGCTAGGTGTCCTCTAGGGCTCAGTGGCTCAGCCTCCCTAGTTATGTGAGGTGGACACTCTTGGTGTACCCCTTTGTAGACTGTCTGCTCAACCTTGTTGTAGTTAAGTCATGATGTTGTTGGTATCACTGGGAGGAATTGACCTCCAGGCCAATTGTTTGTGAGGATCAGCTGTGTCTACACTGGGAGAATTTTTGTGCTGGAGACACTCTTATGAAACAAGACTTGCAAAAGCCTCTGTGCTCAGCTTGGATGGGGTGGAGTTTCAGGTCAGAGCAGACAGCCTTGGTTTCCTGTCAGCCCTGCCCTATGAGGCCCTGGGTGTCAGTGTCCCTTGGTAAGTGCTGCAAGCACCTCTGAGAGAAAACTGCCCTCTAGATTTGCCCATTGCCAGACAGTCCAGTTTCTCCCCGAATGAGTTGGGGTCCCCAGAAGTTTGCCCCAGAACTGGAGTTTAGTGCAGTTGGGAGCTTCCCTTTTCCTTTCTCTTTAGAAAGCCAGCCTCGCACTCAGCCTCCTGTGCATTCAGTAGTCAATCCTCTCTGTGCCTGTGCACCTCCAGACTTCTGCTTGCCATAGCTCCCAAATCTCAGTGTGTTTTCTCTTTTCCTGACAATCCAGATTCTCCCTGAATGAGTCTGTTTTCCCAGTGTCTCACCCAGGACTGGAGTTCAGTGCAGTCAGGAGCTTCCTTCTCCCTCCCACTTTAGAAAGCCAGCCACGCACTCAGCTGCCCATACACAGAGCTGCCCATCCTCTCCACGTGCAAGACTCCATATCTCAAACTTTTGCAGCTCCTCTGAGTCTCAATGTGCTTTATTCTTTTCTTCTAGTTGCAGAATTTCCACTCAGCCACTCAACCACTCAACCACTTCCTGTGGTTCTGTGTCTGTTTTGTCTTGTAGTTGTAGTTTTGATATTGATGTGCAATGCAGCAGTTTAGGTATTTACCTATGCCACCATCTTGGTTTCTCCTATTGTTACTATTTCTTTAGCTGCTGTGTCCTTTTGATATTTCTATTTATACCTATATTGGATCTGTTGGATTTTTTTTTTGCCCCATATATCTTTCCTTTTCATAAATATGGTTAAGCTTATGTACTTTCCTCTGCATTCTACTCCTAGAACATCTCAATCTCATTCAGCTAACTCACCAAATCAATTTACTTCAGGATACTATTTTCTCTGTCCTGTCTAAATTTTAATTTAAGGATAATATTTCTGATATCATGGCAATGTTTTCTAGTCCTAGAGTGTTTTGTTTTCATAAATACAGTGTCTTCTTTAATCTTCTATTGAAATAGTAAAAGGAAAAGGTGATTCACCTAAGTATTTTCTTCTTCTGATTTCTTAGAATATATGCATTTCGGGGTGGGGGGCATTTCCTTTTATTGCTCTGACTGGCCTCCCTTGTTAAATAATTTGAATAATTATTGAATAATTTCTTAGGCCCAGTTATGTTTCCCTACTTGCCCTCCTTATAGCTCCTTGATTGTCCTGTGTCCTCTTTTATCTTGCCTTCAAGTCTTTGCATATGATTTAGAACTCCAAATGAAACTGTCATCCTAACATAATGGGTGTCACATAGTAAGTGCTCAAAAAATTTTGAGTTTAATGAGTGAATGTCTACATTTTTTTCTATTTAAATATTTGAAAGATGGCTTATCAGAAACTATGCCTCTTTTGTCAGAAACTAAACTATTTAGTTTCAGACAAAAGAGGAAAAATTTTATATGTTTGTAGCTTTACTTTTACAAAACTGATAGTTTAGTTTATACACAGAAGTTTGGAAAGAGCATATACAGGAAAAGTTATTTGCTTAGCCTACTGTGCTTAGTGGAAGCTTTTCTGTATTTATTGCCATTCCCCAAGCCAGCCTCTCTAAAAGTAAAAGCTGCTACAATGATGTCTCCATTTTACTTGGCATGGCAGTCATGGCAATGGTGGAGTCAAGACCCAACTTCCCAAGGTCATTGGTAGGGTGTAGGTGTGTCCCACATTTAATTAAGGCCCTGTTGGTCTAAGCTTGGAGATTATCTGGGAGTCTGCTGAGGCAATCCACCCAGTTATTTTCCAGGTGAGTCTTTTCTTCACATATGTTGAATTGCATCTGGGTCAGCACTTCCTTAAATCCACTTTTTAAGGTTTTCATTCATGCTTGTATTAGTTTCCTAGGGCTGTCATAACAAATTTCCACAAACAGGATGACTTAAAACAATATAAATTTATTTTTTTATAGTTCTAAATGCTGAAAGTCCAAAATTAAGGCAATGCTCCCTCTGCATGCTTTAGGAAAGAATCCTTCCTGCCTCTCTCTTAACTTTTGGTGGTGACTGGCAATCCTGGCTGACCCTTGGCTTTCAGCTACACCACGCCAATCTCTGACTCTATTGTTACATGCCCTTCTATGGTGTACATGTGTCCAAATATCCCTCTCTCCTAAGGGCACTAAGCATTGGATTAGGGTCTCCTAATCGGTGCTGACGGTTGGGACTTGTACTTACCATTTTGGGGGCTACAACTCAAACCATAACAAAGATTTTTAATAAAAAATTTGTAAAATAAGGTTGTCTCATAACTATATAGTTAAAATTCTAAATCTAGTTATATATATATATATATATATATATATATATATATATATATATATCTCATATCTTATAGAAATGGCCTGTTGATGGCATCGTTTTGTGTTTTCTAGCTCTGCTATAGATGCTATCCAATCTTTCTTTAGCTGTTTCAAATGGAATTTGGGTGGAAAGAAGGGGAGTAAAATGTGTGGATACAAATCACCATCTTAAAGTGAAATAATGTTATTCACAGATTTTACTAACATGCACTTACTGATAAATATTAAATGGGATCAATCATGAGCACTAAAAGAGAATATCAGTTATTCTCTCCTATTCAGAAAATACACATAAAATAACCATTGATCTCTGCCCTGAGATTTCACTGAGTCAAAGCTCAAGGCACACTCCTTCCCTCGACTGCAGAGTATTTTTGCCCCAGAGAACTTGTGTAGGTGCCTAGCTTAGAAAATATCTAAGAGTATTTTTCAAAATCTTTCTAATGTCAGTAAAAATAGAAAGATAATGTGCAGTGACATTTTCTCATTCTTCTAGCTGAAGAGAGATGGGAAGCCTGAGGCACATTTCAGCTTCAGGAACACAGTAGAGTTGACCATGTGTATGAGGTTGATGACCAGAGGCGGGAGAAATGAGGCACCTTTTCTGTACCCACACCTGAGCAGGCACTCTTCACAGATTAACGCATTTAACCCTCACATAAGCCTACAAAGTGAATGGTAGTAATCCTGCTTTTGCAGATGAGCAACCAGACTCAAAGGGATTCATTTGCCTGCAGTCATATAACAGTTAAGAAAAGGAAGCAAGGGTGGGCTGGTAATATAGAGGGATGTGCGGGGCTGAGCAATGAGCTAGGGGTGACATACCTTAGATAGCCTTGAAATCACACTTATTTCAGTCTTGCTCTGCCGAGTACCAACCAACTGAGCAACTCTGAGCAGATTACTTATCTTCTCCGAGCCTCAGTCAACTCATCTAAAAATTGGTGTCCAATGTGACAAAATATATGATACCTGTTTCAGAAGAATATTAGTCTCCAACCTAGGAGAACTGCCCCCAAGGGAATTCTGGCCTCCCTAACTTTGTTGTATTAATCCTTTTTGTTTTCATTCTCAAAGTTTGTCACATGCTTTATCCTAGTCAAAACTGCTTAGGAGGGTCTAACACCCACCCCACCGCTCTGGCAGATGAAGAAACAGCCTCAGAAGCACTGAGCAATCTTCCCAAGGTCACAGAGCTCCAGCTGGAACTGGGCTCCCGATCACCTGATTTCTGGTTACAGCTACACCTAATGGAGCAGTCCTGCAGCACCGCATTTGTTGAATTACTAAGCACTGTCACTGTACATCAAAGCCAAAAGCTAGAACAAGCTGCTGTGACAGCAATTTCAGGTTGAGTGTATTGACCTGTTAGCTGTCCGCCCTGACTGAGGCATCATCTACCTCACCCATTCTGTGTACAACACGGAGCTTCAATAAAGGGCCAGGTGGGTACCATCCATCAGTGTCACCACTTGTCTAGAAGCCCTCATGGAGACAGGAGTCGGGGAGAAACAACACTGCCCACAACGTGTGAGCTGGGAAACAGGTTCATATAACGTTTAATTTGCTACTCTACCTCTCAGATAGAGCCTTATCTGGGAAACAGAATTGAAGAACCCTTTCTGTCCCCTTGACCCCACAAATAAAATCTTTAAAAATTGTAAATGTGGAGAGTCAATGACAGTTATCTATAAGGCTTTCAATCATTATTTGCCTTCCACCTTCAGATTTCTATATCTACTAATTAATAACTGTCTCTTTATGCCACACACACACACAATCTAATTCAGGTTCAGGTTGCTGGTATACATTTATCTTTCACAGCAAACAAGGCAAATGTTAAATCCTTCTCCCCATTTGGATCTGAATCAATAATTTTTTAGTCTGAATGGTAGGAGACAAGCTCCAGAGTAATGCTCAGTTAAAATGCTGCACAGCCAGCCTCATTTCCATCGCAATATCTTAATCTCCTGAATGCTAAACCTTCTGTGGTGGGAATCCCTTGCTTACTATTCCCCTCATGTGCAGCCTACACGATTAGCAGCTCAAAAGCGAGCCATGCTTTATGCCAAGGTGATCTCAGGCTCTTGCACACATTATGCAGACTTTGCATACAGGGGGGAATAAATCTCAATGACCCTAAAGTCTTTCTCTCATAATCAGTTTTCCTTTCTATAACTGCATCTCTCTGAGGACTGTCTGGGGCTTTACTGCAACAAATAAGTTAATGTAGAAAAGAAAACAGATGGGCTTGACTGCATTTTGGGATTTTATAAAGCAACTTATTTTGGAAACTGTAAGTGAGGTTTTGTCTACAAATTTCCTAAAGGCATGAATAAAGAATGGGAATTAGGTTCCCAAAATAACAAGGAAGGGCAATAATTACAGTTCTAACCCACAAGTGGCCTGGGAATTCAATTAGTAGCACTGAGGTTCCAAATGGTAATTTGAGGATGGTCACTTTATCATTTGCACATGGGAATAAACAGCTCCACATTAGGCTGGAGTTTTCATTTGCCTCACAGGTTTCATATAAGAAATATCTACTCAAAGTGAGCATGTTACTTTTTACTAGCTACTAGGGAGTTTTGTGCCTCATCTTAAAAAAGGAAGATGGAGGCATAGGTAAATGCCTGTACTTGCAGCCTCCCACACCACATCAAAATTTCAACTAAAATACAGAACAACCATTATCTAGAAATGCCAGAAAGCTGGCTGAATGTAAGTTCTACAACTAGAGAAGTAAAGAAGAAAGCACACCGAGTCTGGTAGGCAGTGAAGAGGCACAGAACGGGCTGGTCTGGCATCCACATGAGCTGTTTTTTTAATCAGGAGGGAGATCATCTCTGCCGAGGTCACTCAGAGGAGCAAGGGGTCCCAGCCCCACACCAGACTTCCAGTCCAGGGTATCAGGATTGTGAAAAGAACTCCCTACAGGGCAGTAAGAACTACAGCTTATAAAAATCAGTGCAGATTGGGGCTTGGTGGTGAGACAGAGCCTGCTGGAGACCTAGCTATTTCTCTTAAAAAGCAGCACATAAACTGAACTTACAAGATCCTGCTTATTCTGAGCTCCAGTGCCATGGCAAGGTTGTGGGGAACATATACACATACCAGAGGAACTGGATTGTCTGGCATCGAGGCAGGAACTTGGGGGCAGCTTTCTCCCAAATGGAGGTGTTTGGGGGTGCTCACAGGGCTGATTGTTCCTATCCTGGGAACTCCCTGGTCTCAGGGCTCACTGGCAGCATTTCTGTTTGATCTGTGCTGATGATCCCCTAAGATCCTACCTCATCCAATTTACAACCCCACCCAGGCTGCATGCAGCAGCTTTCTCAAAGTAAAACCTCCCAAGCAAGCTGCAGCTGGGACAGGAAGTCCTACACCTATCAATAAAAGGCCCAAGACCCAGCACCAGCTAGCCTTGCTTCAAAGCTGGGTCTCTTCTGGGCACTTCCAAACCCAACACAAAGAGCAGGAATCTGCAGATCTCTCTATAGCTCCTGCTGTGTGGCCCCAGGCGGTGGCTGACTTTGCACCTCCCTGGAGATCCAAGTGCCTGTGGTCAATGTCAGATCATACCAGATTACAACTGTACACATCCATAAGCAACACATTCAAGGGGCAGACTCAGTGAGCACCAAAGCTCCACTGAAGCAAGTCCTGCTCCATAGGGGTGTCTCCTGCACAGCAGCTCTACCACTGTAGTCTCAGCTGGTCTTCACAGTCAATTGGCCTGGAGGTCAATTTCTCCCAGTGAAACCAACAGCAATCAAGACCTAACTGCAACAAGGTGTACACATAGTCCACAAAGGGGTGCACCAAGAGTGTCCACCTCAGGTAACAGGGGAGGCCAAGACACCTAGCACACAAAGCTACCCTACCAACTCAGGGAAGCAGTGAAAATGCAGAGAGAAAGAAACAGATCACAAATGAAAGGAGGAAAACAAACGACTATGCTAAATGTCCATCTGACCAGTGGCTATTATGCACAACTGACCACCAGGGGGCAGATGCTCAACACAGGAGCTGCCAAGCTGCAGTAACTTGACAGCAGAGATTCGAGGGTGATGCACCCCAAAACCAAGAGGAGGGAGCCCAATTCCTCATGGGGCCTCATGATTTCCACCTTTGACCATGGGTTATGTTGTTGCTGGGGCACTGTCAGCCCTGAGTCTGTTTTACTTCACACTTGCGTTTGCATTCCACACTCTGTAGGAAGCAACTTTGCAGAGTGCCTTCTCACACTCCAGGACCCCTCGGGGGATGTCAGAGAACCAGTTTCAGCCCAATCCCCACAGGCCAGGTTGAGGGACACACCTGCTGGAGGGACCCCACGTACTCCTCAGGCGCTCTTCAAGCCAAGGCGCCACCCCAGATGCAGCCTGGCCAGAGAGGGACCACAGGACATTGGTTCCAGGGCAAGTCCCACCCGTCTCACCCAGTCCTACCCCACCGGCCACTTTCAAATTAATTTCCTTTCAATGTGCACGAATACATGCACTGGGTCACTAGTGTAAAATGATGTATGAAGTGTTTGCTACTATGGAAAACAGTATGGCATTTCTTCAAAAAGTTAAACATATAATTCCTGTATTACTCAATAATTCTACCCCTAGAAATATAGCCCAGAGAATTGATAACACATATCCATACAAAACTTGTACCCAAATTTTCATAGCAGCGGTATTGATTATAGCCAAAAAGGAGAAACAACACAAATGTCCACCAGTTGGTGGGTGTGCAAACACAATGTGGTATATCCATAAGCTAAAATATGGATTAGCCATAAAGGGAATGAGGTACTGTTACATGCTACAACATGGATGAGCCCTGAAAGCATTTTTGCAAAGTGAAAAAAGCCAAACACACAAGAAATACATGATTGCATTTCTATGAAATGTCCATAATAGGCAAATTTAGAAAGACACAAAGTAGATTTGTGGTTGCCAGGGAATTTGGGGAAAGAGATAATTGGAGCTAGTTTATAATAGGTACAGGATTTCTTTTGAGGTGATAGAAGTGTTTTTCAATTAGATAGTGGTGGTGGTTGAACATGATCAATATATTAAAAACCACTGAAGTGTACACTATAAAATGGTCAATCTTACACTGTGTGAAAAATATATCTCAATTTAAAAAATACAGGGTGGGGCAAAAGTAAGTTTATAGCTGTTCATATGGAAAATAATAAGATAATAACTAATGATACAAAAGTAAACTGTGTTTCATGTACTCACGACTATAAACCTACTTTTGCCCCACCCTGTATATTAAACAACAAAAAAAGTGGGATTAAGTATGGGCTAAGTCCTAGTGTGGATCCTGTGAGACTCTGCCAACTACCCTGCCTTGGTAGATATTGCTGTTCCTACTTAACAGATTCCCCACTTTTGCTCAAGCCTGTTAGAGAGGATTTCTGGAACCAGACAACCCCTGTCTAAGAATAACACCAAGACAATAGTGATACAGTTAAAGCACCTGTTCCCCTCTTTGCCCCACCAAATTAAGAGCATTTTCCAGGTCTCTCAGGACATGCACATGAAAACGGAAATATCCTCAAGTACCAACTACCTGGTTCTACTGAAGAAAAGGAAAGCTCACTTTCACTTGAAAAGCCATGAGGCCTGAGCACAGCAGGAGCTCAGATAACATGTGTCTAACCTGAGGGACAGGGGACATGGAGGACACAGCAAAGGCTGGTCTCACCTGACTCTCAATCAGTGCCTAAAGGAGCCCCTCCTTTTGGAGCAGCTGCAAACTGCCCAGATAGCTCCTCTCAAGTTTCCTTCCTTCACCCTGTCTACCTGAGGTGCCCTTATTTCCCACTTAAGGCTAAAATGTAAATGTTAGGGAGGACACTTGGTCAAATAGCATCTAGAGAGGGTTGGAACATTCCAAAGTCTGTCTTTTTTTTTTTTTAATCATCTTCATAAGATCTAAGTTTTGCCTCCCAAAGTAGAAAGCAATATAATATATGGTAGGGGAAACGCTTAGTGAACACCCTTCCTAATAGCTTCCATGAAAATTAACTTTCATTGATTTGCTATTAAAATTCTACATCCATAACTACTTTGTATAATGATTTACTGGGTAAGGCTGATTTGAGTCATGAGCTGGCAGGTGCATAGGTACATTTATAGCAGAGAAGGAATCCTTTTAAGGATGCTAGAAGATGCCTAAACTCAGCATCACTATTCTCTCCAAGGCTACCAAAGATTGGAATGTCTACATCTTCCAAAGACTCAGTTTTCAGAACTAGTGCTTGCAAAATTAGAACGTTATCTGTGAGGTCATTGGACCTTGGTCTAACTCTAATTTGAATAATTACATTTCATTCCACCCTGAGTCAGTAGAGGCCCCTGATTAATAATCAGAATTTGCTACACGCCAGTGAAGTGTTTGCTGCTATAAATAGACAGAGTTAACAATCTAATTAACTATAGGAACTGGCAAGATGAACACTCCATTCAGGGAAAAAGATAGATGGCAATATTTTTAAGGTTTGTGGGCACTGAGCCGTCCCTGACCCTAATCCATTAGCAGTTATTGTCAAAGGTCACTCTGTTAACCCTCATTTTTAAATACCCCTTCCAAAAGATATCACCTTTTCTTCCTGGGGGCAGACATTCCAGCAATACGTATTCTATAATAATATGATAGGACCTTGAGGTACCTACATATATGCATGACTGGAAAAGCATATATCTCTGCCATCCTAACACTTCTGCCCACTCATTGTTCACAGCCCTCGGACCTGCTGTCCTCGGTAACCAAGTCCCTACCTCTGGTAGCTAGGCTGGTACAATTTTTCTATTGCCTTCCTCACATCGCAGATTGCCTCTCATGGAATTTCTGACACTTTCTTTTATCAAATTACAATGGAATTAAATCCAGCATAGGACAAGCCTCCTAGGAAAAGAGTGTGTTCTATTAGGTGATTTATAATCTGAAGTTTACATTCTTAGTTTCATCTGGGAGTATCTGAATGTAGTCCATTAAACTAAAATAAACTTTTTGCCAGTAGTAGAATTTCCCTTTTCTCTCATATTTGGCTTGCAATATGTCTCCTTCCCTTGTCTTGATTCCCAACAAAGGATGCTTGAGCCCTAGAGCACCAGCCCAGGCAAGCTGTGACCTAACCAGTGATCCAATCTCTGGCATCTACAGAGGGCCTTAAAGATAGGATCTTTGTTGTTCACACATTATCCAAGTATCTATAGTATCTTGTGGCTGTGAGTCCAGGGTCTGGAGTGCATGATTTCAGATATCCTAATATATAAAAAGCCAGGGGCTGTCACAACTGAAACAACCAGATAGATGACTGAACAGCAGGCTGCGTGGGTGACCAGACTGGTGGGGAGGGGTAGTTGGGGATGATCAGGCTGGCAGGGTGGTACTGGGGGCAATCAGTCTGGCAGAGAGGGGGCAGTTGTAGGCAATCAAGCAGCAGGGTGGAAGCTAGGGGCAATCAGGCCCGCAGGCAGAGATGGTTAGGGGTGATCAGGCTGGCAGAGGAGCAGTTAGAGGGGATCAGGCAAGCAGGCAGGCAGGTGAGCAATTAGGAGCCAGCAGTCCCAGATTGTGAGAGTGTTCAGATCTCTTGCATTAGGCCTCTGCCTTAACTGCTATGTCAGGTGCCACCAATGGTGACCTAATGATAAAATTTAATTCCCATGGATTTATTGAAGCATCTGCCACACTCAGCACCTTTTAGATTCCATCTTTACATTCTATCTAATTCTTCCCTTGGTTCAACTAACAGTCTTTTAGTTTCCTCTAATCTTGCTGTTATGGTTACCAGATTTATCAAATAAAACTATGGGCTAGCCGGTTAATTTTTATTCCAGATAAATATGCATGAGACATATTTATACTAAAATGGTATTTGTTCTTTATCTGAAATTCAAATTTAATTGGGCTTCCTATATTTTATCTGGCATCTCGACTTGGTGATGGTATTCTTCTGCCACTTTCCATCCAGTCTCTAGTCTTTGTTCCCATTATTTCCTTTATCCTCACTTGCCCCTCTCTGAATTTACCTATTCTACTATGCTCAACCATCATATCGCTTCTAAATCACCTTTCCCCTCTCTGAACTCCTTAAACCTATCCAGCAATTTAATATGCCTCCTTACCACATAAATATCTCTATTGCCTTAAATTATTATTTGAATCATTGATGTGCTTATTATTTATCCCTTACACTTTTTTTTTTAATTCCTGGAGGTAAGAATGCTTTTTTGTATCTGATGACTTCCATGGTTGGGCTGTCCTAGCCTTTGGTTTCTACTCTTCACATCACTACACAGCTGCCTGGAAATCCTACCACTATATGTCCTTAGTACATTCACTCTCCAACTCTCCTGAATATTACACCTTGTCCACCTCTTCCTCCTGCCCTCCTCACTCTTAGCTGATGGCCTCACTTCCTACACTGCTGAAAAAAGAGGAGCATTCAGAGAAAACTTCCACACACTCTCATTTGTGTAAATAACAACCTACTGGTGTCTGTACCATCTATTCCACCTACCCCCAAGACAATGAATCCACTCTGAGTTCCTTTCCTAAGGTAACCTCTCCCTTGCTCAGTGGACCTCATCTTTCCCACTGATTCAGGTCATCACCTCAGCAATTCTCCTTTCTCTCCCCTACACAATGTTCTCCCTTTTCTGGGAACATTACCATTAACATGTACTAATATTTCCCTTTTTAATAAGTAAACAAACAAACCTCCCTCTTCCTTGACATCAAATTACTCTCCAGCTACCACACTATTTTTGGCCCTCTTTACAGCAAAAGTCTTCCAAGGGCTCTTGTATTTTCTGTCTCCATTTCCTCTCCTACCATATTCTCCTGAATTCACTGAAAGCAGGATTTGATCCCAACTATACCTAAATTGTTTTTTCTCCAGGTTGCCTATTCATTATTTCCAAATTGTCATATTAAATGGAAACAATTTGAGCTCATGTACTCATCCAGTCAGCAGTGTGTGAACTGAGTTTATTACTTTAACAATTGTCCTTCTCTCTCCTGTGTAATAAGTTTTGAAACATTCTTGGAACTACATCTTCCCTCAGCTTCAATATCACCACTCCCATTTGGTTTATTCATCCTCCCTCACTGGCTGTTCCTTTTTAATCCACTACTTCTCATGTTCCTGATCCCTAAAAGGAAGAATACCCAAGGGCTCAAACTCTGAACCTCTATGCTCACTCCCAAAGTGATCTCATCCAGTCTCATAGATTTAAATACTTTCTATATGCTAATAATTTCCAAGACTTTTGTCTCAGGAACTTTCCCCTGAACTCCAGACTTGTATGTCCATTTGTGTATACAACATCTCTATTTGGGAGTCTACAATGAATCATATTAAAACTAGAGGCCCAGTGCACAAAATTCATGCAGGGGCGGTCCCTTCAACCCAGCCTGCATCCTCTCCCATCTGGGACCCTTTGGGGGATGTCTGACTTCCATCAGACATACCATTCACAATCTGGGACTGCTGGTTCCTAACTGCTCACCTACTCCCTGCATGATTGCTATTAACTGCCCCCATCCCTGCCAGCCCGATCACCCTTAACTGCCGCCCCTGCTGGCTTTATTGTCCCCAACTGCCCCCCCTGCCAGCCTGGTCTCCCCTCACCAACCCCCCTGCTGGCCTGGTCGCCCTATGCAGCCTGCTGTTGGTAGTCTGTCTAGTTGTTTTGGTCATGATGGCCCCTGGTTTTTTATATATTAGGATGCTAAAACTAAACTAGTTTCCTCAAACCTGCTTCTACTACAGAATTCAACATATTAATAACTCTAACATCAGTTCTTCTAGTTGCTCATATTAGAAACCTTGAAGCCACCTTGACACATCATTTACCCCCACACTGCACATGCAATCAATCATAAAATCCTGTTATTTCTACCCACAAAATACATTCAGCTTCTGACTTTCCTCACTAGCTCCACCTCTTGCCTGCATTATTAAAACAACCTTGGTTATCTACTTCCAGTGCTGCTCTCCAACCACCTAGTCTCCATGCAGCAACCATAATGATCCTTTTAAAACATTATTTTTAAACTTAGCTGCATCAGGCATTGTGCAAAAGGATAATTACATCCTCTTGAAACGCCCATCAATGGCTGAATATCTCAGAGTAAAGCCAAAAATGCACATTATTGGTCTACAAGGCCATGTGATGAGGCTTCCCATAACTTTCTACCTCCAAACCATTCCCCCCATCCCCCCTCCACACACACACTGGCTTCCTTTCTAGTAAGCTACTTGGAATTGTTTTTCATTTGCTATTTCCTTGACCTGAAATTATCATTCCCTGGATACCCTTATTTCCTTCACAGCTCAGCTCAAAGGTCATCTTATCAGATAGGCCTTTCATGATGACTTTATATAAAATAACAGCCTTCCACTTCTCTCTCCCACCCTGAAATCCCTATTCCCACCATCTTGATTAATTTTTTCCAAAGCAATTTCATGTCAAGATAGAAGTTTGCTTCTTTACTATTTCCCCCACTAAAATGTAAGCGTTACCTGAACAGGAACTTGGTCTGTTTTGTCACTGCTATATGACTACACCTAGACCCATACCCAAATCATGGCAAACATCCAACAAAAGTTCATTCATTCCTTTATTCATTCAACAAACGCATATTGACCATTTACTATGCACCAAGTGTTTTCCTAAGCACTATAAAGTAGAACATATAGTCTGGAGAACAAAAAGTGCTGTCACCAGTATTTATCACCTATGTTGCCTTTGGCAAGTAAACAGCTTCCCTAAATTCTGCACTGATCAGCACATTACATCAAGAGAACAATCCACCTTGTAATGTGATTGGAAAGAACAAATAATTTTTTTTACCTGGATGTGCTCTGTAAACATTTTAGTTCTATGTAAATAGAAATCTTTATTGATACAATAGTCCTATTTTTTAATTAAAAAATAATAAAAGTTAAGTAATTTGCCCCCTAATCAGAGATAATAGCAAAGCTAGAGATGCATCTCAGGTCCTTAAGCCTGTGTTCTAGTTCTATTTTAATTCCAGATTAAAATAGTTCTAGTTACTTTTCATTCCAGATAGTTCAATACATGTTGTATGGATTAATGTAATTACGTTTATGAAGGCTTTCAAATGTCTTTGACAAAATATCTAGAGAAGGGGAGGAGGAACCAAGATGGCGGCATAGGTAAACACCTATTTTGCTGCCATACACAGCAATTTCAAAACTACAACTTAACGGGAAAAAAAACACCATCCAGAATCACTGGAAAGCTAGCTGAGTGAAAATTTCACGAATGAAAGTGAAGATAAGACACTGTGACTCAGAGGAGCAGCAGCAGACAGCGTTGAAGATACACGTGGAGAGAGGTTTGGAGCAGTGCGTACGCCAGCGGATAGGGCGGGGGGTTGAAAACTCAGCCAGTTTTCTCGAACGGGGGAGACAAAGATGTCCCACTGCACTAATTCCCCAGCTCCGGGTGAAGTCCAGGGAACCCACAATCATATGGAGTAAAACTAGACAGTGGGAAGGCACACCGAAACTCAGGTGCTGCAATGGTCTGCAAATTTGTGGAGAGGGTGAGCTTGTGCAGAGTACGCGTGAACTTGGGAACAGCACAGCTGCGTGACCATGCAGAGAGCACTCGTGACTTACTCTCTCGTTCAGGAAACCGCCAGACTGGATTGTTTTATGACCCAGGGTGAAACGTTGGGTGTGCAGACTCATTTGGGGAGAGGCTGAATTCTCCCGCAGCAGGTGGAGCTCAGCAGCAGCTCTCTCTCAGAGGTGCTGGCAGCCATTGCCACCCAGCACAGAGTCCCTGGGGCTGCATAGGGCGGAGCTGACTCTGCCTGCTTGGCCCGGAGACTCCACCCATCCAACCTGAGCATGACTGAACATCATAGACAATTGGCCTGGAGGTCAAACCCTCCTAGTGCTAACAATGATTAATCTAGGCTTAACTTCAACAAGACTGTGCAACCCATATACACCTCAGGTAACTGGGGAGGCTGAGACACTGTCCCCTAGAGGACATCTACCACACAAAGCTAATTGACCAACTCAGGAAAGCAGCCACCATGCAGAGACATGGAAAGAAATCAGATGTGAAAGAAATGGAGGGAAAAAAACGACTGGGCATCGAATTCAAAACCACGGTTATAGGGCTTTTCAAGAGGCTCCTAGAAAAGGCCAAGACCTACAAGGAAATAAACAAGTCCTATGAGGAAATGAACAAGACCTTCAAGGAAATGAATGAGACCTACAAGGAAATGAATGAGACCTATGAGGATATGAACGAGACCTACGAGGATATGAATGAGACCCTCACGGATATGAAAAAGGACCAACCAGAAATTAAGCATACACTGACTGAAATAAAAAATATTATACAAAGACCTAAAAGTACTCTAGAGTACCCCCAAGAACCAAGTTAAAGATTTGAAATACAAAGAGGTAAAATCCACTCAGCTGTAAAAGCAAGAAACCAAAAGAATCCAAAAATTGAAGATAGTGTAAGGGACCTCTGGGACAACCTCAAGCATACCAACATCCGAATTATAGGGGTACCAGAAAAAGAGAGAGAGCAAGACAATGAAAACCTATTTGAAGAAATAGTGACTGACAATTTCCCACACCTCGTGAAAAAAATTGACTTAGGAGTCCAAGAAGCGCACTGAACCCCAATATATAGGAACCCTAAGAGGACCACACCAAGGCACATCATAATTAAAATGCCACAAGCAAAAGACAAAGAGAGAATATTAAAAGCAGCAAGAGAAAAACAGTTAGTTACCTATAAGGGAGTACCCATATGATTGTCAGAGGATTTCTCAACAGAAATGATGCAGGCCAGACGGGAGTGGCAAGAAATATCCAAAGTGATGAACAGCAAGAATCTGCAACCAAGATTACTCTATCCAGCAAAGCTATCATTCAGAATTGAAGATCAGATAAAGTGCTTTGCAGATAAGAAAAAGCTAAAGGAGTTCATCACCGCCAAACCAATATTATACGAAATGCTGAAAGATAGTCTTTAAGAAGAGGAAGAAGAAAAAGATAAAAGTGTAAATTCGGAACAACAAATACACATCTATCAACAAATGAATCTAAAAATCAAGTGAATTAATAGTCTGATGAACAGGATAAACTGGTGAATATAACAGAATCATTGACATAGAGAGGGAATGGACTGACAATTCTTGGGGAGAAAAGGGGTGTGGGAAGTGCAGCAAGAGACTGGACAAAAATCATGCAACTATGGGAGAGGACAGTGGGGGAGGGGGAAGTGAGGGCAGAGGGTGGGATGGGTACCGGGTGGAGGGGAGCTATAGAGGGGAAAAAAGGGGGAAATACGTAATTAATAAACTGAACAATAAAGATTAAAATACAAAAAAATCTATATTAGTTTCCCATGGCTGCCATAACTATTATTTACTTGGTGGCTTAACACAACAGAAATGTATTCTCTCAGTTTGGGAGGCTGTAAGTCTTAAATCAAGGTGTCAGCGGGGACATGCTTCCTTTGAAGGCTCTAGGGAAGAATCTTTCCTTGCCTCTTGCTGGGTTCTGCAACCCTTGCTTTCTTTTAGTCAGATGCCTAGCTCCAGTTTCTTCCTTCATTATCACATGGCTTTCTCCCTATGTGTATGTGTGTTTGTGTCCAAATTCCCTCTTCCTATAAGGATACCATTCACCTGATTAGGACCCACCTGAATCCAGCATGACCTCATCATAACTTGATTACATCTGAAAAGACCCTTTTTCTAAATAAGGCTACTGACACAGGTACTAGGAGGAAAAGGTTTGAACGTCTTTTTCGGGGGGAGAGGGGAGGACACAGTTGAACCTACAACAGTATTTAAAGAGCATAGAACCATTTTCAAAGAGCCAGGGAACAAGTTTAACATTGTGGGAAGGCATGCATACCCAACGACAGTCCAGCTGTGCATGAATTGGACACAGACAAGAGTTTTCCTTGCAACTGACAAACAAAAGCAAGGAGAATCAACCTAAAGACATGAAATTGTCATCCTGGTGGAAAAGGGCTTGGCAAAGTACCCCGGTTTCCAGTTTCTCTGAGAGGCAGGTTGATTCATAAAGTAATCTACCTTAATCAGCATTATATAATCCCGCAGAAGCACGTGAAATGGAAGCAGTGATGCAAGCAGGGCAGAGCTCAGGGAGAAATCTTGCCCTACATTGTTACGCAGCGCTATTGCGCAGCTGGCACACCTTCCAGCTTGCTCTGCCTCTAGCACCTCCCCGGCAACTAACCCAATTTATTCAGACCTTCCGATGTGAAGGGAGATTCTATATTTAGACAATAGTTTCTGCCTGAGGATGACCTTTCCTGGCTGCAGTGTCACACCTGAACACGGCTCTGCGCCTGTCCTCCCCACCCCCTCTTTCTTTGTTGGAGGAACCAGCAGCTTTCTCTGACATATGAACTTAAGGTATTTTTAGAGACAGAGAGACCCCAACTCATCTATTTCAACTCTTTCTTTTCACAGCATTCAAGTGGCGACTTTGGAGCCACTACCTGGGTTTGAGTGGGAGTCTCAACAATTCCTAGCTGTGTGCCTTTGGACCTCTTTATGCCCATTTTTCTGATCTGTGAAATGCAGACAATACATAGTAGCATTTGCCTAAAGGGTTTATTGGAAGAAGTAGATTCATGTAAGTAATTAAAGCAGTGCCTGGCACATAGTTAATACAAAAGGAAATTTAACCATTACAATTTTCATTGTTTCAGATGAGCAACTAACGCTCAGAGAGACCCAATGTGAGCCGCCCAGGTTAACCAGCAATCTGGTACAATCAGACCTGGAATTGGTCTGTTGGGGGAATGCTCTTATTTGGTCCACAGTTAGCAAACTTGAAGTAGCTCCTCTGAGATAAATAAAAAAGCTAAGAGCCACACCTCACCAGCTCTAGCTTTAATTTGTTTCCCAGATTACCTGATTGTCACTGGGAAAGTCAGACCTGAGGGGATGAGATAATAACAGTAACAGCAAGTTAGATTGAAGGGATGTGTGATTAAAGACAAGAAAATCACTTAGTGACAATTACAGTAGTCTAGGTAGTAAATAATTAGATGAGAAGGGAATAAAATATAGAGAAATTCTATTTATTTGTAAAAAGAACATAATAGGGGGTTAAAAATGGCACCTGTACTCACAGCCTTCCACAACCATATCAAAATTTCAACTAAATTACACTGGAAAGCTGACTGAATGTAAGTCCTACTAGATAAGTAAAGAAGAAAGCACACCGAGACTGGTAGGAGGAGCAGAGCCATGGAATGGCTAGTCTGGCACATGCATGGCCTACTTGCTAAAATAATAGAAGTAGAGGGTAATTTTGATTTTCTGAAACTTATGTATGCTATCCAATATTCCATTGATGATGACTTGAATGTCCCATTGATTGTGACCTCACTAGTTACTGAAGGACATTCTTCTGAGAACCAAGGCAGTTCAATTATCCTAAATTGCCTCAAGCAGCTACTGGTAGTGCATTCCTGTTGACTCAGTAATCCCAAATTCTGGGCAGCACAATTATTCTAAACTAGAGACCCGGTGCATGAAATTTGTGCATGGGGGGCTGGGGATGTCCCACAGCCCAGCCTGCACCCTCTCCAATCTGGGACCCCTCAAGGGATGTCCGACTGCCCATTTAGGCCCTATCCCAGTAGGATCGGGCCTAAACGGGCAGTCAGACATCCTTTTCACAATCCAGGATTGATGGCTCTAAACTGCTCACCTGCCTGCCTCCCTGATTGCCCTTAATGGCTTCTGCCTGCCAGCCTGATCACCCCCTAACCACTACCCTGCCAGCCTAAGTGATGTCTAACTGCTCCCCTGCCAGCCTGTTTTCTACCAACTTCCCTCCTCTGCTGGCCTGGTCACCCCTAACTGTCCTCCCCTGCAGGCTTGATCGCCCCCAACTGCCCTCCCTTGCAGACTGGTCCCTCCCAACTCCCCTCCCCTGCTGGCCATCTTATGGTGGCCATCTTGTGTCGACATGGAGGCAGGATCTTTGACCACATGAGGGCAGCCCTCTTGTGTGTTGGAGTGATGGTCAATCTGCAAATTACTTTTTTATTAGATAGGATAGAGGTCTGGTGCATGGGTGGGGACTGGCTGGTTTGCCCTGAAGGGTGCCCTGGATCAGGGTAGGGGTTCCCTTAGGGTGTGGGGCGGCCTGGGCGAGGGGCATATGGTGGTTTGCAGGCCAGCCATGTCCCCCAGTGACCCAAGCGGAGGCCTTGGGATCTGGGATTCATTTATGTTCTACAATTGAAACTTTGTAGCCTGGAGCGGAGCCAAGCCTTCTGCTCACTCCATGGTGACAGCCATTTCTATTTGAAACTTTGTAGCCTAGAGTGGAGGCCTAGGCTAGGGCTGCCGAAGTTTCGCTTCTAACATCGCCCTGGTAACCCTAGCCTCTTCTCTCTCCAGCTCGGTGGCTACCGCCATTTCTGTTGGAATTATATATCTTCTATAATGGAAAGTTTGTAGTATTGAGTGGAGGCCTAGGCTGGCAAGGGCAGGCAGAAAGCTCGGCTTCTTCCATTGCCAGGGAAACCCAAGCCTCCCTCCTGCTCTCAGTGGTGGTAGCCATCTTGGTTGGGGTTTATTTGCATAATTTACTCCTGATTGGCTGGTGGGCATGGCTTGATTGGAGGTACGGTCAATTTGCATATTACTTTTTTTTTAGATAGGATTGCCCAGGTGGTCCCAGATAATGTGTTTCTGTTAATTCAGTAATTCTTAGATATTAACTTGCTCTATTTTTGTTTCTGTAAAAAACTCTTTTATGCGAAGCAGGTTCCTCATTCCAGACCCAAAGATGTAATCCATACCTTTGTGATAATCTGCCAATATATGCCAGTTGTGTTGAGCTGTTTAGCACTGCAAAGTCTGGACCACTTTTGTTCCAGACCTTATATACCACCGGCTTTTAATAAATGACTCCCTAATTCAACTTTTTGAGGCATCCTCTGCAAGATGGGGGTACATCACAACAGTCTGAGCTAAAGGAGGACAGTACGCAATGAGCCTGGAGAGATAGGCAGGGGCCAATCTATGTAGGTCCTGGCATTCTCAGAATTTTATTCCAAGTTTGAAAGAAAACAATAGAGGGTTTCAGGCAAAAGAGTGACAGTAATGGATTTATATTTTTAAAAGATCCCTCCAGCTGCCATATGGAGAATGGACTGTAGAAGAACATGAATGACAGATAGGAGACTAGTTAGGAGAGTACTCTATAGTCTAACAAGAAGTTATGTGAATTGGGTGAAACAATGGAAATGGAGATAATCGGATGGGTATTACATATCCCATATTTTGAGGAGAATTAATTAACTAGATGAGAAGATAGAAAAAAAGAAAAGAACTCAAGCAAGAAAAATTTACTAAGTTTTTGTTATCTATTCTGGTGAAAGAGAGCAAGCACTTCTAAATCTAGGCAATGAATATAGTAAATCGAGGTAAACAAGGCAGCCCACAGAATTAGGAAAGACTCAAGCTTTGGTCTCTAAATTAAATTCAAGTTCTGGTTTCACCACTAATAACTGCATTTCCTCATCTGTAGCAATAGTGCCCATCTCTTAGAATTTTTACTAATAATTCATGAAAAATACTTAACATAGTAGTGGCATATAGTAAATGCTTAATAAATTTCAGATTATCATTAGTATACTTTTCATTAAGAATTATTTACAGGGAAATAGCTAACACTTTGTTGTTCTCCTCCATGCTTAGCTCTGGGTCTCTTATTTCTTATCACACATCTAATCACACCATCCTCATTGAACTGAACATAGCATCTCTTCGAGTTGGGTCCACAGAAGAAAAGCAATTGATCAACCACTCTCTGGTATTCACCTCATGACAATAGGCACATGGCTTCTGAGTCTGCCTCAGGCATCCTTTCCAGGATGTCTGGCAGGTAGTACATTTTTATAGGGCAGCCTAACCAACTATACTCAAGCCAATTAGGATTTCCTTGACTATGCTTTCCATATTCAGAAGCATAACTCATGTTAACACTACATAGTATATAATAAATCGTAGTCATTCACGGATGGAGTTTTGTTGTGATCAAATTGTATTAATTCTCTGCTAGACCAGCATCTTTTTTTAAAAAAAATTATTATGGAGAGGACGAAAGAAATAGAAACATCAATGATAAGAGAGAATCATTGATTGGCTGTCTCCTGCATGGCCCCCATTGGGATGGAGCCTGCAACCCAAGCATGTGCTCTAACAGGGCGTCAAACCATGACAGCATGGTTAGGCGTCTACCTGGCTCATAGGTCAACATTCAACCACTGAGCCATGCTGGCCAGGCTAGACCAGCATCTTTAAAAAATTGTTTTAACTATGACCTATAATAAAAAATACATCATTACCCAGTAAACAGTGTGTAATGGGAACAAACAATGGCAAAACAGCATTTATTGTTATTAAACACTAGAGGCCCATTGCACAAAGAAATTCGTGCAATAGGTCTTCCTTCCCTGGGCTTCTAGCATTGGTTTTCATCTGGCACCCGGGACCCAGGCCTTCGCTCCAGTCAGAGTCTGCCTTCGTCTTTGCTGCAAACTATGGCTGGAGTCTGCCATCTTCTTCTTCGCTGCAGACTCCAGAGTATGCAGTCTTGTCTTCACTGTGGCACTGTGCTCCTGTAGATCCCTTCGACCTCCCTCCCTCCCCACCTCTTGCCCTCTCTCTCATAGCAGGAGTCCTGGCCTGCCTGGCCACTCTGCACCTGGAGCAGCTGGGCTGCCACCATCTTTGGCCTTCTAATTTGCATACTCACTCTGATTGAGTCGTAGGAGGAGGTACAATAAATTTACATGTTTGTCTATTATTAGGTAAGACTAGGGGCCCAGTGCATGAAATTCGAGCACTGGGGGTGGATGATCCCTCAGCCCAACCTGCCCCCTCACATATACTGGGAGTCCTAATGGGGTGGATGTCTTACTAACCACTCACCCCAGCCTGCCCAAGGTCTAAAGCCTCTGGCCAAGGCTTTAGGCCTCAGGCATCCAGCCATCGCCCTGAAATGGGGCCGATGGCTGGCTCTGTCCCAGCCAAGCCCCCCCATACCCCCTCCAGCCCAGGCTTTCACCCTGGCCAGCACACACTGGCCCCCTATACCCCACCCTCCCATTGCCCTGGCTGCCTCAGCCCGCCCTCCCCCTCAGGGCCAGGTCACCTTGGCCCCACAGCCCTGGCGCATCAGCCCTCGGCCCCAGCCCCAACCACCTCAGCCTGGGCTGCCTCAACCCCACCCCCTGAGGCTCGGGCCTCCTCGGCCTTAGCCCTGGTCACCTCAGCCTCGCCCCTGCCCAACCACCTGATTCGCCGATTCGCCTCGGCCCTGGCCCCAGCCACCTTGGCCCACGGCCTGGGCCGCCTCAGCTCCGCCCTCCATGGCCCCCCGCCACCTCAGCCCCACCCCTCCAACCCTGGCCACCTCGGCCCCACCCCTGTTCCTGATTAGTGGGTGTGGCTGGTGGGCGTGGCTAGTGGGTGTAGCAAAGGTACGATCAATTTGTACATTACTCTTTTATTAGATAGGATAGTACACTCTGAATATTTCCTGTCCTGTTTCTACCACCACCTTTTGTTTCAAATTCTGGTCACAACCCACTAAATTGATTTCATGACCTCTCCGTGGGTACTGATTCACAGTTTGGAAAGCTATGTTGGAGGGCCACAACAGATTGTTTTATACCAAGTTCCCTTACTCTAGTCTCACCCTGTGTGGTTTGTTATGATTTGCATGTGTTTGAACTCTACATCTGTAAAAGGCAGTCATTGCTTGTTATTTTTCAAAGGACGCTTCTAACTCAAGTGTTAGCCCATCTGTTAAGACCCATTTATTGCTTTTTTAAAGAAAAATAATTAAAAGCAAATTAGGAATTCCAGGTTTACACTAACCAGGATTCTCCCTCTCTCCCAACCCCTCGCCCCTGTTTTGAAAAACCTTCCATCTGTCTGTCCTCTTTTGGACAAAACTCAAATAGGAGCATGCATCTCATCAAATCAAATGTGGGAAGTGTCAAAAAGCTGCCAAAACATTATGCCAGTTGCTTTATCTTTTAAGGAGATTTAAAATTAGATTTAACAGAATGAGTTGTTTGTTTTGTTGCTTTTTCTTCCATTATGAAAACATGGCCCTCAATTTATGGCCTATAAGTTTATGCAGTAGCCTTCCAGGGACAGTCCTAAGGTACACTACAATAAATCTGGATGACACACTTCTTCTAGGGCAGAGATTAGTTAGTGATGGAAAAACAAACCATTGGGGGAGTTGCAGTAGACCAAGAGCTTTAGCTCTGAAACCCATTAGATCAGGAGCCCAGGGTGGGGGCAATTATCTCACAAGACTTAGTTTTCTCTCACCCACAGAGCCTAGCAGAGAAGAGCTCAATACCCTTCAATTCCAGTCCCCACGCAAGTTAATGCTTTGACAAGTTCTCTCTCTTGATCTACCTTTCAGATTTAAAATAATGGCTGTCTAGCTACTTCTCCAAAGATTTGCTAAGAATAATCAGGAACTAAAGAGCCATATGTAAGTAGACAGAGGGACCGACTAGTTATCGCCCAGTTACCAGATGGCAGAGCCCTCCCTTGAAGACCCCTTTCTCCACAGGATGGGTGGTCTCAGGACTGTACCCTCAGGAGTACAACCCCACCACCACTACCCAGGAAGCCACATGCAGTGGGGAGGTGTTGCTATGCAAGGTTAAGAGCAAAGACTCTGAAATCAAGCAGACCCTTATGTTCAAATAGGTCAAATCACACAATCTCTCTAAACTTCATTTTTCTTCTTTTTGGAAGACTAAATGGAAATAAATTATATAGAGCACATGGCATGTAATAGCTAAAAAGCACACAAATAGCAGGTGCTACTCTTACTGTCTTTGTTACTGTTATGAAAGGAAGAAACTTTACTCAAGTATCTTGTAGGTATAGATAGAGCAGTCAAAATGTAGAGAAATCTGTAAAAAAGAAAGAAAGAAAGAAGGAAGGAAGGAAGGAAGGAAGGAAGAAGGAAGGAAGGAAGGGAGGGAGGGAGGAAGGAAGGAAGGAAGGAAGGAAGGAAGGAAGGAAGGACGGAAGGACGGACGGACGGACGGACGTAAGATTAATATGGTGATGAAAGCAAATGCTTAGATTTGGTTCCCTGAGTCAGTGTAGTGTCTCAGTGGTACGCCCTTACTTAATCATGCACATATCCTTATTTAATCTCATGTCATCATAGAAGCAGAAACTCATTTTCCCATTTCCCTTCGCATCATTTTCATCTCTTCTTGTCACTTTCTCATTCTAAAGAATCTTCCTCCACAAGAAAACTAATTTTTGTTTACTCAAAATACGCTTGTTATGGACTCTAACACATCTTCTCCACTAATACTTTATTATTGTTTTGTGATGTTAAGTCACCCTTTGTGTTTCTTTGATCAATCTACCTTTAAGTAGTACTTGGTTATTCCATGCATAATATTTAAAATAAAATTAATTAAAAGGGGGAAGAGGACCTTCAAGTTTGAAAACTCTAATAGAGAAAATATTACTATGATAATATTTTTGGGTGAGTTTTAGCATAAATTCATAAATAAGAAATAAGAAACTTGTCTCCAGTTTTCAGTTCCATTTAGTGACTCTTGAAATGATCTTTCAGGAGTATTTTAAATGCAATATTTCTAAAATATGTTTTCTATCTACCTAGGCAAGAATACCTTTCTAATTCTAGCCAGTGCAGTTCTAGGATACAAGTATTTATGGAAAATAAGATATATTTAGTTGTATTTTCCCATGGTTTATTTTATTCTTTATCCTCATTTCTGGTTGTTCAGCATTTGGCAGTGGTTCCCCCAGTCTCTCTACCAAGTAAATAATGATCAAAAAATAATATGTACCAAGGAAATTGTAACTTAAAGAAATGCTGCTATTTAAGAAAATTTATTTGTAAAGTATTACTTATAACATAAATAAGTTTCTAACTTATTTAGGTTTATATTCAGATTTTTGTAGAGCACTTTTCCTAAAGTGAAACCTCAAGGCTGCACCATAAAGGACAAATAAGCTCATATTAAATTTTTAGTGATTTCTCTTCTATGCAGTCTGGGCAGAATATTTAGCTTATCAGAACCTCAGTTTCCTAATCTGTTAATGGAAGTGATAATCCACCTTGGGTGTTGTGAAGATTAAAAGTGATAATGTTCTTGGCACTTAATAGCAGGTACTTAAAAAAGGCTAGCTATTTTTACAAACAGAGCTGCTAATCTATATAATAAAAGCCTGAGCGACAGTTACAGCAGAACGACCAGAATGACCAATAGCTATGATACGCACTGACCACCGGGGGCAGATGCTCAATGCAGGAGCTGCTTCCTGATGGTCAGTGCACCCCCACAGCAGGAGTGCCACTCAGCTGACAGATCAGTCCCAGATACCAGGCTGACAGCTGGCAAGCACAGCTGCAGCAGCACAAACCTCTCCCACAGATTCTCCCCCTGAGTGCCCAAGGGGCAGTGGCAGGTACAGCAGGACCAGAATGAGTGGGAGCAGCGGCACCCAGGCTCAGGCTCCCCCTGGCTGCCTGCCGCTTCAGCACTATTTGGTCCTGTGCGGATCAGTGTGGACAGCGGACTGGACTCTGAGGAGCTGGCAGGTAAGGCCAGACTGTGGCAGCATGGAGGTCCACTGATCCCTGCAGGCCAGGCCAAGGGACCCCACCAGTGCACAAATCCATGCACCAGGCCTCTAGTAGAAAGTAAGAAACTGATGAAGCTGAAGAATGAGTCCAGCTGGAAAATATTTTTTAATGGAGTACTCAGGAAGAACTGCTTTGGTGAATCGATCAGATCTCTGTGTTGCTAAATCACTCAGACTAAGCAGCCAACCATTGTCTATTCACTTGTGTGGCTCTTTGGGGAAACCCTGGAAGTTTACACTCTGTCTCATTGAAGAACTTGCCACCAAGCTGATTTACTGCTGCCATTTACTAACCAACCTTGTTTGATTTACCCAAGAATTATTTGGACACGGTCCTCTCTTAGAGATTAGTACTGATGTTTGTTAATGCGATGGTCAAGAAGGGTTAAATCAGAGAGTGCAGGGCTGTCGTCATAAGTGCCCATTTAATATTGTTATTTCCTAGCTGATAAGAATGATTAGACAAGATGACCTCTGAATTCTCTTCTAATTTTTAATATTTCATGATTTAAACCCCAAAGTTACTAGCATGATTTATCAAAAACTATACAAATTCTTTAATTTACAATTATAAAACATGAAGTGCTCCTAAAACTGAATGTTTTGGTATTTGTTTGTTTGTTGTTTTGTTTTGTTTTGTTTTGTTTGTAACTCATTTGTCCAAAAACCTGACTTGAATGGTTGAGGACCTATTTATAGTCCTTACATACTTCACTGCAGAAATATTCATGCATATGATTACAGGGTATCTGCTACAGACCCAGCTGGTTGTTATATAATATACATGTATTGTGTAACTCCCGAATAGTAGATACTATAATCCAGGGTCATTTCTAGAAATCCTAAGAGTCACTGTCACCACCTCTTTTCCTACAGAAAGCTTGGCACTATACCTTACCATAGGCAATCTTCCCCATTGAACTAATTAGATTCTGTGAAGTATGTTCTTGTCTTGCAATTCTTCTAGTAACCCAGGCTTTAGCCATTTGACTTGATAAAGGCAAAGAAAGGAAACAAAATTATGTCAGTAAATTTCTCTTAATTATCAGCTGCTTAGAAAAAAAACTGATGAGCAAAATTATTGCTATTATTGTTTTTTTAAAGAAAATCCTATCTAATAAAACAGTAATATGCAAATTAACCATCACTCTGCTACACCAGTCACACCCATCAGCCAATCAGGAGTGAGTACGCAAATTAACCCAACCAAGATGGCTGCAGCCAAGGAGTAAGCAGGAGGCTTGGGTTTCCCTGGCAATGGAGGAAGCCAAGCTTTCCACACACTCTGGCCAGCCTAGGCCTCTGCTCAAGACTATAAAGTTTCAATTATAGAAGATAAATAAATCCCAGCAAAAATGGCAGCAGCCATGGAGCTGGAGAGAGCAGGAGGCTTGAGTTGCCACTGGTGATGGAGGAAGCCAAGCTTTCTGCCTGCCCTGGTGGGTGCAGGCCTTTGCTCAAGGCTACAAAGTTTCAATTATAGAAGATAAATAAATCCAAACAAAAATGGCTGTGGCCACGGAGTAAGCAGAAGGCTTGGTTTCACTCCAGGCTACAAAATTTCAATTATAAAAGATAAATAAATCCTAAATGCCAGGGCCTCACTTGGGTCGCCAGGGGGCATGGCCAGCCTGCAAACCACCACAGGCCCCTCACCCAGGCTGCCCCACACCCCAAGGGAATTCCAACCCTGATCCGGGACATCCTTCAGGGAAAACCAGCTGGCCCTCTCCCATGCACCAGGCCTCTATCCCACCTAATAAAAGTATAATATGCAAATTGACAATCATTCCAACACAAGATGGCTGCACCCATGTGGTCAAATATGGCTGCCACAAGATGACCAGCAGGGGAGAGCGGTTGGGAGGGACCAGTACTGCAAGGGAGGGCAATTGTGGGCAATCAAGCTTGCAGGGGAGAACAGTTAGGGGTGACCAGGCTGGCAGAAGAGGGAAGTTGGGGGCGACCAAGCCTGCAGAGAAGGGCATTTGGGATGGACCAACTGCAGGGGAGAGAGCTGGGGGGAACCAGGCCTGTAGGGGAGGGCAGTTTGGGGCAAACAGGCTGGCAGGGGAGCAGTTAGGCATCAATCAGGTTGGCAGGGGAGTGGTTAGGGGATATTCAGGCTGGCAGGCAAAAGCGATTAAGAGCAATAAGGAAGGCAGGTAGGCAAGCAGTTGGGAGCCAGCAGTCCTGGATTGGGAGAGGGATCTCAGATTGAGAAGGTGTAGGATGGGCTGAGGGACACGCATCCCCATGCACAAATTTGTTGCACCAGGCTTCCTGCAAGATTTAGGCATGTGGTGATTTCACACACACCCTTTTAAAGAACTTTCCCATATTACTGTCCCCAAAGAATCTATGTAGTATTTGTAGAAAATATTTTATCAGTTTTTACAAATGAGAAAACTAACACCCCAGCATAGTTGTCTTATTACAATGGCAACATCAATAACAACAACAAAGTTGTCCTTGTTTAAAAGAGTAGAGTAGTCCCCCCTTATCCGCGAGGATACATTCCAAAATCCCCAGGGGATGCCTGAAACTGCAGATCCTACCAACCCTACATATGCTGTTTTCCCTATACACACACACCCATGATAAAGTTTAATTTGTAAATTTGGCACAATAAAAGATTAACAACAATAACTAATAATGAACAATTATAATAACATATAATAAAAGTTATGTGAATGTGGTCTCTCAAAATATTTTAATGTATTGTACTCACATTTTCACCTAAAGGAAACATCTTACAGCTTCCCGTGGGCTTGTCTGAATTGTCAGCATCACTATTGTACTTTGTGGCCATTGTTAAACAAAAGCACCAGGAAACCTCAATAGTTGATCTATTAACTCCGGAGGCTACTAAAATAATGGGCAGAGAGTGTATAGAGCTAGAGTATCAAAGATGAAACATTTTCAAAATACAGTGGGAGAGCTTTCCTATATTCTCTATTAAAATAAATTCCTCACACATGTGTGGGTGAGAGTGTTTACATACCAGAGAAGAGGGAGCTTTTCAACTCAAACTAATAAGTAATATACTATGTACTTAAGAACAGCAATTTTTAGAAATGTAAGTCATTCCCAGAACTTGAGGTAACAAAAACACATCTCAGAGGGGAAATGTACCAGGAATAGGCCTCTTCAGGCATTATCCAATAAAGCTCCAAAAACACACTGATTTTTGTTTCCAATCACGCATTCATCCAGTGACTCTTCTAAATCACAGCTGAAGGATTCTTTTTGCATATAGATATTCAGTTGTCCCAGCAAATTTGTTTAAAGATTATATTTTCTAGAGCTGGGTAAAAAAGGTGAAGGGATTAAGAAGTACAAATTGGAAGTCACAAAATAGTCATAGGGATTTGAAGTACAGCATAGGGAATATAGTCAATAATATTGAAATAACTATGTATAGAGGGTACTAGACTTATCACGGGATCATTTTGTAAATTATATAAATATATAACCACTATATTGTATCTCTGAAACAAATATAATATTGAATGGCAACTGTAATTGAAAAAAAAAAGTTGAATGGAGAAAAATTAGGGAAAAACAACAACATAAATTTAACATTAAAAAAAATAGTGTATTTCCTAATTGTTGCCTTGGCACTATTGTCAAGAGTCAATTGACCATATATTTTTAGACCTTCTGTTCTGTGAATCAATTTTTTTAATCTTTATGCCAAAATCACATTATTGATCATTTTAGCTTTATAATAGGTCTTGAAATCAAATATTGTAAGCCCTCTAACTTTGTTCTATATTTACAAAATTGACTTGTCTATTCTAGGTCTTTTGTATTTATATACTAATTTTAGGATCAGCTTGCCAATTTCTACCAAAAAAAGCTGATGAGGATTTTGACATCTTAACAATATTGAATCATTCAATTCATGAACATGGTATAGCTTTCCATGTATTTAGCTCTTTAATTTCTCATAATTAAATAATATGTAAGTTTTCAGTGTAAAGGCCTCAAATTTAAAATATAAATCTGTATTATTACAGTCTATTTTCAAATAATATTATACTACATAAGGTATTTATAAAACTCTTACCATAATATATTTCCATTTCTCCCCTTTCATCCATTATTCTATTGTTATTCTATATTTTATTTCTGCATATATTATTTATTTATTTTGTTTGTATAGTAGATTTTATTTGAAGAGAAATTTTAGATTCACAAAAACACTGAATGAAAAGTTCAGAGTTCCCATATAACACTTGTCACATCTTTGACTATCAACATTCCCCATCAAAGTGATACATTTTTTGTAACAGCTAAACGTACATTCACTTGTCATTATCACAGAAAATCCATAGTTTATGTTAGGGTTCACTGTTTTTTCTGTTGTTGTTGTTTTTATTGTTATTGTTAATCTTTACCCAGAGATATTTTTCCCATTGATTTTTGGAGAGAGTGGAAGGAAGAGGGAGAGAGAAAGAATATATATATATATATATTAAGAGAGACAGATCAAGGTGAAAGAGACATCGATTGCCTGCCTCCTGCACACACCCAACCAGAACCAGGGATCAAGCCTACAACCAAGGTATATGTCCTTCATCGGAATCGAACCTGCAACCCTTCATTCTGAAGTCTGATGCTCTAACCACTAAGAAAACTGGCTAGGACTAGGGTTCACTCTTGACGTTGTGCATTCTATGGATACTGACCAATATATGCACGTCATAGTTTCATACAGGATAGTTTCATTGCCCTGCTAATCATGAATTTTGCACTGTCTTCAGTCTTTTTGCCTTTTTCAGGATGTTATAAAGTTGGAATGATACAGTATGAGGTCTTTTCAGGTTTGCATCTTTCAGTTAGTATTACTCATGTATTTTCATAGCTCAATAGCTTATTTCTTTTCAGCACTGAATAATATTTCTTTGTCTGGATGTACCACAGGTTACCTATCCATTCACTTACTGAAGGTCAGTTTGATAGCTTCCAAGTTTTGACAGGTATAAATAAAGCTTCTATAAATATGCATGTGCAATTATTTTTTGTGTGAAAGCACAAGTTTTCAAGTTCTTTGGGTTAATACCTTGGCACACAATTACTGAATTACATAGTAAGAGTATGTTTAGTTTTATAAGAAACTTCCCAAATGTCTTCCAAAGTGCCTCTACTATTTCACATTCTCATCAATAATAAATGAGTTTCTGTTGCTCCACATTCTTTCCAGCTATTGGAGTTGTCAGTGTTTTGAATTTTGGTCATCCTAATAGATGTGTAGTGGTATCTTATTGTTATTTTGATTTGTAATTCTCCAATGACTAATAATATGTGACATTTAAATATGTATGTATCTTCTTTGGCAAGTTATCTATCTGTTCAAATCTTATGCCCATTTTTAATTGTTGTTTTATTTATTTTATCCAGGTTTTCATATACTTACTCTTGAGTTCTAAGAGGACTTTTTATAGCTTTGAGTAACAATTTTTTATCAGCTGTCTTTTTTTAAATAAAATTTATTGGGGTAACATTGATTAATAAAATTATTTAGGTTTCAGGTGTACAATTCTATAATTCATCACCTGTATATTTATTATATTGTGTGTTCACCATCCCAAGTCAAATCTCCTTCCATCACCATTTATTCCTCACTTTCCCTCTGGTAATCACCATACTGTTGTCTATGTCTATAATTTTTTATTTCTTTGTTTGTTTGTTTAATCCCTTCATCTTTTTCACCCAGCCCTCCAACACCCCCCCACCCCCGGTCTGATGGTTGTCAGTCTGTTCTCTGTACTTATGAATCTGTTTTTTCCACTTCCTTAGATATTTAGCAATTTTTGTTGAATTTTGGCTCTTTGTATTATGAAGACATACCACTCTGGCTAGTGAGAACACCAACTATTTCCAGCCCTATGAAATCTACCTACGCCTTTCCATGATTCTTTCCATGACTTTAAATAACTTTCTCACACACATGAGCAGATAATTACTCAGCCAAAACTAAAAAAAAAAAAAAGACTTAAGAATTCCTTCTACAGATTTACAAAGATCTCTTTATGCGAAGTTCTCACCTTCCCATATTTTTCCTTGAAAACTCTAACCACTTGGTCTGTCTAAACTTCAAATTCTTCAACTTGCAGTATTGCTAGTCTCTCTTTGGGTTCCCCTTCTCTGTGCTGTAATCTCAAAATTCTCTCCAGGTAAATAAGCTTTTATAATTGTAGTACTCGCCTCATTTGATTACCTGGTCTCAGGGATCACTTCCTGTGCTGCCTGTTGTCCAATGTCTGAAATCCACTGATTCATCTATTTTGTCCAGGTTTATAGTTATTTAGAGAAGGTGGGTAAATATGGTCCTTATTACTCCATCATGGCCAGAAGTTCCCTGATGAGTTCTTTTTATGTGAGACTTTTTAGAGATAAATGGAAGGAATTAATTAAAAATAATTGGACTGCTTTTTAATACAAATGTGTGGGGTTTTTTTTGGTTAATAAACAATTCGGTAAGACATAAGTTAATGTTTGATCATGCATAGCAGTTCAGCACATAGACGTTAGAATCAGGTTACCTCAATCTGGGTACTGCCATTTATAAGCTATATGAGATTGATCCATGGCCTCATTTTCTCTTCGCCTTTGCTTCCCCATCTGCAAAATGGAAGTGATAAAATGAACGATTTTATGGGGTTTTTATAAACATTATATGAGCCATACATGTGCAAGGTACTATATACATTATTGCTGCATTACAATATTGACTAACAAAATACTGTAAAACTTTGTTGCTTAAAACAAGAACCACTTATTTCACTCCATTTGGTAGGTCACAATTTTGACTAGGCTTCTGTTGGTCTCCATGTAATTTGTTCACACATCTTCAGTGAGTTGCCAATCAGTTAGTTGACCCTACTTCTGGGGTTCAGTTCATTGCTGGCTCTGATGATGGGGGCCAATGAATCACACGTCTTTCATCCTCCCACATGGTAGCCTGGGCTTGTTCACATTACTATTCAGGGTTCTAAGAGCAGCAACAGTGTAAGCTCCATGTTTCTCAAGTGTCTGTCTCAATCACGTTTTCTATTATCTCACTTACCAATACAAGTCATATGATATAGCCCAGTCAATGAAGGAAGGCACCATCAGAGATATGAATATAGAGAAGGGGCAAATTTGTGATAGATTGACATTTCTGCAGTCTATCATAGATACTTAGCAAAATTATAACTTTATCATGTTAGTAATTTTCTCTTTATTTTATTAGAGTACATTGTAACAAATACAACAAGCATGTTGTAGTTACTATTTAAAAGTAATAGACAGCAATAAGAACCAGATAGCTAAGGTGTTAACTCTATTGCATCAGCACATGGTTAGAGCTAAAGTAAATGTGTTTGTCTTGGCTCACCTAATCTTTTCACTCTGCTTCTGTGCAATCATTACAACTTCAGGGGACATCTCTTGCCTCCGGTTCTGTAGTCACGTTCTGCTGCAAATTTCTTCTCTCTGCACTCTTCAGTGGGAACAGTTGTATAAATCACCCAGAATGTTGGCAAGAGCAGCTTCTGGGCTGAGTGCTTTTTGAAAGGGGAAAAAAATCTTCCTTGCTACCCAGAAGTCATTTACATAGGCTAATTCCTGTGGGTTGAAATTTACAGCACCCCTTTCGCTGTAGCAACTGTGGGAGAAACTCTTTTTGCAGCATCACAGAGGAGTTACAGTTGAAGCATTTCATGCACACAAAAGTGAGCACCCCCGCAACAAAATACTATTTATTGTTCCTGCACATTTAGGTCTGAATAGCTCTCTCTTTCTGGATATGTTACTCTCCTGACACCAAGAGCTATAATTATTTTCTCGGTGAATTATTGCCTGAATCTTCCTGGGGTAAGCACTCAACTGCAAATCATTGCTCAATCATTCTATGGTCCTACATTCCTAAAATTGATTCAATCATAGATAGTGTGTGCATATCCCACAAGTCTTCACTGAACTCAGTAACCTACAAGTCACCTACTTCTCTGGGGCGGGATGATTCATTGAGATATTAATTTTACCTTATTCTTGCTGCAGAAGGAGAATACAAAGAATTAAAGGGAAAATGTTCTTATCTACCTCCCTTCCAAGAATAATTATGCCACTGTGATCAGCCTCCCTTGCTTTGTAGGAATTATTTAGTAGCTTCTTTGTGTTTCAGAAGAGACCCTAAAAGCAGCACCTCTCCCAGCCTACTCCAAAATCACACCCAGCTCTTTGTTTAGGAAGAAGCCAGTGCTTGGAAAACAGGAATTATGGTCTGAACTCTTAAGAAAGGGAAGGATTCATGTAAAGTGGGCAGGTTTGGATGGGGAAAAGGTGTTGTGTGTTTTGAGAATACATAGATTTGGACTTTACTCTCTTGGTGTGGCCCAGGAGTGGTCAGACCTCTGATATGGCAATAGGTACCATGACCTCTGGAACCATAACCAAGCTTGGTATAAGGGAGGGTTCATATTCAATTGGACCAGATGGGCTTGAGCTATGAATGTCTTAGCAGCAACTATGATAGAATAAAGACTGAGGCCCTCTCTCCGAGTTTCCTACATTGTGTACATCCCAGTAAGGGAAACAGCTCTGTCCCCTCCTCCTTGCCCCAGTGCCTGCAACTAGATTTCTTACTAGTCCTGGCCAGGAAGGAAAGCTTGTATTACCTTTCTCACACACTAGTCAGAGTGCAAAATTATACTGATGTACTGGTAAAAAAATAAACTCTTCAACAAGTTCCTGGGAGCTGGCCTTCTAAACCATTTTCCATCCTTGCATTTTTGTTTTGTTTTGTTTTTGTTTCAAGCTAGTTGAAATCCCTAGAAATCCCAGGGATAAGATCATCCAGGAGTTAGGGGGAGTCTAATATGTCAGTGCTAAACTGTCCTCTGGATCTGGTATGCAACATCTAGCTGACTGGCACCAATAGGCCTGTTAGCAGGTGTGAGGTAAAGAGGATTCAAATCCCACCATGGCTCAAAAAGCAATTACACAGAAGTGTTGCTGCAGGACTTAACATTTAAAGCCCTCCATCAGTTCTAGTTGGCTCTATCCACTGGTCCAAATGCAATTTCCTCCCAAACTTTTAGAATTATAGAGTCCCTCTTTTCCTTGAACCTGAAAAATCCAGCTGTGTTCCCTCGCCTCTGACATCAGCATCACTGGCTTTGATACAGCCAACCATCTGGTCAATGAGGCATGAGGCGGAATGGAATCCAGCTCACTGGTCCCTGCTGTTTCCGCATGAAACTACAACTCACTGGCGTCACCGTGGATGGTGACTCAGACTCACAAGGAATTAACATATTAAATGACCCTGGACCATAATTTCTGATGGCATCACTGACATTTTCAGGTTGAGAATGAGGGGGTTCTTCTTGTGATATCATGGAACTTTGTGGGGGACACTTTTAGTCAGGTAGTCTCCCCAACTTCACCTGATAATGTATATTCCTCAGTACATGTGATAGCATAGAGATCTAGAATATTGAGAAAAGGAGTTAACACCTTTAGCTATTTCATTTTTCAAGTATGAAATGTATTTGCTCATATCTGTTTGAGTTCAGACTGCTTTTAAAGCTGCTCTTTATGTTTTCCTACTTCTTTTCAACATTTGTCTGTAAGTAGAAAACTTTCACCTATCAGCATTAACCATTTTCTTCACCTCCCACCTGCAATACCTCACTCCTCCAGCTTTCTTGTCATTTCTTACTTGGGGAAATTATAAAGGGGAAAGAGAGAAAACAACAACCACAAAAAAGAAGGAATGGGAGTAAGACACGGCAGCATGATGGTGGAGACAGGTTTTTGTAATCAGGGGACCTGGGTTTAGTCTTCACTCTGCTACTTACTAAATGATTGATCTACGTGTAACATCATTCCAAGTCTCTGCACCTCCGATTCCTAATCTGTAAATGAGAGGGAAATAGTAAATGAGGTAAGATGTGATTTGTGTAAATTAGGGAGTCCTTATAAATATTATTTATTAAAAGGAAATTGAGAAAAGGATTTTGAACTTCATATTAGACCCAAAGTAGAGGCAATAAAATGAAAGTTGCTAAAGAACCCTAGTTTCTCGTTCTCATTTCCCTCATGAGCATTGAAGTAGGGACTATATTTGTTTGGTTTAGTGCTTTCATTATGGAGATGAATTCTCTGAATAGATTTTCCCTGGCAGGATGAGAATTTCTCTATCTCTTTCTTTCTCTGCAGGGAATAGCAATTTAGGATGTAGGAAGCAACACCAGGCCCTCTGCCCATTTATCTGCCTATGTTCGTACACTGTCCAGTCACCTTTTTCCAGCTCTCAATTGAAACTAAAATATAAAAAGAAAAGGGTTATCCACAGCCTTGCTCAAAATGACTGTGCAATCCCATTTTATTCTTACTTTGTATTCAAGACACATGCGCTCCTCCTCCTGTAGTATTTGCTGATATACTTTGCACTCCAGCTGCTGCAATATTTAAATCAGTGATTCAGTACACAAACCACACGATGTGCCACTACACTCCAACAAGTAAGGTCTGTCTTTCCGAGAGGACAGAGGATTTAAGCATCTGTCATTCTCCTCCCTTCACTTATAATTAATCACATACCCCTTTACACACATAAATATTTATATGCAAAAATAAAACTCCCTGATGCTTTAAGCCAATCTTTCTTCTCCACAGTGAGCTTTGAAAGTTGCCAAAATAAATGTTTTACTTAATTCAAGACTCTATAAGAAACTCTTTGGTGTAAAGAACTTATATAATTATATTCCCAGAAAATAATTATAAAACCTCAGAGTTAGAAGTAGGATACATACAAACTTCTAGAATGTAAGCTTCATAAGGGAACAATCTTTGTCTATTTCATTGATATCTCAAGTGTTTAGAACAGTCCCTGATATACAGTGTAAAATCAATGAATATTTTTGAATGTTAAATAAATAAATGCACAGGAACCCCAACAACGAGACATGATTTCGCTGTTTAGGATAAAGGATTTAAGACTAGGACATCTAGGCAAACATTGTGGAATCTGAAAATGCTTTGATATTATGTGAGAATAAGCCAGAGTGAGAAATAATCACCCACCTATTCATTTATTCACTTGACAAATCATTATAAACTATTGTCAACCATCATCACATTCTGTCCTGATGTATATACAAAAAAAAAATGTTCGTTTTTTTTACCCTCAATGAACTCCTAGCTTGTGTGTGATTCTCAAAGGATGGTCCATAGCTCTTTCATCAGTATTTGTTAAAAGTGCAGACTCCCAGGCCCCACCCCAAACTTTTCTGAATCAGAATCTCTGAGGATGGTCTTGGGAATCCATATTTTAATTTTAATTTTATTGTTTAAAGTATTACACATAGTAGTACATATATCTCCATCCCCCACCCCTCATTGACCTTCCCCCAGCTTCCCCTACCCCCTGTTGCATGCCCTCATCCTACCTGCCCCCCGCCCAGTGTCTTGTGTCCATTGATTGTGCCTATATGAGGAATCCATATTTTTAACTTGCTAGGCACGATCGCTGTTAGAGAAGCTGGTCTAGTGAAACTCATGTTATTTGACTGTTTCTCAGCAACTTTGTGTTCCCTGCTACCACTCAGGTAAAATTTACATTATCGCAGACAAACATCCCTTAGTGAACTAATAGAATGTAATAATATTAAAACAACATGACAATTTTAGATTAGTTATTTGGTATCCTATTGTTAACTAATTGTTACTAGAAATGGTGATTTGAGATTAACTAAAAAGATAAACATTTATCAGATGCAGACTTTAAGAAACAGATTTAAATTGAATTTCTTGCATGTTTACTAAGTTCCTAAGCTTCTGCTAATAGTGTGTAAAACTTGCCTTAGGCCTCATCAATTTTAAATATTCCAGTGTTTCTATTAACCTATCCTGCTCAGCACTAACTCCAGAATTGACTGACACCTGCACACCTTCTTGAGAAGACTAATTAGGTGCTCAATGCCCAAGGTGTAGTCAGACTCAACCACCATCTGGCTCAGAATGATGAAGCCTTAACATTCTGACTGTTTAGCTTTAATTACATGTTTCTGTAATTTAATGCAACTTTCTATAGACTAACAAATCACATCTTTAAGCAAAGTTGCTAATCCTCTGTGCATTGTAAGATCCATTTCCCAGTTGTTGTTCTCATTTAAATAGCTTCTTAAACCTAGCTCCAGCAGGAAGAGCCTTTCACACACATAATTTTTAATGTCTTATTCTCTTCTACTTTTTCATATCACCACATTGTTCAACTCTGCAATTTCTACTGGCTTATGAATCATGTCCTGTATGGATCCTGACACCTTCAATAACCAATCTCTTCATTTTAGCATTCTTGTCAATCCTTCACCAATTCTTTTTGAAATGATTTGTAAATGTTTAATATTTCATTATTTTCCTTCTTCTATGCCTTGGAGCTATGTCATTTACTATTTCACTAAGGATAGAGTTAGTACAAATTGAGAGTTTGATCACATACAATGTGATTATTATTTGTATATAATATTATACTCTGATTCTCTGTGGAAAAGATATAGTCAATTCAATGCCAGCTGGAAAAAATGAAAATGATTTTGGAATTGCAAACATTGGTCACTGAACTAGATATAAACACCTCCTTCAGATTTTGAGAGAAAAATATAGATTACTACTGATCAGAGATAACACCCTTTAATGTCTTAATGTTTAACTATGCATATTTGCTATTAATTAAAACAATTTTTTCAACTCAAAGTGATGGTACTTAATGTTCTGTTAATTATGCAAGGAGCTAGTCAAGTTTCCCCTTAAAGAATGTTCAACTGATTAAGAGAAGTAATCATCAATTATTAAATCTATAAGTCTCAGATGAGTCAGGGTTCAGATACTTTTTGTTTACTTGGGGCCAATAATTTGGTTTCCTTAAATTACTTCCTATTTCAGTTGTAAGAAGTTATGTTGTTCCTTAAGTGTGTAGGTGTTACATCTTACTTATGGATTGAAAATTAAAACCAAGGTTTTCAAATCAAATCAAGAACAATGGTATAATAGACTCAATTTATTAAGTAATCCCTAAGGGGCAATAATTAGGCAAAGGAATCATATTTTGACATTAAGGACATATTGTAATGAAAGAAATAAGACTACTTACAAGTTTAACTCCTCTCAATGCTGTAAAGAGATCCTAGACATGTTAATTGTTCAAAAAAGATCTTAAAAGATCATTTTTTAAATAATAATCATCTATTCAACAAATATTTATTAGGTGCCAGGTGCTAGACACGAAAAATGTAAGTAAGACCTTAAAAGGCCTACCAAAAGACACAAAGTAACCACAGTGGTTAATCTTAAAAGTTTTCATTACAAGAAAAAAATTTTTGTAACTCTGGTGATGATGAATATTAACGAGACTTATTGTGGTGATCATTTGGCAATATATACAATTATTGAATCACTAGGGGCCCGGTGCACAAAATTCATGCACTAGGGGTGGGTGGTCCCTCAACCCAAACAGCCCCCTCTCACACATACTGGGAGCCCTTAGGGGATGTCCAACTGATGGCTCACCCCCAGCCTGCCCAAGGCCTAAAGCCTCTGGCAAGGCCTTGGGCACCCAGCCATCACCCTGCTCAGCTCAGCACCAGCTGCCTGTGACCACCCGGCCCCAGGGGCTGGGCACTCACTGCCACTTCCACTCACAGTGCCAGGGGACCAGGTATTCCCTGCCACCGCCACCACCACTGCTGTTGCTGCCACTTCCCCTCACAGCACCCGGGGGCTGGGCACTTGCTGCCACTGCCATTTCATCTCCACCCTGGGGCCCAGCGTTCACACCACTTGGCCCCACCCCTGCTCCTAATTGGCTGGTAGCATAGCCAATCAGAAGCCAAGGTACGGTCAAATTTGCATGTTTCTCTTTTATTATATAGGATTATGTTGTACACCTGAAACGAAAGTAATGTTGTTACCTGTCAATTATACCTCAATTAAAAAAATTTTAAAGCACCCAATATGATAAATAATTAGACACATTTTTACTTGTGAGTCATTTAAAAATAAAGCAAAACAAAAAAAAAGAAAAAAAAGCAGATTTATACAGCAACGTGGTATAGCTTGCTTGTACATCAGAAATTAACAGGTGGACAAAAGCTACCCATGTCAGAGAAAAAAGGACAATTCAATGATTCCTAATTTAATGAACTGGCAGTTAGGATGCCTAGCCTCTACTTTTAGCTGGTAGCTATTTCTAATGCCCTTGGGGAGTATTTAAATTCTCTCTACATTTCAACTTTCTCATCTGCAAAAGATCAGTGAATTTTCACCACATGGTAGGGATCAATTTCAGATCATTTGGAGGAAAACCAGAACATCCTCAAGGGGTTCAGTACTTGGAATCCAAATACAAAGTGCATTAGCCTATCAGTCATTCAGTCAGTAAGTATCTATTGATTATCTGCAGAGTGCTCTCTATGGTACCAGGCCCTGTGGGGAACACATAGAAGAAGAAATAAAATAACCACTTTCTTCATTAGCTGACCGTTTTGTTGGAGAGAAGACAATTAATATGCAGTGATAACAAAGAAGAAAATTAATAAGTGATATGCCAAGTACTGTTATGCTTTTTAGACTGTAAGGCTCTTTCACATATTATGTTATTTAAGAGTAAGCAAACGTAGCCCAGTGTGGCTCAGTGGTTGAGCATCAACCTGTGAACCAGGAAGTCGCAGTTCAGGATTCCCAGTCATGGCACATGCTTGAGTTGCAGACTCAATCCCCAGTAAAGAGAAAGCTGATCAATGACTCTCTCTCATCCTTAACGTTTCTATCTTCCCCTTTCCCTTCCTCTCTGAAATCAATAAAAATATTTTTAAAAGAATAAAAAAAGACTAAGCAAGGGTATATAATAAGAAGGTAGACTGTGTAGTCTGTTGAAAGATATAGAAGGTTGTAGGAGAGAGATATCAGTTACGCTGCTTTGAAATCAGAGTATTTGAACAAAGCCAAGATGTTGAACTGTTCGGCAGCAGGTGAGGTTGAATAGAAAGCATCATATTCCAGAGGAAAGGGACCAAACCAAAAAGGGAAAAGAAACAGAACATGCTAATCATGGTGAGTTTCATGGACATATACTTTTAGTGAAACAGTGGTCTTATAGACAGGTGATGGTGGACTTGGAAAGCCTAATCTAAAATTGGCAGGAATGTCAATTTGGAAGAAAGTGTGTAGAAAGAAAGAAAATACCTGGTGTAGAAAGCAGATAAAACTTCTAGATTAGGGAACACATGTGATAAAAGAGATTTACAGGACATTGATCTGGTAGTGGCGTGTTGACTAGATTTTAGAATGTAGCAACTAGACCATCAGAAGGCTATCTCCTTCTGAATCCAAATGTCCAATTTCTGCAACACCTAAATCACAGATTTTGCTCTGATCATTTGCAGGATAATGTATCACTTAGAGATTTTAGATCTGTTCGTGACAGATGGCTTCTGCAATATAAAGCACTAATCCTACTTGGTCCAATTTGAATTTGTCATGTAAAGATTTCCTCAGAAAGAGAACAGTTGTTTATTTGCCCAATTTTTATTTCTTCATTGTCTTCCTATCTACCTTTTGGTTCAGTGTTGAGTTAAAACAAGCTCAGCCTTAGCCCAGTGTCTTGGTTGGTTGGAGCACTGTCCTGTACAACGAAAGGTTACAAGTTCTAGCCCCAGTTAGGGCTCATACCTAGGTTGTGGTTCAATTCCCAGTCAGGGCACATATGGAAGGCAACCAATCACAGTTTCTCTCTCCTCTCTCTCTCTCTCTCTCTCTCTCTCTCTCTCTCTCTCTCTCTCTCTCTCTCTCTTCTCCCTCTCTCCCTCCCTCTCATTCTTTTCAGAAAGAAGAAAAATAGAGGGACAGTTAATAAGAAGAACTAAATGGAGATAAAGCTGTAATTGCCAAGAGCATCTAATGAAACTCCTGGGCACCAACCCTCACAGAAACATTTGCCTTCTGCCCCTCCTCCTCTGCCCCCCCCCCCACCCCATCTCCATCCTACAACCTTCCTCCTCTGCCAGAAACCAGTCTTTTCTCTTTTCCTTTCATTTTCTTTTTCTTTTCTTTTCTTTTTTTTCATTTTTTAATGCAGATCCACTTCAACTGTTCAAAGAAGAAAGGAGAGGAGTTCTTTTGGTTGCACACAGGTTGAGGTGACATTTGATTTTTATAGTGAGTACATTTTTCTTGTAGGTTTTTAATTTTGTTGTTGTTGTTGATTTCAGGGAGGAAATGAGAGGAAGAGAGAATATAGAAACATCAATGATGAGAGAGAATTATTGGTTGGCTGCCTCCTGTGTGCCCCTTCCTGGGGATACAGCCCCCAACCCGGGCATGTGCCCTTGACTGGGATCAAACCCCGGACCTTTCAGTCTGCAGGGTGACGCTCTATTTACTCAGCCAAACAGCTAGGGCTTAGTGAGTACATTTTTATAAGTTACACTTCGTGCCTGTGTATCTAACTCATCTATCTAAATATATATTACCCAGTTACCCTTGTATAAGCAGAGCCTTGAGGAATCTTGACTTCAGGGCATATCTGGAATCTTCACAAAAGTTCCTTACTATCATATTTTATCCCTTTCTCCTTTTTCCCTTCCGTTCTTCCCCCCGCTCTGCTCTCCTCACTGTCTTTTCAATCTTCTCCCTTTCATGCAGAAAACCATGAAAAACAAGACAAAATATGGAGACTTTCTGAAGAAATACTGATTCTGAAAGAGGAGACACACTTTCTGAGAAAGGTGGACTTTGTGGGGGAAACCTCCACATAGTAAACTCTTGTTTCTTTGACTTTTATTTTTTTGGCCCATGACCAAAGGATTTTCCTCTTCCCTACATTGGTGGTTCTGAAATTGTTTCACTTTAACCAAGGCACTACTCACCAAGGTTCCAAGAATCATGCTCTCTTCTTGCCTCTCACCAGAACCCCAGCCGGGATGAGCTAACCTCCTCACCAGAACCTTTATCACTCAGGCACGGGTCTGGCCACTGAACACAGCATAGAAACACTGAGATGACCTCCATGTTGGAGAGTTAGAGAAGAGTTTGGATGGAATTTTGTGAACCTGTTCAAGATTCTGTTTTCTTTATTTCTAAAATCAGACATACTCCCATCATTTACAATTTTTTGTTCTCCTCCCTCTCTCTCCCTATCCTCTCTCTTACACACACACTGATTCATTCTTTTTTTTTTTTACAACAAAGAAGTTCTATCTAGTTCCCTGTGTTTTCCTCCATTTTAATTGCATGTAAAAGCCATCTAGTTTATGGCTTGGAAACCATAGGTGAGAATACATGGGACACTTGCACACTGTTTAGACCCAGTTATGATTACTGCATTTCCACAACACCCTAACCCCACTCTGTGGTCAATTTTGTAATAGGAAGTGGGTAACTTTTAATAAATATTATTCAAATTCACCCACTCTGAACTAGTCATCAGTTTACTTGTCAGTCCTCAGCTTTTCAATCACAGGTACTCCTAAAGTAATAATCCTTCATTGCCAATCAATGAGCTTCCTTATAAGAATTTTGACATACACCTGAGTATTAAAATAGAGGAATGGGATACAGTATAGAAACCACCATTTATTTTTGTATGCTAGATATAGTATCAGACACCCACAAGTTTTATTCTTAATCTTATTGTGATGATTTGGAAACAGGAGAGGAGACTGATAGCCAACGTTTTAATGTTTTAAAACATTTGGCTCTATTTGTCCTATAAGCCTGGTGAATATTTATTTCCATATTTTTTTCTAATGCAGTCATATAGTATCTACCTGATATATGAAATAATCTCATTCCCTTTTAGCCTCTTTAGAATTAATTTTTAAAATTAAAATATTTTTTTACTCTTCATGTCTCTGAATGTTTCAGACACATGCCGCTACATCAGACACATTTCACACCCACACTAATCAAAGCACGGAGAAATCATTACTAAAGATATGAGATTGATAGCACTGTCTTTTTAGACAGCGAAAGCAAATACTATACTGCACAGAAGATAATATTCCACCCACACTCCCATCTGTCCTCCTTCTACTTCTCAACGACCCTTAACTGAAATTTTTTATTGATAAGCAAAGAAACCATGACTCAAGATGAGAGAAATTGTTGAAATCTTCTTTACAACAAATCTATTTTTGAGTGTTCATTGAGGAAACAAAAGAAACAAACAAAAAGAATAATAAACGGCAGATGTGGTTACAGAAACTCTGCCCAGGTAAAAAGGCAAGGAGAACAGAAGTCATCTTTCCCTGAAAGCCGTATCGCTTTCCATTAGCAGTAATGTTGCCATTTATTTTTACAAAGCTCATTCACATCAAGGCTCAGCAATGTTTTTCCTGAAAGTGCATTCATTCTTCATTCAAAAAAATATTTCTTTGGCATCTGTGATGGGCCACACAAATTCAAAGCACTGGGAATACAAGATTCCTCTTTTCCTGGAATAGCTTTGTATAATAGAACTTTCTGTAATGATGGAAATGTTCCCCAGCTATGCTGTCCAATATGGTAGCCACTAGCTATGTGTGGCTATTGAGACTTGAAATGAGGTTAACACTGCTTTGAAACTATTTTATAATCTTTAATTTGTTTACATTTATATTTAAATAGCATCATGTGGCTATTAAATTGGACAGTAGTGCACTTTATGGTGAATGTCTGAGTGTGGTGCATGTGTATTGAGGGCAGTAGTGACAGATTTAACCATACATAAATGAATAAGAAATGTCAAAGTGTATTAAAAGCAAAATAGACAATTAAAACCGGCTAATGTGATAAAGCCTGATGGGAGGCTGCATTAGAATGAGAGGTTGTGGAAGGAATCTGACAGAGTAACATTTAAGCTGAGATTGAAATAATAAGAAGGATCCATGCAGAGATCAAGGGATGAACATCCCAAGTAGAGGGAACAGCTAGAGAAAAGCCCTGAGGTGGGAACCAGCAAGGTGTTCTAACACCAAGGACAGAGGGAGAGCAGTGCCAATGGAGGGTAGAGAGCAAGCAGAGGGCAACAGAATTGAAGCTGGAAAGTTTAAGTGCACCTGTATTCGTTTACTATGGCTGCCATAACAAAATACCACAAACTTGATGGCTTGAAATAACATAAATCATATTTTCTCACAGATCTGGAGGCTAGAAGTCTGAAATTAGGTGTCATCAGTTCTTACTTCCTTCAGAGGTTTTAAGAGTTTTTTCCTCATCTCTTCCCAGCTTCTGTTTTTCTTAGCTATAACTGGTATTCCTTGCTTTGTAGCCCTATCACTTCAGTGCCTGCCTTTGTTTTCATATGGCCTTCTTCTTTGTTTAGTAGGATCTCATTTTAATTATATCTGCAAAACCCTATTTCCAAATAGGATCTCTAAATTGGGAGGGAGTCACTATTTATGACCCCCTACAGCATTCATTTTGTAAGACTTTGAAAGCCAGATTAAGGAATTTGGCTTTTACTGTAAATGTGATGAGAACCCATTGGGGAATTTGGAGACAGGAGTGACTAATATGATTTATGTTTCTAAAAATTCATTCTGGCTATAGGGATATTGGATTTTAGAGAAGCGAAGAAGAATGGAGACCAGTAAAGAAACCACCGTGGGATCCCAAACATGAGATAACAGGGCCTTGAATAATACAGTGATGGTGGAAATGGAGGAAGTGAACAAATTTGAGATATGTTTTGGAGGTCTGGGAATGAGGGTAAAAGAAGAATCAGGGAAAATTCCTGGATTTGGGTGTGACTAAAGAGCGGGCTGCCCAACATGGATGGAGATGGAGAGCATTATTCCAAGTGAAATAAGCCACACAGAGAAAGATAAGTATAACATGATCTCATTCATTTGTGGAATATAATGAACAACATAGACTGATGAACAAAAATAGATCCAGAGACAGAGAAACCAATCAGAACATCAAACCTCAGGGAAGGTAGGGAACAGTGGGGGTAAGGAGAAGAGATCAACCAAAGAACTTACATGCATGCATGTAAGTCTAATCAATGGACACAGACAACAGGGGGATGGGGGCATGAATGGTAGGTGGAGGGTAATGGGGGAATAAGGACACATATGTAATACCTTTATCAATAAAGAGATTTTAAAAAATAGTAAGAAAAAAAAGAGTGGGTTGCCATTTATATGCCAGGGCAGAATGGGAATGAGGCAGGTTCTGTTTGGTGATGTTGAGATTGAGATTGAGATTAATGTTGAGATTCAGGCAGTCAAGTTGAGATACCGAATAGGCAACTTCACATACAAATCTACAGTTCTGAGGAGTAGTCAATGGAGGTTTGGATATTCAGATGAAGAAACTAAGGCACAGAGAAGCAAAGGAAATTTCCTCAGGTCACACAGCTAGTAAGTGGCAGAGCTGGGATTGAATTTGAGTTGTCTGGCTTCAGAATCCATGCACTTAATCACTTTGCTATACTACTCATTAGCACTTGAAAGGAACTCTGGATTTTGAAACAGAGAAAGCAGCAATGGGGGCAAGGAAAACATCTGTAGCAGTTGGTCATTATACCTGAATATAAACATAATCCTCATTTATTTACTTAAGTGTGCTTTAAGCTACACTTCAACATCCATGTGTCCATATCTTTAGCCATGTTAAAGGACACAACGCTATGGGAGTCCATGTTTAATGCAAAATATGTTGATTTGTACACTGTCAGGTATTTATTTAGAATAAAAAATTTTATGTACTTTGTAAGAATCAAAACATGTGCAGCTTTATTTCCTGGTAAGGGGAGTTACTACAATCTTTCCTATTGTGTCTGTGTATCCCTGGTTGACTTTCCAGCTAATTAGAACATAAAGAATACACCCAGTGAGAATTCATCAGCATCCTGAACCAGTATTATTATACAAAAAACTTACTTATTTACATCAACTATCAGAATCAAGTAATTAAACTGTATTTGTAGTAACAGTTGATGCAGTACCTTATTATTAACATAGATCAATTTTTAAAATATTTTTATTGATTTCAGAGAAGAAGAGAGAGGGAGAGAGAAGTAGAAACATCAGTGATGAGAGAGAATCATTGGTTAGCTGCCTCCTGCACACACCCCAGCCCCCACTGGGAACTGAGCCTGCAACTTAGGCATGTGCCATGGTTCATAGATCGATCCTCAACCACTGATCCATTCCAGTTGGGTAATGTAGATCAAATTTTTTATTTTTTTATTTTTTTAAATATATTTTATTGATTTTTTTTATAGAGTGGAAGGGAGAGGGATAGAAAGTCAGAAACATCGATGAGAGAGAGACATCGATCAGCTGCCTCTTGCACGCCCCCCACCGGGGATGCGCCCACAGCCAAGGTACATGCCCTTGCCGGAATCGAACCTGGGACCCTTCAGTCCGCAGTCCGACGCTCTATCCACTGAGCCAAACCAGTCTCGGCTAGATCAAATTTTTTAAATGACATCCACAATTAGTGACAAATAGTAAAATACTTAAGGTTACTATTATTGTATTTACTAGTACTATCAAGAGAGAATGTTGCATTGGTAGAAAAATTCCAACTTTTGAGAAGAGAGAAGTAGGAGATTTTAGAAAGATACAGTATGTACTGTAGACTTTTATTTGGGGGCTTTCCTAGCTTGTCAGTTTAAGCAGCCTGGTGTATTGGACAGAAAGCAACAATGGACAGTTGCTAAAAGCACAGATGACTTTGTGCTCTGCCATGTACTAGATGTAGGACAGTACGAAGGTTATTTAACTTCTCTTGCTCCATTCCTTATCTACCTCTAAGAGTTACAGTAGGAATAAAGTGAGATAATACACTGAAAATGCTTAGAGTACTGCCTGGCACACAATAAACACTCAACAAATGTTAACCATTTTCAGATTTCCTCAACCTGCCTGTGGTTCTGGCCTTAGTCTGAAATAATTGTCTAAGTATGAAGTGTCAAATGTATGTTCCATATTTCTAAACTGTCTAGGACTAGATTCTCTTCAGAAGCTCCCCAATATGAAAGGGTCCACCCTACTGCTTCTTATCCCCTCCTTATCTCTGCTCTTGGAAGTTAAATGCTTTCTACAGAAAATCATTCAAAATCCCCATTGTCAACCAGAAAATTCCACTTCTAAAATTTACTAAATTTATTCTAAAAAAAAAAATTGAGAAAATATGTTCAGCCCTGGCCAGGAGGCTGAGTTGGCTGGCAGTGTCACGCTGCACACCAAAGGGTGGCGGGTTCCACTCTGGGTCAGGGCACATACTTGGGTTATATAGGTTTGATCCCTCGTCAAGGTGCATACAGGAGGCAGCCTATTGATGTTTCTCTCTCCCCTCTCTCTCTACCTTCTTCTCACTCTAAAAACCAATAAAAACATATCCTCGGGTGAGGATTAAAAAAAGAATTTATGCTCCTATTTAGCTCTGATCTTGTTAATAACAGTGAAGAAATAAATTCAGAAAAACTTAGTGAACAACAATAGAGGATTGGTTGGATAAATTATGGAGGACCACACACACAAAAGAATTTTAAAGCAACTCTAATAAGAATGTTATATAAAAATAATGAATGACAGAAAAAAAGTTCAAAATATATATTTTTTCAATTTTTAAAAAAACAAGCTACAATGGAGCATGTGCTACATGTTTCTATTTTTTTCAAATATAAATATAAGCATAGAAACCACCTGGAGGATTTTAGTCACCAAATTAGTATATTACCCATTTACTCCTCCCATTAACATTGGAATGGCTACTGGTCTACTAGCAAGTCCAGATAACTGGCCATTCCAGTACGATCTCAGCCTAACCTTCCTCTCGCTGAGCAAAGACTGGGAAGAGAAAGGGACACACTGGTTACAACTAAAAGAAAGGGTAACTAACAGTTTGCACTTTTTTAGTTGTCCCCGTTATACCTTTTAGCTTTGACTTTTTTTTCCCCTCCTGTGGGGTCTCTCCTGTGCCAGTGTCAACAAGTAGCTAAAGGACTCATGGATGACACAGAAGCAAAGAGTTGTTTTCCCTGTGTCAGACTTTGCCCATGCTCACTGTCATGGCTCAGGGCCATTGTCCTAGCCCTGACCTAGACTATTCGAATAACTACTATCATTTAGGAATTTAAAATTGCTCAAATAGTGAATGATCAAACTTATTTTTTCTTTCTTTTATCATTATTGGGAGTATTTTTAAAGAACAAATTATATTCTTAATTATACATGTCTTTTCTACCCTATTAACTGTAATAATCCAGATGGCTTGTTTTAACTTCAGAAATGAAAAAGACTACTATGTGTTAAGGTAATCAATATGTAAGATCACAAAATCTTTTTACAATACATTCAGATGGTCATGCCACAGTTTCAAGTAGAAGATTTGTGATTAACCATAAAAGTTAGTAGTAAAAGTGTCAGCTTCACATATTTTAATGAAGGTGCTAAGATATTGTTCTGATTTTTTAGGTCACTTTTCAGTCCCTGGCATTTGGAAGAAAAAAAGAGCCCTTTTAGCGAACATTAAATTATAATTTTTTCCAAGTTTCAATTTTTCCATCACTTGCAAATGTACACATAAACCAACTAGTAATGGATAAACTATGATCAAACCACATTAATTTGTCAATATTTGACCAACAAAAAAATGGTAATTTCTTATGATATATCCTAATCCTACATAATAAAAGGCTAAGATGCAAATAGACTGAATGGCAGAACTGAACAACTGAAAAACCAGTCACTATGACATATGCTGACCAACAGGGGGCATATGCAGAACATGGTGGGCATTGGCCCCAACAGGATAGTGGAGCAAGTGAGCAAATGAGTGGGGCCGCCAGACCAAGGTGGGGCACTGGTTGCTGTCATTGGGGCGAGCCTCTGGTGGTTACCGAAAATTCTTTGCCCCCACGTGCCGCAATCCCACCCCGTGCTTGCACATGCTGCTGGTGCTGGCCCCGCTTGCACCCACAGCTGTCGCTGGAGCCGCTGCTCCCACCTGCTGCCAGTGCCTGGTGCTGGTCCCAATCACTGAGCTCCATCAGTGGTGCAAGCGGCAGCTACCAGCCCTGATCACCCCACAGGGCTTCTCCACCTTCCCCTGCTCCTGAAGAGTGATCAGGGGCAGCAGCTTTGCTTGCACCTGCTGACAGTGACGCCCGAATTGCACAGCCCTGTCAGCAGGTACAAGTGGGGCCAGCACCATCAGTGTGTGGGAGTGGCTGCAGCCGGAGCTGGGTTGCTGGCAGATAGAGGACCTGGGGCCGAGGCAGGAGGGGCTGGGTTGGGGTGTGGAGGATGGGCTGAGACCTGCCCCTGTGCCTACTGCAGCCTTGCAGCCCACAGTTACTTTCAAGTGCATAAAGTCATGCACTGGGCCCCTAGTACTACAATAAAGGTACATAACCTTTAAAATAAAGCCTCTTAAAATATTTTAAACACTTTTTTACCCAGATATATTTGTTACATAAAACAGGTTTTATTTCTGTTAGTTTATTTTTTAATCTGAAGTTTACTGATGATGTTGTAATCACACTGGTTCAGGCTTACTCTGTTCTAAGGGAACCAGGGACATGGAAGCATTTAGTAAAAGTTATGTAACTTGCTCTGGGAAGTAAACAGGTTAAATGGGCAACTAAGGAAAGAGCCCCAGAGTTGAAATAATCATGTTACCCATCCAATAAATATTAGCTGAATGCATACTATGTGCCAGGAATTATGTGAAGTGCTGAGAACACACCAATGAACAATTTCTCTTTTTGATCCAACTTTTTACTTAATTCTACACAAATTCTCATGAGTATACTTCTTTTTTTTCATGAGTATATTTCTTGTTTACATTTTAGAAGACATTTAGCTCCGGTTTATGTTTTCTCTCACACTGATAAAATGTAACTTCAGTATTTATTATTTTATATATGATTACAACACAAAAATATTATTTTTGTAATAGGTAAGTTTATATTCTTATTAACTATTGCACCCTGTTGCATTTTTTACAATTGTGGTAAAATGCATATAACATAAAATTTACTATTTTAACCATTCTGGTTATATGTTTTTATCACTAAGTGTGTAAGGAAAGTGTTGAATCTATGTGCATTTAATGCTGTAGATATAGTGCATTGGACATGTATATCTGTCTAATGAAGTAACCAAATGTGGGGAAAAGTAGGAAATCAAATCAAGTCCAGTCAACCCTTTGAGAAACTGGCAATCAGAGCATGGTACCAATTTGGCAACAAGTTCTGTCTAGATCAGTATTTCCCAAACATGTTCGATCTCATTATAATGTGGTGATGAAAAGTCAACTGAGATCATAAAATATAGGCATCTGGTTTCAAAGAATATTCAATTGCTGTTAAATGTAATAAAAATTTTACCTATATCTCAAGTATGCATAATATAGACTGAAGATTATGGAATAGTTTATATGCATTAGTGTTTAGATTAGGTTGGTAAGGTGGTCAGATCTGATTCTGCATTTACTAACAAACTGAGCACTAGTCAATTATCCTTCAGGTGACATATGCAAATTCCTTTTCTCTAAGAATTAATTGCCCACTGTTTCTTAAAGACAGACTTTTGCATAATAAGAGCAGCAGAAATGTGCTTATATTTTTCTTACGTATAGTTTTGAAATATACTTTTGAAGAAAGTATTTCAAACATCAGGTTTGGGGATTTTTGTGTGTGTTTGTTTTGTTTTTGCTGAACCTATTATGCTAAGGCAATTTGGAAACACTGTTCTATAAGCCATGCAAAACTATAAGGGATTAATAAAAACAGTTTGGGCCAGATGTGACACCTCAATTAATTTTTAAAGGTTTTATGAACATTGAGAATATCTTCCAATTTATGTGCTATAGGTGATCTCCTCCACTTTTAAAAAATCAGATATTAAATAGAAAGCTAAGATACCAATTAATTAAGGGGTTCCTTCTTTAGACTGTAAATTCTGGGAATAAAGAGAGAATTGATTCCTTGTTTATATTCCTAAAGCGCCCAGCATAGTACTTTGCATCTAGCAGACATTTAATAACTATCTGTGGAAAAGGGATAATGTGGCCTCCTCAGACACCCCTGCATTCAAATCTAACTATATTTTACAGCTAAGCAGCAATGGGCAAGTTTGTTAATGTCGTCCTTTGTTCATTCTGTATTATACAATAGTGATAATGTGTTCCACAATTGCTATGAAAATTAAGTGAGATAATAAATATAATGTGTCCAGTACAAAGTATAGGCACACAACAGAGATCCAATGACTGTTAGGTCTCTTCTCTTATTTTATATATTCCTCATATCAGAGTTAATCCTAGGAAAAATTATTCTTTCCATACTACTCAAAGACATTTCCACTTGTGGTGGGTTACTTTAGGGTAAGATACAATTCCCTCAGGTTTGAGTTCCCTCTTTTGTCATTAAAAATACTTGCTGAAAAAGTTGGTGACCTTTGAAGGTTTCCTCATCTCAGGAATTCTTTTAGCTCATCAGTCCCCTCCTCTCCTCCAACCAAATTTCAGCTTAACCTGATAAACTAGGCATATTGCCCAAGGCTTCCAAAGGCAATTTTCTGGGCATTGCAATTAGTTGCCCTAGGCAAAACTGCACAATAGGCAAAGCTTTCCTCCTTCCTCTCCTGCAGTACCCACCCCCATGCCTGCAGGGTTCCTCAACTGTCTTCAGCCTGCCAGAGTTCTCACACCCACCTATGATTTTGTCTTCAACTCAAGCCGCAAACTCTAAAATTTCCCCTTGTTTCCCCCTATATAATTTTTTATTCTCTCTTTGAGGTTAATATCAGTTAGGTTATACAAGGTAATCTGATTTAAATTTTTCTGACTGACACCTACATTTTAAAAAAACAGTATGTAAGGATAAGTAGTATAATATTTATGGGAAATATTTCCGAACCTTTTAAGATGAACCCATTAAGATTCCCTTTGCTCACTCTGGGATAACAGATCATGTGATACTTTTATTTCTTCAGAAGAATAGAGATCAAAAGAAGGAACTTTCACTGTTCTCAACAGCATGGATGAAACTGAAGAGTATTATGCTAAGCGAAATAAGCCAATAAGAGAAAGTCAAGTATCACATGATCTCACTCATTTGTGGAATCTAATAAACAAAATAAACTGAGGAACAAAATAGATCCAGAGACTTAGAAGCATGAAACAGACTGAAGAATTTCAGAGGGAAGGTGGGAGTGGGGAGAGATTAACCAATTAAATGGACATAGACAATAGTGTGGTAAAGGCCTGGAAGGGGCGAGGATGGGATGGAGGGAGTCCATGCTAAAACAAAGGGGACATATGTAATACTTTCAACAATAAAGATAAATTTTTAAAAAAGAATAGAGATAATTTCTTATGCCATTGCTTCTAAAATATTGCCAATCCTTGTGATAAATTAATCAATGCCAGTAGAGTTCTCAGGTAACCTGCAAGTTTGGGGTTTGTTTGTTTTTTTCATATTACTCCTTTAATCTGCCTCACTGTCCTTCATATATACAAAACTGGTGGCCCAGAATATCTACGGGGCCCTGGATATGTTTTGTTTTCCCAATTCACTGGGTCTGTAATAGGTAATGAAGCACATATTATTCTTACCCAGCAACACAGGCAGCTTAGTGCCCACTGTTATATCGGTCTTCTTCACATATTTAAGTTAATTGTACAAGATACATGAGTTTGTAAAACACTATTTATCCTTCAAGAGCTTCCCCTTATCCAAAAGTCATCTTTTTATATGAAGATTTGAATACCCAATCCTTTGCAGACTTACAGCAGGTTAGTTGCTAGATGCATTAAACATAAGCACCTAGTCCTTACATGGGGGTTTCAAATAGAATAGTTTACTGCAAACATAACCCAATAGATAAAGTCCTAAGGTGATTTCAGACTGTGGAATCCAGGAAGTAGGTATTTTGAAGCTGATTGGGCTTTTCTGTGCTCTTAAATGATGCGATATAGGATGCTAACTCCTTTCATGTCTACGACTGTCTAGCACAGTGGTTGGCAAACTGCAGCTCACGAGCCACATGTGGTTTGTCACTGTTGAATAATGAGTTTGCCAACCACTGGATAGGGGCTTAACCACAAGGAACAACAACAACCTGTAATTATTGGAATCAAGAGTCTAGGACTAGCACAATCTTATACCTTATAGTGGCTCTGGAGGTAGCACATACCCTTATATCCTATATACACAGTGTCAGTATATGGTAGGCATTTAGACAGACATGAGCAGAGCAAGGACAATGTACCAGGTACAACTCACCAGGGTGGAAACCTCACATGCCTAGCAATGAACAATTGTAGGGTGGGACTTTATTCCCAGGGTGGCCTTTCCTCCCTAGCATATATTAGGGACACGTTTGGAATACATGACTTTTTCTTCCTAAAGATAACATCTGGGCTCCAGGCCCAGAAAAGCAACAAAACCGGACAAGCAATATCATGGCTGACCTCACAACCACTGCATTGGATAATGACTCCCTGGCACCCACCAATCAATCAGTGGAGACCTAGGCCCTGAAAGGACACATCTGGAAAGCTGAATATTCTATCAAGATCCTCTCCTGGGACCTCCCCTAAGATTTCCACCCTAAAAACCCTTAGGAAGAGGGTCCAGTGCACTCTCCCTTCCCTGAATACCAGTCTTACCCCTCTTTTTCTCCCTCCCCCAGACTCTTCTTTATCTTCCTCACTTCTAAGCTCCAAGGGCCCTTCCTTCAACTATAACTTGTTTCCTAAGCTTATTTCTTCTATGAAATACTTCTGTGATTTTCTAAATAAATGTTATCTTATAGCTTGAGTCTTGGCTCTGAATTTTTTACTAGCCAGAACTCAAATACCAACCAAGGTTGGTGACGCCAGTCAGGTCTAGCCCCACTCGCCTAACACCTGGTCACCTGGTGCCATTCCTACCTCTGCCAACAAATATTTTAAAAAATTTCATTTGCATTAGGCAACATCATTCCCCTCTCTGCCTCCCCACTCACATGTAAACTGAGACTATTTGGACCATCTGCACTACTTTGTTGCCTTTTCTTTCATCTGAGCAAAATAAACAAAAGCACATCCGGCTCTCAATTCCTTCCACTGCCATGACTCTCCCAAGAGGGTGAACATAATAATGACAGTAATCACTGTTCTAAGAAAAGGCATAAATATAGTGTCCTGGAGCTTTGCTATAGGCCTACCATATAAGAACCATTCTCCTGGTATTTTTGGTAACTGAACCTCCTTAAACTGTAGGTCAAAAGGAGATAATATTATTCTAAAACTTATTCCTTTGCAAACAGTATAATGGCAAAATTCCAGCATAATAATACTGACATTTACATAATGCTCTTTTTCACTGGCATTCATAGTGCTTTGCAAAATTTCTTATGCATTTTCTCAATATTAGATAAGAAGAGGGGGAGGTGATTGATTCTAGATGGCAAAAGAGGGATAGGCAAAGCTTGAATCAAAAAGAAAAAACGAAAGAAAAATAATTGAAGTGTGAAACAGAAAGCTTGACAGTGAATTCCTAATTCTGAACCTACTGTTTTCTACATGATCCTTCTGATAGATAGCAAAGGGTTTTTTTCTTCTCTCGAGTCTGCTATTCAATAATACCAAGTGAACACTGGAATGAAAAAGAACATTAAAATGGCCCTTAGAATTGGACACAGATGAGAGAAAGGTTTAGAAGGCAGAGTTTATTAAAAATGGGTTCCTAATAAGCCTATTTTTTAAAATTAAGAACCAATAGCAAGTCAAAATTAGGGGAAATATTAAATACCCAGAAAATGAGCTGCATCTTTGTGCTCCCTAATGATAAAAGATACAGGCAATTGTTAGCTCACAAAAGACCAGACAATCCTTAAATAACCTGGAGGTAAGCAGAATAAATTATAATTCATCTGATAAATTTCTCAAAAAAAAAAATATATATATATATATTTCCAGCCTGGGCTCACTAGGGATTTTTCAGAGTACTAGATTTAGAAGAGGGGAAAAAAAGGTTCTTGAAATAGAAAAGGAGGTGGGGGAGTAATATAAAGAGTGATTTTAAAATCTGAGTCTGATTTTTTTTTAAGCTGTAAAAAGAACTAGTGATGTAATAATAACCCCAGGGATTTAAAAAGAGTTCCCTCAAATATATCCAGGGGATGAAAAACACTGGAAAGAAAATAAGACCATTAATAAACGACGAATGAGATGAAATGAGATTTTGAAATAGTTGGGCTACTGAACTGATTTATTTATTTTTTTAGTTCAAATACATATTTTAACAAGAAAAACAAAAAAGGGGCTAAGAATAGAGAACAAAGAGGACTGGTCAGCAGAATGCTGATAAATAGCAAGCAAGGGAATTCAGTTCTTGCAAAAAAAAGAAGGATTTTCCAAATCAGCAAACTTGGTTGATATGCCTTTTACTAGGGATAAGAAAGAACTGAGTCATTTATATTCTGAACCACATTTTCTCTTGTACCTTTATCCAGCCAGAATGATCAAACCATATTTCAAACCATATTATGGACTCTAGGAGTTACTTTGACTTCATGCAAATCACTTGCATTGCATTCTCACTCTTAAAATCCTCAGATAATCTCACATGCTTTTTAAAATATATTTTTATTGATTTTTCAAAGAGGAAGAGAGAGGGACAGGGAGAGGGAGACACAAACATCAATTATGAGAGTGAATCATTAACTGGCTGCCTTCTGCATGCCCCACACTGGGGACCAAGCTCACAATCTGGGCATGTGCCCTGACCAGGAATCGAACCGTGACCTGCTCAACCACTGAGCCACGCCAGCTGGGCTCACGTGCTTTTAACAAACATTAATTACCCACTACACTAGGTACCATGAATACAAAGACTGAATTATTAACAGTTTTCCTAAGTCATACAGGTTACCTTAGGCCTCTCAGTTTTGGTTCAGAACCCACCTGCCTTTCAACATGTACACATAGGTACACAGGCACACATATGTATACAGGCAGACACACACAGAGAATATTTACTACAAGTATACAAGTTAATACATTTTTCCTTGATATGACATTTATCTATACATAATTATTTCTGAGTTGAGAACCTAGAAACTATATTCCTATGACATTGAACAAGCCAATCGTATCCCTGCAGTTCCCAGAAAAGTCAATCAACATTCTCCTAAAAAAATTAAGTTTAAACTGAAAAAGTAATTAATGTATATGGTTAACATTTCTCATTTTCAGAAGAATGGATACACCATTAAAAGTATCGTAAGCATTCCTCTATCCTAAATCATCAGTCCCTTTCCCCAGAAGTGATCACTATTAATTTACCTAATGTTTCATATACTTTTCCTATAAGTTCATGAATATCTTTTTTTTAAAATCAACAAGAACTAATTTTAAAACCTGTTCTGTAGTTTTCCTTTTTTTAAAACTTAATGCTATTATCTTGGGCAGCTTTCCATATCAGCGCATGGAGATCTTTATAATAGCTGCATAAAAATAGCTACATAATGTAGTATTTTATTGAACAAATTACTATAATTTACTTAGCAAATCTCCTATATTGCACAAATGTATTGCTTCCTCTCTTATATTATTACAACACACTATGTCATTTATACGTCTATAAAAAGGAAGTAATAATACACTTTTATGCAGAGTTAATGCAAAAACTAAGTGAGAGGATCTACGTGACAGTATTTAAAATGCCTAGCACATGTTATGTATTTTCAGCATGTGTTAACTAAATGAATGAATTGAATGAGTGAGCAAAGGAACCAACTCCCCTTCTGATTTTCTTTCCTGTCCAAGGACAGTCTCCATCCAGTAGAATAAGAGCCTCATGAAAGTAGGGATCAATCTTATCTGTCTTCTTTCACAGCTGATTCCCTAGAGCAGTGGTTGGCAAACTGTGAGCCGCAGTTTGCAGACCACTGCTAGAGCATAGAACAAACAGTACCTGCTTATAATAAATGTTTGAATAATTAATTGATTAATAAATGAATAAATACCAGTAGTCATCAGACTTACTTTTCTCTGACCAACAGTTTTAATTTCAAGGTAAAAGGGCCTGTTTAAGATGAAAGAGCGCACAACCTTCTTTCAAGTGAGATTATTTGATTCTGAGAAAAGTTAAAAAGCAAGGCCACTCCCAGATGGATGTTAGGCCCTGGCAACTTAACCTGTCCTGCCTGCCCCAAATAATCTCTCTTGAAAGGAGGCTGCACCGTCAGCAACTTTCATAAGCCTCTTGGGATCACATTATAGGCAGGGTTTTTTTTAAAAGTGATCTTAATTACATTCAGAAAAGAAGAATAAGGTGCTATGCCTATATGACCCTGCCTTCAAGTACAAGGTCCTGGGTGGCTGCCCTAGTTGTCTACCTAAGGGATGAGCCTGTTAAAAACAGCCAAAGTTTATGAATTAATCACTATTTCAAATACAGGTCAAAGTATTATAGGCACCTCTCACCCACACTAGAGAGGTATTACCAGGCAGGGCCGCCCAGAGTCAGTGGAAGAAGGCTGTCCCCAATCTCAATCCTTGTCTTCTCATATAAATGAGTTTATATGAGTGAACTTAACTGCATTGTGAAAAGCCAAGTTACCAAAGCAATCAAAGCATGCACCTTTATTGAAAAGGCAAAGCAAGCAAACTTATATAACTGGCTTATGAAGCGCAAATGAGCTCTCAGCTAATTTGAAGAGCAAGGTGGGTGGAGGTCTGAGGCGCTAAATATACCCTCCTGTCTATAGGCTTCAAAATTCCTCCGCTGTTTTGGTGCAGATTAATTCTCAAGGTCCCTTTTTTACTTTGTTGTGGCTTTTCTAGAATTCATGAAAAGCACCTGGCAACTTTATCTTGCCAAACCTTGAGACTGCTGGTTTCTCTGTTTAGGGAGTAAAACACCTCTTTTTTCCTTTCCCTTTCCCCCTCCCTTTCTGTATTCTCTCCTTAGGGAGGTTTTTTGTTTGTTTGTTTTTGTTTTTGTTTTGTTTTGTTTTGTTTTTACCATTTGCTTTGTTTCCTTAACTGGGGAAGATAATGGGTTATTAGTTACAAGTTGGCTGCAAATTGCTCACATTATTTGGCTTTAACTTTCCTGTCTCAGTTTCCCATTCCTCCTGCACTGGAATCCTATAATATTATATCCTATAATATCTGCACCTGCAAGATAAACATCATTGTGTTTGGAGCTTGGCCCTGCTCAGCCCTGCAGTTATGCCTGTACTTTCTTCTTCTCCCAACCCTTACCCTGTCTGCCTAACCCTGTTTCTAACTTCTCTCCAAAATACAGTTAAGGATTTCTTTATAATTATATTACACTCGATAGCATTACTTTTTTTTTAATTTGGAAAGAATTGGAATTAGAGAAATGTCTCTTAACCCTGGGTACGCATGGGAATATGGGAATATATTCCATATGGAAATGTCATTTATCCTGTGTGTAACCATAATTGACAACCACTGAGCCACATTAGGGCTTTTCAAATTACACAAGAAAGTTGGTCAGATTTCTAGAGCATGTACCTGCAAGTCTGTGACAACTAAGTTTGGGGATGATGGTATAGCTTAAATAGATTATGTTGGGCATCACTTGCCTTACTCTCAACTTGTTCTCATACTCAAAGATCCACTGTTGGAAAGTCACAAACTAATGTACATTAATAAAAGAGAAACAAGCACATTAACCATCACTCTGCTACACCCACAAGCCATGCCCAGCAGCCAATCAGGAGTGAATATGCAAATTAACTCAGCCAAGATGGTGGCCAGCCACATAGCTGGAGCAAGCAGGAGGCTTGGGTTGCCCCAGCAATGGAGGAAGCCAAGCCTCCCGCCCACCCTGGCTGGCCCTGGCCTCCACTTAAGACTACAAATTTCAATTATAGAAGATACATAAATTCCAACAAAAATGGCAGTGGCCACGGAACTGGAGCTGAGCAGGAGGCTTGGGCTGCCCACAGAGATGGAGGAAGCCAAGCTTCCCGCTCTGGCCAACCCTGGCCTCCACTAAAGGCTACCAAGTTTCAATTATAAAAGATAATTAAATCCTAGATGCTTGCTTCCAGCTGGCCCTGGCCTCCACTCAGGGCTGGAAAAAAAAAGCTGGGGGGAAAAATGAGGGGCTGGGACCTTGAGTTGCTGGGAGGTGATCAGGCCAAAATGGGACAGCAGAGTCTGTTGGGGGTAAGCAGACCAACAAGGGGGCCAGTTGGGAGTCAGCAGACTGACACAGGGGGCAGTTGGTGATCTGGCTGGCAGGGAGGCATTTGGGGGTGAGCAGGCCAGTGGCAGGGGACAGTTGGGGGCGAGCAGGCTAGATGGTAGAGTGGTTAGGGGAAATCAGACAGGCAGGCAGGCAGGCAGGTGAGTGGCTGTAGCCAGCAGTCCCAGATTGTGAGAGGGATGTCTGACTGCTGGCTTAGGTCCAATCCCTGTAAACCAGCAGTAGGACATCCTTTGAGGGGTCCCAGATTGGAGAGTGTGCAGGCTGGGCTGAGGAATACCCCCCCTTCTATGCACGAATTTCATGCACCAGGCCACTAGTAATTAGTATAATACTCTCCTTATTCTTTACTAGAGGCCAGGTGCATGAAATTTGTGCATAGGAGTGGGGCGGGGGAGGAGGGTGTCCCTCAGCCCAGCCTGCACCCTCTCCAATCTGGGACCCCTCAAGGGATGTCCGACTGCCCATTTAGGCCTGATCCTCTAGGATCAGGCCTAAATGGGCAGTCGGACATCTTTCTCACAATTCAGGACTGCTAGGTCCAAACTACTCACCTGCCTGCTTCCCTGATTGCCCCTAACTGCTTCTGCCTGCCAGCCTGATCACCCCCTGACCACTACCCTGCCAGCATAATTGATGTCTAACTGCTCCCCTGCCAGCATGTTTGCCCCCAACTTCCCTCCTCTGCCAGCCTAGTCACCCCAAACTGCCCTCCCCTGCAGGCTTGATCTCCCCCCACTGTCCTCCCTTGCAGGCCTGGAACCTCCCACTGTCCTCCCCTACTGGCCATCTTGTGTCCACATGGGGACAGGATCTTTGACCACATGGGGGCAGCCCTCTTGTGTGTTGAAGTGATGGTCAATCTGCGTATTACTCTTTTATTAGATAGGATAGAGGCCTGGTGCATGGGTGGGGACTGGCTGGTTTGCCCTGAAGGGTGTCCTGGATCAGGGTGGGGGTTCCCTTGGGGTGTGGGGCAGCCTGGGAGAGGGGCCTATGGTGATTTGCAGCTGGCCATACCCCCCCAATGACCCAAGTGGAGGCTCTGGAATCTGGGATTTATGTTCTACAACTGAAACTTTGTAGCCTTGAGCAGAGCCAAGCCTTCTGCTCATCTGTGGCGACAGCCATTTCTGTTTGAAACTTTGTAGCCTAGAGTGGAGGCCTAGGCTAGGGCTGCAGAAGTTTGACTTCCTCCATCGCCCAGGCAACTCTAGCCTCTGCTCTCTCCAGCTCCATGGCTGCCACGATTTCTTTTGGGATTATGTATCTTCTATAATTGAAACTTTGTAGCATTGAGTAAAGGCCTAGGCTGGCAATGGCAGGCGGAAAGCTTGGCTTCCTCCATTGCCAGGGAAACCCAAGCCTCCCTCCTGCTCTCAATGGTGGCAGCCATCTTGGTTGAGGTTTATTGCATAATTTGCTCCTGATTGGCTGGTGGATGTGGCTGTGAGTGTGGCTTGATTGGAGGTATGGTCAATTTGCTTATTATTCTTTTATTAGCTAGGATTCCTTGAGTGGAGAAATACACATTTCATAATGGAGAATGCATTCTGAATGCAGAGCAAGAATCTTTTTTTAATATTTTTTATTGGTTTCAGGGAGGAAGGGAAAGGGATAAATTTAGAAACATTGATGAGAGAGAAACATCCATCAGCTGCCTCCTGCACACCCCCTAATGGGATTTGTCTGAAACCAAGTACATGCCCTTGACCGGAATCAAACCTGGAACCCTTCAGTCCATAGGCCAATGCTCTATCACTGAACCAAACTGGTTAGGGCAGAGCAAGAATCTTTTAAGTCCCCTTCTGATTGTTGTACCTCTCAGTAGCCTAACACAGATGGCAGCTGTTCCCAAAAATATTCACTCTCAACTTTCAACTTCTCCCAAATTCTACCCAACACCCAGGCAATGGGGTCTATCTCTCTCCTTACCCAGATCCTAAAGACATTATCACTCATCTGCTTTGTTCCTTACTCACTGGGTGAATTCTTTGGGGGCATTGTTTTTTGTCTAGACTTTACTGCTGATTGAGGAAGATAACCTTTACAATCAGAACTATACCCAAGTAACTTGAAGGACTTTTATTTGTTCTGTTTTTAATGTTATATTATTTTTTCTGAACATAGATGTTTTAATATTTTTGCACTTTTCCTCTGTAATGTCTAGTTCTTAAATAAGCATTTGTTGATTTTATAAGAAAAAGGTTTGAATTTTTTTCTATATGCTCATTAGAGAAGTTTTTAAGAGAGGAAAAATATAATTAGTAAAAATATTTTACTTTTAGTTCATTTTCTTCCACTTTTCTAAACACACACACACACAGAGAGAGAGAGAGAGAGAGAGAGAGAGAGAGAGAGAGAGAGAGAGAGAGGTTATACTGTTCTGTATTCTTTTTTATCAAATACTAGAGGCCTGATGTAAGAAAATTATGCATTGATAGGGTCTCTAGGCCTGGCCAGCAATCAGGGCTGATGGGGGCCTTCTGGCTGCTGGCCTGGGCCTTCCTTCATTCCGCACTTCCCCCTGGTGGTCAACACATGTCATAGCAAGCAATCAAACTCCTGGTCTCTCGTTTGAACTCCTTAGGGGACACTTTTCATATTAGCCATATATATATATATATATATATATTAGAAGCCCAGTGCACGAAATTCGTGCATGGGGGGGGGGGAATGTCCCTTAGCCCAACCTGCATCCTTTCCAATCGGGACCCCTCAAGCGATATGTGACTGCCCATTTAGGCCCGATCCCTGTAGGATCGGGCCTAAACGGGCAGTCGGACATCCTTCTCAAAATCCAGGACTGCTGGCTTCAAACTGCTCACCTGCTTGTCTCCCTGATTGCCCCTAACCGCTTCTGCCTGCCAGCCTGTTCACACCCTAACCACTACCCTGTCAGCCTAATTGATGTTTAACTGCTCCCTGACAGCCTGTTTGCCCCCAACTTCTCTCCTCTGCCAGCCTGGTCACCCCTAACTGCCCTCCCCTGCAGGCTTGATTGCCCCCAACTGCCCTCCTCTGCTGGCCTTATCACCCACAACTGCCCTCCCTTGCAGGGTCTGGAACCTCCCAACAGCCCTCCCCTGCTGGCCATCTTTTGGTGGCCATCTTGTGTCCACATGGGGGCAGGATCTTTGACCACATGGGGCAGCCATCTTGTGTGTTGGTGTGATGGTCAATCTGCACCATTAGATAGGCTAGAAGCCTGGTGCATGGGTGGGGCCAGCTACTTTGCCCTGAACAGTGTCCAGGATCAGGGTGGATGTTCCCTTAGGGTATGGGATGGCCTGGGTGAGGGTGGGGGTTTTCTTGGGGTCTGGGGTGGCCTGGGCCAGAGGCCTGTGGAGGTTTGTAGGCCAGCCACGCCCCCCAGCCATCCAAGCAGAAGCCCTGGGATCTGAGATTAATTTATGTCTACAATTGAATATTTGTAGCCTGGAGCAGAGGCCTAGGCCAGCAACGGCAGGCTGAAAACTTGACTTTCTCCATTGCTAGGGAAACCCAAGCCTCTGTTCTCTCCAGCTCAATGGCTGCCCCATTTCTATGTCTTTTATAATTGAAACTTTGTAGCATTGAGTGGAGGCCTAGGGAGACAGAAAGCTTGGCTTCCTCTGTTACCGGGGAAACCCAAGCCTTCCTCCTGCTCTCAGTGGTGGCAGCCATCTTGGTTGGGGTTTATTTGCATAATCTGCTCCTGATTGTCTGGTGGGTGTGGCTGTGGGCATGGCTTGTGAGTGTAGCGAAGGTACAGTCAAATTTGCATATTACTCTTTTATTAGATAGGATAGATTGTATTTTGAGAATTTTCTCTGTGTATTAAATAACTTTAAAAATATTATTGTAATGGCTTCATTGCATTCCATTGGATGGATATATTGTAATTTGTTTATACATTCCCCAGTTGTTCAAAATTCAGATTGTTTCATTAGTTTTAGTATTCATACTTCCTTAGAAAATGGACCATTAAAAATAGAATTCCTGAGCTAAATACTATAAACATTTCTTGAAATTTTATGAAAAATTTCAACTGTACCCAAATAAGAGAGAGCAGAATAATAAACTTTCCCATGAATATCACCTATAGTCAACATTTATCAAAAATGTTCAACATCTTTATTTTTAAAGTCATTGATTCAGAATATATCATCTAATTGCTTCCCAGAAATGTACCAATTTTCACTTTCACCAGCACTTTGAAGCTGTTTCAAACCTATTGCATTATCCTATGAGGTCAGTCCAGATCCTTTGAGATTTTATTTTCATCCTACAATCCAGTGTCTACTTTCCAAGATTGTCTGCCTATCTTTAATTAAGTAGAGATCAGACTTTAAGTGACAGTCCTCAGCCTCGGGAGGACGATGTGGGCAGCAGTTCCCTCTCTATGAGTGTCCTTGATGTACTCAGGGGGCCAAGCCCATTACTCATCTCAACTTACTGTGAGTAATGATGACTGAAGATTGCTGGCAGCTTGTAATCTCATGCTAAGAGTTTCCATATGTCATTTTTCTTCAAGTTCTGCATCAGGTTTTGCTGAATAGACTGAAATTTAGAATACGTAATTAAATACGGCTTTTTATATGCATAATCAAAACTAGGTTGGTCTTTTTATAGAGAAATTGAATATTGCACCGGATTAATATTTTTATTTCAGGCTAGATGTTCATAAGCAAATAATAATTATTGTTGTTGTTGTATAATACTATAATGGTTCTGTGGTATATTGGAAATATCACTAAGATAGGAATAAAGAGTCAAAGTATAGACTTGACTCTTCTATTAACCAGTTGCATAATATTAGGGTAGTTTTAAAATCATTCTAGATTTTATTTTGTTCTTCTTATATTTACTAAAATCCCTTTAGGTGCTAAAATTCCACAACTTAAAAGTGTCTGAATATACTTTATTATCCGTTTTCTATTATAAATACACTTTAAAAGATGATAGATAGCATAGTAATTGTTATTACAGTACCTGTAGGAGAAAAGTAAGTCACCCAGTTGTGTGCTAGTGATAAATGGTTAACAACCAGCTCACTGGGGAAAAAGCCCTGGTATGTATCATTGCCCTAGTCCCATAGTGTAAATACACTCAACCATAGGTGATCGAAAGCTACCATCTTGAAGCCACTAAAAGAAGAATTGAGATGAGAGAAGCGCACTCCTCCCACAGCCAGTGTGAGCAGGCTCGGGCATATCATTGGCATGGTGTTCCAGGTAGAATGTGTTAAACTGCAAGTAATAGAAAACCATGCTATCGGTGGCTTAAACAATAAAGGCATTTATTTTTTTCAGGTATCAAAAAGTCTGGAGGCAGGTGGTTCAAAGGTTATTTCAGCAGGTCCACCACATTAGGGTGTTGTGTTAGTTTCTTTATCATAATCTTGACCATCCACCTCACCGTTGCAAAATGGCTACAGTAAATACCTCCAAGCTTTCTATTATTTTAAGACAATATGCAAAGTAGAAAATAAAAGGTAGAGGGTAAATAGACGTTTTCCTTGTGTTTTTTCTTTTTCTTTCTTCTCTTGTTAGAAAAAATTTTGCCCAGAAACCCCAGCAGTCTTCCCTTTAGGTTTCAAAAGTCAGGACTGAATTACATGGCCATGCTTAGACTTATCACTGGTAAAGAGGATCTGAATTGTCACAATTGGTTCAGACCAATTGTGATTCCAACCCTGGAACCGAACACAAGAAAGAAAGAGGAAGTAGCATTGATATAGGCAAATGATGGTATCTGCTATACCAAAAAGGTTTCAAGCTGAAAAATGCTGATGTTTTCAACGATTAATTTTAGTTCAGTTTATTGATGATTGAAACTGTTCAATGGGCAAGACAAAATAATTTATCTGTTTATCTTTCATCATGATTACATACCGAAGAGTGACTTTATAGAGCACTTCTCAGACAGTTATTAAAACACTTAACCTTTTAAAATTTTTTATGTTCTTGAGGAAGTAGTATTTTAAAATGTCAATCCATATTATAACATAACTTCCAAAGAAATTTTACTCAATTAATGTAAATCAAGCTTCGTGACCAATTAGCCCTTAGCAAATTAAAATATTTAGTCACAGCCTAATTCAAGACTTTTATTGTTATGATAAGTTGCTATTAATAGATTCATTTTGTTTATTAGTACATGCTGCTTGGTTAATAGATTAATTTATAATACATGTACCCAAGTAATAACACTTCATCTATTTAAAATTATTCTGTAGTTCAGAAATAATGTTTTACTTGATGCCTCATTTTATAACATTCAGATATGCACCACAGTGCATCCAAACCAAAATTGGAAAAGGGATCTGATTTGGTATATAAACCAAGTGTCTGAATAAAAATTTTTTGTGCATGGATAAGAGCAGCTTATAAAGCCAGAAGATTCTCAACTTCATCACCCAGAGCTACACATCCTTTAAGAATACAATCCCTGTTCAGACTTTTCTTCTCTATATTTTCCTAATTGTCCTTTATATTCCTTTAATTATTTATTTGCAAATACAAATGAAAAACATGCTGCGGTGCAGAAGAAAGGCTTAGTAATATAACAAATATCTCTTATTTTTAGTATTTGATCATTGAAGCATTATAGGTGACAAGGTTTCATAATTTGGCAATTACTTTTATTTTAGAGTGCATAAGTTTATACATTGTTATTATTAAATGTAAAAAAATTACAGTAGAGGAATGTTTTAGGTTGTCTCATTTTTTTCAATTGAGGTAGCTTATGAGCCTATATAAACAGCTAATCCATAATTAGAGAATTCTCTACTCAGTTTAGACTACTGAGCCTACTTCTGATTCTGGCTATGCAATATGACCAGATTGTCTAATTTAAGATGCATCATATATCCCCTCATTCTTTATAAATTTTAGATTTTTCTATGTAATATTTTTATGTTCCATAATAGCTAACAATAGATGTCAAAAATATATATTGTTTGGGATTTTGGTTTTCATTTTATTTTGAAAAAGTGTTACCCTGTCTTCAATTTTTTGACATACTGAATCTAAATTTATCAATTTAGGAAATGAGATGAAATTGATATTTTATATAATTTTAGTAAAACACTGCTTGAATTATATGGATTTAAATGCCTTCTTTAAAAATAATTATTTCAATACAAGAAAAAGAAAAACTTAGCACAGAAAAAGAAAAGGTTTGATGTGTGTTTCCAAAATGTCAGTCTGCAAGCCAAAAGAAACCCACAGATATGTTATTGGGTCCATGCAGCATTTAAAGTCAAGAGTTTGACCGTGAGGGCCTGGCTCAGTGGTTGAGCGTCAACCTATGAACCAGGAGGTCATAGTTCGATTCCTGTTCAGGGCATAGGCCTCGATTGCTGACCTGATTCCCAGTGTGAGGCCTACAGGAGGCAGCCGATCAATGACTCTCTCTCATCATTGACATTTCTCTCTCTCTCTCCCTCTCTCTTCCTCTCTGAAATCAATTAAATTATATATCTATATATCTATATCTATATCTATATCTATATCTATATCTATATCTATATCTATATCTGTATCTGTATATGGTCAAGAGTTTGGCCCAGCTGGTGTTGCTCAGTGATTGAGTGCCAATCCATGCACCAAGAGGCCACTGTTTTGAGTCCTGGTCAGGGCATATGCCTGGGTTGCAGACTTGATACCCAGTAGGGGGCGTGCAGGAGGAGCTTGATGTTTTTATATCTTTCTCCCTCTCCCTTTTTCTCCAAAAGTCAATAAAAACATATTTAAAAAATAAAAGTCAAGAGTTTGGATGATATTGCCAGTGCAGCCACCATCATAAGAAGCAGCTTCCCAGTGAGGTACTATCTCGAGGCAGCTGTTATCACTATGATGAGCTACCCAGCCAGGCACTATTGTGAATGGCAGCCAATATTGAGACAGACAGACACTATCCAGAAAGTCTTATACTTCTCTGAAAAGGTTCTGAGTTTATTTATTAAAATAACAAAAAAGACAAAATTATTTTAAAAAATCAGGACAAGCCCTAGCCGGTTTGGCTCAGTGGATAGCGTGTCGGCCTGGGGACTCAAGGGTCCCAGGTTTGATTCCAGTCAAGGGCATGTACCTTGGTTACGGGCACATACTCAGTAGGAATTGTGCAGGAGGCAGCTGATAGATGTTTCTCTTTCATCGATGTTTCTAACTCTCTATACCTCTCCCTTCCTCTCTGTAAAAAATCAATAAAACATATTTTTTTAAAAAAATCAGGATGAAGAAAAATATTAACTATGTTAAGAAGGTCAAAAGCAGGAGTTAGAACCCAAATATTTAAAGTCACAAAATTACCTCTCAGATTCCTAGTAAACCAGAAGAAAAACAAAATGAGTTTACTGATTTAGTCCTTTAAAAAATGCCAGTATTTCTCTAGAGAAGCAACATTTTCTTTAATACCAAATTCTAAAAGAAAAATATGATGCATGATCACCTGTGAGCAACGGTGGCAACGGGGCGAGCTCGTGACAGAATGTCTTGGATCATTTTCTTTACAAATGCAGGAAGCTTTCACAAAATTTTTCAGGGCATCCCAAGTGAAAGGTAAAGGTGTGACACAAAATATGACTCAGAGGAAGCAGTTCCACAGATGGCCTAGAAAAAAACAATTCAAGTAAGTAGCTTTTTGCTGATGCATTGTGATCTGAGAAGAAAACTTGAAGTGGTATTTCTCAAAGGCCAGTTCAGATCACACATCAAAATCACCAGGGAGCCCTTGTTAAAACTGCACATTCTCCAGAGGTACAGAGTAGGGCTCTCTAGGGGATGAGCCTGGAAATCTGTAGCTCTTACAAATTTCCCAAGGGGATTCCTAAATACACCAGAGCAAGAACCACTGCCCTGGAGCAATGGCCTTCAGACTTTTTCTTTTTGCTTGTATGTTTCTGAAAGAATTGTGAAAAACTGGGTATCATTTCACATGGTTTTAGGTTGACATCTAACATTTCTTATTGTAAGTATAAGTAGTTACAGAACAACAATGTCTGGTTTATTGTAATGTTTACGTTTTAAAATGTGTTTTTTACATCACTTTAAAATGTATACAATGAATTTAAAAAATCCATATTCAATAAATATAACTACATGAGCAGTCAAATTTTTTACATTTTCTCTTTTTTTCTTGAATTGGTGTTTCCATCCCATTTCCTCCACAGAATTTTATTCAAGTGCAATGTAAGTATGCTTGGAAGTAATTTTTTAAATCAGTTTATCATGCTTCTCTACAAAATGTGTATGAAGATTGAAATTCTTTTTTCAGTGACCTTAAGGTTCTAAGTGTTAAAATTTCTTCAGAATTGCATTAGTATAATTATTAGTAGTACATAAATGACAAAACATATTTTTATAAATAATTTTATGTCTAATTATTTTGGAAATGCCTCTATTAATTTTATGGGTAGACTTCCCCCCCACCTCATTTAGTTTATATACTCACAGATGAATACTGAATACTACTTATCTCTAGAATAAGACAGGCTTCAGCATTCAATTTCATTCATCATTTTTGCATTACATATAACACTCACTGAAAATTTTTGATACAAATCCTATATAATAAAGAGGTAATATGCAAATTGACCTTCACACCCTCACAAATATGGCTGCCTATGATCAGGCCAGCAGAGGAGGTTAGTGAGGGATGACAAAAATGACTGAACAGCAGGCTGTATGGGGCAACCAGGCCAGCAGGGGAGGCAATAAGAGGTGACCAGCCAGTGGGGGGGGGGCAGTTAGGGGTGCTTAGGCTGGCAGGGGGTGCAGTTGGCAGTGACCAGGCTGATAGTGGGGAGAGTTGGGGGCAATTAGGCCGGCAAGGGGGCAGTTAAGGCTGACCAGGCCAGCAGGGAGGGGGCAGTTGGGGGCGACCTGGCCAGCAGCAGGGGGCAATTAGGGATGACCAGGGGTTAGTTAGGGGTGATCAGGCTGGCACCCAGAGGCAGTGAGGGCCAATCAGGCCAGCAGGTCGGGGGGGGCAGTTAGGGGAAACCAGCCAGGCAGGCAGGTGAGTGATTAGGAGCCAGCAGTCCAGGATTGTGAGAGGGATGTCTGACTGGAGTCGGACATCCCCCAAGAGGTCCTAGATTGGAGAGGGTGCAGGCTGGGCTGAAGGGATTCCCCCACTCTCGTGCACAAATTTCATGCACCGGGCCACTAGTAAATAAATAGAAGTGGAAAGTGTTTTGTTATAGCAGTGTCACTTAAATCTTTTAATACCTTCTGAATTATAAGCCAAAATACATATAGTAAATTATCATCAAAATTTATTTTTAATAAATTTAAGCTGACTATGATTAGGTCATCTTTCAATTTTGTTGAAAGCAAAGAATTGGAAACTGCCTAACCTGCAAAAAAATTTGTAGTCTAGTCATTAACAATCATTCTGTTTAACACCAACACTCTGAATTGCAGTTAGTTTAATGCCCTAGGTTTGTACACACCACCAAAGCAAATTACTGAAGATAAATAAATTACTGAAGTAGAACTTCAGATGGTCGAAATCTGTTGCATTTTAACAAGTGGGAAAAGAGTGACTAGGAAAGGGGACATAGGAAAAGAGGCCAAAGGGCATTTTCAGGCAGACCCATTTTAGCAAAAAGTACTTGTAGAAATTGGGGATCCTGCAAAAGATTCCCTGAAAACTACCCTTGTTTCCATATTTCTTGAAAACTCTTTGTAAAAGATCACATACCTAAGTTTGAAACCATTTTACTAAGTATCTGGACATAATGAGAGAATGCATTACTTTCAAAAAGACATCAACAATAACAGAGAATTAACGAGTACCAAAAATGTATTTCATTCTTCTTAACTACTTGGATTCTCTCCACATGTAGATGCACCCTGACTTGGGACAGCTACAGAAAGGGTTAAGATGAAATAGATGGCAAAATGGTCATAATAAACAGCACAGGGAAATGTGGGTGATCTTAAGAGCCTACAAGTTTTGCTATTATGATTTTGCCAGCACATCTCTCCTTATTTTAGTTATTGGAATTCTTACAATCTCCTCAAGGTTTGAACTGACTCTGGGTTATAAAGATCAGAAGGTCCTCATTCTGTAAACTTGTTGCCACAACCAAAGCTGGGGGAGGCGAAGACAGAAACCTCTCCCCACCACCCTCTCTCTTTAATATGAAAATAATTGCTTCTACTTCCGGAGACCTGGCTTAATCAGACTAATCTGATTTTCTGGTGGTAAAGCTAACATTAAAATGCTATTGCTCTGAGATCTCTAATTATAGAGCAATCATGCTTTTTCTTAACGGGTACTAAACTCAAATGCTATAATGTTGGATGAGGTCATTGTGCACAGGTTTATTTTGAGGTACCACATGAATTTTAGTTTATGCACTGACAAAAAGTTTATTTCAGGGGGGGGGGAAGAATTGCTACTACAATTAATCTAAACACATAAGGTTCCACAAGTTACTAGTATTTCCTGTTATGATCCCTGAACATAACACCTGTTCTTCCATCCCAGACTCTTCAAATTTAAATCCTTCCTGCCTTCTCCTCTTAACTACCCCCTTCTTAATTTTATTTTCTGCATAATCTGAATGTGATAAACTCAAAATGCACTAAAATATAAACATCCAACAAGAACCTTTTGATGGATACTCTGATCAACACTCTCAGCCCTCTTACTCTCTTAAACTTCTGCCTATCCATTCTGCCAAGATGCAGCTCAGAGTCAGACAACCATCTGTTCTCTCTACTACTGCTTCTAGTTTGCCAAGCACTGCTGGAGAAATTGTATAACTGCTGATTCATGCCATGACAAATCTGCAGTTGCCAAATTCACCTTGACCTTTAACACTACTTGGCAATCTTTCACTCTCGTTTGGTTGGCTCCCTTTGCCACCAATAACTCAGGTGCTATTCCAAACCTCGGGTCATTACTCTTTCAAAGTTTCTTACTATGCTTTCTCAATTATTAGATGACCTACCATTTTTCTTCAGGAAAAATTGGTGTTCAACTTCCCTTCTTTCTACTTGTAATGAACAACTTATAGCTTTACCCTCTCTACTGGTGTCTCAGAGTTAATGTAGTGTATCAATGATCCCCTTTTAATTACTTTTAAAAATATTTTAAAGTCTGTATATATTATCAAAAGTCACTCTTTTTGTAAGTCATATTCTAGGTTGAAGAAGTGGCCATCAGAATGTTAGAAAATAAAAGGAGCTGATTGGCTACAGCAAAGAGCACATCAGAATAGCAAGTGTTCTTCCACTTTCAATCATTCATAAGCAAGGACAGAAAGGAAGGTGAGTTGGTATGCTGCCTGCCTACTAAATGTTTTAAAATTCTAACATATTTCTGCCAACCAAATGTCACAGCATAAAATTTAAAGAGGTCACACTTTAGTGATCAATGGCATTTTTTGTCCTCTACTGTTTGCTACCACGCCACATCTACAGTCTATAAAGCTAATAATAATAATAATAATTAGTCCACTTAGTTCCTTATTTTACCATGTGAAATTGGCTTACCCTTATTTGATCCAAACTTTTCATGGGAACTCCTAGGGTAACCAAGCGAATTATATTATGCTTTACCTGATACGGCCATTCCAATTTAATATCATATTACTCTAGCTCTCATACAAAACTTACAAGTGACATATACATGCTTCAGAAAAAGTATTTATAGAGACTGCCTAATGAGAAGTATAGAGACTGCCTAATGAGAACTCTTTGGGTTATCTTATGCTCATAAGATATAAAAGATACTTAGGAGAGATATATGTATCATATCTAACCAGAAGCAGATCCAGGTTTTGTGGGACCCTGAAGTGTATAAAATTTGGAGAGTTTTCTCTTTTTAAAAAAGAATACATAATTATAAATTCAAAATGACATAAAGGGCCTTTGGTCGAGGTCTATTAAAATGAAGGGCTCGAAAGCTTGAGCTTTGTTAGTTTCATATAAATCAGCTTTTTTTTTTTTGTATTTGACCCAAATAAACTCAAAATGCACTAAAATATAAACATCCAACAAGAACCAGGAACTTAACATAATACTACATTTTATTCTCATAACCAACATTTTTATTTACCATTCTCATTTTCATTAAAGTAGTAACTGATATTCAGAGAGGTTAGCTCAGGGCTCAGAGTGAAAGTGAGATTCAAACCACATCCTGGCTAACTAAAACTTGTGATATTTTAAGTAGATAGATAGATAGATAGATAGATAGATAGATAGATAGATAGATAGAATGTATATATGTTTTTATTGATTTCAGAGAGAGGAAGGAAGAGGGAGGGGGGATAGAAATATCCATAAGACAGAATCATTGATCAGCTGCCTCCTGCACACCCCCTACTGGGGATAGAGCCCTCAGCCTGGGCTTGTGCCCTGAGTGGGAATCAAACGGTAACCTCCTGGTTCACGGGTCCAATCTTGTGTTATTTTACTGCAATTCTCTGCTTTTAATGTTTCTCGAAAGACCAAGGGTTTAAGTTAATTTGAAGACTGCCCCTAGAAAATGCTTGGAACCTTTCAGCTAATACTTGAAAATGACATAACCTAATTCACATTTGAGAACATCACTAAAATCACTGTCCTAAAACTGTGTTTAAAGGGCATAGAGAAACAAATATACAACTCTTTGGGTTATCTCATGCTCATTAAGTGACATAAATGAAGACAGAAAATCTTAGGATATATGAGAAATGTGCTCCGATAAGGAGAGGAAAATGGGAGCAGAATCAGAATCTGGAGGTAAGTTTAGAATTACAAACTCTCAGGAAAAATCCTGGCTAAGGAAGGACATACTGACAGTATGGGTTTTTCACAAATTATATCTTCTTGCTACATGTCCAATATTAATGCACTTTCCCACTGAGATATTTCAAGTTTTAAAAATAGGAAAATAGTTATATTTGCCAAATATATAATACTACTCAATATTATATCTGTACCTTATATTTACCAGTTTGGCCTCTATTTTTAGAAAATGTCTCTTCGAGGTAGCCTCTCTTCCTCCTAGGACCACCCAGATGATAGATAGATGCTTTGTCTTTATCTTTTCTTCACCCACAGAATCCAGGACCATGCCCTATAGATAGTAGGGATTCCATGGAGGTTAATTGCCATAGAAGATGGTGTTGATGAGTTATTTTTGATAGGCTGCCATTTTCTACCACATTAGGAATTCCATAATATAGATGTTTTATGTCTCTATATGATTTAATCAAAGACTTCAGAATAAAACTTTTGGCATTAGCTAAAGCTAAGGCAAGAACTTATCAGATGTAGTTAATAGTATTTTTAGTCAACAAACTGTCATTGATGTTGGAGTTACTTAAAAAACCTGTTGATTCTGTGGTCTTAGGACCATTGTGACCTCAAGCTGCAGCTAGAATCAGTCCAATGCCACAGGAGTTTCAAGAACAGCAGCACAAAAATGATGACAACTGAATGGAACAAGAAGGCACATATTTTCAAGAAGATCTCTTTATTCTTAAAGTACTAGAAGTTTCCTTTCAAGATGACAAGTAGTTCAGACTCTCCAGGTTCTCACTTGCCCCCCAAAACAAGGTGAGTCTTTGACTGAAGATGCTAAGTGATTAATTATCCAGGAGGGAAAAGAGAGTCTCTACTAACCCAGACTAAAGGCAGATACTATGGTGTCTCTTCCCACAGAAGTTCTAAAATAGATTGCAACTTCTTGAAGGAATTGAATGAGGACTTAAAATTAAGAAAACTGGAACTTCTAGAGCTGCTAACACCTCTTGAAGATAAGAACAATCCCTTAATTCAGAAGTTAATGTCTAACTTGGAGGAAAAACAAAGAAGGTAATGGCTCCTTACTCAGAATTTCCTAAAGGTAGAAAGCCTGGAGAAGGTTAATCCATAAGATTAGCAATGATTATTTATATGTTAAAAAAAGGTTTAGACATTCAGCTAAAGTAGGTAAAGAATTTATAACCACAAAATCAGAATGACAAGGAATCATTTTTTCTCTTTTAGTAAAATTAAATATGACTCAGCCTTTATCTCATGGAGTTAAAGTTATTACTAGTGTATCTACCCAAGAAAAAATGAGGGTCTTCAATATCTTCAGTTTATCATGGTCACACTAATAGCTCCTTATTCGTGTTTATAGAATCACTTTAGGATAGATGACTCTGCTTTTCCCATGCCAAGCAGTGGAATGGCAATCCTTTAAACATACTGGGCAGTTGAGGTCTTAATGCTTCACCAACATAATTACTATTCTTGGGACCCACCAACTCTCTACTTCCTGTCTAGTCTTGGACAATCTCATCTTAATGGGTTTAGCTTCATTCTCTACCCTTATCAAAAGCATCTTAGGGAGCTTGGAATTTTGGAGAACAAATACCAGGCAGAAAGTTGTAGTCAAGCAAACCCAGAAACTTGGACTTCTCTTGGGGCAAAAAAACCCCAAAACAAAACAAAACAACAACAAAAACACAAAGTCTTGCTTCTCTACTTATAATTAGAAAGGAAAAAGTACAAAAATATTAACATTATTAATGACATTAAAGGATACCTTCTCTCACAAAGACTTGCTATTGATTCAGATTTTATTAGAAACTTCGTCATGGCTTGATTCTCTGGGGACTATCATAAGTATATAAATGATTTCCCCAACTAACTCAAATGTCTTTATACGGAGAAGCAAGGTAGAGGAGATGGACAGAGACAGGGTAGGGAATAATTCTTGGATTTATCTTGAAGACAATAGGTTCTTTGACTTCCTTCACAGGAGCAAAAGTGCCCCCTCTTCCCCAAAGGTCATAAATCAGAAATTCTTCTGATAAAGTGGAGAAGAGCCTCACTGGCTGCGGAAGGCCTTTAAGGCATTTGAGCATTATAGAACACAGAATTTATTACAGAGCACACAGCTAAGGCAAATGCCAAGTAGGAATGGAGTCATCTTACTAAGACCTGCTATATCCAGAAGGACTTTCATAACTCCCATGATTTCAAGCCCCCATCTCACTCCCATGGTAGAGTACTTTCTGACTGGTTGTAAAATATTAATATTACTCTTTAGGAAGTATTACGTTTTATGGTGTCTCTCTCCCTCCTTCTAGTCTGCAGATTATGAGACAGATCATGGCAGAGAAGGGGAGTGAAGAATCCTCAGCCTTGGAAATCATTAAGGAAGCAGAGGACATGAAGCAGAATCTAGTAAGAGGTGGATGGGCACTCCAGGGAATGGCCTTCTGACCAGAGATCAATTCTATTGTGTGGAAGGAAAGACAGAGGGTTCATCTCTAGTATCTGATGCTCTAACATTTATACATCCTTGATCTAGAAAGTCCAGGATGATCCAAAGGAAGTCAGATAAAATGTTGTGGAAAACAAGGACTAATAGCTAGCAAATATTCTATTACATTAATTTTTTTAAAACTTCTTATCTAGTGGTCAATAGATACAAGCATATTAACCCTTCATACTTCAGAAAGGATAGAAAATTCCTACCAAAATAAAATAATTTGTTCTGAAAGTTTTATAAGATTTTTTAAAATCAATAATGTAAAGGATCTTAAAAATTAGATATTAATGCATTAAGCATTAGCCCCAAATAAATTTTCATGATCATATGTCTTAAGTATTATCTGTGTGCAAAACCCATTTCTATTAATAGCATACCACAATAACCATAATTAAAGTTATTCAAAATTTTTATTATTTTTATCATAATCATTATCAAACTCATCTCTCATGTTCCTGGATTTGGGGCTAGGCTCATTTGCTGCTTTCTACTGTGGCTGACTATGTCCCTGCACTCCTTTTCCCCTATTACTTAATAATTTCTTTAAATTTCACTTTAATGATGGAACAGACATATGTTTCTGTTTGTTTAGTTCCCCCCTCTCACCCTTCCCCCAAAATAGGAAAGGAAAAACAAGATGCTTCGGAAAGAAATGGAGACGCTGTGGAACAAGGTGTGCCTCTAAGTATCTCTTGAAAGTATTGTCATGCAGACCATAACGCAAATACACTTCCCTTCCTCTGCTTCATATCCTCATTTTTTTCATGTCCCTGCTTCCACTCATGCCTCATTCTAACTCATTCTTTGCATAGCAGCCAAAGTGATACTTTTAAAACAATCAAATCATATCACTATTCTTATAAAAACCCTTCACAGATACCTCTTATTGTGGCATATCTGGCTCTGGTCTACCTCTCTAGTCTCCTCTCATAGAAGTCCTTCTGGCCCTCATGTGGTTTCTCAAACATGCTAAGACTTTTCCTATCTCAAGGCTTTTGTTCTTGCTTCAGCCTTGGATCATTCTCATCCTTCAGGTCTCTGTTTAAATGTCACATCCTCAGGGAGGCCCTCCTTGTTTACTTTATCTAAAATCTGGCAACCCCCCTACAATCTATTGTGCAACCCTGTTCATGTCTTTCATAACACTTTTTATGACATAAACTCATCATTACCATTATTTTATTATTATTATTATTATTATTATTATTATTATTATTATTACTAGAGGCCCATTGCAGGAAGATTCCTGCAATAGAGCTTCCTGCAGTGGTCTCCGATGCCCCTGCCTTCTTCCCTCCCTTCTCCCCTACTTGCCTGCTTCCCTCCCTTCTATGCAGCCCCACCTGCTTCCCTTCCTTCTCTGCAGCCCTACCTGCTTGCTTTTCTGCAGCTTCCATCCCTTCTGCAGCACTTGGCTTCCTTCTACGCTGTCTTCAGTCTTCTCTCTTTGGATATGCAAATTAACCTCCATCTTGATAGGGTTAATTCGCTCCTGATTGGCTGGTGGGCATAGCAGACGTATGGTCAATTTGCATGTTTCTCTTTTATTAGATAGGTTTTTACTGGTTTTTTGTCTTTTTGCTCTTGGAATAAGAGCTCCTCTAGTCATTCTGAATGCCTTGCACATATCACAATGCTTGGAACAGTAAACAATCAATAAATTTAAATGGAATGAATGAATGAATGAATGAATGAATACCTAATTCTAATTCCCCTATAATTTTGCAGCAATCGTTGCATTGTTTAAGATAACAATAGTAGGACCTTTTGCTAGGAAACCAGATGGGTAGAATTTCTTTTATGGATAAAGTCCTTGGTATCTGAGTGCTTTTCCATAGATTATGTGACTAGAAGAGCAGATAGTGTATTGTGATAAAAACAGGTGTGCCATGTGATTTCTGGTTGCTTTTTTGTTTCTTAACTTTTTGTTAATCCTCACCTGAGGATATTTTTCCATTGATTTTTAGAGAGATTGGAAGAGATGGGGAGAAACAGAGAGAAAGAAACTTTGATGTGATAGAGACACATTGATTGGTTGCCTCCTGCACTCAAACGGGGCCAGAGATCGAGCCTGTAACCAATATATGTGCCCTTGACCAGAAGTGAACACAGGACCCTTCAGTTTGAGGGCCAACACTCTGTCTACTGAGTCCAATCAACTAGGGCTCTGACTGATTTTTTAATCTCACCTTTCCACAAATAACCAGGATACCATCAAGCCTTGCATCTTATACTGAGATCCCCTACTTCTCAGTGGCAACTACAAATCAGTTCTATGAATTGTGAGAAGTTTTAGTTATTGAGTTTTTGAGTCTTTGTGACAAGAAATATCCTCTATCAAAATCCAGCTTCTCCAGCGTTCCTAAGAGACTTTTTATAAAGGATGTCCAAATGACTTAGATTGTGATTGACTTTCCTTACCCATACTTTCAGACAATGAGAATGGAGTGAGAAGAGCAGCCTGCCTAATGGTTAAGAACCCAGGCTTCAGAATCCGATAAATCTGGTTCAGATTACGGCTCTGTACTTTCTTAGCTATGTGATACCAAAAAAAAAAAAAAATGACTTAACCTCTCCAGGTATCAGTTTTTTCATCTGTAAAATGGAAATAAAAAGTCCAGTAAGGATTGAATGAGAATGTTTTTATTGTAGTAGAGTAGTGTAAGTAAATAAGTAGTTTATATTAGTGATTGGTCTATAATAAAGGTATTATTATTATTATTATTATTAGATACACTCAAGTGACCAAATGAAAGGACTTGTTCCATTCTGAACACTTTTTAGTTATTCATTTTTCATTTTGGGCCCTGAGAGATTGCTGACTGGCAGGAACCAAAAGCCTTAACCCATGTTGGATTTCTACTTCCCTTATTCATTCATTAAAGCTTTTCTAATATGTCTCTCTGCAGACATTCAACAAAGAAGAATTCAGTGATCAACAAAAAGCATCACAGATAAAAAACAAAGCAAACTTGCAGGATGGAAAGGCAAGTAGACTTCTTGGTATTTGATACCACAGAACTGGAAACAGCAGTTGACAATCAGGGCTATGTTGGGTAGGCAGATATGTAAGATCTGGGCCCTTAGGATATATTGGATTTATTGTCTGCTAAGACATTGTACTTCTTTCCTGGGACCTCCTATTTTTTCAGCTCTCTTTTTCTACCCCAGGCTCCTGAAACTCCCTCATCACCTAAGAAGACTGAGGATGAATTGGAGATATTATATACAGAGAAAGTGAAGGAGATAAGGAAGGTAGTACACATTTTCTGAATGGCACTGGCTTTTAGAGCTGACAGAGTAGATATCATTAATATAGCAGTAATATGCCTAAACTATAATGTGCTCCTGAATTGATGCAAAAATTTATAGGAGATCTGATACCCTTTTGATGTTATATTTGAGTCAGAGTGACACTGCAAGTTTCTGGGAAATCATGTTAGTGAGGGCAAAGTGGGAGAAGCTGTGCCAACAATGACAGTTTCACAATAGCTATGTGACATCAAAACACCTGTTAATTTGTTTTTGAACATTTATTTGGTATTATGCTTGTATCTAATCTTCTCTCAGCTAACTAATTCATAGAAACGTATCCTTTTCACTTAGATTTTAACTTTTGGAGATTGAATTGTATGGTGAGATCGATTAAAAGCACTGTGCAGTTGAAGCCAATGTATTAGTGAATCTGTGACACCATAATTTTACTCTAAAGTCTTTGTGGCATATTGAGAAAACTGATTTCTGATCTCAATTTACTTTGTCACCCAGAGGCTCTTTCTCCCACCAGGAAAAGCAACAGAGGAAAATAGAATGCGTGAGGTACCAGGAACAAGCCAACAACCTTCAGGTATTAATGACTTCCAAGGCTAGGCTCAGGGTACAATTTCTTTTTTTCTTTTTAAAGCAGTTTTTTTTAATCTTTATTGTTCAGTTTATTAACTATATTGTTCCCTTTTTTTTCACCCTATAGTTCCCCTCCACCTGGTACCCATCCCACCCTCCGCCCTCACCCCCCTTCCCCTGTCCTCTCCCATAGTTGCATGATTTTTGTCCAGTCTCTTGCTGCATTTCCCACACCCCCTTTCTCCCCAAGAGTTGTCAGTCCATTCCCTCTCTATGTCCGTGATTCTGTTACATTCACCAGTTTATCCTGTTCATCAGATTATTAATTCACTTGATTCTTAGATTCATTTGTTGATAGATGTGTATTTGTTGTTCACAATTTATATTTTTACCTTTTTCATCAGCGTTTCATATAATATTGGTTTGGTGGTGATGAACTCCTTTAGCTTTTTCTTATCTGCGAAGCACTTTATCTGACCTGCAATTCTGCGTGATAGCTTTGCTGGATAGAGTAATCTTGGTTGTAGGTTCTTGTTATTCATCACTTTGAATACTTCTTGCCATTCCCATCTGGCCTGCATCGTTTCTGTTGAGAAATCTGCTGACAATTGTATGGGTGCTCCCTTATAGGTAACCATCTGTTTTTCTCTTGCTGCTTTTAATATTCTCTCTTTGTCTTTTGCTCTTGGCATTTTAATTATGATGTGCCTTGGTGTGGTCCTCTTAGGGTTCCTATATATTGGGGTCCGGTGCGCTTCTTGGACTCCTAAGTCAATTTCTTTCACCAGGTGTGGGAAGATTTTGGTCACTATTTCTTCAAATAGGTTTTCATTGTCTTGCTCTCTCTCTTTTTCTGACACCCCTATAATTCAGATGTTGGTATGCTTGAGGTTGTCCCAGAGGCCCCTTACACTATCTTCAATTTTTTGGATTCTTTTGGTTTCTTGCTTTTTCAGCTGAGTGGATTTTACCTCCTTGTATTTAAAATCTTTAACTTGGTTCTTGGGGTGCTCCAGAGCACTTTTAGGTCTTTCTATAATAATTTTTATTTCAGTCAGTGTATGCTTAATTTCTGGTCGGTCCTTTTTCATATCCTTGAGAGGCTCCTTTATATCCTTGAAGGTCTCCTTCATTTCCTTGTAGGACTCATTCATTTCCTTTGTGGTCTTGCTTATTTCCTTATAGGACTCGACCTTTTCTAGGAGCCTCTTGAAAAGCCCTATAACCGTGGTTTTGAATTCCATGTCCAGTCGTTTTTTTTCCTCCATTTCTTTCACATCTGATTTCTTTCCATGTCTCTGCATGGTGGCTGCTTCCCTGAGTTGGTCAATTAGCTTTGTGTGATAGACTTCCTACTAGGGACAGTGGCTCAGCCTCCCCAGTTACCTGAGGTGGATATGGGTTGCACAGTCTTGCTGAAGTTAAGCTCAGTTAATCGTTGTTAGCACTTGGAGGGGTTGACCTCCAGGCCAATTGTCTGTGAAGCTCAGCTGTACTCAGGTTGGATGGTCGGAGTCTCCGGGCCAAGCAGACAGTGTCAGCTCCACCCTATGCGGCCCCAGGGACTCTGTGTCAGTGGCAATGGCCACCAGCACCTCTGAGAGAGAGCCGCTGCTGAGCTCCACTGGCTGCTGGGGAATTCAGACTCTCCCCAAATGAGTCTGCACACCCAATGTCTCACCCAGGGTCGTAAAACAAAGCAGTCTGACGGTTTTCCAAATGAGAGAGTGAGTCGCAGGGCGCTCTCTGTGCAGTCACGCAGCTGAGCTGTTCGCGCAAGCTGCCTTCTCCACAAGCCGGGAGACCCCTGCAGCACCCAAGCTTCGGCATGCCCTCCCACTGTCCAGTTTTCACCCCGTATGATAGTGGGTTCCCTGGACTTCGCCCAGAGCTGGAGAATCAGTCCAGTGGGACGTCTTTGTCTCCCCATTCGAGAAAACTGGCCGGTTTTCAGCTGCCCGCCCTCTTTGCTGGCGCGCGCGCGCTCCAAACCTCTCTTTGCGCGAATCTTTCAACGCTGTCCGCCACTGCTCCTCCGAGTCACAGTGTCTTATCTTCACTTTTATTTGTGGAATTTTCACTCGGCCAGCTTTCTGGTGATTCTGGAAGGTGTTTGTTCTTTCGTTAAGTTGTAGTATTAAAATTGCTGAGTATGACGGCAAGATAGGTGTTTTACCTATGCTGCCATCTTGGTTCCTCCCTCAGGGTACAATTTCATTCATGCAATATAAAGGGTTTTAGTTTCATAATATTAAGCCCGATCCCTTTATCTCAATTACCAATTGTCCTGCTAAAAGAAATGAATGTTTCATGGGGAGTCCTCTGGAGAGAACTGTCTCCAGTTTCATCTCTAGTAACTTGCAGATAAATAGAATTTTTTCCTATGCTCTTGATTTTGTTCTATTTGAAACAGAAAAAAAAATCACAAATACTTTCTTCCCCTTTAAAAAACTAAGCATGATAGGATCATTTTTAAACTTCTGAGTAAAAAGGATTCAGGTAATAGTGGTTTTAGAGAAGCCAGTAGTATACGAATAGTTTTGAAAAATGTTCTCTTTGTAGAATGACTTTAATGGAAAAGTGATTGAGCTCAGAATTGAAGCCTTGAAGAACCACCAAAAGGCCAATGATCTGAAATTATCACTATACTTACAGCAGAATTTTGAGCTAAAGCAAGCATTTTTTTAAATCTTCCTGGGCCCCAAGAAGGTAGGCAAAGTTTCATAGGTACACAGTTTGAGGTTTTGTTTTGTTTTACATTAGAGATCCCATTACTTATAGAGTGATCAACATAATGTCTGGCACATAGTAAGTTAAATATTAGTAGTGTTATAATACATTTTTATCGCTATCATCATCATCATCATCATCACTCAGAAGCTCTCATACCAAGTAAGGATTTCTCTCAAGGAAGTGAAATTTTCTTTTGTAAGAACCAATACATTATATACTTAGCATATGTAGTTAATACATAGTTGGCATTTGATAAACTAGTCGTTTCCTCCCCATTCCCCGCCCCTCTCCTAGAAATTAAACTAGCTTTATTTCATGAATCTATTTGGAATAGACTCTGCTACTTCAAAGCAGAGGGCCAAAGGTATAGACATCTGACCACAGCTATGATTTTCAGCAATTCAGATATTCCTCTGGGAGTTTCAGCATTCCCCCAACTCCCAAAGAATTTATGGCATCGTTAGAGCAAATCATACAATTTACCAAAAGACAGAGAATAAAGGAATGTTTTCAGAGGGGCGGGAGAAAAGAGTTCTTAAATTTTCAGGGATTTATGAATCTGAACTCTGTATTTTAAAAAAGACACATAGAATGAGAAAGCATAGCTAAGGGATGATAATGTTTTATCATTATCAGTAACATGTATCTCTAATTTCTTCTCAGTCATAGTCCATAAAGGGCTTAAACTGTTTACAAAATCATACACAGCACATAGGATAAAATAAATAGATAGGACAAAATAAATGTACTAGTAAATCAACACAAAGGGAAAATAATTCGAAGCCAGGTGAATATATGAAAATGCATAATGGAAGTACTATATAGTTGATAGAGGCAGGCTTCAAACATGATTCTGAATTTCCCAGAAAAAGAAACATGGATTTATGGTGTCCACAAAATCAGAAATCACCAGTTGATCAAAATCATCGCTTTTATTGGTACCGAGACCAGGAAAAATTTCTTTCCAAGTCCTTATTGTGGGGACAGGATACTATGTGTATTATAGTAGCTAGTGTCCTCAATAATTACTCTACAATGAATTCACAATCTAAATTTCCTAGGCTGTTTCTTATCTGTTCCTTCGCATAATCTGATAAAAAATTATTAATTTGAAGTTTAAAGAAATGCTGAATCAGCTCAAGATGGTTTGGTTCAAATATATAGCACTCTGTTAGTCTGACTTGATCCTTATGTAAAATTTAGAAAATCTAGAAGACTGGATGAACTTTCTATCCTTCAGCCAGTGTTCCATACATATTTGTCTTTTAACTGTTGATTTTGATAAGAATTAGATACAGAAAGCTTGAGGCTTTCTTCTCCAATAAGAACCTGGAATATGACCAGAACTAGTATAAAGTCTTTAAGATACTACTTAAAATGATAGAAAAAAAGAGGGTTCTGAGGAGGACAGATCCTTCTTTTACTTAATTTAAAATTATCTGAAGGTCATTTTGAGGGATCCATGGAGTAAGGGATCAAAATTATTTTAGTTCTAAATTCAAATCAAGCCAAAATTAGTAATAAATGAAAGATTCCATTCAACTTCATCACCTCAAACTCTTCAGTCTTTGAGCTGTGAACTAGGACAACCCTCAGATCAACATCCGTTTTGTCATCTCTCCTCCTATGTTTCTGGAGAATTAAGTGATAAGACACCAAACTGTTCTGTTATAGTAAATGACTGTAGCCACAGGCATTAAGTGACCCATTGCTACTGTGTTTTATTGATTATGCATTCACTGAGCATGGATTATAGGCCAATTTAATTTTCTAATACAAACATATAGGTCAGAAATCTAATTCTTAGAGTTTGGTTATGTTGATCTATTTATAACTTTGTGTTTGATTTTTGTAAAGTAAACCAAAGAAACATTAGTTTCCTTTATAGAGGAATTTTTAAGTAATTATTTTAAGATTATTACCTACAGTGATATAACAGGAAAGTGGTTTGGTGGTGCTCAGTGTTTCCCAACTTCTATGTCCCTTGGACTATTGTTTATTCGATATTTTCTATGTAGATTGAGTTCAGTTTCTTAAACACATTACTTGAAAATAAAATTTATATTACTATTTTAAATGAAATCCAGTGTAGTTATTCATAATAGAAAGTAAATATAATAATAGGTATATAGAAAACAAAATTTTAATATTCTAACAAGGTTGAAGGCTGAGGCATGTGTTATTTTTATTAGGAAATGAAATTAGCCAGATGTAGAGAGTTTTATTTTTTAAAACATATTTTTATTTATTTTGGAGAGGAAGGGAAAGGGAGAGATAAAAACATCAATGATGAGAGAGAATCACTGATTGGTGGCCTCCTGCACGCCCCCTTAATGGGTATTGAGCCTGCAACCCGGGCTGTGCCCTGACTGGGAACTGAACCATGACCTCCTGGTTCATAGGTCAACACTCATCTACTGAGCCATGCTGGCCGGACAAGATATAGAGAGTTAAAAAAAAAAAACCAGCAACAAATTGAAATTTTCTTCTTGATGCCAACAAGGTTGAGAGAATTTAAAAAGGAAAGTTTTCCCACTGTAACTAATATGTTTATCACCACTTAGATTTATTTCAGTTGCTACTTAAAATCCGCTCATTGTCAAATTTTAGGAAATAGTAATTTAGTGTAAAAAGCACTATGTTTAGAATCATGCATAAATTGAAGACCTTACTCTGAAGCTAATCAGTTACATAACTTGGGCAGGTCATTTAGTTTCAGTTTTTTCATTATCTAAAATAACCATAAAATATTATAGAGCATGTTGAAATCATATGGTGGGGTGTGTGTTTTTTTAATCCTCACTCAAGAATATGTTTATGTATTTTAGAGCGAGAGGGAGAAGGAAGAGAGAGAGAGAGAGAGAGAGAGAGAGAGAGAAACATATATGTGAGAGAAACATTAATTGGTTGCCTCCCATATGTGCCTTGACCAGGAATCAAACCTGCAACGCAACCTAGGTATGTGCCCTGATCAGGAATCAAACTCAAGACCTTTTGGTGTATGGGACTATGCTCCAACCAACTGAGCCACCAGGGTGAAAACATACAGTTTTGTTCAACCCTTACAATGACTCTAGGGTAGTGATTATAGAACAAGAAACTAGTTCAGTGAAGTCAGCCTTCTGGCTCCATATCCAAAGTTCATCTCCTAGAATATGCTATACAATGGCAGTATTAAAGTATGTGATTTCTATAGGCTATGACTTGAATTCAAACTTATCACTAGTTTAATGTATAATCTTCCGAATGAAGAATCATACTTCCTAAGATTAATTTGTTCAGTAAAACAGGTTGACAGATTTGTAATTCTGAGTTTATCCCAGTAGGTGGCACCCATCACATCCAGGCTTCTAGTCCACAAGTCATGGTAATTCAAGAAATGCTGTGGGAATGATTGGCCTTCTATGACCCTTGGGACAACGTATCAAATGAAACACACACACACACACACACACACACGCACACACACACACACACACCACAAGTTAATGATGTTTTCTGTCATGCTCTGTGGTAATGAGGTATATTACTGGCAGCCTTGATTAGACTGTATTAAACTTGGAATTCTGCTTCACAGTTCTTACCTACTAGTATTTTTTTACTCCCTCTATTCCAAAAAAGAGTCACTGCCCACTTCTTCCACAATCCCTATTTATCAATTTTTCTTTTTACCATTGATAAATCAGGCGATTGGGGCATTGATTTAAAAATCAATTAGGCAACTGCACAAGGTGTGGTGATTTTTTGAAGGTTAAGTACTTAATAGTGTCCTGGAGTCGTTTTTCTTTTCTTCTAGTTTCAAAAGAATTGAATTTCACAAATCTATCTTAAGAAAGGGGCGGAATGTAATTTTGGACCCATCTCCCAGTAAATTAAGGTACAAGACCTATTGTTCCAAGCGTTTCCTACTAGAAAGAGGGCTTTTCTCACTGTTCTTGCCAAGAATCCCTCCTTAACTGTCCTGTGTATTGGTTGGCTGAGTCCCAGTGATATGACCTATTTGGTTGGCAAAATTTAATCCTATGTTAATATTACTGACTTGGTTACACTTCAAGCAATCACTACTTTCACATTCCCTTGAAGCCCAGGTTACATAGTATTAACCTTGTCAGTCTTATCTGTTTAGCATACTGCATCACCTCCTCTCACAGAAGAGAAACACATTTTATACCCACGTAACGTCTTTCCTTTTAGTCTTTCGAGAGATGGGGCACATTTGGAGGAATTTGCTTAGAACAAGAAACTAGTTCAGAGAAGTCAGGCTTCTGACTCCATATCCAAATTACAGTTTGACTCAGGGTACGTGGCAGCCCTTCCTTGGCTTCCGCAGAGTTGAGAGAGCAGTTCTTGGCCTTTGTCACCTATCTTAGAGAACACGGGCACGAAGCAATCTGTAAATTAAGCTGAATTTCCCATCATGCCTGCTAGTGTTTAAAGAAGAGGTTCATCTTTAGTAATAATAGAAGTGGTGATAAGACATTTGATTCTGACAGCCTTGGTTTTCTCTCCTCCCTCCCTTCTCAAACTCTTAGCATTTTCTTGAACTCTTTTGAGAAGCTGAAGGTTAGATGGGAATATTTTGCTACATTTATAAATTCAGAGGAAAGTACAGTGAGGTGGGAAATGAATACTCTTGAGACCTTATTTATTCTATAACTCACTCTGTTCTAAAAGAAAGCAAGTCATTCTTCTCAGCTTTAACCTTTACTCCACTTTAGTATTTCTCTTCCTGATGGCTGAAATACACTCCAGCAGGTGCTACTGAAAGGAAAATAAGCTAAAATGCTGAGAGGCAGGATGGAAAACTACAGCTAGCTTAAATCTGTGTCCTTGATAAATAGTATTGCTCTGAACACAGGCCTTTTTAAGCTTTGAGGCAACTTGATGTCAGAGCTAGGTTTATGGTATTAGTAGGTTATGAAGTTAATTTCTAAACTAGGTCATTCTTTCACTTCATAGAAAACCCCACAGAATTCCAGGGGGGAGAAAGAATAAGACTTTTTTCCCTAAAATATACATTTTAAAGGTTTAAATAAAGTAAATGGCACTTTTATTCATATTGTGATTATTTCCATGAGTGACAATAGATTCCAAACTTTTTTACACCACACACTCAGGAGAGCAGTAGGATGTCTAGGATAGGGTTGTCATATTTAGCAAATAGAAAGAGGATGCCCAGTTAAAACTGAATTACAGATAAACAATACCTTTTAATATAAATGTCCCAAATATTGCATGGATACACTCATAATAAAAAGTATATGGTGTTTACTGAAATCCATATTCAACTCGGTGTCCTATATTTTAATCTGGCAATACTAACCTAGGACAGATTCATTACAAAGTCTATTTAGCAACCTACAATTCTCCCTTTCTCTTCTTGTTTCTTCCCTTTTGTATTGCCTCTCTTCTCCTGCTCTATCTCAGACTGTGCCTCCTCTTTCTCCTCCTTACCCCCACCTTTATCTTTGATTTGTTCTTATTATCCACAGTTGGTCATTTTTGTAAGTTATCTGAGGGTGTGAATATATGTATACGAATTACCATCACATTTCTTCATTTAAAAGTTGTATTAGAAGTACATTTTGTAGCCTCTCAAATAAAATCACTTATTTGCATGTAATATCCAATGATTATTTTTTTCCTGTGGGACATGAGCTCTCAATAAAAATCAAAACAAAACAAAATAAGATTTGTCACTCTAACATAAAAATACTGCTTGATAAAGTTGTTTTCTTTTTAATTTTTTTTTAAAAATCCTCTCTATGGATATGTTTTTATTGATTTCCAGAAAGAGAGGAAGGGAGGAAGGAGAGGGAAAGAGAGAGGAAAACATTGATGTGAGAGAGAAACATTGACTGCCTCCCTTAGACACCCTAACCCAGGATCAAACTAAAATTTAAGAGTGTGCCCTAACCTGAATCGAACCTGCAACCTTTTGCTGTATGGAATAATGCTCCAATCAACTTAGTCACTCGGCCAGGGCAATAAAGTTGTTTTCTAAAACAATAATTAGAAAATCCACATTAATGCTAATACCAGAGTCAATCTTACAGTAATACAGTGATATAATTTGGTGATGAATGTTAATAGCCTTGCCACACAAACTAGTTTTTTTTCCTCAAAGAAAACTCTTGTTGTCCTAATGTTTCCCTTCAGGCATTGTGGGCACTACAACTATGGGTAGAGCAACTAAAGGCAAAAATGAATCTAATGTGGTGAAAACTACTTTCATTTTCAAAATCACTTTAAAGTCTAGAAAAGTTGTAGAATTTTGGAATGCATTTGTTAATGAACATTGTCATTTAATATTTTTAGGGGGTTTGCAAAGTGAGTACCAGGATATTTGATGTTTTAACTGTGTGTGTGTGTGCGTGTGTGCGTGTGTGTGTGTGTGTGTGTGTGTGTGTGTGTGTGTGTGTGTTTTCCTTCTTCCTCTTTCAGAGAGTCCTGGGAACTAAGACCTACCAAGAACAAGCAACTAAAGGAAGTCAATTTGATGATGGAGGAGGGAGGCTCTTTTTTCTGAGGTCAATCACAGATGAATATCTGAAGATTTTGAAGGCTTCCACTCCATTTGCTTGGACAGATTTAAAGACTAAGCATAGCCATTTGTGTCCATTAAAATCTCTCAAACCTTTGCTTTAGTGCTGTTCACATCTCATTCCCCACCAAACTGGGTGGAAATGCTAGTTAGATGGTTGGCCTTAAGCATGTTATGAATTTAGTCATTTATGGATTGTAAACAGCCTCTTTTGATAGCTTTTGATTTTGAAATGACTAGATTCAAACCATATTGGATATTAAGTCCACAAAAAACTGCTCCTCTCAACCTCTGAAATGTTTAATTATGGGCAGATCCACCAGCAAATGAATAAAAGTAGGTACAGAATAAGAAAAATTATATTCCACATACTCCTCTTACTCATCAACCTTACCCATCTGCCCAGGTCATCGTTATCTATTCCTTGAATCCCTTCTACCTTCTTAATAATACTGTTTTAGTCCAATTCCTCTTTCCTGCCTGGATTTCCACCGTCTCTTAATTCGTTTCCCTGCTTCCAGTCCCTCTAATGGTTGGCACCATTGAAACTACCTTTTCTAAGAAAGAAATGAGGTCATGTCACTTCCCTATGGTTTTCCCATTGACTTTAGTGTAAAGCCCACACTCAGTCACGGACCATATGATAATGATCTGCCTCTTGCCTACATCCCCAGGCTCATCCCCTTCCCTCATATATCCTACATTGAGTTCTGCACAACTATTTGCAATTCCCCTAACGCACCCACCCTGAGTACTATTATCTCCATGCCTACAAACAAAGCTGTTTCCCTGCCTGAAAAAGTCTTCTTTCCTTGTCTGCTTGACCATTGCCTATTTGCCTTAAGGGCTGAGTTTAGTGCCCATCTTTTATCCTAGTAATTCTTAACCCAATTTATATATTAGATTCTCCTCAAGAGCTTTAAAAAATATCAATTCATTGGGCCCCTTTCCGGATAATTTAAGTCATAATCTGTGAGGGATAGGGCAAGAGCATCTGTATTTTTTAAAAGCTCCTTGGTAATTCTTAAGTTCAAACCTTAAGCCAGGTTTGAGAATTACTGTTCTAGGCTCTCTGACCTCTATCATAGCACTTAATGAACTATATTGCAATTATTTGTTTACCCAGTTGACTCCCTCATCAAATGGTAAAGTCTTTGAAGCCCAGGACCATGTCTTGTTCGTATTTTCATTCTGAACACCTAACACAGTGCCTGAGATTTGATAGAGGCTCAGATACTGCCAAAGGCCATAGAAAGTTAACTGCAAAGTCCTAGGTCTGTTGACACCCTGTCTAGTGCCAATATGATACTACTGGATCATAATGAAGTCCCTGATCTTCAGATTTTTCTTTATTTTGCTTAGGTCTCATTAAATTTCTGTAATATTAATATGAGGGAGTTGATTTGTTATAAAATACTACATAACCTGTAAGAATGCCTTTTAAATTCTAGTAATGACCAAAGTAAGCCAACTGATTAAAAATCTTCTTTCTCCCAAAATTAATTTAAATTTTTATAAAGGTGTATTTTTTAATGCACTTTTGAACTAGAGAAAGTTTACGCAAAACCACAGAATTTGGACTTTAGAAGGGACTGTAGCAAGCATAAAGTTTCTTCACAAAAGAAGAAACTGGAGTTTAGACATGTTGAAAGGGTATCCAAGGTTCCACAGTTAATTGGGGTTGTTAACAATTAACCTGAATACCAACCCCGAGGTATTATTGCTACCAGTTAACATTTCAATTTAACTCAAATTTTGCCTTTCTTGACCACAAAAATAACTGGCTTTGCAGCTCTGAGACTATTAGTTTCATGTTCTACCAACTGAGTTAGCTGAGTGTATAATCCACACTCTGTTTTAAGAAAGTCAGCAGACCTAGAGATGTTCTAAGTCAATTGGATTGAAGAGAGCAATGAGAACAAAAATCAGGAATATAAAATTGGACTGTACCACTGACTACCTTGAACATAGCATTTATTCTCAGGGCCTCACATTCCCAATTTAAAAATAGGATTAAAAGAGCACCATTTGAATGTTTTAAAATCATGTATTGTTATTATTTTACTCCTTCAATGGGTTTAGATAAATAACTGAGCACTTTCCTTACTTTTGAAATATATTACAATTATTTGTTATTAACTAGTCATTAACTAAGGCATGAAATAAACTAGTTTGCTAGCTAACAAAGACTTACAACTTTGTGAAAAATGAATTATTTACCATCTCCAAAGTACTGAAATTGTATGTTCATCATCAGCCTGGCTTATCACATTTTTTTAAGTTCTCTAAATCTTTCAATTTCTTCAAAACACAAAACTGAAATATTGTAGCTTTTAATTCTAGTTTGTTTTAAAGACTTTACTTTGGACTCTGACTTTCACCCATATGACAGTGCAAAGTTACCAGTTAGGTAGGCTGCCTATGCATGGGTGTCTGCGTTTTGATAAATCCAGTATATAGATCTCACGTTTGTGTGTACCAATTTGCTTGGTTTTTCTTACCCAACAAATCAGAGACTCATTCAAGCTATTCAAACTCCCAAGACAGTCATTGACAAATCAAATATTAATTTAAACTACAGAGAAGGCTATATGATTACAATATGTCTATGTTTAGGGCATCCCCATCTCAAAATTAAATTATTAGGGAAAGTGAATTAGTGGTCCAAAAGTATTGGTTGAATTGAAACATCATTGTTACAGTTTTTAGACTCATAATATTTCTTACAAAGAATAAAACTCCTGATACCCATGACCTTCCTTGGGGAGATACTTTTCAATTTTAAGTTCAACTGAGGAAAAACTGTCCCATCAACTATCCATTTACAAACCACATTGTTGGGCAGTTTTATTTTTGTGGCTTATCTCGTATATTTTACCTTGATTTTCTATATATAAAATATTTGTTTGTATTTCACCACCCAATGTTACCGTTTTGTGGTGACCTCAAAGTAATTAGTAATGCTTGTCATGCTTCTTTCCTAAATGAAATAAGGCCAACAACAGCCCGATGCTTTCATCGTTAATCTAGAATATCAGGCATCAAAGAGGACAACTGACAGTATGCAATATTATGCCTTACATGTTTGGATCAAGGCAGAAAATCTAGCTTTAATATTGTTTGAGTGAACTATGGCAATCTTAGGCAGAGGCTTCTGCAATCTATTACATGTTAAGGCAAATTTCTAGCAGCCCCTCGGGCACCTTGGGAAGAACCTGTTCTGCTAGCAAGTCAAAGTCCCCATTGCTTCATATGTTCTGTATTTAGTCATCAAGTATCAGGAAAAGGGAAGAGAAAAAGGTTCTATATTTGAAAGGGATACTTGCACTGCAACAAATCAGTCCCACAGGAGATACACAAACAGACAAATATAAAATGCAACGATTACATGATAAAATGAGATTTTTCAGAACAACTGCCTCCTTCACAAATAAATTTATGTTTTCTAAAATTTAAAACTTTTACTAAAGATTCATTTTTAAGCTAAAACACTGCACAAACATTCCTATAAACTGTCTTTCCTCCAATTATAAATCAACTTGACAGGAAATAAGATTATTTAGGTTAACAAAATAATTTTCTTTTTATATATTGCTTTTATAGAGACAAAAATATTTTTTCCTAGTGTAGCTGGGCTCTAAGCTAAGTCTGATGACCTGGAAACCAATAATTAATAATAATTTAAGAATCACATGATACTTTGGATTTTAAAAAACTCACTTAACTTTAATCCATGTCAGTTGCTAAATTGGGACTACCTTTTCTTGACTTGTGTATACTGAACACTAAGAATAGAAGGCCTTCTAAACAGAGCCCTTTTAAGAAATTCAATAGCTTCTGGGCACTTAATGTGACCTTTCCATTTAATAAATCTCATCCTCCTTTCCCTTATCTCATAATTTTTTCCTCTTCTAGCAAACTCTGTCCTCCTTCCTTATAGTTACCCTTTCTTTGAATTAAGGGTGGAGAAATACCATTCCTTTTTTGGAAATCACTTTTTTTGTTTGTTCCTGATTTTCTTCGTTTACCAGATAAGCACCCATATAAATAAGTGGGGACCTTATGCATTTGTAAATTGTCAAGACACATATGGAAGAGTTTCTCCATTTTGTGAATATCATCATGAGATGATGCAAGCTGTATTAAAGGTAACATTACAGCTCTCAGAAAAGAATAAAATATTTAGTAATAGTGGAGAGAGATAAGACTCTGTAAAGAGTTAGACTAATTGCTAACCTATCAACACTAGCTTTATATATGGTACCCCGATCTCTCCTTCCTTGATCCATTTGGTAGGGAGACAACTGATCTCCATCCTTTGGGTGAGTACCTGATCAAGACCAAAACAATCAGCAAATGCCACTACCCTTGCCCCAGTAACTGCTTAGGGGATGGATATAGGTCCTTAATCTATGAGTCTCAAGATTTTGTCTCAGGACCCCTTTACACTTAAAAATTATTAAGGACCCCAAAGAGCTTCTGTTTATGTAGTTTATATCTATTGATATTTATATATTAAAAATTAAACATAAATATATAAACACATTACATTAACTGTCAGAGTGATGATATTACACATCACACAGCTTCTGGAAAATTACACAATTATCTAATGAAAATATGAGAGTGGAAAGACAAATAATGCCTTAGTATTAGTATAAAAATAGTTTTGACCTTGCAGACCCTTTGAAAGGATCTTGAAGTCTCCAGGTGTCCCAGACAGACTCAAAACCTACTGATCTAAATTATAGCCTACAGAAGCCAATACCATCCAAGTTTGCCACATGTACAAAGAGCTGATGTGATAATTAAGTCAACAAAGAACAAAGCATAGCTGAAAGATGACTTTTAAATTTAATAAATCTTTATTATTCAGATAATTACAATGTTGCTCTTTTTACCTCCCATAGCTCCCCTCCCCGAGTATCCATCCCATCCTCTGCCCTTACTTCCCCCACACTGTCCTCATCCATAGGTGTTCGCTTTTTGCCCACTTTCTTCCCAAAACCCGCTTCACACCCCTTTCCCCCAAGAATTGTCAGTCCACTCCCTTTCTATGACCCTGATTCTATTATATTCACGTTTATTCTGTTCTTCAGATTTTTAAAAAAATATATTTTATTGATTTTTTTACAGAGCGGAAGGGAGAGGGATAGAGTCAGAAACATCAATGAGAGAGAGCGACATCGATCAGCTGCCTCTTGCATGTCCCCCACTGGGGATGCGCCTGCAGCCAAGGTACATGCCCTTGCCAGAATTGAACCCAGGACCCTTCATTCCACAGTCCGACGCCCTATCCACTGAGCCAAACCGGTCTCGGCCTGTTCATCAGATTTTTAATTCACTTGATTTTTAGATTCACTTGTTGATAGATGTGTATTTGTTGTTCATAATTTACACTTTTATCTTTTTCTTCTTCCTCTTCTTAAAGAATATCTTTCAGCATTTCATATAATATTGGTTTGGTGGTGATGAACTCCTGTAGCTTTTTCTTATCTGTGAAACACTTTATCTTACCTTTAAATCTGAATGATAGCTTTGCTAGATAGAGTAATCTTGGTTGTAGGTTCTTGTTATTCATCATTTTGAATATTTCTTGCCACTCCCATCTGGCCTGCAACGTTTCTGTTGAGAAATCCGCTGACAATCGTATGGGTGCTCCCTTATAGGTAACTAACTGTTTTTCTCTTGCCACTTTTAATATTCTCTGTCTTTTGCTCTTGGCATTTTAAATATAATGTGTCTTGGTGTGGTCCTCTTTGGATTCCTTTTGTTTGGGGTTCAATGTGCTTCCTGGACTTTTATTTCTTTCACCAGGTGGGGGAAGTTTTAGGTCACTATTTCTTCACATAGGTTTTCAATATCTTGCACCCCCATAATTCAGATGTTAGTATGCTTGAGGTTGTCCCAGAGGCTCTTTACACTATCTTCAATTTTTTGAATTCTTTTTGCCTCTTGCTTTTCAGGCTAAGTGATTTTTGCTTGTTTGTTTTTCAAATCTTTGACTTGCGGTCCTCTAGTCTGCTTTTGGGTCTCTGTATAATATTTTTTATTTCAGTCAGTGTATGCTTAATTTCTAGTTGGTCCTTTTTCATATTCTCCGTGGTCTCGCTCATATCCTTGAGGGTCTCGCTCATATCCTCAAGGGTCTCACTCATATCCTCAAGGGTCTCGTTAAATTTATTGGCCTTTTCTAGGAGCCTCTTGAAAAACCTTATAACCATGGTTTTGAACTCTATGTACAGTCGTTTTTTTCCTCCATTTCTTTCACATGTAATTTGTTACCTTGTCTTCACATTTTGGCTGCTTTCCTGAGTTGGTTGAGTAGGTTTGTGTGGTAGGTGTCCTCTAGGGGACAGTGGCTCAGCCTTCCCAGTTACCTGAGATGGATACTCTTGGTGCACCACTTTATTGACTGCACAGTCTTGTTGTAGTTAACCCTAGATTGTTGCTGGTATCACTGGGAGGGGTTGACCTCCAGGCCAATTGGCTGTGAGAATCAGCTGTGTTTATGCTGGGAGAGTGTCTGTGCTCAGCCTGGTTGGGGCGGAGCCTCCGGGCTGAGCAGGCAGCCTTGGTTTCCCGTCAACCCAGCCCTAAACGGCTCCCGGGTCTCTGTGTCCCACTGAGAGAATGCTGCCTGGAGCTCTGCCCGCTGCTGGACAGTCTAGTTTTTCCCCAAATGAGTCTGGACACCCAAAAACTCACCCGGAACAGGAAAACAAAGCAGTCTGGCGTGGTTTTGTTTTTTGTTTTTCCTCCCAAACAATAGAGCCAGCCACGAACCCTCTCGAATAGCTTGCGCACCTTTGCAGCACCCGAGTTTCAGTGGGTTTCTTCCTTACAGTTCAGTTTCACCCCATATTAGTCTGGATTCCCCGAGACTTGCCCGGAACCAGGGCTCAGTGCAATGTGACACCTTTGTCTCCCTCCTAGTTCAAAAAAATCAGCCGGGTTTGCAGCGGTCCGCCCTTTTCTTGCGAGCAGCTACAAACCTCTGACTCTGCACGTATCCACAACTCTGTCCTCCACAGCTCCCCTAAGTCTCAGTGTCCTTTTATTTTTCCTCCTATTTGTGGAATGTCCACTCAGCCAGTCCTCTGGTGGTTCTGAATTATGTCCGTTTTGTTCTTTAGTTGTGGTTTTGAAATTGTTGTACGGGGCAGCAGTATGGGTGTTTACCTATGCCGCCATCCTGGTTCCTCCTGAAAGATGACTTCTTGATGACATGGTTTCAGAAACTGAAGGTAGCCAACCCTGAAGTTACACACATGTCTGGACTTCCTAGCTGCATGAGCCACTGAATTCCTTTTGGTTTAACCTAGGATGAGTTACTTGCAACCAGAAACATCCTTATATACCTGAGTTTCCAGATGGGGACTTCAGAGGAAGAGAGTATAGGTGGAAAAAAAAATACAAAGGACAAAAATAATTATTTTAAGCAGCAATCTGCACAGAACAAACAGAATATCAAAAGCACAAGGAAAAGTTCAAATTATTTTAAACATGGGAAGATATGGGAAAACATTGTCCTAGTTGTTTCCAAATCAGTGCCATCAAACTCCATGGGCAATTGAGGTAGCTCAGCTTCACTTCACTAGAAGATAATGAGGGCATAAAACTGAAAGCAAAATGTCATTTTTTTTAGTAGAAATGAATAAATTTACCTCACCAGACTTTGAGGAAAATTCTACTTTAGAAAACTACTTTGAGAGGCAAAACTACTTTGAGAGGCTACTTCTGTCAAATGTTAAAAATTCCTCCAGTATTCTCCATAGAGCTGTATTTTTTCTAAAAGTGTATCCAATTTCTAAAATTCCACTTTTTGAAGAAACCTTTGAACCTCTATTTTTGATAGTTGAATTTCTAATTTAGGTTTTCATGCCTGTGCACAGTAATCTATCATTGCCTATACTGGGCTGAAGAGAGTCCCTCAAAATTTCATACCCACCCAGAACCTCTGAATGATATCTACTAGGAAACAGGGTCTTTACAGATATAATTAGTTAAGTGAGATCATACTAGATTATAGTGGTCCCTAAATCCAATGGTTCGTATCCTTAAAGAAGGGCAAATACATACAAAGGTCACGTGAATGAATATGGAAGCAAAGACTGGAGTGATGCAGCTACATTCCAAAAAAATAATTTTTCCTTGTTATAAAACCTGATTCAGGATGGATTTTGAAGAAATGTCACATTGTAATAGGAGTAAAAAAGCATGTGCATACTGCCATGTTCATTCAATAACCAGCAAAGAAAAACAAATGTGACTGCAAAGTCACTGGGTTTTTCCTGTAAAACTTAAATTTTGTAAGTTTCCTAAACTTGGCAGAGATAAATACACTTGAGGAAAATTGTTGGGAGATAAGCATCCTATCTAATAAAAGAGTAATATGCAAATTTGACCATACCTTTGCTACACCCACCAGCCACACCCACCAGCCAATCAGGAGCGTGGGGGTGTGGCTGAGGTGGCCCAGGCCTGGGGGGCATGGCCGAGGCAGTCTGGGTCTGTGGAGACCTAGGGGTCCTGGGGGGGCATGTCTGAGGCGGCCCAGGCCTGGGTGGGTGGGGCCAAGGCCCGTGCTAGCCAGAGGCGAGCTGGCTAGAGCTCAGACCCTGGCTGGAGGCGTGGGGCTGGGATGGAGCTAGCCATCTGCCCCATTGCAGGGTGATGGCTGGGTGCTCAAGGCCTAAGGCATCAGCCAGAGGGCTCCCAGTATGTGTGAGGGGGCAGGTTGGGCTGAGGGATCACCCACCCCCAGTGCACAAATTTCGTGCACCGGGCCCCTAGTATATTATAATTGCCCATTTTAGTTCTAATATCACTTTTTCCCAGCAATTTTAGTAGTTTTAGCAAACAATCCTCCATATACTTTATAAGGCTGAGTTCATACTCAAGCTTCCCAATTAAATCTTAATGAAGTTTGCCATTAGCTACTTTTATATAGTCCCTTGTTTCCTGTTATTTGTTAAACAAGTGTCTGTTTCTTCCATGAATAATTATAGCATTTCTAAGTTGAAAGGGTGCTTTTGTCTATCACTTTACTTAAAGGGTGCTTATTTAGTCTACCACCTTATCTAAAAGATGAAAAAGGCCCAAGCTTGTTTAACATTACAGAACCTATTAGTGGTCAGGTTTAGAATTTATCTAAAAATTCAAGACATTTAATCATTTCAAACTTAAGGAAACTATAGAAATTAAAGGTGGGTTAGGGTGGTAACAACGTGAACAACTACTGGTCTTCATCTTCAAAAATAAAGAAAACTTCTCTTGGGCATACTTTCCCATAACGTTGTATATATTTCATTTGAAACTAGTTAATCCGTTGGCCATCAGGCTCTACTGTGATAATTATAGGAAACTAGAGGCCTGATGCATGAAATTCGGACAGAGGAGGCATTGCTTCCCCCACTGCAGGCATTGGCTTCCTTTTGGCACCCAGGACCCTCACAGTCCCTGCTTCATCAATAAGGTAGTCCAGAAGGACATCTGGTCTAATTAGCATATTATGATTTTATTATTATAGATGGGTTTACTTTCTGGCTTCGATATTTAACCCGCTGTCAAAAATACTAGCAATACACACACTCAAAAGAAATTTTACTAATTTATTTCATCCCACCTCAATTCCATCATCTCCTTTGCACTCTCATTATTTAAAAGTGAAATACATAATCATGTGAATCAATTAGAGGATAAGTCCATGTTCCAATTAGAACAATAAACTCATCGCCATCAAACTGACTGAGGTTTTAATTGCGTACAAACGTTGATTATACATTTCGGACACTTTCCATTTCTAAGCTTCTCAGATTTTACCATGGCTGAAACCAAAGGAAAAATATACATGTGTGTGTAAATAACTTTTAAGTTCAGCAGTTGTTGAAAGGGCTAAAAGGATAGTAAGAACTGATATGAAATAAACGCAGTCGATTAATAACCCATTTTATGGAAAAACACCTGGGGGAAAAGTAAAATCTCTTTTCGTGGTCATATCCCACCAATACTAAAACGTAACTCAGTTGCCATGGCCTGGGTTCTATTTCCACTTTTCTGTCAAAGTTCGGGTGGGAGGAACACCTTCACACAGAGATTGGTGCTTTTCATTGGAAAGCAGAGGCCCTGGCGAAGAAGCCCCAAACCAAGGGATGGCAGCAGGAGGAAGAGCAGCCAGGGATCTGCACTCGGTGTGGCTCCACTGCAGGTTCCCGAGTTCAGGAAGGTGGCCCTGTGGACACACACTTGGAGATGGGATGCTGGAGCACAGAAGCAGGAGGAAGCCAGGGGGAAGACGAGGCAGGGCAGGAGACTTCCTCCTCCAGGGCCCTCGGCACTGTCTCCATCACAGTGGCCGCCGTTCTGCCACCCACGCAGTTTTCTAAGCTACCTCCAGGTGCCCTGGCGCCTTCACAGGCTCGGTCTGCAGCTTCTGGCGGTTTCCAGGCGTGTCCCCGAGTGCTAACTCCTTCCCAAACCCGCGCAGGACAGCGCTCCGCAGCCCAGCCGAGCCGGCCGGAGGCCCCGCCACCCCGCGCCGCGCGGCTCGGCAGGGGATTGCTTCTGTCTGGCGCGCGAGGAGGCGGCGTTCGGGCCTCGCGCGCACCGCGCCGCGTCCTCCCAGCCAATCCGGCGCTACTCGCGTGTCCCGAGCGTCCCCCGTCCGCCTCGGGCTGGGCCGGTCCGACCCGCGCCCGGCGTTCCGCGCCCGGCTCTCCCTCCGCCCCTCACTCTCCACGAGTTCCACGCCTCGCGGTGTAGCTCCGCCCCGGCCCCGAGTCCGCCCCCGCCACCTCCCGAGCGTGTGCTGTCCGTTCCCTTCAGTCTCTCGCTATCCAGCCGCCGGGGCTCTCGCGCTCGGCATAGCGGCCTCGGACTTTCCGCCCGGACGGACTCCGCCGCGCGGCCCCCTCCGGCAGCCGACAGCGTGTGCACCCCCGCGCGGCCGCCGCTGCCGCCTCGCACCGGCCTCGGGGTCACACGCCCGGACTCCGCCCCGTCCCGCGGCCTCGCGCGGTCCCCGTGGCGCAGGCGGACCGGCCCGCGGCCGCCTCCCCCCCTCCCTCCCGCTCACCTCGCGCTCGCGCTCTCGCGCGGTCCCAGGCGGGCGCGCTCCCGGCCGCGCGCTCCGAGCTCCCGCTTCTCCCGGCTCCTGTCAGTGCGGTGACTGCGCTGGGAAACATGGCGACCGAGGGGATGATCCTCACTAACCACGACCATCAAATCCGTGTCGGAGTCCTCACAGGTAATCGGGGAGGAGAACGGGACCGCCGCCGCCGCCGCCGTCCCCGACGTGCCTCAGGCTTCTCGCCCGTGGTGACCCTGCTCTGCGGCCTCGGGAGGAGGGAAGGCTGAGGAGGGGGGACAGGAAAAGGGGGCGTTTTACAACCCCGGAGCCGCTGGAGGTTGGGGTGTTCCCGTGCCCCCCACCCCTCACGGGAGCGAGTGCCGGTCCCGTGGGATGTCAGGCCCCGGCACCTTCGCAGCCCAAGTCCCTGGCCCTCGGGGACCGAGGGGCCGGTGCGGCGGGCGCTGCGGGGCTCCTGGTTGCCGTGCGGGCGCGGGATCCCGGCTCCACAGACAGGAGCACGCCGCTCTGGCCGGCCCGCGCGCTTCCTCCGCCAGCGCCGGTCCGGGAGAGGGGGAATCCCGTACCCACCCCCTCGCTGCCCCCTCCCCCACTCGCGTGGCCCCGAGCCTCCTGCCGTGCTCGTCGGAGAGGCACCGGCCGGACTCGATCTGAGTGTTCAAGAGGCGGAACTCTGCCTCCCCGAGAGCAGGGCATCCCCTCAACCACCCTGGGACACCCCTTGTCTCTCCCCCTACCCCCGAGAGGTGGGGGACCGGCTTGCACCCGGACCTGGGAAAGTGTCTGTATTCCGCCTTCCTGAGCGAAGGGCCCTCTGTCCGCCTCTGGGAGTCCGGTTTAGGGGGACCGGCTGAGCCTGCAGCTGGGGATCCAGCCCCTTTCACTTGAGACAAGATTCCTCCACTTGGGCTCCTGGGTCCTCATCCCTTCTGGGACCCGCTCCCCTCCGGCTCCCCGCACCCCCCGCCACGGGCCCGGAGCTGGTGAGGAGCACACTTTTCCCGAGTCGCCGTTCCCTGCCTCGCGGAAACCGTGGATGCCCTGCGTGTCTGATTCCGCTGCGTTGTATTTGGGTGACATCCCTCAGTTGCTGCAGGGCATGACTTCCGAGATGAACAGCAAGCCCATGTGTAGGGGTTTCTGCTGTGGTTCTGCAGTTGGCACGGCTTATGTGTAATTGAGTGGCAAGGCAGGGGTTAAAGAACTATATTTAGCATCTGAGGGCTTTAGTTGGGAGTGAAGGAAATCCAAGATTTACGGTTGTGATTTTGCAAAAAGGAGTGATGTAGACAGGAATCCTCGTGTGTCCCCCCCTCCCCAGTTCTTTAATTCCCCCCCCCCCCCCGTCAAGATTTGACATGTTGAGACGGTGCTCGAGGAGGGACTAAATTGAATGAGACTTGCTTTTATTATTAGGTTAAAAAAATAATTCTCGGTAGATACCGAATGCAAAGCTTAATTTAACTGCTCCGATTTATGAAAAGGAGATATCCATGACACTCTTTTACGCAAATGGGTTGCCTTTTCCTGGTGTCCTTTCTAGATTCTAATGGTGATTTGTTGAATTTTCCTAATAGCCTCTTGGGTGGAGAAACCTATTGCTGGGAAGGGAATCCCCCCAAATCAGAAGATGAGCTGTCCTCCTTTTTTGGTGCTGAAACTGTTGCCATATGCAAAGATACAGTTATATCTTTAGAATTGTTAGAGTTCACATTGCTGATTTTCAAAGAATCTAATCGCGGTTGTATACTCTATATCAACCCTCAACTTGCACTTCAAATTCTAGCCATGTTTTGAAAATTAGTAGAGTAGTAAGAGTGAAGCTTAATAAAATCCAAACTATGTCAACTGACCATGGAAATGAAAGGTCATAGATGTTTTTTAAAGTTAAATCATAGAGATTAAAAAAATGTTTATTTAAACCTTTTCTGATAATTTTATTTATCAAATCATCTTACTTGGGTCAAATGACATAGTTGTACAGAATGCTTTGAAAGATTTGGCCCTTATCCATATCCCTACAGTACAATAGGGATAAAATTGATATGCAAAACCACTAACAATGTATGTAATTATTTTGCTAAAATTATCTAAATAAATTATGTGTGCATTTGAGGACTAAATGTAAATGGAATCCCACATTCAGATGGAGTAGGGGCAAATGTGATTACCTGTAGATAGAATTTAGTACATTTAACAGAGGTTAAGTAGAAACTGATATTTTTAAGGGTAGTTGAAATTCAGTGGCAACCTTATAAATGAAAACGTTGCCCTGATCAGGTATCTCAGTTGATTAGAGCATGGTCCCCATATGCCAAGGTTGGGGATTTGATCTCCCATCAGGGCACATGCAGGACTCAACCAGTGAATGCATAAATAAGTGGAACAACAAATCTCTCTCCCCCTCTCCCCCTCTCCCCTTCTCCCCCTCTCCCCTTGTCCTTCTTCCCTCCCTCTCCCTCTTTCTCCTTCCTCTTTCTTTCTAAAATAAATAAGAAAATGTTGGATGGTCAGGATGAGGCTCTTGAGCAGAACATGAGAAGCATAGGTGCAATAGGTATGGGGCACAGGCAGAATGTCAAGGAGAGAAGAGAACTTTGCAGTGGGATTAAAGAGAATCTGGAGACGCTGTTTCATGACAATGAGGTCCAGTAGTTTAGGGGGAAAGTCTAGGGTCAGGAATAAGGATGTAGCTGAAGGAAAGAAGAAGAAGTTGCAGATTTGGGAGAAGTGGTAACAGAGGGTAATAATGGATATTTGAAGTCAGAAATAACTCTGAGGTTTTCACTTGAAAAGTTATTAATATGAATATTGTCTACTTTGATGGATCCTGGAAACATGGAGAAGAATCAGATGAAAGGGCACCAGCCTTCAGTCTGCAAGTAGTGGATTTTATCAGGAACAGCTTAATATTTATGTTCTTGATATTCCATGTTATATTGTGCAAAAAAAACTATAATAATAAAGCTATGTTGTGCAATTTTTATGTTTTGTAGAGCTTCAAATGTTGCAGTTTTATTATGTGAAATTATTCCTTATTGAACTTAAGCACTATGATTTTATACTTAAGAACATTGAGTTAAGATACCACACTTAAAACTGATTTTGAGTTTTAATTTGCAGCTCTCTTTAAAGGTGAAGGACTTATTTTATAAAATATCCTCTGCATGCTTCAAAATAGGGATTTTATGTATTCTCAATGGCAACCTTATACATGAAAATGTTGCCCTGGTCGGGTAGCTCAGTTAGTGAGCATGGTCCCCAAAGCTCCCACTGTCTAAATTTGTTTTACAGAGGTAGTGGAAAGTATTGTCTACCCAAGCACACATGTGGTAGTATTTTTGTGAAACTGTATTGTAATTTCTAAAGTTTTATTTTTTCTGTGACACTTTAAATTTTCTATTGCAAGATAATATTTATACCATGAAACTTTTCATCTTCTATATAATCTTCAGCTCAACTATGAATTTGGCAGTTGTAGTATACAGTCTATTGAAATGTCTCATCAAATGAATTAACTATTAGAATTTTAAAAATATAGTGGTGGGAAGAAAAATATTTAGTAAAGGCATTTCGTTTTTACTTGGTATCTTGAATTATTTGGGGCTTGGAAATCAGATTTTAATAATACAAATGGATATTTTAGCTATGTTAATTAATTTTTATCATAAAAATTGGGAACATTTCTATATATAAAATAGATTATCATGGAAACATCTTATGTTGAATATTGTCCATCTCCAGGAACAATATCGTTGTCAATAACTATCTTATGATGATTTGCTATAAATGAAGTGTTATAGGTCTTTGGTGACATAAGAGCTAGTTTTCAATAAATATACCTGTTTCTAATGTTCTCTACTTCTAATGTTGTTTATAACAGATAAAAGATTATATGATGGATTAATAGCATGAGGCAAACAAACAAGTATCTGCTTTTTTTTCGAAACTGAAAGAAGATGTGGGACAGATGTAGGATTTTTTTTTTGATAGCTGTAGTAGTAATTATACTTATAGTGAGTCTTAATAATTACATAAAAGGGTAACTATATTTTAAATGTGTCACTTTTCACTTAATTTTTTGTATTTCTAATGAAGCTGTTTATCAAGGGAGCACACTAGTTCTGCTATAAAAGTTTCTCTACAATATCAGAAAAATAATGAATATGTGTGTGATAATATAGAATGAGACAGATTATATTACATTGGGTAGTTAATATTGTATTAGCTAGCCACTGCTAATGTTTGCTACTAAAGCACTTAGCTAAAGATGATAATTCATTATCTGAATTTTCACAAATAGTGGCATGGATCAGAAGTGATGCAAATAATTAGTAGAGTGCATTTTAAAAACTAATACTTTTTCTCTAGTAACACACATTTTTATTGGTCTAAGCTGTAGATTTATAATCAGTAAGAGTTATTAGAACAAGATATGACTAGATAATAGAGATAAAAGGCTAATTGTAAACTAGAACACCTAAAATATTAGTTACATGTAGGGAGTATTTCAGCCATTCTAAATATTAAAAAACAAATTCTAAGCCAAGGTGATGAAAATTATGTAAATCTGGGATTGTTCAAGCACTTATTTTACTGCATTCCTTAAGCTTATACCTGTGCATTATAACTATCTATATTGTATTCTGAAAAGCCCATTTATTGATGAGGATATTTAAATACATCTTTGTTTTTAAGTAACCAAATTACTATTGCAAACAAACTCTAAATCCTACCAAATGGAATTGTGTATTCTGGCAGACGTATTAACATTGATATATATGACTTTTGTTAAAAGGAAGTCTATTTCTTAAACTAGGTTTTCTTTCATGAATTTTGGATTGGAAGCAATATATTAGAGAATTAAAATCTTAGTGAAAGTAGAAAATCATTAAATCAACACTATCATCTCTGGCCAAAGACTTTAGATACTATGGGTACATAGATTGTTACACATTAAGAGTTTTAACTGCCGAGATTGGTTTGGCTCAGTGGATAGAGTGTCAGACTGCAGACTAAAGGGTCCCGGGTTCGATTCCGGTCAAGGGCATGTACCTTGGTTGCGGGCACATCCCCAGTAGGGGGCGTGCAAGAGGCAACTGATCGATGTTTCTGACTTTCTATCCCTCTACCTTCCGCTCTGCAAAAAATCAATAATATATATATATATATATTTTAAAAAGAGTTTTAACTACATTAAAAACATATTTGACTTTCACTTTAAGTGAGATATATGGTGGAGAATCAGCAATATGTTATTGAGGAGGAAATGACGGATGAGTCCATTTTTACTCTTATAGATGATAGATTCATTGATAAGTTGAATTGGATGCTCTTTTTAAACTGAGTAAAATAAGTAAGATCTGTGTTTTGCTCCTGGAAATATATAGCATATTTGGGATTTGAGGTGTTAAAACAATGCTAAAAAAAAAAAAAAAAGTAATGAAACCACAGGGATTTCTTTCTTCACATCTGGGAAGAGAAGATAAATTAGGACGAAGAAAAGATTATTTAAACTGCTTAAAAGTAATTGAAACTGTAGTTAATATGAGCAGCATGCAATTCTTACTTAATTTTTGAGTGACCTTCCAAAAAGCAAATATCTATGTATTGTCACGTAGAAATTCTGTTCAGGTTGTTTAGTGAGTTCATAAGTGAATTTGTATTTAATTAATTTTAACTAAACAAGTAGGACTTCTTGAAACTTATTTTAATTAAGTGAACAGTCCCAACAATTTTTACAGTTGTTTTACCAGTAACTATACCTTTTGAAAGAACACACACACACACACAGAAAGAACATTTAAGGAACACTGGATCACACAACACTAGAAGATTCATGCTAATGATAATCTGATCAGTAAACTTTTTGTAACATTGAACAATATTACTTAACTCTGTCTCTCAATTTTTCTCACCATTAACACAAAGAATCATTCTCTGAGATCACTTTATTCTCTAAAACAATATATGTTTCTATCCTTTAGTACCTTGACCAGCTAGAAGGAGATACATAGAATATCATGCTTAGTTAAATTTTCTTTTGTCTTTACAATGGAAATTTTTATGGGGGAGAGGTAAATTATACAGAAAGATGCAAGAAAATAAGAAACGGAAGAAAAGATAAACGTTTCAGAGATCAGGTGCTGTCAGTACAAACTAAGGAAAAGTATTTAGATTTTTTTCAATTTAGAAATTTTTGTATTAACCCTTTTTTTGTTACCAGTAGTTTCAGTCTTACACTTTATTTCATATTCAGCTGAAACCTCACTTCCTCAACAAAATCTTTTCTCTACAATGATGTCTTTCTTTGTTTTCTTTCTTTGTGTTTATAAATTGTTGTCTGTACCCTGCAATCATGTGGGAGGCTGCAAGATGCAGGTTTTTTTTGAAAAAAGGACTTTGGAGTCAAACAGATTTGGATGTCAGACTCTGGTTTGCCCTTGATAGTGGGAAGTCATTTAACTTCTCTGAATTCCAATTTATTTCTCCAAAATGAAGCTGGAAGTACTTACTTCACAGAGTTTTAATAAGTAACTGAGATGATGTATGTGAAAATGCCTAGCATATATGTCTAAATTGGAGTATATAGTCAGTAATCTTCCTTTCCTTTTTGTATGTTCCTTTCGGGCAATCTGCTAACAGCTTCAAGTACAAACATCTTGTTTAAAACATAAAGTTCTTCAAATAGGTGATCTGTTCTTTACTTCTTTTGTGCCCTTTCACCATAGCCCCTATTAATGAAGTAGTTGCATAGAAGGGTGATTAATAATTGTATTTGAGACATTTTATACTATCAAATCTAATATAGTACCTCTTAGTTGATGATCATCATCTTTATGAGGATTATTTTAGGTTAATATTTATTTATTTATTTCTGTGTTTTATTTGATCATCTAAAAAATTTTAAATTTATTGTTGAAAGTATTAGTTGTCTTCTTTTTTCTTCATTGACACCTATTAGCCCACCCAACCCCCCAAAATGTTATCTTAAAAATGAATATTTTGAATTATAGGTAAAAGAAATTCTAAAAATGCTATTATTTATTTGGAAGGTTAACTGTGATAGTCAAAATAGCAGAAGACCATAAAATAGGAGGCAAAATTTGTACCTCTTCTATCACTTTAAAGACATTTAATTACAGTTTACCTATTTATCCTTAGCTTTGAATGGGGGAATTGTGCTTACCTTATATGATTATTGAGTGGAAGGAAATACTTTATTTAATATTCAACACCTACTGTGTGCCAAGTTCTGTGCTTAAGTGAGGGATACAATCCTATATAATAAAAGGCTAATATGCAAATTGACCGAACGGCAGAACGACTGGTTGCTATGACATGCACTGACCACCAGGGGGCAGACGTTCAATGCCGGAGCTGTCCCCCTGGTGATCAGTGCACTCCCACAGCAGGAGTGCTGCTCAACCGGGCTCATGGCTGATGAGTGCAGTGGTGGTGGCGAGAGCATATCTTGCCTCTGCAGCAGCGCTAAGGATGTCCTAAGCCATCAGTTGGACATCCCCGAGGGCTCCCAGACTGCAAGAGGGCACAGGTTGGGCTGAGGGACGCCCCCCCTCCAGTGCATGATTTTCGTGCACTGGACCTCTAGTAGTGAATAAGAGACACAAGATCTTATGTTCATGGGGCTAACAGGAACACAGTATTTAACTAAGTTGTATATTGGCAAGTACATGCTTAATTTATGTTGCATTTCAAGGAATAAAGTGCTTCTATCTTTTTTATTTTTTAAAAATACATTTGTATTGATTTCAGAGAGGGAGGGAGAGAGAAACATCAATGATGAGAGCATTGATTGGCTGCCTCCTGCGGATTGAGCCCACAACCCGGACATGTGCTCTGACCTGGAATCAAACCATGACCTCCTGGTTCTTAGGTCGATGCTCAACCACTGAGCCATGCTGGGCCAGGCTCTTTTAAATTTATTTTTTTAAAATACATTTTATTGATTTTTTTTTTAGAGAGAGGAAGGGAGAGGGATAGAAAGTCAGAAACATCGATGAGAGAGAAACATCCATCAGCTGCCTTCTGCACACCTCCTACTGGGGATGTGCCCTCAACCAAGGTACATGCCCTTGACCGGAATTGAACTTGGGACCTTTCAGACTTAAGGCTGACACTATCCACTCAGCCAAACCAGTTAGGGCTAGGCTCTTTTATTTTTGATGTAGGTAACTATAAGCACCAAAATAGTTTTCAACCCACTTTCGACAACAAATTTTTAAACCATTACACATTTCCTGCTTTCTCAGATAGGAAATATTTAATGAACACAATATAATTATTTCTGTTCAATCAGGTATAACTAATTATAGGTAATATGTATTGGGCCCATATATATGGTGTGAATATATTTTATTTATTCTAATTACTTTGCATATGTTATTCAGTCCTACCTCCTACACTGCTTGAGAAGCAGAGAAGCTAAGTAACTTGTTCAGATGTATTCCAAAGGCAGTGCCAGAATTCACGCACAGGCCTGACTGTGCTCTCAGTGATTGTGTTTCTGTATTGTGTTTAGAATATCTCTCATCATGAAGCGGGGTAGTATGGTTCTGTATTCCAAAGGCAATGCCAGAATTCACGCACAGGCCTGACTGTGCTCTCAGTGATTGTGTTTCTGTATTTTATTTAGAATATCTCTCATCATGAAGCGGGGTAGTATGGTTCTGTATTCCAAAGGCAATGCCAGAATTCACGCACAGGCCTGACTGTGCTCTCAGTGATTGTGTTTCTGTATTTTATTTAGAATATCTCTCATCATGAAGCGGGGTAGTATGGTTCTGTATTCCAAAGGCAATGCCAGAATTCACGCACAGGTCTGACTGTGCTCTCAGTGATTGTGTTTCTGTATTTTATTTAGAATATCTCTTATCATGAAGCGGGGTAGTATGGTTCTGTACTGTATTTGCTTTTCAGTTGTGACTTTATATATTTGTTCTTCCCCTTCTAGTTTATAATCTGCACTAGCCATGGGAGGAAGGACATAAACTACCTTGCTAAGAATTATATATGATAGATATCTCCTTCAGTTAGACTTGAAGTGCGGTCTAAAGAATAAGTATTTTCACTTTTGGGTTGGGGGCATCAGCAGATAAATGGGTTATTATATATTAATATAATTATTTTTTTGTACTTTGAGATTTTAGGATCAGAGTTAATTGGATCTTCCTGATGCTGAAAATGTTAATAAAAAATACAGAAACTTATAAAAAGTAAGAGAGCAAATAAAGAATGAGTCCCAAGTATAAATAGAATGTTTCCTTTAATTCTCTAAGTACTGATAAGTTCTTTCTTTAAAAAAAAAAAATAATAACATTAAGAAAAAAGTATGCTTGTCCTAGCTGGTTATAGAGAGGAAGGGAGAGGGATAGAAAGTCTCAGTGGATAGAGTGTTAGCCTGTGGACTGAAGAGTCCCGGGTTCAATTCCAGTGAAGGGTTTATGCCCGGGTTGCAGATTCGATCCCCATTATGGGGCATTCAGGAGGCAGCCAATCAATGATTCTCTCTCATCATTGATGTTCCTCCCTCCCTCCCTCCCTTTCTCCCTTCCTCCTTCTCTGAAATCAATAAAAAAAAGAAAAAGAACAAAAATATACTTGAAGAAAATAAACTTTAAAGGCTAATTCAGGTTAAGAATTTTTGGATATCTTGGAAACAAGAAATTGAATAAATATTTTCAGACATAAAAATTGATGCATCATTTAAGTGATTATCTTTCCCCTTCCTCTTAAGAGTCAGTACTAAACATTTTGATTCTAATGCAAATTTTAAAAATTATGCTTTGATAAAATTAATATCCATACAGTAGGAGTTACTTTTGAATTCAGTTGCAAGTGGAAAAACTTCTGAATTCTTAAGTCATATTTTTAAAGACTTACTAGAGTGTATTTGTACATTGTAAAAAAATGTAACACTATAGAAAGACAAAGTGTGAAATTAATCCCTACTACCTTACTTCCCCAGTCTCTCTTAAGCACTTTCAAGATTTTTGTTTTTGATTATTCTGTATATAAGTATATATTTGCATATGCATATATTGAATCAGACATTATATCTTCCTTTCCTCTCCCTCAAATCAATCAATAAAAAAAAGTTTTTTCCTAATCATTCACCATCTGTTATTTTTTTCTTTGTTTTTCAACTCTCCCCCCCCCCCCAACTCAATTCATTGACCCTCTCTACCCACACGTGCTCATCCTAAGCCTTCACCACACTATTATCTCTGTCCATGGACTATGCATATATGCATATAAATTCCCTGGTTAATCTCTCACCCCACCCACCCCACCTTGACTTCACTCTTTTTCTTTTTTATATTAAAATATTTGCTGATGAGACCAGTTTGGCTCAGTGGATAGAGTGTTGGACTGCGGACTGAAGGGTCCCAGGTTCGATTCCAGTCAAGGGCATGTACCTTGGCTGCGGGCACAACCCCAGTAGGGGGCGTGCAGGAGGCAGCTGATCGGTGTTTCTCTCTCATCGATGTTTCTGACTTTCTATCCCTCTCCCTTCTGCTCTGTAAAAAGTCAATAAGATATATTAAAAAAAATATTGGCTGACTATTATTATCATACTCAGAAAAATCTATTATAGCAAAGACTAGAAAGACCAATCTTGATTCTGTTAATACTATTATGGGGAAAGAACACTAGGTCAATTTCTATTTTGGATTTTTCCAGTGGGAGTTTGATATTATTATCCATGCAAAGTAAAGTACAATAGATGCTCTCTAAAATCTCATTCAACTCTCAAATTTTGTTACACCCAGTCTCAGGAACATGTCTCATGTTTACCATTCTCGTATTGCTTATATTCATGTTATCTACAATCTATTAATAACAGCAAAATTATTGATCTGAAATACTTTCCTTCAAACAAGAAAAATTACTAGAAAAAGACAGATATTTATGCCAAGTATAAATGGAATAAATGGCTATTACTTCCACTGCATAATATGTCCAATTTTATTTCATTCAATATTACATACTACAGGGAGTTCAAATTGCAAAATGCTTAAGATTTAGAATAAAAATTACATGCATGTAAGGGTAATAACTGATTCACACAATCAAACTTGTAAGACTAATAGAGATTTAGAGGTATTTGAGGTGTTACCTTTTAAAATTTTAATTATGGTAATATATCAGAGATCTGGAAAGCTAAATTAGTATTCCTTCCAAAAAAGTTATGATTATTTTGCTATTACATGTTTAAAATAAAACTATTGCAAACCTAAGACATATATCTTCATTGAACAATATTATGTTTTAGGTTCACACAGATACAGCAGGTACTCCAATAACATCATTTTGTTTAACATTGTTTTATTATAATGTTGATGATAAAAAATAAAATCAATTCTGGGCTGGGGCCACTGTGTGTGGAGTTTATAGACCTCCCCATGTCCAAGTGGGTTTTCTCTGGGTACTCCAGTTTCCTCCCATATCACTAGATGTGCACATTAGGTGGGTTGGTGTGTCTAAACTGCCCCGGTCTGTGTGAGTCTGAATGTGTGTGATGCTCCCTATGACGCAAAGGCATCCTGTCCAGGGTTGGTTCCCTTCTTGCATCCTGAGTTCCTGGGACAGGTTTTGGCCACCTGAGATTCTGAAATGGAAGTAGCATTTATAAACAAGGAAAATAATTATCTACTTGTTTTTATTAATCTTAAATGTATGTGTGTATAATTCACATTTGTTTCATTGTTTAACATTTGAAGGGTTTGGTCTTTATTTAAAAGGCGAAAGATTTATGCGATCTGAAGAGAAACCAGTTTGGTGATGGTTTTGTTACCAGAAATATGCTGTAGGAACTTAATTTTTGTTTATGTCAATTAGCTTATGGTAAAATTGATTTTGTTATATGTCATTTCATTAAAATCATAGTTTCTAAGAACCTATTCATGATGTTAAGTGAGGACTTACTGTTCTCAGAATAGAGTAGACTACCTGAATTTATACCTAAGTGAAGTTTTTAAGAGTTACTTAACTTCTCTAAGCTTTATAGACAATTTTTGGAAGGAAAGCTTGAGAATCATTGACTTAAGTTAATTCTGGACTTGGATTTTCCAACTGGGTCTGTGAAATATTATTAATTTTTAAAATTGTCAATTATGCATCATAATGAAACACTTATTCCTTTCTGATTCTTAATGCAATTCAAAAGTGATTCATATCTGATATGTGAGAAACTTGAAATGGAAGTACTCCTACCCCCATAGTAGGAATTTTTAAGTAGCTAAATAGTTATGGATCTGTTTTTATTATTCGGTTGTTTTCCTGTCAGTGATTAATATATCAGTCTGACCACAGCCTGACTTGTTAACAAACAGTATAGCCCAGTTTAGTATTTACTTAGTCCATTTGGGTTGCTATTACAAAGTGCTATACTGGGTAGCTAATAAAAATAGAAATTTATTTTTCACAGTTTTGGAGGTTGGGAAGTCCAGGATCAAGGTGCCAGCAGATTCATTGTCCAGTGAGTGCCCACTTCCTGTAGAAGCTGTCTTTCTTTCTGTTTCCTCACCTGGTGGAAAAGGGGAGGGAACTCTGTGGGACTTTGCTGTCATTACTATCACCTCCCAAAGCCCCCACTTCCAAACACCATGACACTGGGAAAACCGGTTTCAACATAGGAATTTTGGAGAGGGGTGTACAAACATCCAGTCCATTACAAGTATGTACCATTAGACATGCTTTGCATTATGTTGGGCTACAGCTATGATAGGCATATCTTGGAGATATTGCAGGTTTGGTTCCAGACCACTGCAATAAAGTGAAGACCACAGTAAAGTGAGCCACATGAACTTTTTGGTTCCCCAGTGCATATAAAAGTTATGTTTACACTATATGGTAACTTATAAAGTGTGCACTAGCATTATATATATTGGGGGAAAAAACAAAGTGCATACCTTAATTTAAGGAAACACCTATTTCTTTAAAAATGTTATCCATCATTTGAATTATAATCTTTTTTTTTCTGGTGTAGAATTACCTTCAATTTTAAAAATATCCCACAATGTCTGGAAGCACAATAAGGCAAAGTGTAATAAAATGAGATATGCCTGTAAATATTTATAGAGTTGACCTTTAAGTGTGAAGGATTGGCTGTAAAAATAGGTTTTTATTTTAAACCTACTTTATATATTAAAACACTTGCCAAGTACTGTATGATGATGTTTACCAAACTGTTTCTATAAAGGGTCAGATAGTAAATATTTTAGGCTTTTTGGGTAATATGATTTCTCTCACAGGTATTCAGTTCTTTCCTTATAGCATGAAAGAAATGTGTCACAGACAACATGTAAATGAAATGTGTCCCAATAAAATTGAATTTGCAAAAACAGATGATCGGCCAGATTTGTCTAATCTGTGCTCCAGATCACAGTCTTATGTTAGGAAAATATCCCAAATTACCTGCATAGGAATTGAACTTTTATGTCAGTTAAAATTTACATTATAAACCACCACAAATGTAGTGGCTTAAAAGTACAACTTAATCTTTTTTCATATATCTGTGAATTAACTCAGTGGTTTTGCTTTAGGTGGCATTGTTTGGGGTTTTAGGATAGCTGCAGTCACATGGAGTTTTGACTAGAACTGTTGTCCAGGGCCTTGGTCCTCCTATATGTGGGTTTCTCCACGTGGCTGATTCATTAGCATCAGAGTATGATGGCAGGGTTCCAAGAAGTATTTCAAGAGCAAGAATTGTGATAGTGAGGAAGCAGAAGCTGCCAGGCCAGTTAAGGTTTAGACCTGAAATTGGCACAGCTTCACTTCTGCCATCATACTATTGGTCAAAATAGTCACAGGGTCAGCCCAGAACTATTGTGGGAAGAGATTAGGAATACTAGGATGAATGGTTAATTGGGGATCATCAGAGTAACAGTTTATCGCAGAATTGTTTTCATTGTGATAGCTCAAATTGAATTAGGCTTAGTAAAGGGGAAATCCTATCCAATAAAAGAGTAATAGGCAAATTGACTGTACCTCCAATCAGGCCACACCCACAGCCATGCCCATCAGCCAATCAGGAGCAAATTATGCAAATAAACCCTAACTAAGATGACTGCAGCCACTGAGAGCAGGAGGGAGGCTTGGTTTTCCCCAGCAACGGAGGAAGCCAAGCTTTCCTCCTGCTATTGCCAGCCTAGGTCTCTACTTAATGCTACAAAGTTTCAATTATAGAAGGTATATTCCAACAGAAATGGTGGCAGCCACGGAGCTGTAGAGAGCAGAGGGTAGAGTTGCCTGGGAGATGGAGGAAGCCAAGCTTCTGTAGCTCTAGCACCTAGGCCTCCACTCTAGGCTACAAAGTTTCAATTATAGAATTTAAACAAAAATGGCTGTCGCCACTTAGTGAGCAGAAGGCTTGGCTCCACTCCAGGCTACAAAGTTTAAATTGTAGAACATAAATTAATCCCAGATCCCAGGGCCTCCACTTGGGTCGCTGGGTGGTGTGGCCAGCCTGCAAACCACCATAGGCCCCATGCCCAGGCCGCCCCACACCTCAAGGGAACCCCTCCCTGATCTGGGACACCCTTCAGGGCAAACCATCTGGCACCCACCCATGCACCAGACCTCTATTCTATCTAATAAAAGAGTAATACGCAGATTGACCATCACTCCAACACACAAGACGGCTTCCCCCATGTGATCAAAGATCCTGCCCCCATGTGGACACAAGATGGCCAGCAGGAGAGGGCCATTGGGAGGTTCCAGGCCTGCAAGGGAGGGCAGTTGTGGGTGATCAGGCCAGCAGGGGAGGGCAAGTTGGGAGGGAGCACGCTTGCAAGGGAGGGCAGTTGGGGGTGATCAAGCTTGCAGGGGTGGGAAGTTGGTGGCAAACAGGCTGGCAGGGGAGCAGTTAGACATCAATTAGGCTGGCAAGGTAATGGTTAGGGGGTGATCAGGCTGGCAGGCAGAAGCAGTTCAGGGCAATCAGAAAGGCAGGCAGGTGAGCACTTTGGTGCTAGCAGTCCTGGATTGTGAGAAAGAATGTCCGATTGCCCATTTAGGCCCGATTCTACTGGGAACAGGCCTAAACTGGCAGTCAGACATCTCTTGAAGGATCCCATGTTGGAGAGGATGTAAGCTAGGCTGAGGGACATCCCTCTACCTCCCCCTCCTCATGAATTTTGTGCACCAGGCTTCTAGTTTATTGTAAGAGTAATGGTATATCTATCTCACAAAACCTAAATATGGGATTAGGCTCTTCAAACTTAGTGTTTGAAGGTCTTCTGGATTTTCTTATATTTGCTTCACTCTGTAAGCCTCATTTTCTCATACCATAAACCTGCCTTTCCACAATGAAAAAAACTGCCATTGACAGCTCCTGTGTTGTTTTTATCTTCCCATTTTAGCCATTCAGAGACGGACTGACTATATTTTTGCAGTTGTGTTTCTAAAATTTTTTGAGGAAGAACTGTGTGCTGAACCAATCACTTGTGATCAAAGTATACAACTTATCAGTACCAATCCTGTAGGAGCAAGGTCAATGAACAGCAAAATGATGCTGAATATATAACCCCCAAATAATTCAGTTGCCTTCACCTTAGCCACCTACATATGAATATAAAATAATTTTTTTCCCCATTGTAGACCTAATTTACTTCTTTCTTCAGCTATTTGCCTTTGGCTGTTTCATTGTGCTGCTGGAAAGTAGGCTAAAGTAAGGGCTGGGAAAGTTTAGTATCTTGAATATTCATTGTACTCTTTTCTTGATTTGAGTAGAGGACAGCAGCATTTAATATGTACTATTTCACTTTGCCACCATTAACAGAACCAGATATGATGGTGATCTTACTCTGTGGTTACTGATTTTCCAGGGTTGAGTTGGCTGATCTGGCTGGCTGAGTGGGTATATCCTTCCTTTGGAAAAGGCCTACTTGTATACATGAAAGCAACTATAATACAGAATGAAATAAAAGCTACAAAGGAAGTACAGGCAGCATACTGTGGGAGTACAGAGAAAGGAACAATTAATTTTGACTGAATGGCTGTAGGAGGAATGGTATTTTAAATAAGATAGTGTTTGAGCGGGGCCTGGAAGAATGAATAACCCATCCTTAGAAATGCAAGGAAAGGTAATCTGGATGTCAGGTTTTTTGGCTGCTGAAGGGGTGTCACCAGAATGTCTAGCCTAAAGTAGATGAGCTTAAATATAGGTGTTGGGAATTCAGGATAAATAGCAGCATGCACTTATCTGACTTTAACTTTTTTTTTTTTTTCCCATTAGAAGTAGATCTAACTTGGTTTTGCCACATTCAGGCATTAGGTATCCTTATGGTAGTTTGAAATTTTAGAATTCAATTTTTTAAAAATATATATATTTTATTGATTTTTTACAGAGTGGAAGGGAGAGGGATAGAAAGTCAGAAACATCGATGAGAGAGAGACATTGATCAGCTGCCTCTTGCACGCCCCCTACTGGGGATGTGCCTGCAGCCAAGGTACATGCCCTTGCCGGAATCGAACCTGGGACCCTTCAGTTCGCAGTCCGACGCTCTATCCACTGAGCCAAACCGGTCTCGGCTAGAATTCAATATTTTAATGAAACGTTTATCTTAAAGACTCAAATATTTGGATGTAGAAAGAACTTTAAAGATTATCTGTACTAACCCCTTCTAGTAGGTAAAGAAACTAAGATCCAGCTAAGTGATTTAAGGTTACACATCTAAATGATAGACTTAGGTCTAACACCTGGGCTGCCTTATTCCTAGTCTTTGGATATTTTAAAAAAATGTACAGTATATCTCCTGTAGTAACAATATGTATTAAAATTTACATCCATTTGAATTATGTGCTGTAACATTTAAAAAATTTTAGATGCAGTAAAGTACACAAATGTTAATAGTATAACATTTAAAAATTTTTAGACGCAGTAAAGTCCACAAATGTTAATAGTATAACATGATGGACTTTTCATATGTATAGACCCTTGTAATTATCTCCCAGATCAAGATGTAGAATATTTCCAGCACTATGGAATCTTCCTACATATCGTGTTACTAATCAGTATGGACTTTCTCTGCCATCCCCATCTAAGCAATTTTTTGCTTTTATCATCAAAGATTAAGCTAGGGAGAAACCAAGATGGCAGCATAGGTAAACACCTAAACTGCTGCCTTGCACAACAATTTTAAAACTACAACTAAAAGACAAAATGGACATCATCCAGAACCATAGGGAAGCTGGCTGAGTGGAAATTCAACAACTAGAAGGAAAGAAAAAAGCACACAGAGACTCAGAGGAGCTGCAAAAGGCTGAGGTACAGAGACATGCATGTGGAGAGGACGGGTGGTTGAATGCCTGGCTGGCTTTCTCTAGTGGGAGGGAGATGGAAGCTCCCGACTGCAGTGAACCCCAGTTCCAACTTCACTGAACCCCAGTTCTGGGCGAGACCCTGGGACCCAGACTTATACGGGGGGGAAGCTGGACTGTCAGGAAAAGACAAAAGCACACAGAAAATCAAGGAAGCCCTGAAAGGCAGAGGTCTGGGGGCACGCGCACACGAGTGCGCGCAGAGAGCGCTGACTGCTGAGTGTGCTTCTGGCTTTCTCTAGCAGGAGAGAGATGGAAGCTCCCAACTGCACTGAACTCCAGTTCTGGGTGAGAATCTGGGAATCTAGATTCACTGGGGGAGAAACTGGACTGTCTGGCAGCGGGCAAAACTGGAGGGTGGCTTTCTTTCAGTGGTGCTTGCAGCGATTGCCGAGGGACACTACGACCCAGGGGCTCATAGGATAGGGCGAATGGGAAGCCAAGGCTGTCTACTCAGCCCTGAGATTCCACCCCATCCAAACTGAGCACAGAGGCTTTTGCAATCTTGCAAATCTTATCTCATAAGGCTGTCTCCAGCACTGAAGTTCTCCCTTAGTAGACACAGCTGATCCTCACAGCCAATTGGCCTGGAGGTCAGTTCCTCCCAGTGATACCAACAACAATCAGGACTTAACTACAACAAAACTGTGCACACAGCCCACAAAGGGGTGCACCAAGAGTGTCCACCTCAGGTAACTGGGGAGGCTGAGCCACTGTGCCCTAGAGGACACCAGGCTCACAAAGCTACTCTACCAACTCAGGGAAGCAGCAAAAATGTGGAGACAAAGAAACAAATCACAAACGAAAGAAATGGAGGAAAACAAACTATTGGATATAGAGTTCAAAACCGTGGTTATAAGGTTTTTTAAGAATTTCCTAGAAAAGGCCGAAAAGTTTAGCGAGATCCTCAAGGATATGAAAAAGGACCAATTAGAAATTAAACATACATTGACTGAAATAAAAAATATTATACAGAGACCTAACAGCAGACTAGAGGACTGTAAGAATCAAGTCAAAGATTTGAAATACAAAGAAGCAAAAAACACTCAACCAGAAAAGCAAAAAGCAAAAAGAATCCAAAAATTTGAAGATAGTGTAAGGAGCCTCTAGGACAGCTTCAAGCGTACCAGCATCCAAATTTTGTGGGTGCAAGAAGAAGAGAGAAAGGAAGATACTGAAAACCTATTTGAAAACTTTTCCTACCTGGTGAAAGAAATAGACTTACAAGTCCAGGAAGTGTAGATAACTCCAAGCAAAAGGAATCCAAAGAGGACCATAACAAGACACACTAAAATGCCAAGAGCAAAAGACAAAATGAGAATATTAAAAGCAGAAAGAGAAAAAACAGTTAATTACCTACAAGGGAGTACCCATATGACTGTTGGCTGATTTCTCAACAGAAACTATGCAGGCCAGACGGGAGTGGCAAGAAATATTCAAAGTGATGAATAACAAGAACCTACAACCAAGATTACTTTACCCAGCAAAGCTATCATTCAGAATTGAAGGTCAGATAAAAAGCTTCACAGATAAGAAAAAAAACAAGGAAGTTCATCACCACTAAACCAGTATTATATGAAATGCTGAGAGGTATTCTTTAAGAAGAGGAAGAAAAAAAGGTAAAGATAAAAATTATGGACAACAAATACATATCTACCAACAAATGAATCTAAAAATCAAGTAAATTAAAAGTATGGTGAATAGAGTAAATTGATGAATTTAATAGAATCAGGGGCATAGAAAGGGAGTGGACTGACTGTTCTCAGGGGGGAAGGGATGTGGGGGGTGTGGGAAGAGACTGGACAAAAATTGTATACCTAAGGATGAGGACAGTGGTGGAGGGGAGGTAATGGTAGAGAGTGGGCTGGGAACTGGTGGAGGGGAGCTATGGGGGGATAAAAGAGGAACAGTTGTAGTCTGAACAATAAATATTTATTACATTTTTACAAAGGGTTAAGTTAGTGTGTTCTTGAACTTTATATAAATAGAATGACTTTTGTCATTCATTGTTTTGTTTATGATATTCATCCATGTTCTGTATAGCAATTATTCATTTTCTCTATTGCTGTGTGGTATTCCATTAAATTAATGGGTCATTATTTATTCTTTTGTTAATGCTTCTAGTTTTTTGAACTGCTTTATTATTATTGTCAATATTCCCATGTATTTTTTTATGAATATATTATCTCGTTTCTAGGTGTAGAATTGCTAGGTTGTTGCTTCCCCCAAAAGTTGTACTTCTATCCCCATCAGCGGTAGAGAATTTCAGTTGCTCTACATTCTTGTCAAAATTTGATATTGTCAGTCTTTTTTAAAAAATATTTTATTGATTTTTTACAGAGAAGAAGGGAGAAGGATAGTCAGAAACATTCATGAGAGAGAAATACCAATCAACTGCCTCCTGCACACCTCCCACTGGGGATGTGCCCACAACCAAGGTACATGCCCTTGACTGGAATTGAACCTGTGACCTTTCAGTCCACAGACCGACACTCTATCCACTGAGCCAAGGTGGCTAAAGCATTTTTTAAATGTATTTTTTTTAATTTCAGAGAGGAAGGGAGAGGGAGCGAGAGAATCATTGATCAACTGCCTCCTGCAAGCCCCACACTGGGAATCAAGCCCAAAACCCAGGCATTTGGCCTGACCAGGAATCGAACTGTAATCTCCTGCTTCATAGGTTGACCCTCAACCACTGAGCCATGCTGGTCTAGTGTTATTGTCAGTCTTTTAAATTTTAACCATTATGGTCCATGTGTAGTGGTTTCTAATTTTCATTTTACAGATGAGTAATGATGTTGAGTACCTTTTAATATGTTAATTTTTAAATATGCTATGTTTGGAATTTGTAGGACTTTTTTATAATTCTGAGTAGGAGAAGTTTGGAAATATATATATACATACACATACAAGTAGCTTGGTGCATGAAATTCGTGCATGGTGAGGGAGGGTGGTAGGGGTGTGTCCCTTAGCCTGGCCTGCATCCTCTCTAATCTGGGACCCCTGTGGGATTGGGCCTAAACTGGCAGTCGGACAACCCCTTTGCAATCCGGGACTACTGGCTCCTAACTGCTCACCTGCCTGCTTGCTCGATCTCCCCTAACCACTCTGCCTGCTCCCATCTGCACCCCTCTGCCAGCCTGATCACCCCCAACTATCTTCCTCTCCTGGCAGTAGCCGCCTATGCCTCAGTCCTGCCACCATGGCTTTGTCCAGAAGGACATCTGGAATGTCTCATGGTCTAATTAGCATATTACCCTTTTATTAATATAGATAGGATATGACATACTGCCATAACTATAACATATCTACCAGTATTACCTATGAGAATATATACTTCATGAGATTGGAAGCCATCTAGTACATTACACCATATATGTTGTAAGTAGTAGAAAATATAGTATTTGTAGCAATAATATACAGCCTGTGACTTCCCTTCCTGATCTGGGAATGGTTCAGGTCTTTGAACATTTCCTGGCCCCGAATGTATTTTTTTATTTTATTTTTTTGCCATTCAGTGTAACTTTATTTTCTGTTTATTGCACATGATTTGAGTGAGGTCTTTAATTTCTAACCACCAAAGAGTCAAAGGACAATGTTTTCCATGAATTTTAACATTAACATTAGTGAATTTGTATATTCATATGTTTTTATTGTAAACATCTGAATTATTCACATTGTCATAGATCCTATAAGCGTGGACCATGCATAGGCTGGCAGCAAGCCAGGAAGCTACTCTGCAAGCAAACTGATACTCTGTATAAGGAAAAAAGTCATAGCATAACATGTAATGTTCGACTTTAATTCATATACTATAGGGGACTCAACTGCTTGGTTGGTGATGGGGTTGATTATTGGGAGGATTATTCCTGAAATAATTAAGGAAAGGGGGGCTCAGTCTTTCTTTGTGCACTGGGGGTAGGTGATCCCTCAGCCCAACCTGCCCCCTCAATGGGGCCAATGGTTGGCTCTTCCCTGGCCGTCTTAGCCCCGCCTCAGCCGCCTCGGCCCTGCCCCCTTAGGCCCTGGCCTTAGCCCCTGTGGCAGCTGCCCAGCCCCAGAGACACCTGGCACTCATGGCCTCTCATGTGCTGCCTCGGCCCTGCCCTTCCGGGCGCCTTGCCGCCTTACCCCTTGCTCCTGATTGGCTGGTAGTATAGCAAAGGTACGGTAATTTGCATGTTTCTTTTTTATTAGATAGGATGGTAAATATCATTCCTCAGTTTGTGTCTTGTCTTCTCACTCTCTTAATGGTGTTTTAATAAAAATCCTTAATATTAATAGTTTATTAAAATTTTTTTATATTTAATATTTTTATGTATGTCTTATTTAAGAAACCTTTGCCTACTGCAGGATCATGAAACTCTTCTTCAAAAATCTCTTCTACAAGCTTTATTGCTTTCCCTTTTAATTGCAGTTCTAGAGTGCATTTTAAATTCTATGAATAATGTAAGGTAGAGAGAGATTAAGAATTATTTTTTCAACATATATCCAGTTGATCCGGCACCCTTTTTTGAGAAAACTATCCTTTTTCTTCTGGATTTTAGGGTACCTAAATCAGATAGATTTGTTTCTAGAGTGTATATTCTATACAGTGGTCTGTTTTTCTGTCATTGTACTATTTGGTTCTTTATGGTTTCCATTTAGTTAATTTTTCAATTAATCTATATTATTTGGTTTTTAATATTAATATTTCCTTAGCTTTTTAATTTTCCTTTTTTTAAATTCTTCAAAAAGCCCTATCATTTCATTTGACCTTGATTATGAAGGTGCTAGATATAACTTCGTACAAGTTAAAAATATTTGACTATCTAAAAGCTTGCTTTTTAGAATAATTTATTTTCCTGAACTTTCTGAGTTTTAATGTTTGAAAATCATATGGAATTATGATTTATACTAGGATAGTGTGTAATCAAGAACAAAGATGGGTACAGAAATGAAATTAAACTTAGGTTCTGTAGAATGGCTAGAGCAACAAGTGATGTCTTAAATTAGGTATAGGCCCCAATAGATTATTGGATTTTACCTGTGTTTTGCTCTTATACTGTTAATTATATATTTAGGGAAGCACAGACTTTTAATACATGAACATATTTGAGAAATGATCCTTAATAACCTCCCTTCATTCTGTTAAAATGGATATTCAGGGTTTTATTCAAGATAACTGATAGATACTTCCAATGCAAAATGTTACGCAAGAATACAAATATCTATACATGGTACATTACAAAGGTTTCAATAGTTCTTAGCCAATATGTGGTAGATAATATTAATATAGTTTTTAAATATTGGAATAAAAACGGATTCAGAAGTTGAAGGATAAATAAGTCAGTAGTTTAAAGACAAAACAAAAAACAAAATAAGGTCGTGGTAGCATAAGCACTTAATGTTTCTTTCTTTCTTTTTTTTTTTTTTTTTGATTGATAAGGCAAATTTGCTCCTGTGCAGAAGGCTGCATGCCAGTTGGAAACCATGGGCAAAGCGCACAGAACAGGAAGTCCCTTGGGGTTTTATTTTCTGATGCAGGGTCTGCCCTGCCCCTCACTCTGTACTCTGACTTGACTGGTTAAGGCTCAGAGCTCAGGTTCCCATTATTACATGATTAGCTAATTCAGAGGAAAGGCAGGGGTAAGAAGGAGCCTAGGATGGCAGCCCCCTGAGAGTCTGAAGGTCATATAAAAATGGTGGAACCGAAGATGGCAGCGAGCTCCTTTTTCTTACAGAAAAGATCGCTGGTTCACTCTCATAAATCTTTTTTTTTTTTAATTTGACTCTTCTTCAAATTCAGCTAGCAGTTTTTGATTTTCATGTTTTGCGATATTCTGCTGGTATGTTCTTGGGTTTTGTTTGGTTAATGCAGTCTCAATTAACTTTTGAATAATGCCTCTCATATATAGAATAATGCACCATCTTATTACTGTAGTAACACCTAACATCATTATTAAGCATGTGAATATAGATGTCATCATTCCCTTCCACTTCCCAAACCTTTGTTCTAGTAGATCGGAGAAAGGATCCTCAATTCCAGAATTCCCAGCTAACTCATTCACCAAAGTTGGTAATCCCTCTAATTCCCACTTTCAATATTTTCTGTTCATTTTGGTATTTAATCACCTTCTACCTTATATTATTTTTTCATATATATGAATATTATTGCACATTTAAGTATGAGGATGCCTTTTAATATAATTTGCCATATAGCTTAATATCATTCACATAGTTGGTAGTCAACACATATTAAATGATTTAAAGGAGGTTGCAGAGCACAGGTATTATGTTTGTGACTCTGTTGGCCATTAAGCCTAGACTTTAAAGAGACATTGTTAATTGCCTTTCCATCCACATATCTTTCTAAGGGAAACAGTTTCTGTACTATTGGCCCCTGCGGAAAAGGTATGCCGAGGCAGGTGTGCATTTTGTATCTCTGTATCATTCTTTCCAACCATTGCCATTTTAGAACGGGACACCTGATTCAAGAGAAGTCCAATACATAGACTGGTCTGCAATCTACTTATCTTCTTGTGAATAAAAGGATATCATCTAATCTGATTGGAATTGGGAAAATGAATGACTTAGCATTACAGCTGAACTAATGAGATTTCATGAGGTTGAGTTAGGTTATGTTAAGTTGAATCTTACACCAGCTGAAGTCAGAGGGAGCAGGAAAGAGAAGGGATAGAAAGTGAAGTAGCTTGTTGGTAGAGATCACAGCAAGAGCTTTATGAATACTTAGGTACTTTGAGACATAAACCGGTTTTACCTGAAACAGCTATTTTAAATATACAATAGAAACATAAGTATTTGAAGTTTTATAATCAAGAAAACAGGAATGACATTTGATGTCAAATATTTAAATGCCTATTTTGTGAATCATCTTCTGTCATTTGTGGATGATTAGTTTTAGGTTTTGCTAGGACTGATCAATTTCACTTTTGCTCTTATTCCAGGCTAACCTGTATTCCTAAATCCAGTCCATTCTGAAGTCTCAATATAAAGCCAGGGTACCTTGACAGGCCTTAAATTGCAATCTTCCCAACACTGGCTACTGAAATCTCTGCTCAGATCTTTAGCTTCCCAGTTGCCATCTTCTGGCATTCTTGAATTTTTGCCATGTGCAGTTGAGGAGTAAGTTAGAACTGGATGGATTTTTAATTTTATTTTTATTTTTGCTGGTTTTGGAGCTCATTCTCTGCAGTTCCTTTAAATCTTTACTCCTAATAGTCATTTGAAAGTAGTTTTATTTTTTGCCCTCAGCCTTCTTTCCAGAGGCTAGCTGTGTTGTGATAGTATGACAGTGGTTTGAGGTGTAAGCTCAAACACTGAGTCTAGCTGTGGTCTTTCTTAATACCATACAGGAACTGACTATCTGCGCTACTGCTTTCTTTTGTACAAAAGACCTCAGTAGATCTGTAACTTTAGCTCTGATCAACACTTTACATTTGAATTTTATTTCTGGACTATAGGTTAATAATATACTAGAGGCCCGATGCATGAATTCATGCACTAGTGGGATCCCTTGGCCTCATCTGCAGGATCTGGCTGAAACTGGCTCTCCAGCATCCCCTAGGGGTCCCGGATTGTGAGAGGGCAAAAGCCAGACTGAGAGACCCCACCAATACACAATTGGGGCCAGGGAGGGACATGGGAGGTTGGCCAGTTGGCGAGGAGATGTGGGAGGGTTCCATCCATGGCCAGACCCCAGCAGCAAGTTAACCTACCAATTGGAGTATCTGCCGCCTGGTGGTCAGTGCACATCATAGCACGTGGTTGTGCAGCTTTAGCATATTAGCATATTGTGCATTGATTGGTTGAATAGCTGGACACTTAGCATATTATGCTTTTATTACATAGGATTATATAGGATATGAATATGTATGTGTATATATTTTTATTTTATTTTTTAATTACTGTTAAAAATAAATTAATGTTGAGTAAAATTGACTTTTTTGAAGTACAGTTCTATGAATTTAACACATATTTGGATTCATATAACTATGACCACAGTCAGTATACAAAACAATACCATCACAAAAACCTCCCTTGTACTATTTCATTTTATTCACAACCTCTCCCAGCCCATAACTTTTGTCAACCACTTATCTGTTCTTTGTCACTGTTGTTTTATTTTTCTAAGACTGCCCTATCAGTGCAATCATGCAGTGTTTAACCTTTGTGATACTCCTTTCTTTTATTTTGCAAAATGTCTTTGAAATTCATCTAAGTTATTGCTTGTGTTAATAGTTCTTTTAAAAAATTATTCTTGCTGAGTAGTTTGCCATTGTATAGATGTATCCCAGTTTATCCATTCATCAGTTGAAGGATATTTGGGTGCTTTTTATTTATTTTTGAGATTTTAAACAGCTGCTATACACTTGAATTACAGGTTTTTGTGTGAACATACATTTTCATTTCTCTAGGGTAAATAACTAGAAGTGGGATTGCTGGATGCTATGATAAGTGTATGTTTAAATTTTTAAGAAACTACTGAATTGTTTTCCTGAGTGGCTGTGCCATTTTGCATCCACTTAATAGTGTATGAGAGTTGCAGTTGCTGTATTTCCTCAGAACTTGTTATTGTCAATGTTTTTTATTTTAGTTATTCTGATAGGTATGTACTGATATATCATGGTGATTTGCATTTCTCTTTTGGTTAATGCCTTTGAACATCTTTGCATTTGCTTATTTGCCATCTGTATATCCTACTTGGTGAAATGTCTTTTCAAGTTTTCTGTCCATTTTCCAATTGCATTGTATTTTTTTAAGCCTAGCTAAATATTTACTCTCCCTCCCCCAATTTCCTTCTTTTCTCTTTTCTCTGTCATTATTATGTATTTGGAGCTGTTTTGATGAGACTTAAGTATAAAACCACTATTTCATCTTGATAGAAGTTCAGGGAGAATATTTTTGAAGTCAGAATTTTTTATATGAAGAGATTGCAAAACACTATTGTAATAGAAATGAAAGGACATACTTTGGACTATCTAAATAATTCCACTAGCTATTTTTTTTTTAGGTACATGTTCCTATCTATCTATCTATCTATCTATCATCATCATCTATCTATTATCTATCTATCATCTTTAACTAGAGGCCTGGTGCACTCTCGCAGTTTGTGACCCCTAGAGGGATGTCCGCCACCTGCCACCTTAGGGCCAATCCCCCTGGGGTCCCTCACTTCTTACCATCGCCTGCTTGCTGCTCCTTACCGCTCAGCTCACTGTTCCTTAGTGCTGCTGCAGAGGTGGGAGAGGCTCCTGCCACTGCTGCTGCATTTGCCAGCCATGAGCCCAACTTCTGAGCTTCTGGGCTTCTGGCTAAGTGGTGTTTCCCCTTTGGGAGCACACTGACCACCAGGGGGCAGGTCCTGCATTGAGCATCTGCCCCCTGGTGGTCAGTGTGCATCATAGCAACTGGTCATTCTGCTGTTTGGTAGGTTTGCATATTAGGCTTTTATTATATAGGATCCTCACCCCAGGATTTTTTTCCCATTGAGTTCCAGAGAGAGTGGAAGGGAGGGAGGAGGGGGAGAGAGAGAGGGAAATATCATTGTGAGAGACTACCTCCCTCATTTGCCCCTACCAGAGCTGGGGAAGCTGCAACTGAGTTATGTGCCTTTGGGAATCAAACCCGTGACCCTTTGATCAGTGGGCCAATGCTCTAACCACTGAGCAACCAGCCAGGATTCATGTTCTAGTTTAGAACATGAAATGAAAGTAGTTTATATTCAGATCAACTGATTATGAGAGATTAGTTTAAATTTTGGTCACAAAATTATAAATGCCTGTATTTAAAAATTAGTTTTAAAAGTATGTTTATATACACAGTTTTAAATACATTGAACATTTAACATTGAATTCGTTGAAGGCGTACAGAAGCACTTTATATTGACACTAGAGACTCAGTGTACAAAATTCGTGCACAGGGGGTCCCTCAGCCCAGCCTGCACACTCTCCAATCTATCCTTTGGGATATCCTACTGCCGGTTTACAGGCATTGGGCCTAAACTGGCAGTCAGACATCCCTCTGGCAATCTGGGACTTCTGGCTCCTAACCGCTCATCTGCCTGCCTGCATGATTGCCCCTAATCACTCTGCCTGCTGGCCTATTCGCCCCCAACTGCCTCTGACCACCAACCTGCTCCTCCCCAAAAGTCGTCCCTCCGCCAGCCTGATCACCCCCAACTGCCCCCCATGCCAATGTGTTCACCCCCAACTGCCCCCCCTGGTGGCCTGCTCGCCTTCACCTTCCCTCCCACTGGCCTGCTCACCCCCAACTGACCCCTTGCTGGCCTGCTCACTCCAAACTGCTGCTCCCCCTGCTGTCCTGCTCACCCCCAACTGGCTCCCCTGCTGGTATGCTCACCCCCAACTGCCCCCCCCCCACCGGCCTGATCACCCCCAACTCCCCCCTTCCCCATGCTGTCTCATCCTGGCCTGATCACCCACAACTGCCCTACCCTCTTGGCCTCTAACGGCCTTTACCTCAGACCCCACTTCCATGGCTTTGTCCAGAAGAATGCCCAGAAGGTCTCCTGGAAGATCTCATAGTCTAATTAGTATATTACCATTTTATTAGTGTAGTTAGAGGCCTGGTGCGTGGGTGGGGGCCGGCTGGTTTGTCTTGAAGGGTGTCCCAGATCAGGGTGGGAGTTTCCTTGGGGTGTGGGGCTGCCTGGGCGAGGGGCCTATGGTGGTTTGCAGGCTGGCCACACCCCCCATCGGGTGAGGGTCCCTGCTGGGAGGGGCGTGGCCAGCCTGGGTGAGGTGCTGAGGGCTGTTTGCAAGCTGGCCACACCCCCTTCAATGTGCGGGTTCCTGTTGGGATGCCTAGCCAGCCTGGGTGAGGGACCAAGGGCTATTTGCAGGTTAGCCACATCCCTTTCAGAGTGGAGGTCCTTGCTGGGGTGCCTGGCCAGCCTAGGTGAGGGGCTGAGGGCTGTTTGCAGTCTGGCCAAGCCCCCCAGTGGGGACCCTCACCCATGGGGGTGTGGCCAGCCTGGGAAAGGGACTTTTTTTTTCCATTCTTTTTTTTCCCTAGCACCCCCTTGATTGGAAGCCAGGGCTGGCTGGAAGGAGGTATCTGGGATTTATTTATCTTCTATAATTGAAACTTTGTAACCTTGAGCGGAGGCCAGGGCTGGCCAGGGTGGGTAGGAAGCTTTGCTTCCTCCATCACCAGGGGCAACCGAAGCCTCCTGCTTGCTCCAACTCTGTGACTGACACCATCTTTATTGGGTTAATTTTCATACTTGCTCTTGATTGGCTGGTGGGTATAGCTGAGTGATGGTTAATTTGCATGTTTCTCTTTTATTAGTGTAGATGTTTTATTTTATTACAATTTTAAATTGGTGGTCCTTTATGGCAATTGTATTAGTAGGTGCTAAACTATACATAGGTTTCTATTACATATCCTAATAAAAAATAAGTTGATAATATTTAATGAGTTTTCCCAAGGTTTGTTGAGAATGTAATGATAAAATGATATTTAATGCAAAGCAACTTCTAATTACCACTTTAAAATAAAAGACAAGTCATCATTGACTTAAGAGAACAATGAGATACTTGGCATTTAAAAATAGAACTAGAGGCCTGATGCACAAAAATTCATGCAAAAGTAGGCATTGGCTTCCCTCCAGCACCTGGGACCCGGGCTTTCCTCCTCCAGCTGTCAGCAGGCACCCAGGACCCGGGCTGCTTCCCTCCTTCGCCCACCTGCAGGCACCCTGGACCTGGATGGCTTCCCTCTGGCTTTGGCTTGGTCAGGAAGGATGTCTGGAATGACTTCTGGAAGATGTCTGGTCTAATTAGCATATTATTCTTTTATTATTAAGATTATAGATGACTGATTCTTTAGGAATTTTCAGTTGAATCAGCAGAATTATGATGATTTTAAGGAAAATAATATAAGGGAAATACGATATATATTTTTAAATTTAAATCATAAGGTGGAATATACTACAAGTTTTTTAAAGCAGTGTGTATTTTTTTTCTCAAAGCTTTCATGTTTTTTTCATGAATAAGACCAAAGTATTAAGTTATAATGAAGATAATTGAGATCTAATGGTCAGATTATCTGTATGTTCCCTTCTGAATTCATTGGACTTTGATTTAACTGTCTTTAAACAAGGCAGTCATCAAAAATCATCTTGACTTTTATTATTTTAAAAAATTTTTATTTTATTTTTTAATCCTCATCTAAGTATATGTTTATTGATTTTTAGAGAGAGGAATGAAGAGAAAGAGAAAAATTGATCTGAGAGAAAAACATTGATTAGCTGTTTCTTATGTACATTCCAACTAGAGACTGACCCAAACCTAGGTATGTCCCCTGACCAGAATTGAACCCATGGTGTACTGGGTAATACACCAACCAACCGAGCCACAGAGGCCAGGGCAAAAATCAGAATTTCACAATTATATGTGGAATAAATCCCTTAAAGCTGAATTCTTTTCCTCTTATGTGAGTTATTAATACATATTAGTAGTTGTGGAATGCAAAATTATCATACTCTTTTTGCCCTTGATTCTCATTTTGGTTTGAGAATGTTTCTTTGGCCTGACTTGAATACATAATACTAGAAAATTCATGCACTGGGGGGTGTGGGGTCCCTCAGCCCAGCCTGCCCCCTCTCAGGAGTGGGAGGCGATGTCCCCATCACATCTCTGCTGCTGCCACTACCAGCAGTGCAAGTCTTGTCTGCCTGATTACCTGAGCCTCCAGCTGCCCTGGACATTTGGGCAGCCAACACCACATGCCTGCCACCTCGGTGGGGCTGAGGGGACTGGACACTGCCATCTTGTGGCTGTGGGTGCTGCCATCTTTGAAGCCGTAGCATAGTTCCTCCTTATTGACATCACAATCTTTGTGAGGCTGTGATGGTCAATTAGCATATTCTCTCTTTATTAGATAGGATGGTACTTATTACCCACCAGATACATTTGACACTTTTTTTTTATAACTAAAGAATATTTATTTGTTTTTCACTAAGACTTTATCTTAGCACATAATTAAACTGTGTCACTACCCTTCACCCCAACTTGAAGAAGGGTTAGTACAGTGAATGTTATAAAGCAGATATGAAGGATTGGAATCAACATTAACTGACAAAGGAAAACTTCCTTCTAAGTCATCATAACAATGTTTTAAGTAAAAAAAGAGAAAAAGAGGGGGTGATGGGAGTTCAGATTGAACAAGATTCTCACATATCTAACACATTCAATCCTGTCTAGAGTGTACCAAAATGGAAACAGGATTACTATAATACAAAACTTCACTACAGATAGCTGTACACACCTGTCTTCCAAGCCCACCCCCAACCCCCAAATGCTTCCAACACAACTATTTCCCGGCCTGATGGGCCTGTCGACGAAAGAGCACGTAGATCTTCTCTTTAATCAAATCTTTGTTATAAGGCTGGTATGTCCTGGTATCAGCTCGGTAAACAAGACAGCTGAGGTCGGCCAGGTCATCAATAAAATCAAACGACTGGCTGATATCATATGTGATGAGGGGCTGTTGGGATTCATTCTCTTCAGATGTTCTTCATACATTTTACAAACGCCTTTCATGCACTCATTCACTGATTCATAATCAGCATAAGTTCTGCGTTCTGGTGTTTTGGTAAGCTGTACCAGCAAAATGGTGTGAGACATCGCGCCAAACTCGCTGCAGCCGCTGCCGCCGACACCTCCACACCTTGACACTTAAAAAAAAAAATGTTTTATTGATTTTTTTACAGAGAGGAAGGGAGAGGAACAGTTAGAAACATTGATGAGAGAAACACTCTTCAGTTGCCTCCTGCACACCTCTCACTGGGGATGTGCCTGCAACCAAGGTACATGCCCTTTGACTGGAATCAAACCTGGGACCTTGCAGTCTGCAGGCTGACGGTCTATCCACTGAGCCAAACCAGTCAGGGCCACTTGACATTCTTAAGTAGATAATCATTATTTTAGGAATAGTTTAATAATTCATTTGAAAAATTACTAAGAGCCTTCAAAATAAAAATATTTTCTCTTTAAACATTTCCCCCCATTAAATGAAATCTCTCAAACCAAAGTGGGATAGGAGGATTCCAGTTGGAGAGTTTTGGGAATCTACATGTTGTGCTAGCAGGCACTACTACTAGTATATAGGAGTGATGGTTTATATCAGGGATGGGGAACATTTTTTTCTGCCTAGGGTTGGATATTTATAACATTATTTGTGGGTCATACAAAATTATCAACTTAAAAATTATCCTCTGTATTTGGTCAAAGATTTAATGCCTTCATAGGGCCAGACTAAACGATTTCGTAGGCCTTTTATGGCCTATAGCCCGGACATCCCTCACCCCTGCTTTATATCTTCCTGAAGAACTACAGTAGCAGGATAGTATGTACATCCACTCAGAATTTATTTTTAAAAATGACATAAATTTCTTATTTGATCATATGTACAAAAAGTACTAAAATACAGTCAATAAAATACACAAAGAGGACAACATTCAATCTCTGAAGATCAAATACATTTTTATGTGAAATTCTCTAAACAATGAGGGAAAATGTGAAAAAATAATCTTATTTTATGTCTGTGCCTGCTATAATGATACTCATCAGATCTATATATTTTTTTATATCATGGTCTTAGTCTGAAATGTAATCCTTAAGGTTTTGATTTTTTTGGTCAACTCATTTTGATAATTATACTTGACTACTTGCATCTTCCATTCACTGAATGCTTGTTTGTTTCTTTCTAATCTCAAGTGCTGGTAATTTCTAGTCTAGTTGTTTTGTACACTAATAAAAAACTTGTTCTTCTGTTGAGATTTTAAGTGAAGCCACAGCAAGTTTTTATTACCTGAATGTAGTTATTTTCAACTAGTGTGCTGCAAGAATTTTTAAAACTTGCAATACCTGACTAATTAGCACTGACCTTTTTTCCCTTAGATTGTCAAATAATAAAATGAATTGTCTACTTGAAACCTATATAATTTAGTTATCCAGCATCACCCCAATAAGTTTAATGAAAAGGGGAAGAAATGACAACAGCCAACACAACAATAGCCATCGGGTATGAATGAGTTAAAATTATACCTTTTTTTGCCTGGCCGGTGGGTCTCAGTGGTTGAGTGTAAACCTATGAACCAGGAGGTCATAGTTTGATTCCTGATTAGGGCACATGCCCAGGTTTAGGGCTTGATCCCCAGTAGCTATCATGCAGGAGGCAGCCAATCAATGATTCTCGCTCATCAATGATGTTTCTCTCTCTCATCCTCCTCTCCCTTCCTCTCTGAAATCAATAAAAAATATATTTAAAAAAATTACACCTTTCATTTTGTCAGATAGGCAAGAAAATATGCATATTTTTTTGTAGTGCCACAGAATTTTAGGGTGTATTATAAGATGAAAAAGGTAGAAAATCTCTACCTTAATGTTTTACATTAGTGTCATGGTAGATACACAGTAAATACTTGATGAATAAATTAATTGCACATTCTGTTTGAAGCATTCAAATGGAATGGACACAAATTCCTGATGACCTCTAATGATTTCTGAAGTTCCTATTTATCTTTGTTTCTCTGGGGAAATAGATAGCTATCTCTATGTAAATGTGGTTCCTTATTAAATTGCAGGGTGTGTTAAACTTTCTATTAGATTAAAAAATAACTATCCTTACATTTACCATAATGGTTCCTGAATTTTTAGATTCATTGACTAGTAAGATATATTAAAAGTGCCAGCTTTTTACTTTTCTAAGAGTATGAGAAATCCAACAGTTATCATATCATAAAGAAACATTTGAACATCACAAAAGTAGGAAGGACAAAGTCATTGACTAAAATCCCCCTAAATTCAACAACTTTAAGTTTATTGAAAACCTTAATACATTGTCATTTACTTTTTACTATGAATAACTAAAACTTTTAAAAAAATGGGTCTTAGGTACCACTTTTATTTAAATTGGGGATAAGACCAAGTGTATGTGGTATTCTTAAATCTTAAAGCTGTGCCACTGGTTGAAAGTAAGGACTAGGAGGAATTTAGAAGTAATCTTTCTAAGAGTGACTCTTTGAGCACAAATTCAAGTGTTGTTTTGTTTTTTTGTAATCCTCCTCTGAGTATATGTTTAATGATATTAGAGAAAAGGAAAGGAGTGTGGGGGGTTTGAGAGAAACATCAGTGTTAGAATCTTTGATTGGTTGCCTTCTATATATGCCCCAATGGGAATCAAACCCTCAACCTTTGGATGTATGGGATGGCGCTCCAACCAATTGAGCCATACCAGCCAGGGCACAAATTCAATATTTTGATATAGTAAGTAGGAATTTACCTTTTCTACTTCCCCTAAATTCCATTTTTTAAGAAAATCGACCTTAAGGGGTATTCAGTTCTGCCTTATTCTCTGTGCTTTCCATATCCTTAAGCCTTATTCAGTATAGCATTGAATGCTTAAAATGAAAAATTATTTCTCAGCATCAGCCCATTGTCTTTCTCTCTAAAGGTAATCACCTTAAATTTCTAGTATAACCCTTTAAAATTTTAATGCATATACCAATAGCTGGCTGTATTTAAGTATATCTTCTAATCTGTATATATAAAAGTCTATCGACCAGGAAGACCAGAGCTAACGGAACAACAGGTCACTATGACATGCACTGCAGCCAGCCAACTTGCCCAATCGGGGCTGGGGCCAACCAACCAATCTCCTGCAGCCCCTCCCTTCAGCCAGCCCAACCCCTGATCAGGCCCCTCTAGCCCAATTGGGGCGGGCTAGCCAGACCCCACCCATGCACAATTTTGTGCACCAAGCCTCTACTTTACATATATTAAAAGATACACAAATGGGTTTATACAAAGGGTACATTTTTAGCTTTATTCCTGGCTCTTCTTTGGCCTTTCATTTTTTATGTTTACGTTCTCATCACATTTAAAAAAAAATACATTTATATTTGTAATTCTTCCTGGTAAGATGCAAACAAATAAATGGTACTTGTTATATTTTTAGTATGGTACAATTAAATCTAGATTGATAATTTTTTATTACACCTTTACAAGTATGGATGGTTCTCTCTGTTCCAACACGCCTAGAGAGCGGTCTGGTTCTTTGAGTAGGGGTGGCTGGGGGTTGAGAAAATGAAAGAGACAGACACAGAGATGGAAGGAAAAAGCTGGGGTCTGGTGGGACCGCTGCCCTCTTCTGATTGAGAGACAAGTAACTGTGAGACCATACAGCGTGTTTATTTTATACAGCAAGAAAAACAGGAAATTTTACTAAGGCCTCAGTAATATCATTCCTGGTGCTTGGATGGATTTAAATAACAAAACCCACCCCCTGGCCTTGGGCTGAAGGTCAAGCTGAGAACACTCCTGCCTTTTGGCAAAGCTTGTTTCCAGGGCATGCCTTTACTGATGCCACTGGATTCGGCTGACAATAATTAAAGAAATGCCCATGTGCCTTCCCAGGTGCTCTCTACATACAAGTGTTAATGTTATTTTTGCCAATTAACAGAATTACAGAACACTGTTCCTTGGCATATATATCATTAAATCTTATCTCAAAATTTTGTAATATGGTGATGTCTAAAAAGTAAAATTTGCTCTTAGGTTTTGTGTTGGTTGAGTCATCTATGAAATGGGGAGGAAGAAGAGAAGGGTAAGTGTGTATGTCAGGGCTAAATTTAGTGTCTTGACAAACCAATCTGCTAAACTTATGTAGGATACATGCGTTTTTGCCATGTTGTTTCTTACTGTGTTTAGTTTAATTTAGATATGCCATCCTATATAATAAAAGGTTAATATGCAAATTGACTGGAGGGCAAAATGACCCATTGCTATGACACGCACTGACCACCAAGGGCAGACCCTCATCTATATGTGTGTATACATATCACCTACTATCAAATATTTTCATTAAGCCTCAATTTTAGGCAGGCATTGTGATTCTGGATATTGGGATTATGGTTCTTACAAGTGTTCCTGTCCCCCTTCCAATTGTAAAGCTGAAACTAACATGTATTCTAGCTTCTCAACAAAAGTGAAAGTACCCTTTTCCCCATGTTTTTCTCTCCTAGCAGCAGTGAGTTTCTAACAGGCTGTGATGTTTATATACTTCTCCCTACATATTAAGTTTTTTTCTTCTTAGGGGAGATAAACCAAATAGGTCTGGGCAAAGTTTCTCACCTACGTTGAATGGAATTATACCAATATCCTCAAGTGCAGGTTTGCAGATTAAGGTTTTCATTTTGTAGGGGGGTCAGGTAGGTTTGCTGGTTTTGGATGGAGTTTCAATATCGTTTACTGTTCTTAGTCAACATTGGGGAGCTGGCTTGAGGTTCTCTCATCTGTGTTTCTAATGGAGTTCCAGGAGGAGGAGTATGCAAGTAAGTGTGTGTATAAAAAACACACTCCTGTGTTCCTCCTCTACTCTCAATACTCAAACTTTGAGCCCTCTGATTCACAACACTTTTTATATCATACTAGAGGCCTGGTGCACAAAATTCATGCACAGGGGGTGGGAGTGTTCCTCAGTCCAGCCTGCACCCTCTCCAGTCTAGGACCCCTCGAGGGATGTCTGACTACCCCTTTAGGCCTGATTCCGGTAGGATTGGGCCTAAATGGGCAGTTGGACATCCTTCTCAAAGAATCCAGGACTGCTGGCTCCAAACTGCTCGCCTTCCTGCCTCCCTGATTGCCCCTAACTGCTTTTGCCTGCCAGTCTGATCACCCCCTAACCACTATCCTGCCAGCCTATTTGATGTCTAACTGCTCATCTGCCAGCCTGTTTGCCCTTAACTTCCCTCCTCTGCCAGCCTGGTCACCCCTAACTGCCCTCCCTTGCAGGCTTGATCAACCCAACTGCCCTCCCTTGCAGGCCTGGTCCTTCTCAACTGCCCTCCCTTACAGGCCTGGAACCTCCCAATGGCCCTCCCCTGCTGGCCGCCTTGTGGTGGCCATCTTGTGTCCACATGGGGACAGGATCTTTGACCACATGGGGGCAGTCCTCTTGTGTGTTGGAGTGATGGTAAATCTGAGTATTGCTCTTTTATTAGATAGAATAGAGGCCTGGTGCATGGGTGGGGTCCGGCTGGTTTGCCCTGAAGGGTGTCTCAGATCAGGGTGGGGGTTCCCTTGGGGCATGGGACGGCCTGGATGAGGGGCCTGTGGTGGTTTGCAGGCCGACTCTGGCCTCCAGTGACCCAAGTGGGATCTGGGATCTGGGATTAATTTATGTTCTACAATTGAAACTTTGTAGCCCGGAGTGGAACCAAGCCTTCTCTTTGCTCTATGGCAACAACCATTTCTGTTTGGATTTATTTATTTAAATTATATAATTGAAACTTTGTAGCCTAGAGTGGAGGCCTAGGCGCTAGGGCTGCAGAAGCTTGGCTTCCTCCATCGCCCGGGCAACTCTAGCCTCTGTTCTCTCCAGCTCCATGGCTGCTGCCATTTCTGTTGAGATATATCTTCTATAATTGAAACTTTGTAAAGTATTACATAATTCTCCTTTTCCCCCTTTAACCTTGCATCCCTGGAATACATCCCACTTGGTCATGATGTATGATCTTTCTAATGTAATGATGGATCTGATTTGTTAGAATTTTGTTGAGGATTTTAGCATCTATGTTCACCTGGGATATTGGTCTTTAATTCTCTTTCTTTAGTGTCTTTATCTGGTTTGGGATTTAGGGTAATACTGATTTCATAGAAAGAGCTTGGCAGTTTGCATTCCTCTTGAATTTTTTGAAATAGTTTGAGAAGGACAGGTTTTAGTTCTTTGAATCTTTGGTAAAACTCCCCTGTGAAGCCCTCTGGCCCCGGGCTTTTTGTTTGCTGGAAGTTTTTATGACTGCTTCAATTTCCTTCTTAGTTATCTGCCTGTTGAGATGTTTTGATTCTTGTTGATTGAGTTTTAGAAGGTCATATTTTTTGTGAATATGTTCCTCTAGGTTGTTTATTTTGATGTAGTCTCATTTGTTTATTTTTTCCTTAGTTTCCATTGCCCTAGGAGCTGTTATTGGTAAAGATATTGCTATGACATATGTCTGATATTTTGCTGCATATGGCTTCTAAGATTTTTATGGTTCCCCATCTTTCGTTTAAGTCCCTTATCCATTTTGAGTTTATTTTTGTGTATGGTGTAAGTTGGTGGTCTAGTTTCATTTTACAATCTTTTGTATTTCTGTGGGGTCTGTTATTATTTTGCCTCTTTCATTTCTGATTTTGTTTATTTGGGTCCTCTCTCTTTGCTTCTTGGTGAGCCTGGCTAGAGGTTCATCAATCTTGTTTAACCTTTGAAAGAACCAGCTCTTGGTTTCATTGACCTTTTGTATTGTTTTTTTGGTCTCTGTGTCATTTATTTCTGCTCTGATCTTTATTATCTCCTTCCTTCTGCTCACTCCTGGCTTTTCTTGTTGCTTTCCTGTGTTAATACTTTAAGTTGTTGGGTTAGATAATTTATTACCAGTTTTTTTGTTTGTTTGTTTTTTGTGTTGTTTTTTAGATAGGTCTGTAATACTATGAACTTCCCTCTCAAGACTGCTTTCTCTGTGTCTTATAGGTTTTGAATTGTGTTTTCATTGCCACTCATTTCCAGGATGTTTTTAATTTCTTCTTTGATCTCTTTGATAACCCAGCCTCCAAGTGTTTGAATTTTTTTATTGTTTGTATTATAGTTGATTTCTAACATGCCATTGTGGTCTGAGAAGATGATTGATATTATTTCAATCTTCTTGAATTTGGAGAGATTTTGCTGTGACCCAATAATGTGGTCTATCTTTGATAATGTCCCATGTGTACTTGAGAAGAATGTATATTTTGTAGCTTTCGGGTGAAATGTTCTGAAGATGTCAATTTAGTCCATCTGATCTAGTGAGTCATTTAGGATTTTTTTTTGCTGATTTTTTTGTTTAGAGGATTTGTCCATTGGTGTTAGTGGGGTATTGAAGTCCCCTACTATGGTCATGTTTGTGTTGATCTCTCTTTTGATTTCTTCCAGAAGGTTTTTGTTTTTTGTTTTTTTTTTTATGTATTTGGGTGCTCCTGCATTGGGTGCAAATATCTTTTTTACCAGAGTTATTTCCTCTTGTTGTATTGATCCCTTTAGTATTATGAAGTGGCCTTCCTTATCTCTTGTTATCACCTTTACTTTGAGGTCTGTTTTGTCCAGTATAAGTATTGCTACCCCAGCTTTTTTTCATTTCCATTTGCCTGAAAGAATACTATTCCATCCCTTCACTTTCAGCCTGAGTCCCTTTTTCTGAGGTGGGTTTTTTGTAGACAGCATACATATGGGTCATGTTTTCTAATTCATTCAACCACTTAGTGTGTTTTGATTGGAGCAGTTAGTCCATTTACATTTAAAGTTATTATGGATAGGTACTTGTTTGTAGCCATTTTCATTTTTTTGTGCCTGTGTTCCTTTTTCCCTCCTTTTTACAGTATTCCTTTAGCATTTCTTATATTGCTCATTTGGTAGTGATGAACTCCCTTAGCCTTTTTTTTTTTTTTTTTTTTTTTTTTGGTCTGTGAAGCTCCTGATTTTTGCTTCAGTTTTGAATGATAGCCTTGCTGGATAGAGTATTCTAGCATTCAGTCCCTTGCTTTGCATCACTTTGTATACTTCCTTCCATTCCTTTCTGGCCTGCTGTGTTTCTGTTGAGAAATCATTTGGTAATCTAATGGGAGATTCCTTGTAGGTAACTTTCTGTTTCTCTCTTGGAGCCTTTAAGATTTTCTCTTTGTCATTAACATTTTGCATTGTAATTATGACATGTCACACCCTCTCCCTCACTGCCATACATACTCCCAGCTGCCATCTTTCCAAAGTTCCCTAGCAGTTGAACTCCATTTTGACATCATCTACCTGGAGTTAAGGGTTTAGTCCTACAAAACTGCCTCCACTCAACTTCCCATACCAATGGCAAGTCCAGTTGTTACCTGTGCTTCTGAGTGATGCACTATTATTTGGAAACCTCCAGAACCCTGTCTTTGGTTCAGTTAATTTGTTAGAGTGGCTCACGGCACTCAGGAAAACAGTTTACTCATTAGATTACCACTTGATTATGAAAGAATGTAACTCAGGATCAGCCAGATGGAAGAAATGCATATGGCAAGTTATATGGGTGGAGCTGCAGGGCTTCCATGCTCTCTCCAGGCACCGCATTCTCTTGGCATCTCCAAAGTGTTCTCCAACCTGGAAATTCTCTGGACCGTGTCCTTTTAGTTTTTTTTATGGAAGCTTCATTAAATTATTGGTCATTGTTGATTGAATTAAATTTCCAGCTTCTCCTTTCCCAGAGGGTAGGATAGGTAGTGATGAAAGTTTTACTTGATTGGTTCTCCTGGCAAGTAGTCCTCATCCTTAAGTTATCCAGAGGCTTTTCAAATGTCACCTCATAAACTCAGGTATGGTTGAAAGGGGCTTGTTATGACAAAAAGAAAGAAAAGAGAGAAAAAATAAAAGAAAGGGGCTTATTATGAACAAAATACACCTACATTTCTCTTACCACTTGGAAAATTCCAAGTATTTTAGAAGCTCTGCCAAGAAGGGGAAGGATAAACAAATATATACTTATTATTATAAATCACATATCACGGTGTTTTGCACCTCGTAGGATTTCACGCTGTCTTGATAGCTAACAGTCAGCCTATAGCAGTGCATTTATAATTTCTAGTTTAATCTTTTGGAAGCTTATATAATGTTCAGTGGTATCTGTCTAAGGTTAGGTAAAGCTCAGGTCCTAGTTCCTCCCCTAGGTGCCTTTCTTCAGATTTCAACTTAGTTGTTTGACCTGTGGCCTCAGTACTCTGATGAGCTCAGGAAAAGTCATTAATTTGGCATTTTCAAGGTTATTGTTTTTTTCTTGTATTGGTGGGAGTGACACCAGCTCTTTGTATCTTTGATTTTAAACTGAAAATCATTTTGCTTTTAAAAACACTTTCATTTGTATGCTGTTATTATCCATCTGTTAATTGTTTTTCCTTTATGTCTTAAGTATTTTTTAATTTTATTTTTATTTCTTTGGGGAGGAATTTAAGATTGGTTTAATATTCAAAAAACTCAATCAATGCAATTACATACATTATCAATACAAAGAAAATTTTGAAACTGGGTATAGATATTTTTAAAAATTTAAAACAAAATTTCCAGTAGTTTCTAAACTTCCTTTAATCTCAGCATCTATTAAATATTATACAACGTTGCGGCCTATATAACAGTGTATAAGTAAAGGGCCTACTAAAGCCTGAGTCCTCATAGGGTGAGCATTACATTTTTCCAATGAAAATAGTAGCATCTAAATGCTATTATAGTTTTAATATTTTTTATTGTTTAAAGTATTACCTATATTAATACATATATCCCCATTGATCTTCCCCCAGCCTCCACTACCTCCTGTTGCATGCCCTCATCCCACTCCACTCCCCAGTGTCTTGTGTCCATTGGTGTGCTTATATGCATGCATACAAATCTTTTGATTGATCTCTTTCCCTCCCTCCCCAACACTCCCCAGCCTCCCCACTGTAATTTGACAGTTTGTTCGGTGCATTACTACCTCTGTATCTATCTCTTTATTCATCATGTTATAATGTTCTTTATTTTCCATAAATGAGTAACATCATGTATTTTTCTTTCATTTCCTGGTTTATTTCACTTAATATAATGCTCTCCAGGTTCATCCATGATGCTTCAAATGGTATGAATTCCTTCTCTGTTATAGCAGTGTAGTATTCCATTGTGTAGATGTACCATAGTTTTCTGATCCACTCATCTGCTGATGGGGGCACTTCGGCTGTTTCCAAATCTTAGCTATGGTGAATTGTGCTGCTATGAACATAGGGGTGCATATATCCTTTCTAATTGGTGTTTCTACTTTCTTGGGTTATAGTCCTAGAAGTGGGATTACCTGTCAAATGCGAGCTCCATTTTTAGTTTTTTGAGGAAACTCCATATTGTTCTCCACAGTGGCTACACTAGTCTGCATTTCCACCAGCAATGCACGAGGGTTCCTTTTTCTCCGCATCCTCACCAGCACTTGTCCTTTGTCTATTTGTTGATGGTTGCCATTCTGACAGGTCTGAGATGGTACCACGTTATCATTTTGATTTGCATCTCTCGGATTAGTGACTTTGAGCATAGTTTCATATGTCTCTTGGCCTTCCTTCTGTCTTCTTTCAAAAAAGTTTCCATTTAGGTCCGTTGCCCAATTTTTTATTGGATCATTTAATCTTCCTTTTATTAAGTTGTATAAGTTGCCTGTAGCTGTTGGAGATTAAACATTTATCAGTGATAACATTTGCAAATATCTTCTCCCATACAGGGGGCCTTCATGTTGTTTTGTTGATGGTTTATTTTGCTGTGAAAAAGCTTTAAATTTTGATGTAGTCCCATTTGTTTACTTTCTCTTTATCTTCCATTGCCCTAGGAAGGTATCAGTGAAGAAATTGCTTTCACATATCTCTGAGATTTCTCGGCCTATGGATTCCTCTAGTATTTTTATGGTTTTCCATCTTATGTTTAAGTCCTGTATCCATTTTGAGTTTATTTTTGTGTATGCTGCAAGTTGGTGGTCTAGTTTCATATTTTTACATGTATCTGTCCAATTTCCCCAACACCATTTATTGAAGAGACTGTCTTGACTCCATTGTATGTTCATGCCTCCTTTGTCAAATATTAATTGAGCATAGTGGTTTGGGTCGGTATCTGGATTCTCTGTTCTATTCCATTGGTCTATATGTCTGTTCTTGTCCGAGGACCAGGCTGTTTTGAGAGCAGTAGCTTTGTAATACAGCTTGAAATCTGATATTAAGATACCAGCTACTTTGCTCTTCTTTCTCAGGATCCCTGTGGCTATTTGGGGTCTTTTTTTATTCCAGATGAATTTTTGGAAAGTTTGTTCTAGGTCTGTGAAATGTACCATTGGTATTTTAATGGGGAGTGCTTTGGGTAGTATGGGCAATTTAATTATGTTGATTCTACAAATCCATGAACACAGTATGTTCTTCCATCTTTTTATATCTTTTTCTATCTCTTTTTTTCAGTGTCCTGTAGTTTTCGGAGTATAGGTCTTTTACCGTCTTAGTTAAGTTTATTCCTAGGTATCTTAATTTTTTTTTTTGGTATGATGGTAAATGGGATTGCTTTTTTAGTCTCTCTTTCTGTAAGTTCACTATTGGTATATAGAAATGCCATAGATTTATTGGTGTTAATTTTGTATCATGCTACATTGCCGAATTCATTTATTAAGTCTATTAGTTTTTTGATGGATTCTTTCAAGTTTTTTTTTATGTACAATATCAGGTCATCTACAAATAAGAACAGCTTTACCTCTTCTTTTCCAATTTGGATGCCTTTTTTTTTTCTTGTCTAATTGCAATGGCTAATACTTTCATTACTATGTCGAACAGGAGTGGTGAGAGTGGGCATCATTGTCTTTTTCCTGTTCTTAGGGAAAATGGTTTTAGTTTTTTCCCATTGAGTATGATGTTAGCTGTGGGTTTATAATATATAGCTTTTATTATGTTGAGGTATTACCCTTCTATTCTCACCTTGTTGAGAGTTTTTATCAAGAAAGGGTGTTGAATTTTGTCAAATGCTTTTTCTCCATCAATTGATATGACTATGTGATTTTTATGTCTCAATTTGTTTGTGTGATCCATCATGTTTATTGATTTACAGATATTGTACCATCCTTGCATTCCTGGGATAAATCCTACTTAGTCATGGTACTGCTGGATCCAATTTGCTAGAATTTTGTTGAGTATTTTGGCATCTGTGTTCATGAGGGATACTGGCCTGTAATTCTCTTTCTTTGTGTCATCTCTATCTGGTTTTGGTATTAGGGTGATGCTGGCTTCATAGAAGGAGCTTGGAAGTGTTCCTTCCTCTTGAATTTTTTTTTAAATAGTCCGAGGAAGATAGGTTTTAGTTCTTCCTTGAAAGTTTGATAAAACTCTCCTGTGAAGCCGTCTGGACCCGGGCCTTTGTTTGCATTAAGATTTTTTATGACTGCTTCAATTTTTCCCATAGCTATTGGCCTATTGAGATGTTTAGATTCTTCCTAATTGAGTTTTGGAAGGTTATATTTTTCTAGGAATATGACCATTTCCTTCAGGTTGTCCAGTTTATTGGAATAGAATTGTTCATAGTATTTTTTTTTTTAACAATCCTTTGTGTTTTGGTGGGACCTGTTGTTGTTTCTCCTCTTTCATTTCTGATTTTGTTTATTTGGGTCCTCTCTCTCTGCTTCTTGGTGAGCCTGGTTAGAGGTTCATCAGTCTTGTGTATCCTTTTAAAGAACCAGCTCTTGGTTTTGTTTTTCATATATATATATACAAATATATATATATTTGTCTCAATGTCATTTATCTCCACTCTGATTATTATTTCCTTTCTTCTGCTTACACTGGGCTTTTCTTGTTGCCCTCTTTTTAACTCTTTGAGTTCTATGGTTACATAACTTATTTCTTTTGGTTCTTGTTTGTTGCAGTAGGCTTTTAGACCTATGAACTTTCCTCTCAAGACTGCTTTCACTGTCTTGAGATAGATTTTGGATTGTTGTGTTTTCATTGTCATTTGTTGCCATGATGTTTTTTATTTCTTCCTTGATCTCTCTGATAATCCAGTCATTGTTTAATAGCATGCTGTTGAGTCTTCATGTGTTTGATTTTTTTATTGTTTTTATTGTAATTGATTTCCAGTTTTATGCCACTGTGATTTAAGAAAATGCTTGATGTGATCTCTAGCTTCTTGAATTTGAAGAGACTTTGCCTATGACCCAACATATGTTCTATCTTTGAAAATGACCCATGAGAAGAATGTATATTCTGTGGCTTTAGGGTGAAATGTTCATTTGGTTTAGCGAGTCATTTAGGATTAATGTTTCTTTGCTGATTTTTTGTTTAGAGGATTTGTCCAGTGGTGATAATGGGGTATTAAAGTCTCCTACTATGATTGTATTGCTGTCAATCTCTTCCATGATATCTTCCAGGAGTTTTTTATTTTTATTTTTTAATGTATTTGGGTGCTCCTGTATTGGGTGCGTATATGTTTATCAGAATTATTTTTTCTTGTTGGATTGCTCCCTTTAATATTATGAAATCGCCTTATTTATCTCTTGTTATGTCCTTTACTTTGAGATCTAATTTGTCAGATATAAGTATTGCTACCCCAGCTTATTTTTTCATTTCAATTTGCCTGAAAAACCTTTTACCATCCCTTCACCCTCAGTCTGTGTGTGTGATTTTTTTCTGAGATGGGTTTTTTGTAGACAGCAGATATGTGGGTCGTGTTTTCTTATCCAATCCATTACCCTATGTCTTTTGATTGGGACACTTAATCCATTTACATTTAAAGTTATTGTTGATAGGTACTTATTTGTTGCCATTTTTATTCTTTGCCCCTTTGTTCCTTATTCACTTCCTATTTCTGTTTTTTACAGCAGACCCTTTAGCATTTCTTGCATTAGTGGTAATAAACTCCCTTAATCCTCTTTTTGTCTGTGAAGCACCTGATTTCACCTTTAATTCTGATTGATAGTGTTGCTGGGTACAGTATTTTGGATTCAGACCCTTCCTTTGCATAACTTTGTATATTTCATTCCATTCCCTTCTAGTTTGATATCTGTTGAGAAATTAATTGCTAGTCTGAGGGGGGGGGGCGTTCTTTTGTAGGTAACTTTCTGTTTCTCTCTGGCCACTTTTAAGATTTTTATTTTGTCATTGGTGTTTGCCTGTTTAATTATAATGTGCGTTGGCATCAGTCTTTTGGGGTTCATTTTGCTTGGGACTCTGTGAGCTTCTTGGATTTGTGTGGGTTTTTTCTTTCCTATATCAGGGAAGTTTTCTGTCATTATTTCTTCAAATAGGTTTTCTATTTCCTGCTCAGTTTCCTCTCCTTCTGGAACCCCAATTATACGGATGTTGTTTTGTGTTGTCCCGGAGTTACCTTAGGCTCTCCTCCTGTTTTTTTATTTTTTTTCTAGGAGCTGCTCTACTTGGTTATTTTTTTCTACCTTGTACTATAGCTCACTGATGCAGTCCTCTGCTTCTTCTAGTCTACTCTTGATGCTTTCTATTGAGTTCTTTACAGCAGTGATGTCATTTTTCGTTCTTTTTGGTTCTTCTTCATTTCCTCTTGGTTCTTAAACATATTGTCAAATTTGTCTTCCATTCTTTCAGCCACCTCATGACCATTTCTCTGAATTCTTTCTCTGGCAGGTTGCTTGCCTCCATTTCGTTTACTTCCTTTTCTGATGATGCCTGCTTTTCTTTCATAAGTGGGCTTTTCTTTGTCTCCCCATTGTCTCTCTTCTCCAAGTGTCTGATTTTGTAGTTCTCTCTCTCCTGTGCTGATTTAAAGGCACAAAATACAACACAACCAGGTACAATGCACAAGGCACTGAACAGGAAGGTATTCATGATATTAATAACCCCAAATAAAGGTGACCATCAGAGAAAGGCAAATTAGAGGATAGGAGAGAAGGAAGAAGAGGGGGAAAAAAGGAGTACAAAAATGAAGTTGGGAAAGGGAGAAAAAAGGTAAGATAGAAAAGAAAGAGAATAAGAAAGAAGAGGGGAACAAACTATATATATGGAGAGAAAACTTCAGTAGAACAGCTACTAATCCCCAAAAATGCTAGCAACAAGTACCTGGAGATGAATACAAACTACAAACAACTAATATCAAGAAAGGCGAGGAAACCAGAAGCAAAAGACACACAAAAGAAAAGAATAAGCAAAATAATCTCACAAATAACCATAAAATTGATGTAATCAACAATTAACAATAGAAGGACAGAGAAAAACAATTTTTTTTGGTAGTGAAAACAGAAAAGAGAGGGGTATGTATGGACTTGGAGCAGGGGATTGGAAATTAGATATATAAGTATGGTGAAATTTTAACAGGAGGTTAAAAGAAAGAATAGGGAAAACCTAAAGCATGAAAAGGGTAAGGGAAACTGGAAAACAAAAGGGGAAAAGTTAGGGCGAGAGTGATGGCATACAGGTAAAGTTGAGATAGAGTAAAATGATGCTAAAGGAAAGATGAAAATAGAATGTAGAACACTAATTCCAAAGTAAAATAAAGAGGAAATAAAATGACTTTTTTTAAAAAGGTGAAAATGGTAGAAGTAGTCATACTGATTGAAAATAAAAATGTAATAATTAAAAAGGTAAAATCAAGTGAGGAAAAATAAAAAAAAATAGTTTCTTAAGTAAAAGATGAAAAAATAATATGCAGTAGGAAAGTTCATTTACTTCCTCTGCTGTTCTCTTTGTCATGCCTCTTTCCTAGTCAGGACAGTATTGCAGTTCCCTATGTTCCACTGCTCTGCAGTGTTGTAAGCCAGTCCTGATTTTTAAACAGCCAGTGTGTCTTAATTTCTTGTCTTCCTTTACTTGTGTTTACACAAGAGTCAATTTGTGAGTCAACCCCTGGGTAGCAGTGTTTCTGGATTGACCGCCAGGTCTAAAGGTCCTCTCTAGCCAGTGCTTAGATCCTGCTTTCCCTGTGTCACTCAATACGAGTTTGTGGGTGGGTTGCTCCAGTGCTGTTTCTCTGATGGCTATTCCCTACTCTGATCCTGAGGTTCCCGAAAGACAACTTTCCCCTGCATTTTCTTAGGGTGTCCCCAATTAGGTGATCCTATGTTTTGGGCTTAGTAATCAGAAGCTAGGATTTAAATGAAAAAGAAAAAAAAAAAAAGCCAGTTTAAGTATGTGAACTTTGGGGCTGCATCCAAGCCTGTGCAGTCTTTTTTTCCCCCCATTGGGTCTAAACAGCCGGTACACTTTAAAAAATTTTAGGCTGTCCTTTTGCATCAGATCAAAATGGGTTGATTTTTAGAGTTCCTTTGGTTAGCAGCTCTGAGGACCCCCTTTCACATTCACAGATCACGCCAGCCCCAAAGGCCATGGATTTTTTCTAGGCGCAGACTTCCCCTGTCCTCCAACTCCTGTAATGCGCGCATTTCTCTCTTGCCAGGACCAGAAACCTCACCTTATCCCAGGCAAAATCTGATCTTTCTGTGTTGTAGTGTAGAGCTCCTCTGAGTCTGCATGTTTATGCCAATTTGGGACCAGTGTTCTGAGGTTCTCAGCTGTTAGGTGGGTGCCATACTTGTAGATTTTCAGGCTTCCAATAACATCCACTTTCCTCTTCAAGATGATGCGGAGGGCCTGGGGGGGCCGTGTCTGAGGCGGCCTGGGCCTGAGAAGGCATGGCCAAGACTGCCTGGGCTATGGGGGAGCGTGGCCGAGGTGGAGCAGGTCTGGGGTGCCTGAGGGGGCATGACCGAGGCAGCCCGGGCCTGGCAGGGGGGGGGGGGGTGTCTGGGGAGCCATGTCTGAGGCAGCCCGGGTCACGGGGGGGTCATGCCCGGACCAGCCCTGGCCTGGGGAGGGCGTGTCCAAGGCGGCCTGGGCCTGGGCGGGCGGGGCCAAGGCCCATGCTAGTGAGGGGCGAGCAGGCTGGGGCTACGGCCCTCGCCAGAGGGGTGCGGGGTCGGGGCTGGGATGTAGCCAGCCATCTTCCCCATTGCAGGGTGATGACTGGGTTCCCAAGACCTAAAGCCTTGGCCAGAGGGCTCCCAGTATGTGTGAGGGGGCAGGTTGGGCTGAGGGATCACTCACCCCCAGTGCACGAATTTCATGCACTGGGACCCTAGTGTGTGTGTGTGTGTGTGTGTGTGTGTGTGTGGTAACTATATATAGTTACTTTAGACCTGTTATAACTTGATTGGGTTACTGCATATAGTTACTCTAGACCTGGTGTAACTGATTGGGCTACATCAGGTCTGGAGTGACTAAGTAATAGGTATCCTTTCTGGGATCTCATTGGAATGCCTGGAGTGCTGTGAGTTTTGGCTGGTCAAGACTCCTGTGTTCTGTAGCACTGATTTCTGAAATATCAGTATAACTCAACCTCCCTACTACTGTAGTTTGTGAGATCTTACAGAATCTCACTCTGTACATGCACAGAGGAGGAGTTACCAAAGCATTATGTACATGCAGAATTTACCAAAGCATTATTTCATTTTGCTGATTCCAGAGCTACCTACCCATTAAAATACCTACTTTTCTGTCCTAGCTGGTTTGGCTGGTTCAGTCAGCCTGCAGACTGAAGCATCCTGGGTTTGATTCTGGTTAAGGGCCCATGCCTGGGTTGGAGGCTTGATCCCCATTAAGGGGCATGCAGGAGGCAGTCCAACAGTGATTCTCTCTCATCATTGATGTTTTCATCTCTCTATCCCTCTTCCTTCCTCTTTTAAGTCAATAAAAATATATTCAATTAAAACACAACACACACACACACACACCCCTACTTTTCTGTAAACTTCCCTAGAAATTCCATCCACATCTACATCCTTAAACTCTTATTTTTGCCTCTTTAGCTCACTGACACCATTTTGCTCTGCTAGGGCTCTGTCTTCTTGCAGGGTAATTTGGAAAATGTCTCTGGGCAGAAAGGTTTGGCTAATGTGGGATTTATTGTGTGTTTCCTTTTTTCATGGAGCTCAGTTCTGGGCTGCCTCTTGTTAAGTGTCTGGAAACATAATATTTGCTATGTTGATTCTGTATTATAGTTGTATTAGAGGCCCGGTGCACGAAATTCATGCACCGACGGGGGGGGGGGCGGGGATGTCCCTTAGCCCTGCCTGCACCCTCTCCAATCTGGGACCACTCGAGGGATGTCCAACTGCCCTTCTAGGCCCAATCCTAGTAGGATTGGGCCTAAATGGGCAGTCAGACATCCTCCTCACAATCCAGGACTGCTGGCTCCAAACTGCTCATCTGCCTGCCTCCCTGATTGCCCCTAACCACTTCTGCCTGCCAGCCTGATCACACCCTAACCACTACCCTGCCAGCCTAATTGATGTCTAACTGCTCCCCTGCCAGCCTATTTGCCCCCAACTTCCCTCCTCTGCCGGCCTGGTCACCCCTAACTGCCTTCCCCTGCAGGCTTGATTGCCCACAACTGCCCTCCCTTGAAGGGTCTGGAATCTCCAAAGGCCCTCCCTTGCTGGCCATCTTCTGGTGGCCATCTTTTGTCCACTTGGGGGCAGGACCTTTGATCACATGGAGGCAGCCCTCTTGTGTGTTGGAGTGATGGTCAATCTGCAAATTACTCTTTTATTAGATAGGATAGAGGCCTGGTGCATGGGTGGGGGCCAGCTGGTTTGCCCTGAAGAGTATCCCAGATCAGGGTGGGAGTTCCCTTGGGGTGAAGGGCGGCCTGGGTGAGGGGCCTGTGGAGGTTTGCAGGCTGGCCACACACCCCAGCAACCCAAGCGGAGGCCCTAGTATCTGGGATTAATCTGTCTACAATAGAAACTTTGTAGCCTGGAACGGAGTCAAACCTTCTGCTCGCTCTGTGGCAGCAGCCATTTCTGTTTGAAATTTTGTAGCCTAGAGTGGAGGCCTAGGCCAGTCTGGCTGGCTGAAAGCTTGTCTTCCTCTGTTGCCAGGGAAACCCAAGCCTCTGTTCTCTCCACCTCATTGGCTGACACCATTTCTGTATCTTTTATAATTGAAATTTTGTAACATTGCGTGGAGGCTTAGGGAAGCAGAAAGCTTGGCTTCCTCTGTTGTTGGGGAAACCCAAGACTTCCACCTGCTCTCAGTGGTGGCAGCCATCTTGGTTGGGGTTTATTTGCATAATTTGCTCCTGATTGGCTGATGGATATGGCTGTGGGCATGGCTTGTGGGTGTGGTGAAGGTATGGTCAAATTTGCATATTATTTTTTTATTAGATAGGATGTGATAAAAGGGTTGATCAGGTACCAATTATTTTTTTTAATATTTCTTTTCTTTTTTTTAAAAAAATCTTTATTGTTCAGTTTATTAATTACATTGTTTCCCCTTTTTATCCCCTATAGCTCCCCTCCACCCTGTACCTATCCCACCCTCCACCCTCACCTCCCCCTCCCCACTGTCCTCTCCCATTGTTGCTAGGTTTTTGTCCAGTCTCTTGCTGCACTTCCCACAACCCTTTTCTCCACAAGAATTGTCAGTCCATTCCCTCTCTATGTCCATGTCTCTGTTATATTCACCAGTCTATCCTGTTCAACAGCCTATCAATTCACTTGATTTTTATGTTCATTTGTTGATAGATGTGTATTTGTTGTTCATAATTTTCATCTTTACCTTTTTCTTCTTCCTCTTCTTAAAGAATATCTTTCAGCATTTCATATAATGTTGGTTTGGTGGTGATGAACTCCTTTAGCTTTTTCTTATCTGCAAAGCACTTCATCTGACCTTCAAGTCTGAATGATAGCTTTGCTGGATAGAGTAATTTTGGTTGTAGATTCTTGCTGTTCATCACTTTGAATATTTCTTGCCACTCCTGTCTGGCCTGCATCGTTTCTGTTGAGAAATCCGCTGACAGTCGTATAGTGCTCCCCTGTAGGTAACCAACTGTTTCTCTCTTGCTGCTTTTAATATTCTCTCTTTGTCTTTTGCTCTTGGCATTTTAATTATGATGTGCCTTGGTGTGGTCCTCTTAGGGTTCCTATATATTGGGGTTCGGTGCACTTCTTGGACTCCTAAGTAAATTTCTTTCACCAGGTGTGGGAAGTTTTCAGTCACTATTTCTTCAAATAGGTTTTCATTGTCTTGGCCTCTTGCTTTTTCTGGCACCCCTATAATTTGGATGTTGGTATGCTTGAGATTGTCCCAGAGGCCCCTTACACTATCTTCAGTTTTTTGGATTCTTTTGGTTTCTTGCTTTTTCAGCTGAGTGGATTTTACCTCTTTGTATTTCAAATCTTTAACTTGGTTCTTGGGGTGCTCCAGAGCACTTTTAGGTCTTTGTATAATATTTTTTGTTTCAGTCAGTGTATGCTTAATTTCTGGTTGATCCTTTTTCATATCCTTGAGAGTCTCCTTTATATCCTTGAGGGTTTCTTTCATTTCCTTGTAGGACTCATTCATTTCCACATTGGTCTTGATCATTTCTTTGCAGCTCTCGTTTATATCCTTGAGGGTGTTGTTCATTTTCTTGTAGGACTCATTCATTTCCTTTGTGGTCTTGCTTATTTCCTTATAGGCCTCGATCTTTTGTTGGAGCCTCTTAAAAAACCCTATAACTGTGGTTTTGAATTCCATGTCCAGTCGTTTTTTTTCCTCCATTTCTTTCACATCTGATTTCTTTCCATGTTGCTGCATGGTGGCTGCTTCCCTGAGTTGGTCAATTAGCTTTGTGTGGTAGACTTCCTACTAGGGATAGTGGCTCAGCCTCCCCGGTTACCTGAGGTGGATATGGGCTGTACAGTCTTGCTGAAGTTAAGCTCAGTTAATCGTTGTTAGCACTTGGAGGGTTGACCTCCAGGCCAATTGTCTGTGAAGCTCAGCTGTGCTCAGGTTGGGTGGGCGGAGTCTCCGGGCCAAGCAGACAGTGTTAGCTCCGCCCTGTGCGGCCCCAGGGACTCTGTGCTGGGGGCAATGGCCGCCAGCACCTCTGAGAGAGAGCCGCTGGGGAGCTCCACAGGCTGCCGGTTGCCGGGGAATTCAGACTTTCCCAAAATGAGTCTGCATGCGCAATGTCTCACCCAGGGTCATAAAACAAAGCAGTCTGACGGTTTTCTGAATGAGAGGCAAGTCGCGGTGCGCTCTCTGCGCCGTCACGCAGCCGAGCTGTTCGTGCGCAAGCTGCCTTCTCCACAAGCCGGGAGACCCCTGCAGCACCCGAGCTTCGGTGTGCCCTCCCACTGTCCAGTTTTCACCCTGTGTGATAGTGGGTTCTCTGGACTTCGCCCAGAGCTGGAGAATCAGTCCAGTGGGATGCCTTTGTCTCCCCGTTCGTGAAAACTGACCGGTTTTCAGCCGCCCGCCCTCTCCGCGGCACGCACTCCAAACCTCTCTCCGTGCGAATCTTTCAACGCTTTTCGCCACCGCTCTTCACTTTTATTTGTGGTATTTTCACTCGGCGAGCTTTCTGGTGATTCTGGAAGGTGTTTGTTCTTTCGTTAAGTTGTAGTATTAAAATTGCTGATTATGACGGCAAGATAGGTGTTTTACCTTTGCTGCCATCTTAGTTCTCTTCAGGTACCAATTATTGACAGGTACCAGTTATTCTGACATGTTTAGAAGTGTGAGTTGTTATTTATTCTTTTTCTATTGAGTAAATTCTATGTGCCAATCACCTTGTTAAACTCTTTACATCTGATTTAATCCTTGTTTGATTTCTACAAGAAATTCATTTTATTACCATAATTTGTAGTAACTAATAATCATTATTACCATTTCGTAGATGAAAAAACCTATCGAAAGGTTCAACAACTTTCAAGTGGAATAAATTGTACTAGTTAAATAGCATAGTCATAAACTAATAAAATAGCTCAAACATGCCTTTGTGATTCTTTTAATATTTTATCTAAGATTGTTGGAGTTTTTCAATGTTTTAAAATTTTAGTTATTTTTTATTTATTATTTCATTTTTATGTAGACACTAGAACCCAATCAGTTACATCAGAGGTTGGCATTTTTTCCCCAACAGGGCCACATAGTAAATTAGCCTTATGGACAATATGGATTCTCACTACTACTCAGTTCTTCCATCATAGTTTAAAAGTAGCTGTAGACAGTACACAAATTGATGTGGCTCTATTCTAATATCTATCTATATAAAAGGCTAAGCAACCATTCGACTGCTGGCTATGACACACACTGACTCACCAGGCTCAGTGAGCTAAAGAGGCAGAGATAAAAGTTTAGGGATGCAGATGTGGATGGAATTTCCAGGGCAATTTACAGAAAAGTAGGTGCGTTTTTTTTTTAATTGAATATATTTTTATTGATTTCAGAGAGGAAGGGAGAGGGATAGAAAGATAAAAACATGCTCTGACTAGTAGCTATGACATGCACTGATTTACAAGGGGGCAGATGCTCAATATAGGAGCAGCTGAGCTGTGGTGACTTTACAGTAGTGGTTCTTGGGTGACGCACCCCTGAACCAGAAAGGAGCTAGCCCGATTCCAGGGTGCATCACCAAAGAACCAACCTCTCGTAATCCGGGACCCCTTGGAGGATGTTGGAGAGCCAGGTTTGGCCCAATCCCTGCAGGTCAGGCTGAGGGACCCCACTTACTCTGCAGATGCACTTCAAGGTAAGGTGCTGCCCCATGTCTGGCTTGCTGTGGAGGGACCGTAGGAGGTTGGCTCCAGGGGGTGTTTGATTCATCTCGCCCAGTCCTACTCCAATAGCTACTTTCTAACTAATTTCCTTTCATTGTGCACGAATCCATGCACTGGGGCACTGGTATCTTTATAAGACATGACCAAGTAGTGGGGCCATTGTTTGCAGACTAGGTTAAGTTAGGGGTTCCTGTGGTTTTGATTCTTAATGTTTGCATATATTTTATACTTTTTCAAAATACGTTTTTATTAATTTCAAAGAAGAAGGGAAAAGAAGAGGGAGATAGAAACATCAGTGATGAGAGAGATTCATCAATTGGCTGCCTCCTGCATGCCCTACACTGGAGCTTGAGTCCACAACCCGGGCATGTGCCCTGACCAGGAATCGAACTGTGACCTTCTAGTTCATAGGTTGATGCTCAACCACTGAGCCATGCTATCTGGGCTATATTTTCTATTTTCTAATGTTAGTGTTCAGAAAACTTGATATTTTTATGGTGGTATAATAAAGATTATCTTGTGTTTTTTTTAAATAAAAGCAAGAAAGTACTTAAGTGATAAATTGCTTCATCTTTGTAACAAAGTCCTAATTTTTATATATTTTCCTATCTGAAGTAGGATGTATATATTTCATGACAGTTTAACTTCTAACAGTAATTAGATGGGTTCATTGGTAACAGCTAAATTACCATAAGTAGGCTATTCTCAGTTGCTGTACTCAGTGGCTAGCATTATACCTGTCACTAGATATTCAGTAAACAGTTTTGAATGCTATTATAAAACTACAGAAGGATGTATTTTTAAAATTTTATTTTTAATGATAGTTGAAATACAATATTATGTTAGTTTCAGGTGTACGGCATAGTGATTCCAGAATAGTGACTTAACATTTTATATACCTTACAAAGTTATCACTACAATAAGTCTAGTAACCATCTGTTACCATATATAGTTATTATGATATTATTGATACATTTCCTGTGTTGTATATTATATACTTGTGATTAATTTTATTATTGGAAGTTTGTACTTCTTAATCCTTTTACCCTGACTATCCTACCCTATGATAACCATCATTTTGTTTTCTAGACCTAAAGTTTGTTTCTGTTTTCATTTTGTTCTTTTAGATTACACATATAAGTGAAATCAGATGGTATTTGTCTTAGTCCAACTTACTTCATTTAACATAATACTCTCTAAGTCCATCCTTATTGTTGCACAGGGCAAGATTTCATTCTTTTTATGGCTGAGCAATATTTTATTATATATATATCCAGAGGGCCAGCGCATGAATTAGTGCATGGGTGGCGTCGCTCTGGGTGGCCTGCAGGGATCGGGCTGAAACCCACAGTCCAATGTTGCCTGCAGCAACTACCTGCCGCTCCTGCTCATCCCAGTCCCATTTTGCCTGCCACAGGCTTGCAACCAATCAGTCCAGATTGGGAGAGGCTCGTACTGCTGCAGCAGCACTCACCAGCCATGAGCCCTGTGTTTGGCACCCTCTCAAGGGGAGTGGCCTGTGGGATCAGGCTGAAACTGCCTGAGGGGTCGCGGATTGTGAGAGGTTGCAGGCCAGGCTGAGGGATCCCACTGGTGCATGATAGGGCCTGGGAGGGACCACCGGAGGGCTCCAAGGCGAGTCCTGCCCATGTCACTCAGCCCTGTTTGGTCAGACCCCAGCAGCAAGCTAACCTACTGGTTGGAGGCTCTGCCTCCTAGTGGTCTGTGCACATTGTAGCGACTGGTTGATTGTCTCCCCGCTGGTGGTCAGTGCTCATCATAGTGAGCAGTTGAGCAGCCTTAGCATATCATTAGCATATAACGCTTGTTTTGTGTCCATTTTTTTTTATTGTTTAAAGTATTATATAAGACCTTCCCCCAGCCTCCTCCTTCCCCTATCGCATGCCCTCATCCCACTCCCCCAGTATCTTGTGTCGTTTGGCCGTGCTTATATGCATGCATATAAGTCCTTTGGTTGATCTCTTTCCCCACCTCCCCAACACTCTCCAATCTTCTTCCTCAAATTTGACAGTCTGATTGGTTGTTCTGCCATTCGGTTTATTTGCATATTACCTTTTTATTATATAGGATAGAATACCACATCTTTTTTATTGGTTCATCTGTCAGTGGATGCCTAAGTTGCTTCCATATCTTGGCTATTTTAAACAGGGCTTCAGTGAACATAGGGGTGCATATATCTTTTTGAATGTTGTTGTTTTCTTCAGATAAATACTCAGAAGTGCCCCAAATGGCTGCCCAGCTTATAATTCCACTGAAAGTGCACATGCAATCTCTTTTCTTTATATCATTGCCAACACTTGTTATTTGTTATCCTTTTTTATAATAGCACGAGAGGCCTGGTGCACTAATTTTGTGCACCAGTGGGATCCTGGATTGAGAGAGAGCACAGGCCAGGCTGAGGAATCCCACTGGAGCACAATCAGGGCCAGGGAAGGATACGGGAGCCAGCCAGGGAGGGACTGTAGGAGGACTCCAGGGCATGTCCGGGCCATCTCACTCAGTTCCAATTGGTCGGACCCCAGCGGCAAGCTAACCTACTGGTTGGAGCATCTGCCCCCTGGTGGTGAGTGCTCATCATAGCAAGTGGTTGAGTAGTCTTAACATATCATTACCATTTTACACTTTGATTGGTTGAGTGGATGGCCGGAAACTTAGGCTTTTACTATATAGGTTTCTGACAGGTGTGAGGTGACATCGTATTGTGGTTTTGATTTGAATTTCCCTGATGATTAGTAATGTTGAGCACCTTTTCATGTGTCTATTAGCCATCTGTATCTCTTCTTTGGAGAAATGTTCATTTTTAAAATTGGATTGTTTGTTTTATTTATGTTGATTTGTATTCTATGTATATCATTTGCAAATATTTTCTCCCATTCAGTGGGTTTTCTTTTTTATTTGATAATATTTCCTTTGCTATGAAAAAGTTTAGAATTTGATGTAGTCTCCTTGGTTTATTTTTGCATTTGTTGGCTTTTCCTGAAGAGTCATAGCTACAAAAAATATTGCTAAGACCTGGATGGTGTGGGTCAGTTAGAGCATTGTCCCATACATCAAAAGTTTACGGGTTCAATCCGTGGTCAGGGCATACATCTAGGATGCAGTTTGATTTTTATCTGGGCACATACAGAAGGTGGCCAATTGTTGTTTCTCTCTCACATCAATTTTTCTCTCCCTCTCTCTAAAATCAATAAAAACATATCCTTAGTTTAGGATTAAAAAAATATTGCTAAGACTGATGTCAAAGAGTTTACTGTCTATATTTTCTTGTTGCAATCTTTTGGTTTCAGGTCTTAAATTTAAGTTTTTGATTCATTTTGAGTTTATTTTTGCATGTGGTATAAGAAGATGGTCTAGTTTATGGTTTTTTTTTGTTGTTGTTGCATGTATTTGTCCAGTTTCCCAAAACCATTTATTGAATGAAGTGACTGTCATTTTTTCATGTATATTCTTGTCTCCTTTGTTATTGATTAATTGGCCATCTAAGCATGAGTTCTAGCTCTGTATTGTGTTTCATTGATTTTTGTGTCTGTTTCTGTGTCGGTACCTTACTGCTTTAATTACTGTGGTATAGTTTGAAATCAGGGAACATAATACCTACAACTTTATTTTTCTTTCTCAAGATCATTATGGCCAATTAGGGTCTTCTGTGGTTCCATGTAAATTTTAGAATTATTTGTTTTAGTTCTGTGAAGAATGCTGTTTGTATTTTGATAGGGATTGCATTGACTTAGTAATGCATGAGCATTTAAATATTAATTCTTTCAGTCTGTGAACACGAGCATTTAAATATTAATTCTTTCAGTCTGTGAACACGATGTATTCTTCCATTTATTTGTGTAGTTTTCAATTTCTTTAATCAGTGTAGTAAAGGTTTCAGAATACAGGTTTTTTACCTCCTTGCTTAAATTTATTTCTAGTTGTTTTATTTATTTATTATGTGATTGTAAATGGATTTTTAAAATTTTTTCTTCTGATAACTTTATTTGAGAATAGAAGCACAACATATTTCTGAATATTAATTTTGTATCCTAAAACTTTACTAAATTCATTAATTAGTTTCAGTTTTTGTGTGTGGAATTTATAATATGTCATCCTCAAATAGTGACAGTTTTACTTTTTCTTTTCCATTTTGGATACCTTTGATTACATTTTCTTGTCTGATTACTATGGCTAGGACTTCTAGTACTATGTTCAACATGAGTGGTGAAAATGGGCATTCTTATCTTCTTACTAATCTGAGAGAAAAAGCTTTCATCTTTTCACTATTGAGTATAATATTAACTGTGGGTTTGTTATATAAGGCCTTTATTGTTTTAAGGTATGTTTTTCTATACCCATATTTTGAGAATGTATTATCATAAATAGATGTTTTGTCAGATCTTTTTGTATTTATTGAGTTGATCATACAATTTTAGCCTTTTTTTTCTGTGGTACATCACATTGATTGATTTGCAGAGACTGAACCCATCTTGCATCCCTCAAATAAATCTCACTTGATGATGGTGTGTGATTTTTAAAAATATATTGCTAAATTTAGTTTGCTAATATTTTGTTGAGGATTTTTACATAGATTTTTGTCAGGAATATTGGCCTGAAATTTTTTTATTTATTTTTATTTTTTGTAGTGTCTCTGTCTGGTTTTGGTATCAATGTAATGCTGGCCTCATAGAATGAATGAGCTTGGAAGCTTTTCTCTCCCCTTCAATTTTTTGGAATAGTTTGGGAAGGATAGGCATTAATTTTTCTAGGAATGCTTGCTAGAATTCACTTGTGAAACTGTGGGGTGTTCTGGAGGGAAGCTGCCCCAGAGATGCCTTGGCAGTCTGGCTAAAAGGTGGCCTGAACAAGCTATGGGGAGACCCAGGAATAAGCTGCACCAATGTCTGGAGCTGTAGTTGGAGAGGGTGCGGACAACAGAGTCTTGGAGACAAGCTGTGGAGCTAGTGTGGGCCTGGAAACTGGGTGCACTGGGATAGCCGTGGCCATCTGGCTAGAGACAGATTGTACTCCTGCCCATATGATCAAGGTGGAAGGGGAGTGCAACAAATGGTGCTTTCTGGTGCCTTGAACACTAGAGAGGGTTCCCATTGCTTCCCTCCCTTTTGACAGGTGATCTAGGGTTAGTAAATGGATTCCCCCCCCCCCGCCCCTTATAGTTTAGGAGCCCTTTAAACCACTATTTCCTGGCTGTGACCAGGACAGGTTAGTTTCCTCACAGTTTTTTCAGTGATCCTTTCCTACTACAGGGAGGCCTATGGGGGATTGGGTTCCCAAGATTCCACAATGTCTTAGTCTCTTCTGCTTGTTTCTAACTCTCTAATTTGTTGTATAGAAGCTCTCCAGTCAGCCCTCAGTTCTTCCTCAGAAGAAATTGTGCTGTCTGTAGGTATAAATTCGATGTGTTCATGGGTAGAGATGAGTTAAGGGTCTTCCTACACTGCCATTTTGGACCAGAAGCTATTGAAAAGATAAATTATAATATTTTTTAATTAAAAAATGTCAATGAGGAAAATGTTGTATAATTAGGATAATTTAACACTTTATATAGCATTTAAATTAAGCATTAAATTTACAAGATAATTTAAATTCTTCAAATTGTTAAACTACCTTTGTTTTACATTTTTGCTTATATTTTTTTACTTTTTAAAAGTAGAATTATACTATGTTAATAATTCCTAATGTGCTTAGGAAGTTATGCATGCTAGCAAATAGAACCCTGTCATGAGGGGTTTGTAAAGAGAAAAGCAATTACTTAGAAGGGCTGCTTAGAGTATGTCCACATGAGAGACTTTACTTAAGAAAGAAAGCCAAAAATAAATAGAAGTGAAACAAATGGTCAGATTTGGCAGAAGAAAATAAGATAGGGACTGTACTGGGATCAGGATTTATTGGGAAAGAGGAGTACTTATTGCATAGAGCAGAAAACAAAACAGCAAACAATCAAATGCTATAAGAAGTATACTTGAAATGTAAATTCTAGTAGTGTGTTTTCAGAGCACTAGAAACCTAATTCTATGAAACCTGTGAAATCTTTCATAACTAAGTTTACATAAAAGTGATTGAAATTGATTGGTTTAAAATGTGAAGATGGAATAGGTAAATTCTAAAATGTTTGACAGAGATAAAAAGAGAGATGAAGATGGGCTGAGTTATATGGTGACTTTGGAGAATGGGTAAATATTTCATTGTTTCAATAAAATAACTAGAAAAAATGGTTAATTAGGATATAAGGCCAGAAGCTTAAACTTTCTTTACTCCCAATTTATTTATTTAATTTAAAGTGAAAATTTCTAATATTCTTTATTCATAATCCATCAGAATTTCAACTTGTAAAATTTCCAAAGCAGTTGTTTTCAATGCTTTGTGCAAACCATTTGCTAATTAGCAATTATTTTCTAAATTGTGTTTGGATTATTGGATTTTTTGACCCCTTAACTCCTTTTATTCTGTGAGTTAAAGCTGAAACATATCAAGCACAAAAAAGAACAATAAGAAAACTTTAAACAGGGAATTTGGAGAAGGTCTTTCTTTTCTCTCAAGGAAAAAAATTTAATGCATGTTGTAGGACAGGGTACAATGACCTTTGCTGCAAGTAAGGTTAATGATTGGTTAATCTCATTTGTTTTTACAAGGACAAATGATTATATGAGTCTTTGATCCCTTTGGGGGTTGATTATTTTTTATAATGGTGTCATATACTTATCTGATTGCTATATACTATGGTGGGAAAAACATTGGAATTGGTACTAGGAACTTAAATTTAACTTTAGGATTCGAATACTTTCAGACAAATTATTTATCTTCTTTCAGCCTATTTCTTTTTTCTTTTTTTTTTTAAACTATCTTTATTGTTGAAAGTATTATAGATGTCCCCTTTGTTTTTATCCCATTGATCCCTTCCCACCACACACACCCCTCTCAGGCCTTCACCACACTATTGTTCATGGATTAAGCAAATATGCATATAAGTTTCCTGGTTACAGCCTCAGTTTCCTATCAAAAACATCCTATCTAATAAAGAGGGAATATGCTAATTGACCATCATGCCCTCACAAAGATGGCGCACCCACAGCCAATAAGGAGGGAATATGCTAATTGCTGGCATGCCCTCAAAAATGGCAGTGCCCACAGCCACAAGGTGGTGGTACCCAGTCCCCTCAGTCCCACTGGGGCAGAAAGTTTGCAGCATGGCCAGGCTTGCCCCCAGACAGGTCTGGCTGCTCCACATGCGTGCCTCTGGAGTCCCCTCAGCCTTCCAGCCACCCAGGCCCAGCCCGAGGTGCAGGGAAGCCTTGGATGTCAACTGCCCAACTGACACCCAAGGTGCAGGCAAGCCTCAATTGACGGCTACCCAGAAGACGCCCAAGGAGCAAGCAAGCCTCTGATGGCAGCTGCCCAGCTGCCTATGGGTGCCAATGACTCAGGTAACCAGGGCCGGCTGAGATTTGCACTTCTGGCAGTGGCAGCAGCAGAGATGTGATGGGAAAATTACCTTCCCCTGATCGCTGGGTTACCTCCCACCCTGAGGGCTCCCATCCTGTGAAAGGGGGCAAGCCAGGCTGAGGGACCCCCTCTAAGTGCATGAATTTTCAAGCACTGAGCCTCTAGTTAAGATGATAAACCTACCAAAAAGGTTATTTTGAAGATTAATTTAATAGCCTATATGAAAAATATGCTAAATTATATAGTACTATATAGATGTAAATTTATGTTCTTTGAAAAAAAATATAGTTAAAATTATTGATGCTTCCAAATTAATGTAAAGTTTAACTTTGATGAAAAGTCATAGGTTGTAGATATTATCTGACCAAGAATAAAGGAGAAGTGTTATTTCTTTAAAATTTTTAAAATTGATTTGAGAGAGAGGAAAGGGATGAGAGAGAGAGAGAGAGATAGAGGAAGAGAAAGAGAGAAACATTGATCAGTTATTACACTTATTTATGCATTTATTGGCTGCTTCTTATATGTTATAACACGTACTTATGCATTCATTGGTTGCTTCTTGTATGTGCCCTGACTGGAGATCCAACCTGCATTTTTTAACCAACTGACCTACCCAGCCAGGGCAAAGTATTATTTCTTAATATAAAACTATAGGGCTAAATATTTTTTAAAAGATAGAGAATACTTTTGTTTATATTCTCGAGATGTGAATAAGAGGACTTAATAATTTATTTTCTTCCATCCATTTGGTAAAAAGAAAAATGATTAGGATGAGGAAATGTTTCAGATTTTTATAGTTAAAACTGTATAGTTCTGATTAAATTAATACTTTGTCTTAAAACTGAGATGAGTTGTTAAATAATCTTGGGACTAATATGTTAACAATTTTACAGTTAAGAATGTGTCTTATGGCCTCACCAGTTTGGCTCAGTGGATAGAGCATTGGGCTGTGGACTGAAAGGTCCCAGGTTCGATTCTGGTCAAGGGCATGTACCTTGGTTGAGGGTACATTCCCAGTAGGAGGTGTGTAGGAGGCAGCTGATCGATGTTTCTCTCTTATCGATGTTTCTAAGTCTCTATCCCTCTCCCTTTCTCTCTGTAAAAAAAATCAATAAAATACCTATGTAATAAAAAAGTGATATGCTAATTTGACCGTACCTTCACTATGCTACCAGCCAATCAGGAGCAGGGAGCGGGGGTGAGGTGTGCTCAAGGAGAGGGGCGCCCATTCCGCTGCTCCGCAGGGCCTGCGGAGGGACAGGGACGCAAGGGGCATGAGGGGCACGGGACGCGTCCCGTGCGGCCCTGCCCCTCGCACCTGTTCCGCCGCTCTGCGGGGCCCAAGAAGCTGAAGAGAAAGTGAAGGAGAAGCTGTTCAAAGAGATGAAGGTGCTGGGGAGGAGCAAGCAACCAAGAAGAAAGATTGAGCACCCCTTTCCTTAATTATTTCAGGAATAATCCTCCCAATAATCAACCCCATCACCAACCAAGCAGTTGCGTGTCCTATAGTATATGAATTAAAGTCAGACATTAAATGTTATGCTATGACTTTTCTCCTTATACAGAGTATCAGTTTGCTTGCAGAGTGGCTTCCTGGCTTGCTTCCAGCCTGTGCATGGTCCACGCTTATGAGTTCAGGATCTATGGCAATGTGAATAATTCAGATGTTCACAATAAAAACACATGAATATACAAATTCACTAATGTTAATGTTAAAATTCATAGAAAAAAAACAGTCCTTTGAATCTTTGGTGGTTAGGAATTAAAAGACCTGAAATTATGTGCAATAAACAGAAAATAAAGTTACACTGAATGGCAAAAAATAAATAAATAAATACATTAGGGGCCAGGAAATGTTCAAAGACCTGGGACCCATTCCCAGATCAGGAAGGGAAGTCACAGGGTATATATTATTGCTACAAATACTGTATTTCCTACTCCCGTTTCCCCAAAAGTAAGACATCCCTTGAAAATAAGACCTACTTCCAGTTTTGCCTCTCGCTGTAATATAAGGCATCCCCCTGAAAATAAGACCTTTCCAATAATATTTTTATTCTTGAAACTGAAAAAGTCTGGGACACACAAGCAGTTATAAGGAAGTGGGTCGATTTAATGCTGCCGCTTGTTATGCGAGGGAGCCAAAGAGGTCTGCTAGTCTGGGATGCAGCCAGCACTCACCGCACTAAAGACATGAAGAAATTTCTTCATGAAAGAAAAATAGATCAAATAATGATTCCTGCAAGAATGATGGCCTAGCTCCAGATTCTTGATATTGCAATAAACGAGCCATTCAAGGACAGTTTGCACATGGTAATTAATTAATACATTGAAAATAGCATGGAGAGAAATCAGTGTGGAAACTTTGTGAAACCTAAACTGCAAGAGGTTGTGACTTGGGTGAAGAATTCATGGGAGAAAATCACTGACAGTTGCATTTCAAATGCACTACGAGCAGGCTACCTTGACAAGAAGTACTCATTTAAGGACAGTGCTATTGCTAAACATGAGAGATTTGGTCCACTGATTCTGAAAGAAATGGAGTTACAAGAAATTCACCAGGTAATTCAGGGGTTGGATTGTTATGATGATGTTCCAGAAGATGACATGACTGTCATTGAATAAATCTTACTTTGTGTTCATACCAGTAAATATCAGTATCAGTAAATGTACCAGAGATTGTTGTACATGGAAATAATGGTAGTAACAAGAAATTCTTGATACTGTAGGATTCAGTTTGTTCGGTTATGCTGGTTTGTAATGACAACTATTACCATACCATATACAGGTAATAAATTTCCTCTTTTTTTTGTTCAACAATAAATGTGTACCGTATTCTTCCTCATGGAAAAATAAGACATCCCCTGAAAATAAGACCTAGTGCATCTTTGGGAGCAAAAATGAATATAAGACACTATCTTTTGGGGAAACAGGGTACTTACAACATATACAATATAATGTATTGGATGCCTTCCTATCTCATGAAGTATGTATTCTCATAGGTAATATTGGTAGATATGTTATAGTTATGGCAGTATGTCATATCCTGTCTATATTAATACAAGGGTAATATGCTAATTAGACCATGAGACATTCCAGATGTCCTTGGTGGTGGGGCCGAGGCAGAGGCAGTTATGGGTGATCAGGCCAGAAGGGGAGGGCAGTTGGGGGTGATTAGGTTGGCAGGGGGGTGCAGTGGGGACAAGCAGGCAGGCAGATGAGCAGTTAAGAGCCAGTAGTCCTGGATTGCGAGGGGGTTGTCTGACTGCCAGTTTAGGTCCGATCCCACAGGGGTCCCAGATTAGAGAGGATGAAGGCCAGGCTAAGAGACACACCCCCTCCACCCCCCGGTGCACAGATTTTGTGCACTGGGCCACTAGTATTAAAAGAAAAAAGAATGTATCTTATGTTTCAAAGCATAAGGCAAAGAATTCTTTACTGTTGCAACACTGCCTATAATTTATTAGTGTTCACTTGCTGAGAATTAGGCTTAGATTTTTTTTAAGTATATGACCATTAGAAATAAGAATCAAATATTTTTTTGTTTTTAATAAAAGATAAGGAAGGCAATGATTTTATAGTAAAAGAGAAAACCCAAAACAAAAGCAAAAATAATGTTATTTATTTTAAGACCTTTTATTTTTTTCTTATATCATCGGTGTATCGATCTCAAAGATTCTTCTTGTCTTCATTAGGAACGGCAATGATTTTAACACTTATTAACCCATCCCACCATCTCAAATTGTATTTTAAAAAGTCCTCCTTGGTGTTATTTACAATAGCCAAGATCTAGAAATAACTCAAGTGCAATTAGTAGATAAATAGATTAAAAAGCCATGGAATACTATCTAGTCTAGTCTAGATGTATAGAAGGCAAATATGTAAAGTATGTGCCTTTGGGAGTTCGATTGGAAGACTTGGGAGTTTGGTTCCTTGCTATGATGTGCGCTGACCACCAGGGGGTGGCATAGAATGATGGAAGGCCCCAGCCAGCAGACTGAAGGCCTTGATCAGTCCTGATCACTGGCTAGGCCTAGGACCCTACTTACGCATGAATTTCATGCACTCTATTGTGGCCATAAAAAGAAGGAAATTTTACCGTTTTTGACAACTTAGTCGGACCTGGAGATTATTATGTTAAGTGAAATAAGCCAGTCAGAGAAAGATAAATATCATATGATCTCACTTATATATGGAATCTAATGAACAAAATAAACTGACAAATACAATAGAATAGAGGCATGGATGTGTGGAATAGACTGACGGGAGGTAAAGAGGGAGACTGGATGAAATAAGGTGAATAGCAAAAGAATAAATGTATATATGTATATATGTGTATATATATGACATAGACACAGATAACATTCTGTTGATGTCCAGAGGGCAGGGGTGACAAGGATGGGTGGAGGTGGGCAAAGAGAGGGTGGACATAGAGACATCTGTAATAGTGTCATCAATAAAATTAAAGTTAAAAAGTGAAGTGAAATTAAAAAGTCTTCCTCTGTTATTCATGGGGTGTTCTTCCTGTTCCCACATGTTGGTGAAAGTAGGCTTCTTGTGATGTCATGAGAAAAGAAAGTTTTTTGAAATTTTCATGGGAGAATAAATTGTATTTATGTAAAACCCCAAGTTTCTAAGATCCACCTGTGTCTTCAGCAGAGCTAGGATTAAAACCAGTGTCCATAGTTTCCATTCAATATTTGCACAGTCCAGTCCAGGATCAGGCTAGCTTAGCTTGTGTTCCCTGCTCTAATCCATTGGATGTGGGGTATCCTTGCAGCTTCTGGGGCCACATGGGTATGGAGGGAACATGGGTGAGTATAAGAAAGGAGAAAAGCATGAAGAACAAGAGAGACAGTTCCTTTGTCGGCAGATTTTAACCTAAGATTTTCTGTGCTTGCAATGTCTTTACCAGCTCCAGCCAGTTATCTTTGTTCCAGGGTAAATTGATAGACAAGTAGTTCCTCTACATGACCCCGACTTTACTGCATGTGTGCCCATTTTCCCCTTTGTTCAGTCACTTCCCTCCAGTAATCTGTAGGGCGTGGACCTGTGGTTCCCTGGAGAGTGTGAGATGGAAGCTTTCTGGTGAAGCAGCCCAGATAACCATGCTTAAAATGTGTGCCTCCCTTTTGCTCCTTTCCTCCTATTAAGGTGAAGGTAGCACCTTTCTTTCTCTACTTTTACTTGCTGGGAATGAATTCCTCATCTAGCCTTAAGGATCCTTAAACTTAAAACTTTCTTTAACATTTTAGTATCTTATGGCATACTTAAAAAAAAAAATCTCTGTATCCCTGGTGGGTGTGGCTCAATTGGTTGGAGCATCAGCTTGTACACAGAAAGATCTCAGGTTCTATTGCCAGCTGGGGCACATACCCAGGTTGCAGGTTAGGTCCCTGGTCAGGATGAGTACAGAAGGCAACCAATGGATGTTTCTTTCTCACTTAGATATCTCTCTCTTCCTCCCTCTCTCTATCCCTTCCTCTCTCTCAAATCAATAAAACATAATCTTGGGTGAGGATTTAAAAAATTGAAAAATCTCTCTAGAAAGAGATTTCACTGTAGTCCATTCAGGTATTAATAGTTCTCTTTGAATATATGTTTCCATTTAATCACATAGGTAGAGAGACATAAATCCTTATCTCAGGTATTTTCTTTATTCTGTAGCTGACTTTGGAAGACTGTTTTATGAAGGAATTCATACTTTAAGGGATTGTTTTGACTATCTCTAACACATAGGCAGCTGGTATTTTTTTATTGCCTTTTTTTCCAGTCTAGGTTGTATGCATTCCCAAACTATCCTTTAACTTAATGGAAGACTTTTAGCCCCACAAGACTGAGCTCCTTAAAGGAAGGAATTTTTCGTTTTTATCTGTAAGATCTTTAATTAGGCCTAGCACTGGCAAATCAGTTAATTTTTGTTTGTTGATTTCTGTTCTGAACTAAAGATATTTTGAGTTTAAGAGGCTTATGAGTGTTTATAGACTCCTAAATATTTTACAGAATAAAACTAATGACATCACATCTTGGGGCAAGGTTTCTCCAGGCAACACAGTGCTGTTGACAGTCATTAAGAAGCCTTGGACGTAACAGAAGCTTAGCCTCTTTGGAACTTTGTAACACAGATTTGACTGTAGATGCTGATTTGGGAAATTGAACTGAATAGGTAAGAGTAAACAAAAAGTATGGCAGGCTATTTTGTCTTTAAGACAGTGTTGTTGGCACTAAGTTTCCAAATGGATTTGTTGCCAATTAGGTAGTCAATGTATATGAGGAAATTCAATATAGGGAATCATCATGAAGGAATATAATTATTATCTTGAGAATGAATTTTGCCATTTAGCAGAGTTCTGGGACTTGGCTACAGAACCCCAGATGAAAAACTGGAAAGAAAACAGAGTAGCAGGTACTAAAGCAAAATCCTAGAATCTTGAGCCTACTGGGTTAGGAAAAGCTAAATTATGAGTACAGAGTAACATTAGAACCTAGAAATGGTATCTGATCTTTACATTTGTTTTAGCAGCTTAAGGGATTTGGGATGGTGGTGTAGCCTTTGGCAGTAGTGGCACTATATCAGTACTTGGTCTGGAAGAGTGACTAATGTTAAGCCCTAACAGAGAAACAGATAAGGCTATTTAATGCTGAATCGTTTTCATATGGAATATTCCAAGGGCCTGGCTATTCTGTTCAGATATAGAGGAAGAAAATAAGAAAGATGGGTGGGATGTAGAGCTAATAGATCTAGAAGGATTGCCTTGATTCCTGTTAAAAATTCCTAGGGATTTGTTTGGATCTTGGACTGTGAAGTCATCCTATCTAATAAAAGAGTACTATACAAATTGACTGTACCTCTGATCAAGCCACACCCACAGCCACACCCACCAGCCAATCAGGAGCAAATTATGTAAATAAACCCCAAGATGGCTGCCACCACTGAGAGCAGGAGAGAGGTTTAGGTTACCCCAGCAACGGAGAGAGCCAAGCTTTCTGTTTGCCGTTGCCGGCCTAGGCCTCCACTCAATGCAACAAAGTTTCAATTATAGAAGATACATAATCCCAACAGAAATGATGGCAGCCACGGAGCTGGAGAGAGAAGAGGCTAGGGTTGCCCAGGTGATGGAGAAAGCCAAACTTCTGCAGCCCTATCCTAGGCCTCCACTCTAGGCTACAAAGTTTCAAACAGAAATGGCTGTCGCCATGGATCGAGCAGAAGGCTTGGCTCCATTCCAGGCTACAAAGTTTCAATTGTAGAACATAAATTAATCCCAGATCCCAGGCCCTCCACTTGGGTTGCTGGGGGGCGTGGCCAGCCTGCAAACCACCATAGGCCCCTTGCCCAGGCCGCTCCACACCCCAAGGGAACCCCCACCCTGATTCAGGACACCCTTTAGGGCAAACCAGCTGGTCCCCACCCATGCACCAGGCCTCTGTCCTATCTAATAAAAGAGTAATAACTCAGATGGACCATCACTCCAACACACAAGAGGGCTTGCCCCCATGTGGATACAAGATGACCACCATAAGATGGTCAGCAAGGGAGGGCCTTTGGGAGGTTCCAGGCCTGCAAGGGAGGGGCAGTTGTGGGCCATCAGACCAGCAGGGGATGGCAGTTAGGGGTGACCAGGCCGGCAGAGAAGGGAAATTGGGGGCAAACAGGCTGGCAGGAGAGCAGTTAGATACCAATTAAGCTGGCAGGATAGTGGTTAGGGGGTGATCAGGTTGGCAGGCAGAAGCAGTTAGGGGCAATCAGGGAGGCAGGCAGGTGAGCAGTTTGGAGCTAGCAGTACTGGATTTTTTGAGAAGGGGCCTAAATGGGCAGTAAGACATCCCTCAAGGTGTCCCAGACTGGAGAAGGTGTAGGCTGGGCTGAGGGACACCCTCCGTCCCCCATGCAAGAATTTCATGCACCAGGCCTCTAGTCTACTATCTATATAAAAGACTAACATGCTAAGTTCCTTACCTTCTCCAGGGAATGACATCAAGTAGCAACACCTGGCTTCCTCTCTCTAGCAACGACTAGCTTCCTTGCAGTTTCTTCAGGCTGGGAACATGACTTGCTTTTACCCAGGTGGAAACACTTCACACTGTAACTAAATATCTATGAAGTGTTTTCCTGTGCCTCATTTTATTTGATCCTACCAGAAGTCCTGGAGTAGGTAGAAAGGAGACTTGGTGGAATCCTGTTTTCTTTTCATTAGCCAGAAAATGGAGATTTAGAAAGCTTAGAAACTTGACCTGACTGAAAAGAAGTAAGAAATGGTGAACCTTGAAAGTGACTTCAGATTTTCTCACTGCGCAGAATATATTTTACTCTTTGTTCTTCCTGTATGATCTATAATAATAATAATCTGCTTTGTCTTGATATTTACTGCTGTGTTGCTGACAATTACAAAAAAGAGAAGTTGGGGTGCTTCACTGAGCTGGAAAAAGTTTAGCTAAATCAGAAAACAGGTCTAATTAAGCAAGCTTGCTCTATATCTATAAAAGGCTAAGTTGACTCACACATACATGCCTGATACATATGAAGCTCTTGCTGGTGCCAATCACATTCATGTGATTCCATATGTCGTTGATTGTGAATTTGGTTGACACTTCTATTATAAAGAAAGGGCGAGTGGTAATATTAAAATATTTCTTCTAATTAATTTCTTTTCAATGTGCATGAATTTGTGCACTAGACTATTAGTCTATCCTATCTAATAAAAGAGTAATGTGCAAATTGATCATGCCTCTAATCAAGCCATGCTCACAGCCACACCTATCAGTCAATCAGGAGCAAATTATGCAAATAAACCCTAACCAAGATGACTGCAGCCACTGAGAGCAGGAGAGAGGCTTGAGTTTCCCCGGCAGTGGAGGAAGCCAAGCTTTCCATCTGCTGTTGCCGGCCTAAGCCTCCACTCAATGCTACAAAGTTTCAATTATAGAAGATACATAATCCCAACAGAAATGGTGGCAGCCATGGAGTTGGAGAGAGCAGGAGGGTAGGATTGCCTGGGAGATGGAGGAAGCCAAGCTTCTGCAGTCCTAGCACCTAGGCCTCCACTCAAGACTACAAAGTTTCAATTATAGAATTTAAACAGAAGTGGCTGCTGCCATAGAGCCAGCAGAAGGCTTGGCTCCACTCCAGGCTACAAAGTTTCAATTGTAAAACATAAATTAATCCCAGATCCCAGGGCCTTCGCTTGGGTCGCTGGGGGTCATGGCTGGCCTGCAAACAACCACAGGTCCCATACCCAGGCCACCCCACACCTCAAGAGAACCCTCACCCTGAAATGGGGCACCCTGCAGGGCAAAGTAGCTGGCCCCCACCCATGCACCAGGCCTCTATCCTATCTAATAAAAGAGTAAATACACAGGTTGACCATCACTCCAACACACAAGAGGGCTTCCCCCATGTGGTCAAAGATCCTGCCCTCATGTGGACACAGATGGCCACCACAAGATGGCCAGCAGGGGAGAGATGTTGGGAGGTTCCAGGACTGCAAGGGAGGACAGTTGAGAGGGACCAGGCCTGCAAGGGAGGGCAGTTGGGGATGATAAAGCCTGCAGGGGAGGGCAGTTAGGGGTTACCAGGCCAGCAGAGGAGAGAAGTTGGGGGCAAACAGGCTGGCAGGGAAGCAGTTAGACATCAATTAGGCTGGCAAGGTAGTGCTTAGGGGGTGATCAGGATGGCAGGCAAAAGCGGTTTTGGAAAATCAGGGAGGCAGGCAGGTGAGCAGTTTGGAGCCAGCAGTCCTGGATTGTGAGAAGGATGTCCAACTGCCTGTTTAGGCCTGATCCTACTGGGTCACAGATTGGAGAGGGTGCAGGCTGGGCCAAGGGACATCCCCCACCCCTCATGCACAAATTTTGTGCACTGAGCCTCTAGTACATATATAAAACCCTAAGTGACCATTATGGTGGAACGACTGGAACAACTGGTCACTATGACATGCACTGAAAAAGGCAGGCAGGCAAGTGGTAAGGAGCTGGCATGCAGGTAGGTGAATGGTTAGGGGGGACTGGTCTCAGATTGGAGGGATATCCAATTGCCAGTTTAGGCCCGAGGGGTCCTGGATTGCGTGAGGGTAAAGGCCCAGCTGAGGGACCCTTCCTTGAATGAATTTCATGCACTGGGCTTCTAGTCCTATATAATAAAAGGCTAATGTGCAAATTTTCCCCATGGGCAGAAGTTTAACCAACTGGGAGTTAGACATGTGCTGACCACCAAGGGATAGTGTGGAACATGGCAGACGTCGGTGATGCTGTGCTTGCAGTGGGCAGCAATAGAAGTGCTGCTCGGCCAGATGGTCCCTAATGAGAGCAGGACTGCATCAGGATAGTAGAGCAGGGGAGTGGCCTGGACCAGGCCAAGGCAGGGGTGAAGGGAGGCTCCAGGCAGTGGTGGCGGCAGGCAGCTGGGGGAAGGGAGACTGTGGCCAGCAGCTGCTAGGGATTCTACCCATGCATGAATTTGGTGCACTGGTCTTCTAGTTCTATATAATAAAAGCTAATATGCAAATAGACCAAACAGTGAAGCAACCAGTCGCTGTGATGCACATTGTCTACCAGGGGGCACACACTCAACACAGGAGCTGCTCCATGTGATCGATGGGCTCCTACAGCAGGAGAACTGTCAGGTCACCCACCAATGCCATACACCAGGATCATGGCTGGCAAGTGCAGCTGCGGCAGCGCTCGCCTCTCCCATCTCCATGACAGCACTACTGAGCAGTGGTGGCAGCAGGCACAGTGGGACTCAATGAGCGGGAGTGGTGCAGCGCCCTGCCTGGGAATGCCTTGCCATAGAGAGCAGAGAGCAGTGCAAGCATCTAGCAAATTGTTGGGGAAGGAAAATAAAATTCAAGTACCTAAGAGTTCTGGCCTAAACTTGCAACCTTTGTATTAGTGAACATGCATTGTTTTATAATATTTCAAGAGGTTTAAATGAAGACATGATATCTTTATTCTTAACATTAAAAATAAATATAACCTTTAAAGCACACATAGCAACATTTCTAACAATGAAATTTTGCACAATTAAGAAATCGGGATAAACTGGGAACTGCCACTTGGCTTCCCCAAGGGTTCCTGGATTGCAAGAGGGCGCTTGCCAGGCTTAGTGACGGCACCCTGCACTGGGCCTCTCGTGTAATATAGTACACTATAGGGTTCTTAGAAAATGCTTGTTGAATGACTAAATAAAGATAGTCCCTCAGAGGGCTTAGGGCCATTAATACTACCTAGTTTATGTGGATCCTTTCCTTTACGTGATTATTTCCTTTTTTATGTGGAAATAAAAACTCATCACTTTAGAATCCTATCTAATAAAAGTAATATACAAATTAACCATCACTCTGCTACACCCACAAGCCACGCCCACCACCCAATCAGGAGCAAATATGCAAATTAACCAAACCAAAATATCTATGGCCATGGAGAGAGCAGGAGGCATGGGTTTCCTCAGCAATGGAGGAAGCCAAGTTTCCACAGCCTTGGCCTGCCTTGGCCTCCGCTCAAGGCTACAAAGTTTCAATTATAGAAGATAAATAAATCCCAGATACCAGGGCCTCTGTTTGGGTTGCTGGGAGGTGTGGCAGCCTGCAAACCACAACAGGCCCCTCGCCCAGGCCACTCCATACCCCAAGGAAGCCCCCACCCTGATCTGGGATGCCCTTCAGGGCAAACCAGCTTGCCCCCACCTGTGCACCAGCCCTCTATCCTAGCTAATAAAAGAGTAATATGCAAATAGATGATCACTCCAACAAACAAGATGGCTGCCCACATGTGGTCAAAGATGGCTGCCCCCATGTGGACACAAGATGACTACCACAAGGTGGCCAGCAGGTCAAGGCAGTTAGAAGGGAATCAGGCCTGCAGGGGAGGCAATTGGTAGGGACCAGGCCTGCAAGGGAGGGCAGTTGGGGGCAATCAAGCCTACAGTGGAGGGCAGTTAGGGGTGACCAGGCCTGCAGGGGAGGGCAGTTAGGGGCAAACAGGCTGGCAGGAGAGCAGTTATGCATCAATCAGACTGGCAGGGGAGTAGTTAGGGGGTAATAAGGCGGGCAGGCAGAAGAGGTTAGGGGCAATCAGGAAGGCTGGCAGCTGAGCAGTTGAGAGCCAGTAGTCCTGAATTGTGAGAGGGCAGTCGGACATCCTTCCAGGGGCCCCAGATTGGAGAAGGTGCAAACTAGCCTGAGGGACACCCCCAGTGCACAAATTTTGTGCACCGTGCCTGTAGTTTAAATATATAAAGTCTCCATGTTAAATTACCAGGCTGGATAATGGATTTTATTGGTTTCACTTTTGTTGCTTTTATTTCCTCATGTATATTCCAATCAGTAAATAATTTTGTGTATTTTGTTGATGAATATTAAGTTTAGTAAATAACTTTATTTAGTGCCTTTGTTAAGTGTTTTTTAGGTGTCACCCTGGGTATATTTACATACTATTCACTGTGGGATCTATAAAAATGTGTAAGATGTAAACCTTGTCAATATTCTCTTGTTTTTGACAAGGAGCTGTTAAAAGAAATAAAGAGTACTGTTATTTCACATTTTAATTAGGGCAAAGAGAACCAATTTATTTTTTTTAGTAGAGGTGTTATTAGATTATTCAGTAATATTTACAAAGAAAACAGAATTTTAATTAAGCTGCAGTAGGAAATAAGTAATTTTTTAATAAATGTTCATTCACCATAAATAAAATTTGGTGAGATCAATTCATTCATTTATACAAGTTTTTAGGATATTGTTTTATATTTTTGGTAAAAGTACATTAGTTTTCTTGGTGAGGTTTATATGCCCTGTTTCTTATTACGACATTTCAAATCAGATTATTAGATCTATTTTGATTTAATGAGAAGAGTGCCATCTACTGAGTCGCCAACATGATATAAATAACATCTGTATTATTTCCTGAAGGGGAAAATATATGTTTAATCAGTTATTTTTATTTCTAATTTTATTTTTAAATCTAATTTGTTGTTCATTTAAGAAATTTTGATGAAAGGATATGAGTAAATAGGTGCTTTGAATCTAAAAAGTCCTTGGTTGGAAATAGTAATTGAATTTGAATTTTAAATCCATTTTCTTTCTAGTACATTAAACAGATTGAATACTATCAATATTTGAACTATTTATAGGATATATCACTTTATACATCATTATTATATGCTTTTCTACTTGTATATATCTCATTTCATGAGCATTTCTTTTTTCTACATAAATCCTTGTCTTTTCAGTTCAGTGTAGTAATTCAGTAAATTGTGACGATTTTCTTGACATGCCATCTTCATATACATTTATAGCATATTTATAAATATGTGATATATTTGGCCTTGAAAAGATATTATAGGAAAACTATTTCCAAGAATTAAAAAATGCATGTTGATGAAATGAATTTATCTCTGTATTGTAGCTAAATTCAAGTCATTTAAGCATATGTGATGGTACATTATATATGTGTTTATATGCTTATATATTTATATATACTAGAGGCTCAGTGCATGAAATTTGTGCACCTGGGGAGGGGGGGTGTCCCTCAGCCCAGAATGGACCCTCTCCAGTCTGGGACCCTTCGAGGGATGTCTGACTGCCTGTTTAGACCTGATACCACAGGGATTGGGCCTATACAGGCAGTTGGACATCGCTCTCACAATCCAACTACTCGCCTGCCTGCCTTTTTGATAGCCCCATAACCGCTTCTACCTGCCAACCTCATTAGCCCCTAAACACTCCCTTGCCAGCCTGATTGCCCCTAACTGCCCTATCCTGCAGGCTTGATCACCCCCAACTGCCTCTCCCTGCAGGACTGGTCCCACCCAACTTCCCTCCTCTGCTGGCCTGGTCACCCCTAACTGCCCTCCCCTGCAGACCTGCTCCCTCGCAACTGCCCTCCCCTGCTGGCCATCTTGTGGTGGCCATCTTGTGTCCACATAGGGGCAGGATCTTTGACCACATGGGGGCAGCCATCTTGTGTGTTGGGCTGATGGTCAATTTGCATATTACTCTTCTATTAGATAGACTATATGCATATGTATGTATGTATGTATATGTCATCTTAATTTATTAATACTGAGGTATGGCATGTGTTTAAACACTCCTGTTGATAGTTGTAAAGCTTTACTAATGAAGGTGTTCGTCCTCAAGAACTAACCAATCCTGTTTTCCCATGTATCAATAAATATACTGTTGTTTTGAGGAATTGATTATACACAACTGAAATTGAGTTAAAATATGATAGTGAGCATTCTTCTCTGTTAACAGAGCATACTTTTTCCCAAACACATACCATTATACTTTTGATGGGACTCTCCTATCTAATAAAAGAGTGATATGCAAATTAACCATACCTCTGATCAAGCCACTCCCACAAGCCATGCCCATCAGCCAATCAAATAAACTCCCACCAAGATGGCTGCAGCCACTGAGAGCAGGAGGGAGGCTTGGGTTTCCCCGGCAATGGAGGAAGCCAAGCTTTCTGCCTGCCCTTGCCAGCCTAGGCTTCCATTCAGTGCTACAAAGTTTCAATTATAGAAGATACATAAACCCAAAAGAAATGGCAGCTGCGGAACTGGAGAGAGCAGAGGCTTGGGTTTGCCCAGGCAATGGAGGAAGCCAAGCTCCTGCAGCCCTAGTGCCTAGGCAGACCTCCACTCTAGGCTACAAAGTTTCAATTATAGAATTTAAATAAACCCAAACAGATATGGCTGTCGCCACAGAGCAAGCAGAAGGCTTGGCTCCACTTCAGGCTTCAAAGTTTCAATTGTAGAACATAAATTAATATCAGATCTTAGGGCCTCCACTTGGGTCGCTGCGGGATGGGGTGTGGCCAGCCTGCAAACCACCACAGGCCCCTCACCCAAGCCGCCCCATGCCTTAAAGGAACCCCGACCCCAATCCAGGACACTCTTTAGGGCAAAACAGCTGGCCCACCCATGCACCAGGCCTCTATTCTATCTAATAAGAGGGTAATATGCAGATTGACCATCACTCCAACATGCAAGAGGGCTGCCCCCATGTGGTCAAAGATCCTGCCTCCATGTGTATGCAAGATGGCCACCACAAGATGGCCAGCAGGGGAAGGCCATTGGGAGATTCCATCCCTGCAAGGGAGGGCAGTTAGGGGTGATTAAGCCTGTAGGAGAGGGCAGTTAGTGGTGACCAGGCCGGCAGAGGAGGGAAGTTGGGGCAAACAGGCTGGCAGGGGAGCAGTTAGACATCAATTGGGCTGGCAGGGTAGTGGTTAGGGGGTGATCAGGCTGGCAGGCAGAAGGGGGTAGGAGCAGTCAGTGAGGCAGGCAGGTGAGCAGTTTGGATCCAGCAGTCCTGGATTGTGAGAAGGATGTCCAAATGCCCGTTTATCCCTGATCCTACTGGGATTGGGCCTAAACAGGCAGTGGGACATCCCTCATGGGTCCCAGATTGGAGAGTGTGCAGGCTAAGCTTAGTGACATCTCCCACCTCCCATGCACGAATTTCATGCACTGAGCCTCTATTACCAAACATAATATTGTACCTTTGGTTATTAGGCTGGGGAGTTAACCCAGATATAGCCAATCCTAATTCCCTACCCCTCTGTCTATCTATATTAATAAAAGCCTCAGTAGCCTTCGTGTGCAATGTCACAAGATGGCCATCACAAGATGGCCGCACACACAGTGGATATGGGGTCTGGCGGCCGGTCCACTCAGTGAGGCCTGGGAATCCCATGGTTCCACATGGCACAGAGGAGGCCAGTCTTGGCATCTCTACCGCATCCTGAGGTGGAAACGGGTCCCAGAGAATGAGGTGGTTCACAGCAGGGGAGGGCAGTTTGGGTAGTCAGGCCAGCTGGGGAGGGCAGTTGTGGGTTATCAGGCTGGCAGGGGAGGGCAGTTGAGGATGATCGGGCCGGCAAGAGAGCAGTTAGGCGTCAACCAGGCCTGCAGGGGAGCAGTTAGGGGGCAATCAGGCAGGCAGGCAGGCGAGTGGTTAGGAGCCAGCGGTTCTGGATTATGAGAGGGCTATCCAACTGCAGGAATTGGGCCTAAACCAGCAGTTGGACATCGCCAAGGGGTTCCTAATTGGAGAGGGTGCAGGCTGCAACTAGTAGTAATATATCCAGGGTGGATAAGAGTTCCAACCTGCCAAAGATCATGCCCTCCTTTCCATTTCCCACACCATGTAGATAGGTAAACTACATTTATTTGGAGAGAATGAGATCTACTCACAGAGAAGCAGAGCTAAAAAAGCTGAAGAGGCAAAGAGAATAATGATGGGGTGTTTGATTCCCAGGTTTTAGACCCCCATGTTTCTGAAGTGATCCTCCATCTGGCCAATGTTTTTATATACTCTAGATTAGTGGTCGGCAAAGTGCGGCTTGCGAGCCACATGGGGCTTTTTGGCCCCTTGAGCGTGGCTCTTCCACAAAATACCATGGCCTGGCGAGTCTATTTTGAAGAAGTGGCGTTAGAAGAAGTTTAAGTTTAAAAAATTTGGCCCTCAAAAGAAATTTCAATTGTGCTGTTGATGTTTGGCTCTGTTGACTAATGAGTTTGCTGACCACTGCTCTAGGTACTTATAATAACCCTATGCCACTCCCCATTTTAAAAGTTAATTGTATCATTTACAAACAGAATAACTATTTTTCATACGAAGTAATGTTTCCACTTCATTTTTAAAGTTTATCTTCTGAGGAAGTTGTCTCTATTTTAATCCTCAAACATTTTTTCCTATGGGCTAGAAAAATGTTATCATTAAGTCAGAGTTTTAGAGACAAATTTTTCACTTCATGGTTACTTGAATTTTGTATTTTCATTGCAACTCTTCTTGCAATGTTGAACATATATTTACAGTCAGTTCAGGATTGGGGTTTGGTAGATGGGAGGAAACCAGTGGAATCAACAAATGCTTGAGATTGCAGGCATGGAACAACTCTTAGAGTGATAAAAGGAGTTTAGAAAATTCTCACTAAGGCATGGACACAGCCATTTTCCTGAGAGGATCCTCTGCCTCTCTACCCTTTCACCTGGGAGAATCTTTGAAATGTGGGTGGAATTCTGGCTAGGTTTTTTCTCCAGCCTAAGAATTCTTTTTGTGGAGCATTTTTGGGTAAGTTATCTCTCTCAATGTCTGTGACTCTTCCCTTCTCCCTTCCCCAAATCTATTGTCTTTCTGGCGTTAAATAAAATGTCAACAGGTTTGATTTGCCTTTAGCCATTCACTTGACATCTGATAATTAAGAAATGTCAGTATCACTAAAAACAAATTTGAATATCAGGCTAGTCAATTATTGTCTTTGGCCCATAACATTCATATCTTTAAATGAGTAAAGTTAGAATAATAGCTGATCTCACGAGATTTTTCAGCTCTAAGAATTCAACAATTCTGAATAAGTTGCCTGGTATAATGAGTTATCTTTTTGGTTTACTTAATAGGCAGTTATTGGACTAGATACTATAGGGAATTAAATATAAGATTCATTTTCTGTCAATAGAATTTAAACTGTTGTGGGGAGAAATATTTCCAGAGATAATATCAATTAAGAAACAGCATGATATAGTGTTTCTCCAAGTGGAGTGATTTTAGGAATGTTAGGGGCAGAGCATTAAATAGTATCAAATTGCTTAAAAAGCTTTCTCCTTTTTAATGATTTTTCACTCCTTTACATTATATGTATAAACATAATCTTTTGACACACCTTGAACATTTATCATTCTCCCTTTTTAACAAAGAGAGGCTTAGGTGCAGAATATTCCATAAGTAACAATCTTTGCTAGAATTTAATAAATATATATTTACTCTTACTTTTATTTATAGCAAGCCATACTTATTTGTGGTAATGATAAAAGATTTTATTTGGAAGTTTTCATTTAAAAATGAATTGATTAACTCTGGCTAACATTGTCAAACTGGTATACTATTTTAAGAACTGCCAAAATTAATTATGACTTTCTTCTCTTGCGTGGACTGTTTGAATTCTTTTGGAAAATATCATAAGATTTTTACAGTGTTATTCATAAGTGTATTTGATTTGTAGTTTTCTTTATGTAGTTTTTGTCAAATTTGAGGTTTAATGTCAAGCCTATTTAAAAAAATAATTAGGAAATTTTCTTCCTCTTTCTATCTGGCTCTTATTTTTATTCAGGCAGTAATTCAGCAGAGGTTTGAGTATGTGCTTGTGCTAAATAATAATAAAACAGTAATGCTAATTATTCGTTACTGAGCTTTTACTATGTATTTGGCCGTATTCTAAACACAGTTCATTTTCATTACTTACAGTATCTATGATAATAAAAGGGTAATATTCTAATTAGACCCGATGTTATTCCGGGCGTCATTCCTGATGAAGCCAGGTCAGGAGGGAAACCAGCCGGGTCCCAGGTGCCTGGTGGCAGCTGGAGGAAGGTGGTAGAGAGAAGCTGGTGCCAGCAGCAGGAGGAAGGAAGGCCTACTCTTGCACGAATTTTCATGTATAGGGAGGGTCTTTAGTCCTATATAATAAGAGAGGAATATGCTAATTATCCGTTATGATCTGAGGCATAACGACCCACCATGTAATGACTGGATCACAATCTACAGAAGGGTGGGGCAGCAAACTATAAGCTACAAGCGGGCGACACAGAGCTACAGGAGGGGGCAGGGCAGTAATCAGTGTGTTGGGGGGGCATACGGAAGGGTTTGGGTGGAGCTACAGGAGGGCAGGCCAACAGGCGGAGAGCTCCAGGAGAGCAGGGCAGTGAGCTACGAGCAGCAGAGAGCTACCAACAGTGGTGAGAGGGTGGCCAGCTGAGGCAAGCAGCAGCAAGCTACTCATGCACGGGTTCCTGCACAGGGATACTAGTTGTACTATAAAGATGTGCACACACTGAATTAGTAGATACTGAACCATTACTCCTAGAGGAATTATAGGGGTAGGTTACTGAGAGCCTTTGTTCACAACATTTTGGTCAGCTGATCAATACATATTTTATTTGTTTCTGTTTAAAGACACCTTATCCTAATATATAAAAACCCAGGGTCTGTAACATCCAAAACGAATGAAGGCTTGACAGACTGGAAGTCAGCCCTGCAGCCAGCGCTGGGTTGCCACTGACAGACACTGTTGTGGGCATGACGATCCAGCACTGACGACTGAGGGGACTGTGGATCGGGCTTAGAGAGAGGCCGAAAGAGAGAGGCAGGGTCTGGTCCCCAGCCTTCATGGCTGCTGTTGATCAGCTGTTGCCTTGCTCTTTCTCTCTGAGCTTCACCAGCAGCCACACCTTTGTTTCTCTCCGGGCTTCTGTGGAGGCTGGCCTTTCTGATCAGGCCTGGAGAGAGGCCCAGAGACACTGACTGGCATGGAAATTGAACCAAATCTGGGTTAACTGTGAAGCACCAATGGCTGCCTAGGAGGCGGAGCTTTTGACACTCACTGGCATAGAAACCAACTACTCAGAACCACATCTGGGTGAACTATGAGGAGCCAAGGCTGCCTAGGAGGCGAAGCTTTAGATGCTTTCTCACATAGAAACCGACAAATCAGAACCAAATTGGTCAGCAGGGGAGGGCATTTGGGGGCAAGATCACGCCTGCAAGGGAGGGCCATTGGGGGTGAGATCAGGCCAGCAGGGGAGAGCAGTTAGGGGTGATCCAGCAGGCAGGCAGAGGCAATTAGGGTGACCAGGCCCGCAAGGGAGAGCAGTTAGCAATGACCGGGCTGGCAGGGGAGGTAAATTGGGGGGACCAGGCCAGCAAGGGAGGGCAGTTGGGGGCCATCATGCCAGCAGGGGAGCAGTTAGGCTTTGATCAGGCTGGCAGGGCAGTGGTTTGGGGTTGATCAGGCTTGCAGGCAGAAGTGGTTAGGGAAAATCAGACAGGCAGGCAGGTAGGCAGGCAAGTGGTTGGGAGCCAGCAGTCCCAGATTGTGAAAGGGATGTCTGACTGCTGGTTTAAGCCCAATTGCTGTGGGACATCCCCCAAGGGGTCCCAGATTGGAGAGGGACCAGGCTGGGCTGAGGGACAACCACCCCCCCCCCCACCCCCAGTTCACGAATTTCATTCATCTGGCCTCTAGTCTTATTTGTAATTCAGAAATAATATTTGTTGTATTGGTGAAAAAAATTTTAACTTAAAAATTTATTTTATTAGGCAGTCATAGTTTCAGAATTTTTGTTAATAAACGATTTCTTTATATTTCCTCTGTTTTTAACTTAATATTTGGATGGTATATGAACTTTAGAAAGGGCCTTTTTTAGCAAAACTCATTTCACAGAGAGCTGACCAGCAAGCCTTTAAAGGATCAAAGGTTTATTCCATTTTAATTAAGCCTACCAAACCTACAGGCTCTTGATGTTTATAACTAAGCACTTGCATTTGCGAAATTGGGCAAAAAATTTTATGAGAACAAATTTTATAATGTATTATCATACTTTCAATTTTAGTTCAGCTCAGCTGAAAACCAATTTTTCTTAAAATATGCCTACATTTTCTTTTTTTGGTCCTACTCATTTAATGGTATAATAAAGAGCATTTTTTTAAAGTTATGAAAAACAGAAATTTTGTCTCAAATCAACAGGTTGAGGTCAGTGTCTATTAAATATGGAATAAAATTATATATTAATCAAAATTACTTCATTCATTGCAAAAAACATGGGGATTTTGGGGTAATTAATAAGAATCCAAACCTTTTTCAACTTTAAATATTTTTAATGTTATACTGTTCTTGCTTTTTATGTAAATTATAAATGGCATACACACACACACACACACACACACACACACTGAGTGGCCAGATTATTATGATCTCTGAACGCATAATAATCTGGCCACTCAATGTACTTATATGTAAAGGAAAGCTTGTAAATCTTGATATGTCAAGATACCAGGAGCTAGTGGCTCCCAGCCTCTGGCTAGTAAGTCCTCTGCTTCTTTCTAACTACCCACAATGCAGTTCTTCTACATGAAAAAACCTTATTTTAAAAATCCCAACTCTGTGGTCAGTCTACACTGAGTGGCCAGGTTATTATGCATTTAGAGATAATAATAAGCTGGCCAGTGTGTGTGTGTGTGTGTGTGTGTGTGTGTGTGTGTGTGTGTACTGTTAACTTGAAATAGAAAATAACCACTTAATATTTATGCTTACCTAATGTAAAATCTATACTAATAAAAGGGTACTATCTAATTAGGCCAGATAGGCTGGATGTCTTCCAGATATCCTTCCGGACAAAGCCATCTTGGCGGGGCCTAGGCAGAGGTGGTTAGAGACCATCAGGCCCTCAGGGGAGAGCAGTTTAAAGCAATCAGGCCAGAATAGGAGAGTGCTTAGAGGTGATCAGGCCAGCAGGCAGAGGCAGTTAGGGGTAATCAGGCAGGCAGGCAGGCAGGCAGAGTGGTTAGAGTTGATTAGGCAGGCAGGCATAGTGGTTAGGGCAATCAGGCAGGCAGGCAGGCAGGTGAGCAGTTAGGAACCAGCAGTCCCATATGCAAGAGGAACGTCCAACTGCTGGTTTAAATCAGCAGCCAGATATTCCCCAACGAGTCCCTGATTGGGGAGGGTGCAGGCCAGGCTGAGGGACCCCCCCCCCCCCAAATCCCATTCATAAATTTTGTGCAAGCCACACCTACAGCCACACCCACCAGCCAATCAGGAGCAAATTATGCAAATAAACCTCAACCAAGATGGTTGCCACCACTGAGAGCAGGAGGAAGGCTTGGGTTTCCCTGGCAACAGAGGAAGCCAAGCTTTCTGCCTGCCCTTGCCTGCCTAAGCTTCCGCTCAATGTTATAAAGTTTCAATTATAAAAGATACAGAAATGGCGGTAGCCACTGAGCTGGAGAGAACAGAGGCTTGAGTTTCCCTGGCAATGGAGGAAGCCAAACTTTCCGCCTATTATTGCCGGCCTATGCCTCCACTCTAGGCTACAATGTTTCAAACAGAAATGGCTGCCGCCCCGGAGCGAGCAGAAGGCTAGGCTCCGCTCCAGGGTACAAAGTTTCAATTGTAGACATAGATTAATCCCAGATCCCAGAGCCTCTGCTTGGGTCGCTGGGGCGGGAGGGGGGAAGGATGTGTGGCCGGCCTGCAAACCTCCACAGGCCCCTTGCCCAGGCTGCCCCTCACCCCAAGGGAAACCCCACTCTGATCTGGGACACTCTTCAGGTCAAACCAGCTGGCCCCCCACTCATGCACCAGGCCTCTGTTCTATCTAATAAAAGAGTAATATGCAGATTGACCATCACTCCAACACACAAGAGAGCCTCCCCTATGTGGTCAATGATCCTGCCCCCATGCGGACACAAGATGGCTACCACAAGATGGCCAGCAGGGGAGGGCTGTTGTAGGTTCCAGGCCCTGCAAGGAAGGGCAGTTGTGGGCAATCAGGCCAGCAGGGAAGGGCAGTTGGGAGGGATCAGGCCTTCAAGGAAAGGCAGTTGGTGGTGATCAAGCCTGCAGGGGAGGGCAGTTAGGGTTGACCAGGCCAGCAGAGGAGGGAAGTTGGGGGCAAACAGGCTGGCAGGGGAGCAGTTAGACATAAATTAGGCTGGCAGGTTAGTGGTTAGTGAGTGCCTAAGCTGGCAGGCAAAAGCGGTTAGGGGCAATCAGGAGGCAGGCAGGTGAGCAGTTTGGAGCCAGCAGTCCTGGATTGTGAGAAGGATGTCCTATTGCCCGTTTAGGCCAGATCCTACTGGAATTGGGCCTAAACGGTCAGTCGGACAGCTCTCAAGGGGTCCCAGATTGGAGAGGGTGCAAGCTGGACTAAGGGACATCCCCCCCCCCCCGCCCACACGAATTTCATGCACTGGGCCTCTAGTTTTGTATAATAAAATCATAATATGCAAATCGACTGAATGGCAAAATGACCAGTTGGTGAGGGGAGGTACATGAGCATAAGGCGCCAGGCCAGCCAAGGTGAGTGCCAGCGGACAGAGGGAGGGAACTGCATTGGGGGTGGTGTGACCAGCGGTGATGGAGGAGCGATGCAGGGGGTGTGATCATTTGGTCGCCTCCCGCAGAGGGAGGCTGGGCAGCAGCAGCAGGGTGATGGCGCGGTGTTGTCCCCTGATCGGCCAGCACAGTCACCTCCCACAGAGGGAGGCCAGGCTGCGGCTTAGGGGAGCGGGAGTAAGCCATCAGTAGGACATACCCTGAGGACTTTAGGACTGTGAGAGGGCACAGGTTGGGCTGAGGGACCCATCCAATGCACAAATTTTTGTGCACTGGGCCTCTAGTGTTATATAAAACTTTATTTTGCCTTTAATTTTAGAATAAATATTTTATCAAGATGTAGATTTTTTATATTCTCAGATTCTCCTCCCTCACTCAGCATTTTAAACATATAATTTCATTGACTTCTGGATTCCATAGTTTATGTTGAATACTCAGCTGTAAGTTTTGCTTTTCCTTTGATGGTGATGTGTCCTTTTTCTTCCTAGCTGAATTTAAGGTTTTCTTTAATTTTCAGCCAATTTACTGCTGCATCTGATTTTCTTTCATTTTTTCCATTCTTGGGTTGGCAATATTTCCTGAGTCAGTGAGATAATGTATAGTATCAGTTTAGTTGTATTTTTAGCTTTTTTTTTTTAAACTATTCATCCTCATTCTCTCTTAACTGCAGTTAAGTTGGGTTGTTTAATTCCCAAATGTTTTTTTTTGTTTTGTTTTGTATTTCTCATTTTTCTTTCTTTCTATGCTTTAGTTAGATTTTTCTGCTGATCTCTTCAAATTCACTAACCTGTCTCTACTGTGTTGGGTCAGCTATAAAACTTACCCACTCATTTCTCAATTTCACATATGGTATTTTTCAATTCTAAAATCACTAATTCTTTTCTTAGATTTGTTTGTTGAATTTTTCTTCTTTTCTTCTGTGAACACTTTTCTGTGCCTTATTTAACTTTTGTTACACAGTTTTCTTAAAATCTGTATCTTCTAAATCTGTATCAAATGTAGGTCAGCTTATAGATACTATTTTTTCTATTAGTTATTGGTCTTTTTTGTGGCCAATGTTTCATAATTATTGTACACTAAATACTGTTTATATAGGATAATAAGATTGATGTAAATATTATTTTCTTGCTATATTACAAAGAAATGATGAAGTGCTAATTACTTTAACTCAACCATGAATTGAACTGGGTGATTTGAGTTAACACCTTTACATATACCTCGTACCTCTGATTTTAAATGCCTTGTTGTAGGTATTTCTTTTTGGTGTGACTATACTTAATGAACTGTGACATTGTGGGAGATTTTGCTCTACCTTTTGGGTTTTGCCTTCTCTTTTTCATTTCCCCCTTTCAAGATGGGGTGCTTTTGGTTGGAAACAAATGTCTTGAGGGGAAACCTGTTGAGATTCTATACTATAAGTGGTAGGTGCTAACCGTTACAGTGTGACTTTGACTCCTAAGCACTATATAACACTACAGAAAACATTTTTTTTTCCTTTCTAGCTCAATCTGTCCTTCTTTCTCAATCCATTCGTGCAGTCCAAGTGCTCAACAGATCTCCCAATAGAAAACTGTCTGTATTTGGAGAATTTCATAAAATTCCAATCTATCATACCAGTGCATGAACTATAAAGAGCTATGCTGGTTTCTCTTTTCCTTGGTGGTGTCACTCTTTCTGAATCTTAGCTTGTGTCTAAATGGCAAATCTCCCAGAAATGAAAGCAATCAACAGTCTGAGCTTACCTAAGAATAGATACTACTTTTCTCTTTATTTACTAGTGGCCTGGTGCACGAAATTTGTGCATGGGGTGGAGGTGTCCCTCAGCCTGGCCTACACCCACTCCAATCTCGGACCAATTGGGGGATGTCCCACAGGGATCAGGCCTAAACTGGCACCTGGACATCTCTCTTGCAAACCAGGACCACTGGCTCTTAATCACTCATCTGCCTGCCTGCCTGATTTCCCCTAACCACTCTACCTGCCCTCCTGCTCACCCCCATCTGCCCCACCTGCCAGCCTTATTGATCCCAACTGCACCCCCTGCCAGCCTGATCACCCCCAATGCTCCCCCTTGCCAGCCTGATCACCCCCAACTGCCCCCGCCCCCCGCCACTGGCCTACTTGTCCCCAACTGTTCACCACTGCTGGCCTGCTCACCACCAACTGCCCTCCTTGCCAACCTGATCACCCCCAACTGCTTTCCCTCCTGGCCTGCTGGCCCCTAACTGCCTCTGCCTCAGCCCTGCCACCATGGCTTTGTCTGAAAGGTCTCCATGTCTAATTAGCATATTACTCTTTTATTAGCATAGATTTTACTTCCATTGCTTTTCAGTATATTTAAAAATATGATTTAGGGAGATAATTTATCTTTTTTTCAAGTTTTGTGGAAGCAGTGACTTTCCATTGGTGATAAATTATTTTTGTAAAAATAACAAAATTTTGACTCAGGCTTACTCTTTTATACTGCATTTTATATAGAGTTTTTGTGTTTAGATTTTGTATTGTGATTGAATATTAATATTTCTTGCTAAGTGTACCAGGCCCAGAAATTGACCAATATTGCTATTTGAAAAAACTGTATCCTGAGAGACTATTTTAATTTCAAATTTCATTTTGTCAGCAGTAATTTCAATGAATTTTATTTTTCTTTCCCCTTTCCTGTTTAGTGAGTGATAGTTGCTTCAGGAATCTTGCAGAAGATCGCAGTGGGATAAATCTCAAAGATCTCGTACAAGATCCTTCTTTGTGAGTATTGGCTTTTAGTATTAATTACAATTTAAAAGTTTATGGTTGATGTGACTTTTTTCAAAAGAGTTGTAACAGAACTGCTTTAAGGTCGAGCAAAATTTTATTTTCTAATTTGTGTTACATATAGTGAAACACATGGAACAGTTTAAACAGAAGTGAAGTTACAGAAAAATTACTTTTTATTTTTTTTGAAAATTTACTTTTTAGAAATATAATAGATTTTAGAAGAAGGGATAATGTTGATTAATAATTGACTTTCAAGAGGTAAGACTAATGGCTGATGATATCTTGCCAATATGGCAGTTGATACTAGGCATGGAAGGTGATTAGTAGTTTCTTTGCTTGAAAGGTGAATTTATTTACATTAATTTTAGCTTTTTTGACTAATTTATAATAATTATTTATAAGCATAATTAAAAATATGCATAAAATAATTTAAAATTTATAATAATATATGATAATTTATCATAACAATATACTTTCCATGTTTTACATAAGAAAGCTGTGGATAGCCCAAGATTTTTGAAGAATTTTAAAGGTTTCAATTTTTAATGTTTTCGTTCATGAGTCAATTCCATACTTTAATATAATGTCACTTTCTATTCCTTGAATTGATTTATTTTTGCAGTTGTAAATTTACTGGGAATTTTGTATACTATTTTCTACATGAACATACCCTCCCAGAAAGATCATCTTTTATTGGGGAAAAAAAACAAACAAAAAAAACAAAAAAACAAGACTAGTTAGTTAAGCCCTGGGGAGCAGAGAGAGAGGAAAAAAAAAAAAAATAGTGCTAGCGGTATTTTCAAATATAGGAAAGGAGAGGGAGAGAGAGATAGAAACATCAATGATGAGAGAGAATCGCTGTTTGTCTTGTCCTGCACACCTGCTACTAGGGATTAATCCTACAACCCGGACATGTGCCCTTGACTGGAATAGAACCCAGGACCCTCCAGTCTATAGGCCGATGCTCTATCCACTGAGCCAAACCAGCTATGACAGTGGTGCTTTCTTTAATGATGTATAATCTATTCAGTAAAATATATTTTAAAAGGAAATATCAGTCTCCCACTTCACATGTAATCTATACTCTCACAAATTGTATAAGTAATTCATAAGAATTTTGTGAGGAATAAAAAACAAAAATTTGTTGGGCCTGAAGGTTATTGATTCCTTAATTATTTTTATTCATTTAAAATATATACCATAATCACAGATACAGAATTTTAAAAATGATTTAAAATTGAAAATTTTAATGTAATTAATTCAGAAATGACTTCCCCAAACCAACTCTCAACTATTTTTCTGAATCTCTCTCTTTTTTTTTTTTTTAAATCACAAGGATTTCCCATATTCTTTCTTCAGGATTTTTATTCCAATGAAGACTGACAGTTGTCCTTTCAGTCCTATAAATATTTAATTAAGAATATAATTAGTGTATGTGAATGTAAATATTTCTAGTCAATGAATGTTGAGTAATATTTATCTGAATGAATAAATGAAATAATTGCATTATTATTTGTAAGGTGTATTTTTAACGTAATAGGATTATATATCTGTTTAATGCAATATCTGTGGAAAATAATATGCTCATTGGACTTTAATGATATAAAAGCTATGGAGAATGACACTTCAACTAGAGGCCCAATGCATGAAATTCATTCAAGGACGTTGGCCCTGGCCCCCACCCTTGGCCAGGGGCCTCTGCTGCCTCTGCCATAGCCCTTGCCCACTGAGGCTTTGTCTGGAAGGAAGGTCATCCATTATGATTAGCATATTACGCTCTTATTATTATAGATAGTAGATTAAAATAATTATAATGCTTTGAGAGAATTTGGTATTTCTTTCCAGAATGTAGAATAATATTTATCATTAACACGTAACTAAATTCTAAATCTAAACTTAGTATTTTAAGAAAAATTTATCTCAGATTACTACTGTATTGGATGGACAAAATAATTTTGAGTTTTCTGTTTTAAAGTACCCAGATACTATGTTATTTCAGAATCATTTTCTTTTTCTTTTTAAAATATATTTTATTGATTTTTCACAGAGAGGAAGAGAGAGGGATAGGAAGTCAGAAATATCAATGGGAGAGAAACATCGATCAGCTGCCTCTTGCATACCTCCAACTGGGGATGTGCCCGCAGCCAAGGTACATGCCCTTGATTGGAATCGAACCTGGGGCCTTTCAGTCCGCAGGCCGACACTCTATCCACTGAGCCAAACTGGTTCGGCCAGAATCATTTTCTTAACTTGGTATTAACCTAGAGTGTAAGAATTTAGTGAAGCTCCATTGGTGTGGCTCAATAGTTGATCATCAACCTATGAACCAGGAGGTCATGGTTCATTCTTGTCAGGGCATATGCCCAGGTTGCAGACTTAATCCCCAGTGTGGGGCATGTAGGAGGCCGATCAGCGATTCTCATCATTGGTGTTTCCATCTCTCTCTCTCTCTCTCTCTTCCTCTCTGAAATCAATAAAAAACATATTTTAAAAAAGAGAATTTAGTGTAAAATACTTGTCTATTTTGCCTTTGCCACTTGGATTTGGAAAGAACTTTTTCTTTATTAAGAATTATGTAAATATTCCAAAATTTAGTCAGGAAGAATAAAGAAAACCTAATAGGCTGATAACTACCAATGAAATTGAAGCAGTAATAATAATAATTAAAAAAAAAAAAAACTTAAAGCAAACAAAAGCCCTAATCTGGATGGCTTCACAGGGGAATTTGACCAAACATTCAAAGAAGAACTAAAACCTCTCCTCCTCAGATTATTTCAAAAAATTGAAGAGGAAGGCACACTTCCAAGCTCTTTCTATAAAGCCAGTGTTATCCTAATCCCAAAACCAGATAAAGACACTACAAAGAAAGGGAATTATAGGCCAATATTCTTCATGAACATAGATGATGAAGTCCTCAACCAAATTCTAGCAAATTAGATCTAGCATTATGATCATACACCATGGCAAAGTGTGATTTATGCCAGGGCTGCAAGGTTGGTAAAATATCCGCAAATCAGTAAGTGTGGTCCATCACATAAATTGAGAGACAAAATCATGTAATCATATCAGTTGATGCAGAAAAAGCATTTGACAAAATCCATCACTGTTTCTTGATAAAAACTCTCAGCAAAGTGGAAATAGAGGGATTGTACATAATAAAAGTCTTATATGACAAACCTACAGCCAACATTATACTGAATGGGCAAAAAGTAAAACCATTTCCCCTAAGAATAGGAACAAGACAGGGATGCCCACTTTCACCACTCCTGTTGGACATAGTACTGGAAGTGCTAGCCTTTGCCATCAGACAAAAAGGAGAAATAAAAACCCTGAATAGCCATGGCAATCCTGAGAAAGAAGAATAAAGTAGAGAGGACCCCAATATGATATATCAAGCTATATTACTAGCACAAAGCCACTGTTCTCAAAACTACCTGGTACTGGCACAAGAACAGACATATAGACCAATGGAACTGAACAGAAAACCTTGAAATTACCCCAAACCGTTATTCTCAATTAATATTTGACAAAAGAAGCAAGAGCATACAATGGAGTCAATACAGTCTCTTCAATAAATGGTGTTGGGAAAATTGGACAGATACATGCAAAAAAATGAAACTAGACTATCAATTTATACCATACACAAAAATAAATTCAATATGGATAAAGGACTTAAAAGAAAGATGGGGAACCATAAAAATCTTAGAAGAAGCTATAGGCAGCAAAATAGCAGACATTTGTCGTAGCAATATCTTTTCCGATATAGCTCCTAGGGCAATGGAAACTAAGGAGAAAATAAACAAATGGGACTATATCAAAAAAAGTTTTTGCACAGCAAAAGAAACTGTAAACAAAACAGCAAGGAAGCCCACTGCATGGGGAAACATATTTTTCAATGTTATTTCCGATAAGGGTTTAATCTCCAGCATTTACGTAGAACTCATACAATTTAACAAAAGGAAGATAAACAATCCAATAATAATAATAATAATAATAAACAAGCACAGGATCTAAATAGACTCTGGGAAAGAGGACATACAGAAGGCCAAGAGATATTTGAAAACATGCTCAAAGTCACTAATCATCTGAGAGATGCAAATCAAAAGTGACAAATTCAGATAGTTAACCTGATGAAGCTACTGGAATAATGTGATAGAACCTCTGTAATTTATCTAAACTCTCTATAATATATACCGCAAGATTTTTTTATTGTAGTAAATTAATTATTGGGCTTGAATGAATTAAGTGAGCCATATTGTGGAACATACAAAGGAGGGATGCTTTGGAAGAAGAGAAAGTTGTGAATTTCTAAGCAAGAATTTCTAGTCTTAGGGAGTTCTGGTCAAGTTGGTGGTATGAATGAATGAGGTACTTGGAACTTGCCACAATCACATCAAAATTATAGCTAAACTACAGAACAAAAATCATTCAGTACCACCTGAAATCCAGTAAACAGAAGGCTTACAACTAAGGACATAAAGAATAAGCCACATCAGGACTGGTAGACATGGAAAGGGCTGGGCCCACACCCATGCCTGGCAGTAAAAAATTGGTAGGTTATCTAGGCTATTAAGGTTCTCCTCTCAGGAGCCAGGGGTCCCAGCTCCACACCAGAAACCCCAGTCCAGGATTTCAGTGCTGGAAAGAGAAATCCATATAACAGGACTGTAAAAACTAGCCAGGATGGTGAATGCATGAGATGGAGAGCTTCAGGAGCCCCTGGCACTCCTTTTAAAGGACCTGAGCACAGACTTACTTGGACTCACTCTATTTGAGCTGTAGCATATTGGCGCAGTAGCTTTTGAAAGGCATTGGAACATATGGGGGAGGGACAAAATTAACTGGCTTCAGGCCCAGGGCTGGAGGGGCAGTTTTCTGCCAGGCAAAAGTGCTGGCAGAGGCCATTGTTCTTTCTTTTTCTCCCTTTAAAATAAATCAAAACATTAAAAAGTTCTTTATATGAAAAAATAAGGATCTAACCTGGTGAAGGAAATATACATACAAGTTCAGGAAGCACAGAGAGTCCCAAACAAGATGACTCTAAAGAAGCCCACACTAAGACACATCATAATTAAAATGCAAAAGCTTAAAGCCAAAATGAGAATCTTAAAGGCAGTATGGTAAACCAGTTAGTTACCTACAAGGGAGTTCCTATAGGCTGTCAGCTGATTCTTAAAACTTTGCAGGACAGAAGGTATTGGCATGAAATATTCAAAATGATTCAAAGCAAAAAGCTGCAAAAAAGATTACTCAACAAAGCTATCATTTAGAATTCAAGGCAAATAAAGAACTTCCCAGACAAGAAAAAGGTAAAGGAGTTTATTACCACCAAACCAATATTACAATAAATGTTAAAGGATCTTTAAGAAGAAAAAAAAGAAGATGCTATCTTCTGTTTATTCTTTCATCCATCAGTGAACATTAGGTTGCTTCTCTGTTTTGACTTGTGAATAATGCTGTTATAGACATGGGTGTGCTAATACCTGCTTGAGACCCTGCTTTCACTTAATTGGTTATATACCCAGAAGCAGAATTGCTGTGTCATATAGTAATTCTGTTTTTATTTTTTTTAAGAACTACCATACTGTTTTCCTTAATGGTTGTACCATTTTATATTCCCACCAAAAATGCACAAGTATTCTAATTTATCAACTATCAACCCTTGTTATTTTCTATTTGTTTGTTTGGGTTTTCTGGAGGCTTTTGATAGTAGACATCCTAAAGAGTGTGAGATGATATGGTCTTGGTATTTTCTAATTGGACTTCACATATTGTCTTTAGTAATGATTTTGATGCAACTCATCTATAGAGTAAATAAAAATAAAAGGTATTATTTGTTTTATTGTTAAGATATTTTGGTATATTGTGATATAAACTGTATAGTACTTGTTTAGTAACACAGAAATTCTTTTCACTATCATTATGAAGATAATAAAGTACAAATAGGTCCATAGTAATTTTGTAACAATAGCATTTTAATCAATTCATATTCCTTATTTTGTATTGTATTACTTGTTTTATATTGTTACTGTTCTTGTTGTACCTCATCTAAAGAATTTCTTTTGAGAAAAAAAATCTGTTTTAATTAAAAGATGCCAGATTGGAAATGCAGCATACTAATTAAAAAACAACAATCTGCTAGTTTAAATGTACTTTGACATTATAGATCATTAGTGCTTGATAATGCTGTTTCATCTTTAAGAAGAAAGATAAAATTGGACAAAATAATTACATGTGTTTGTAAATTTCTTAGACATCAAAATATTATTTACTTTTATGTTCTTTATAAATTTTCACCTTAGGGGAAACTATTCTTTGCGTGGTTTTCAAACACAGCCTTATCTGCTTTAGTATACATGTCTTCACCTTACAATCTGATTGAATGATATTTTGGTGCTTGGATCAAGTCATTAAATATGAAGGCAGACAGGATTCTCGCCTGGAAAGCAACCATATCTAAATATAGCCTGTACTTATCTGCTGGTGTTAAGACAGGTTGCTATGGTGAATTGAATTTCTTAAAAATGCCAGTCAGCAGAGGATAAACAGTGGCTATTTTGAAGTGGTTATTTTCCATATAGCTATACATTCTCATACTGCATTTTCAGATAGATGAATTTAAATTTTTAATTGTCTATTTATTAAATTTCAATTGAAACTGTCTTTGAGAACTTTAATATTTATTGAGCAAAATGGAGGAGTTTTTATATTGTCATCTGTTGTTACTCTATAAATTTTATTTGATGTGGAAAAATACATTTTCCCAATGACAGCATTTTAAACATTACTGATCATTCACTTTATGTTGCCACCAGTGTTTGCTAAATCTAAGACAGCTACCAAAGCTGCCTTGTTTGTAACAATACTAGTATATCTAAATTTTTATCATTTTTAGTCATACTTCTTTTTTTAGCTTACTTATTTTTGGTCTATAAAGTATATATTGGGATAGCACAGCTTAATCTGGACTGGTGCTATAGTGTTGTTGTACTATATGTTCTATGTTGGTACTGCAAATCCAAAGACTTTAAATTTCACTTTGGTTTTGGAAGACTTTCCTAATTTCCATCATTCCATACATTCCTGAGAATGTACTTGTTAGTAACGCGAATTCTTTTCAATAGGTGGAATTACAATATGTTGATAAATATGCGATTTGATATATACGCTCTTTTGTTTTATTGACAGCAAGCTTCAAAACTTCATATGTCAAATTTGCTAAAAGTGCTAAAACATCATATAGATATTTTTACACTTAAAAATGTCGAATTTCGTATTTAAAAAAAGAGCCTTTATGGGAAGTTTTAACTCATTACTTTACATTGAAGAAAAAGTTATGTGTACTTTAGGAAGTTGTGGTGAACATGCTCCATCTCAAGATACTTGTGAACGCTGATTTAAACGCTTTAAAAGTGATCATTTCTATGTGAAAGACAAAGAATGTCCAGGTCAACCGAAAAAGTTTGAAGGCCAACAATTACAAGCATTATTGGATGAAGATGCCTGTAAAAACAACTTGCAGAAAGATTAAATGTTGCTCAGCAAACAATTTCCAATCATTTACAAGCAATGGGAAAGATTTTAAAGGAAAATGGGTGCCACATCAACTGAATGAAAGACAAATGGAAAACCGAAAAGTCATCAGTAAAATGATGCTTCAACAGCACAAAAGAAAGTCTTTTCGTGCATCAAATTTTGAGAATCCCAAATGCAAAGAATCATGAGTTGACCTAGGTCAACCATCAGCATTGACTGCAAGGCCAAATCACTTGGGAAAGAAGACAATGCTCTGTGCTTGGTGTGATTAGGAAAGTAGGGTGTAATATGAGCTTCTAAAACCAGGTGAAACCTTTAATGCTGATCGCCACCGACAACAAATAATCAATTTGAACCACTCTTTGATTGTGAAACAACCAGAATGTGACAGGAGGCACAGCAAAGTAATTTTGCTTCATAATAATGCACCATCACACACTTTAACACCAATTAAAGACACATTAAAATATCTTGCCTAGGAAGTATTAACCAACCCACTATATTCACCAGACCTTGCTCTTTCACTTTATCACTTGTTCTGATGGATGGCACACGCACTTTCTGAGTAGCACTTCAAAACATATGAAACGAAAGTTCTGTTTGGATGGTATCCACAATTTACCTGAAAGTTGGGGGAAATATGTAGCTAGTGATGGACATTACTTTGAATAAAGCACTTTTGATATTTCTCTTGAAATTATTGTGTTTTCTTTAATTACAAAATCCACCATTATTAATTGGTACACCCAGTATATATATAATTCAAGAGTAGAATTAGGGAGTTTGTGCAACTGCCATTATCTTTGGTCTTTTTTGGCTTTAGTTTCTCTTACTATATTCAGGCTTTCTCCATGAAACTAGGATAATGGCTGTCAACTTACTCAAACTTTCTTCCTTCTAGCTCCATAGTCTCTCTTCAATTCCAGCTCCAAAATGTAAAATCCCTTGGAAGAGTTCTAATGTTGTTAATCTGGTCATGTACTAAATTACTTTGGGCAGGGGTTTAGACTATATAATGGACTAGTCATAGGACAAATTCCTGAGGCCAGAATAGTGGGATACCTTAAATAATTGAGGGAGGAGGTAGTCCAAGAAAAAAAATAGTGGTAAAACAAAGAGATGTGTGCTATATGAATTCTCAGTTGCTCATTTAAGGAAAAACTAATACATTCTCAAGAAGTGTTATTAACACTAAACATTTTGCAGTCTGGATATAGTATCTCATTTAGTAGGTATTGATAGTATCCTATCTAATAAGAGAGAAACATGCAAATTGACTAACTCTGCTAGGCCCACCAGCCATGCCCACCAGCCAATCAGGAGCAAGTATGCAAATTAACCAAACAAATATGGTGTTGGCCATGTAGCTGGAGCAAAGCAGGAAGCTTGGGTTTCCCTCAGCGATGGAGGAAGCCACGCTTCCCGCCCGCCCTGGCCAGCCCTGGCCTGTGCTCAATGCTACAAAGTTTTAATTATAGAAGATAAATCTCAACAAAATGGTGACAGCCATGGAACTCGAGAGAGCAGGAAGCTTGGGTTTCCCCCAGTGTTGGAAGAAGCCACATTTTCCACCTGCCCTGGGCAGTCCTGGCCTCTGCTCAAGGCTACAAAGTTTCAATTATAAAAGACAAATCCCAGATACCAGGGCCTCCACTTGGGCCACCGGGGGGCATGGCCAGCCAGCAAACCATCACAGGCCCCTCGTCCAGGCTACCCTATGACCCAAGAGAACCCCCACCCTGTTCCGGAACACCCTTCAGGGCAAACAAGTTGGCTCCCACCCATGCACCAGGCCTCGATCCTATCTAATAAGAGAGTAATATGCAAATTGACCATCACTCCAACACACAAGATGGTGCCCCCATGTACACAAGATGGCCAGCACAGTAGGGGAGGGCAATTGAGAGGGATCAGGTCTGCAAAGGAGTGCAGTTGTGGGTGATCAAGCCAGCAGGGGAAGGCTTTTAGGAAGGACCAGGCCTGCAAGGGAGGGCAGTTGGGGGCAATCAAGCCTGCAGGGGAGGACAGGTAAAGGTGACCAGGCTGGCAGAGGAGGGATGTTGGGATCAATTGTGCCTGCAGGGAAGGGCAATTTTTTTTGGGGGGGGTGAGGGGGAACCCAGGCCTGCAAGGGGGGCGTGAGGGCAGCTGGCGGGGACCAGGCCTGCAGGGGAGGGCTGTTAGGGACATTCAGGTTGGCAGGAGAGGGCAGTTATGGGTAATCAGGATGGCAGGGGAGTGGTTAGGGGGTGATCAGGCTGGCTGGCAGAAGTGATTAGGGGCAGTTAGGCAGGCAGGCTAGCAGTTGTGAGCTAGCAGTCCTGGATTGTGAGAGGTATGTTTGACTGCCCAACTACTGGAATTGGGCCTAAACAGACAGTTGGACATCCCTCGAGGGGCCCCAGATGGAGAGAGTGCAGGCTGGGCTGAGGGACACACCCCTCCCTGGTGCACAAGTTTTGTGCACCCAGCCTCTAGTGTATAATAATTTTAAAGGACTACATAGTTTAATTAATTGGTAGTAGTTATTCTCTACTTGCTGATGATAGTTCACATACATAAAGGTGAAACGAATCATTTTTTATTCATTGATTTCAACTGGCTAGACTGGAATAAAAACAGATTACTGTTTTTCCATATTTCTTTTTTTAAAAGAGAAACTTCACCACTATAAATCAAAAAGGGAATAGGAGTCAAAGATTTTCATTTATCATTCCATTATAATACTTTAACTGAGGAATATTATTATCCATCATATAAAAGTTTAATGGGAACACAGATGAATTATGCTAAGAAGAGGTGATCCTTGAAATAAAATGATCCTTTTGTTAGAAAAAATTTAAGGGGGAGAGAGAGAGAGAGAGAGAGAGAGAGAGAGAGAGAGAGAGAGAGAGAGAGAAGGAGGAGGAGGAGGAGGAGGAGGAGGAGGAGGAGGAGGAAGAAGAAGAAGGAGAAGAAGAAGGAGGAGGAGGAGGATAATAAGGAGAAGAAGAAGGAGGAGAAGAAGAAGAAAGAGCGAGAGCGAGAGCGAGAGAGAGAGAGATTGATTAAGAAGAAATATTATGGAAACTCCATGAGTATATTATATAGTTTATAAACCCAGTTTAGCTGAAAACAAATAAAGATCTAAAGGTTAAAACTAATGATTAAAACAAAATGTTGATAGCTGTATATTTCATCAATCTAAAACACATCGACACATCTGTCATTGATACTCAGAGTAAACAAATGGATGATTGATTGCACTGTGTATGTATATTAGTTTTTTAAAAATCTTTATTGTTGAGAGTATTACAGATGTACCCCTTTGCCTCCCCATTATCCCCTTCCACCCAGCTCCCATGCCTCCCCAGGCCTTCACCACCCTATTGTCTGTGTCCAAAAGTAATGCATATAACATCTTTGCTTAATCTCTTCCCACCTCCCTACCTCACCCCACTTCCCTCTGAGATTTGTCATTGTGTTCCATGTTTCCAGACCTCTAATTCTATTTTATTCATCAGTTTATTTTGTTCATTAGATTTCTTGTTGTTTTTTTTAGATTCAGTTGCTGATATATATGTATTTATTGCCATTCTATTGTTCATATTTTTTAAATCTATTTCTTCTTCCCCATCCTCCTCCTTCTCTTCCTCTTCTTGAAGAATACCCTTCAACATTTCATATAATACTGGTTTGGTGGTGATGAGCTCCTTTAGCTTTTTGTCTGTGAAGCTCTTTATCTGACTTTCAATTCTAAATGATAGCTTTGCTGGATAGAGTAATCTTGGTTATATGTCCTTCTTATCCATCACTTTAAGTATTTCTTGCCACTCCCTCTGGCCTGCAAAGTTTCGGTTAAGAAATCAGCTAACAATCATATGGGTGCTTCTTGTAGGTAACTGCTTTTCTCTTGGTGTTTTTCTGATCCTCTCTTTGTCTGTAACCCTTGGCATTTTAATTACCATATTTTTCTGTGTATAAGATGCTATTTTTTTCTAAAATGGTTGACTGAAAATTGAGGGCTGTCTTACACATGGAAGTCAGCAGAGGAGGGAGCTTTGTGGGTGGGTAACTGCCCCTACCTTGTCAAACAGGCTTCCTCCAGTCACTAGCTCTATTGTTATTGACATCAGCTGATGCTATAATTGGAGGTGAAGGTGGAGGTGGAGATCAGATGCAGATGCAACAGGGACTGGAGAGTTCTGAGCCCATAATGATGTAAAAAAAATAAAAAGATAAATACTGGTGATTGTTTTACTCTGCAAAATTCAAACTAAATGTAATCAGCTATACAAAAGAGTATTGAAATAGAGCTGCACAGAGACAATTTGGACCTCCTCCCACTGAATGTATGATCAGACAGTGGAGAAAATAGGAAGAACAACAACTTCAGATGCCAAAAAAGAAAAGAAGGCCTAAAGAGGAAAACCAGCAAAATGTTTAAAATATTGATTTCTTAATTTTGGGTTGGAAAAGTGGGTGATGTCATAAATAAGGGTGTCTTATATATGCCAAAATATGGTATGATGTGTCTTGATGTGTATCTCTTTGGGTTTCCCTTGTTTGGGACTCTCTGTGCTTCCTGGACTTGTAAGTCTATCACCAGGTAGGGGAAGTTTTCTGTTAATATTTATTCAAATAGGTTTTCAACATCTTGTTTTCTCTCTTTTCCTTGTAGCACCCATAATGTGAATGTTGGTACCCTTGAAGTTGTCCCAGAGGTTCCTTCCACTATCTTAATTTTTTTGCATTCTTTTTGCTCTTCTAAATGGGTGTTTTTTGCTTCCTTATATTCAAAATCATTTTTGATTTTGAATTTCTATAAATTATTTTTTATTTCAGTTAGTGTATGCTTAATTTCTGTCTGGTCTTTTTTCTCACTAAGATCCTCAAAAGTCTCATTAAATCCCTGGCCACTCTCATTAATTTCTTTGAAGCTCTCATTAAGTCCCTTGAAACTCTCATTAAGATCCTTGCTAACCTTATAACCATTGTTTTGAACTCTGTATCCAGTTTTTGCTTGCTTCCATTTTTTAAATTTGTAACATGTTTCTTTGTTTCTGCATGTTGGCTACTTCCTTGTGTTTGTTTCTGTATATTAGGTGGAACTATTATGTCTTTTGGAATTGATAGAGTATCCTTGTATGTTAGGTATCTTGTAGGGCCCAGTGGTCCTTCTCCCCAGTCACCTTAGCAGGGTGCTCTAGATATGTCTCAGTGTGGACTATGTGCACAGTCTTGTAGTTGAGCTTTTTTTTTCCTAATTATTTATTTATTTGGTAATATATTTTTATTGATTTCAGAGAGGAAAGGAGAGGGAGAGAGAGATAGAAACATCAATGATGAGCAAGAATCCTTGGCTGGCTGCCTTCTACATGCCCCCTATTGGGGACTGAGCCTGTAACCTGGGAATGTTCCCCTGACTGGAATCAAACCTGGGACCCTTCAGTCCACAGGCCGAAGTTCTATCCCCTTAGTCAGACCAGCTAGGGCTTAGTTGAGCCTTGATTGCTGTTGGCATCACTTGGAAGAATTGACCTTTAGGCCAGTAGGCTGTCAGAACCAGCTGTGTCTGCAATGGAAGAGCTTCTGTGCAGGAGAAATCCCTATTGAGTAGGATTTGCTTCAGTGGGCCTTTGGTGCTCACTGAGTCTGCCCCTTGTGTGTGTCGCTTGTGGATGTGTAGTGTTGCATTGTGCTATGGTGTGATGCTGTCCACTGGGTGCACTGACATGGGGTCCTCCTGGGAGGTGCAAAGTCAGCCACTGTCTTGAGTCCACCTGGCAGAAGCTACAGATGGCTGCTATTTATATTGGGCTAGGAAGTGCCCAGGTGAAGCCCAGCTGTTGCTGGATATTGGGCCTTTTATTTGGGACAACTGACTCCAGCTTCTGCTTTAAGAGATTTTAGTAAAGCCTGAGGCTTGAGCCAGGACCTACAATTCATATGGAAATATAGCTGCAAATAGCTTGGGTGGTGTTGCAAATGGATGGGGCAGGGTCCCAGGGAATCATCAGCGTGAAAGGAACAGTGTGCTGGAGTCTCAGAAAGAGCTGCCAGTCAGCTATGTAATGGGGGAGGTCCCAGTACGGGAACAGTGATCCTTGCAAACACTCCTATCTGAGAGAAAACTACCTCCAAGTCCCTGCCCTTATGCCAAATAGTCCAATTCCTCCCCATATGACCCTAGATTTTCCCAAAGCCACAGTCTGACACTGGACCTCAGCAGAAGCAAGACCATGTAAGTTCATGTGCAGGCCCTTTAAGAGAAACACCTGAGACTCCAGTATCCTCTGTGTGACTCAGCCACAATCCTTGCTTGTTTTTACAGCCAAAAGTTATGGAGACTTCTCTTCCAAACTCTAGAAGACTGGGTTGAGGGTCTGGTGTGGAGCTGTTTCTCACAGGAGGCATTCGAGATATTGCTCCCAATGAAAAAAAAAAATGCCACACATGGATGCCAGACCACCTCATTTTGGCTTTCCACCCCTCCTTGCAGTCTCAGTATGCTTTCATCTTTATTTCTCTAGTTGTAGGATTTCCATTCAGCCAGATTTCAGGAGGTTCTTCATGATGGTTTCTCTGTATTTTAGTTGTAGTTTTGATGTGATTTTGAGAGGGGGTGAATACAGGCGTTTACCTACACCATCATCTTGTTTCTCTACTTATATTAGTTTTAGAATGCTGTGCAATAAATCACCACAAACTTACTGGTTTAAAGCAACACATGTTTATTATCTTACAAGTTCCATGACTCATGATTTTTGGTACAGTTTAACTGAATCTTCTGCTCAGAGTCACCCAATATTACAATGTAGGTAAAGGCTGGGCTGCATTTTTATTTGGAGGCTTGACTGGGGTAATATTGCTCTAAAAGAATTCAAATTGTTTGCAGAATTCTTGTGGTTGTATGACTGAATCCCCCCCCCTCCCTTTTTTTTAACTGCATTTTGGTATTGGCTAGTTTCCATTCAAAGTTTCCATCCTCTTTGTCATGTAATGCTACCTCATCATGGGAATAACATTTTGGTTAGAAACAAGTCACATGTTCCACCCACATTGAAGGGGAGTACACAGAAACGTAAATACCAGTATGTGGGGATTATTGGGGATTGGGGATCACTGTAGGGTTTGTCAGCCACAATACTTCTGAAATTTTCTTTCCTCTGTGGGAGTCATATTCAAATAGTTTAATCCTATTAGTTTAGAGATGTAAAAACTAAAGTTCAACTAAATTGTGGTTTATCTAAGGCCACTTGACAACCAGACATTCGTGCTCTTCCCATTTTCACTTTCTTGGTTTTGGTATCACAACTATTGGTTTAAATTTTTTTTTTCAGTTTTATTGGGATATAATTGCCATACAGCACTATATAAGTTTAAGAGGTACAGCATAAAGAATTCACATGTAGTTTTAATTCCTGTTACTAAGTTTATTAAAAATACTAGAGGCCTGGTGCCCAAAATTTGTGCAAGGGTAGGGTTCCTAGGTCTGGCCAGTGATCAGGGCCAATGGGGCCTTCTGGCTGCCGGCTGGGGCCTTCCTTCATTCTACACTGCCCCCTGGTGGTCAGTGCACATCATAGAGAGCGGTCAAACTTCCAGCCAGTCAAACTCCTCCCAAGGGGACAATTTGCATATTAGCCTTTTATTATATAGAATGATGATTAGCTTTTTATTATATCTTGTTAGTTTTGGCCATCTAGGCATTGACATTAAAATGTTTGAAAATATTTTTTTGTGTGTGTGGCCTAAAGGTGTTTGATTTTTTGTTATTTAATTGTTATCTCACTACACACACACACACACACATACAAGAGGCCTAGTGCACAAAATTTGTGAACTGGGGGGCGAGGGGGTTCCCCTCAGCCCAGCCTGCATCCTCTGCAATCTGGGACCCCTTAGGGGATGTCCGACTGCTGGTTTAGGCCTGATCCCCCGGACCACTATTCCTAACTGCTCACCTGCCTGCTTGCCTGCCTGCATGATCACTCATAACTGGCCCCCTTGCTGGTCTGGTCACCCCCAAATGCTCCTCCCCCCAGGGCTCTAGTTACCCCACAAAGCCTGCTGCTTGGTTGTTTGGTTGCTCCTCACTAACCCCCCTGTCGGCCTGGTTGACCCATGCAGTCTGTTGGGTTGTTTGTTCGGTTGCAATGTCGTTTAGGCTTTTATATAGAGAAATTTCCCTCCTCAATTTATGTTAGGTATAGGTGAAGTAGAATTCTTGTTCCCTTTGGTTTTGTTTTATTTTGGTATCTGAGTGAGACCAAAAGTGAGACTTAACACCTGCAAGAAGAAAAGCCTCAACTGAGTCCTCTATATGGACTTCTCTATGGGATTTTTAGTAAAAGATTGTTGGCTGTGAGTTAGGAAAACAATCAAACAGGTAAAGAAGTTTGCTAAGTATACTTCCCTAATAAACTTTTTAAGGAACACCTGTGTATGACTCATCTCAAATTAAGAAGAAAATAACAACTGAAAAGCTTGGGGAACACCACCATTTGTTTCTTTTCTAGAAGTTTTGAGAGTTTAAAATTCTCAAATATTATTTTTTGAGAGATTATGGAGAATTTAATTACCTCCACCCAGATGGAAAAATCTCTATAGTATTAGAGTATTGGGCAACAGTTTCAAGGAAGCCCATCCTTCCTACTTCTTTCCACTCTTACCTAAACAATGTAGTAAATGATAATTACCCTAATTGTTTTGTGCTCTGAGATAAATGCAGATTAAGTTTTGGAAGGAAGCTTAGTTTAAAATTTAGGATAATCCATTTTAGAAGGAAGGTTGTTTGAACTTGGATTTTTTTTCCTCCTGGAACCTTCTATGGTCTAACATGTGTTCCTTCTATGTGTTACCTTAGCACCTATCATGTCTTTTACCTGTATTATCACTAGAGGCTGGATGCACGAAGATTCGTGCAAGAATAGGCCTTCCTTCCCCTGGCTACTGGCGCCACCTTTGTTCCAGCCGGAGCCATCTTTCCACCTTCTCTCCAGCCAGAGCCACCTTCTGCCTCTTGCCTTCTCGTGTCAATTTGCACATTCCCTCCTTATTGGCTGTGGGCCTCTCCATCTTTATTATGGAGTTACAGTCAGTTTGTATATTAGGTCTTTATTAAATAGGGTTATACTAGTGGCCCAGTGCACGAAATTCATGCACATTTTTTATTGTTTAAGCTATTATATATAGTATTATCTATGTCTTCTTTTTTCCCCCATTGACCTCCTCCCGAGTCCCCCTACCCCCAGCACATGCCGTCACCTGCCCCCCCCCCCCAGTGTCTTGTATCTATTGGTTATACTTTTATGCATGCATACAAGTCCTTTGGTTGATCTCTTGCAGTCCTCCCCTGCAATCTTCCCTGCCTGCTGTAGCTTGACAGTCTGTGCAATGCTTCTTTGCCTCTGTATCTATTTTCCCCGTTTCTTTTCTTTAAAAAATCTTGCCTTTGTAGACTAGAAATAAACATATGAGCACAATAAATGTTTGAGTCCCAATTTCAATGTCCAACAGTTCTGAGTCCCAGTTTCAATGTCAAACAGTTCCTTATATGTACATGTCAGCAATGATATCTGGATGGTGGACAAATTTTGCCAATGCAGGACCGACCCTCCCTGGTTTGATCCTGGGCAACCTGCAGTGATACACAGCTGCTGACTGTTAGTATGGCAAGGTGTCGTCAGCGTCTTCCATCTCTGGACCATTTCTCCTGTTGTCTTCATAGTTGGAGCAAACCCATCAACTCCTCTCTTGCAGGAATCCACATGGTCTTGGAATTGTTTTCTGAAAATATATAAACCAAAAGTTAATAAAGGAATATTTTCTATAAATTTGACTTGAGACCCTTTTTGTTTTTTGCCCAAACGATATTCTTTGGCTTATTTTGACATCATGTGTTTTTTTTATGGGTGTCTTGCTGTTAACATTACAAATGAAAGTTAATTTTCTAAAGTAAAAATTTTCTAGATGTAACTTACGTACAGGATATTTTTCCTTACATAATATTACCCCACTGCCCCCCCCCTTTTTTTGATTAATGGAGGATTTTGTAAATTTTATAATGCAGTCTTGATAACTTTAAATTTTAATTTTTTTGCAAAAAAATATGACTGCTTTAGGTTCATTGCATGTTAAGCAATTTTACCATTAGATAAACTACCAATTGAAATTTTAGTAAATATTTTAGGTACAGCTTTTTGTCCCATACAATTAAATTTTTTTAATATTCACTTATTTTAATTAGTCTGAAATTTGAATTAATCTGAAAACTTGATTACTATTTTACTGGCAAATTTAATACTCTAACAACAATCTTAGTTTACCCTGTAAATATTAGTGGAAAGGATTATTTGCATTCTTGAGTAGGCCCTGAGCATTCCTGGTGTTAGGCTGGCTTTAGATATAGGGCAACTGCTGTTGGCCAAGTCTCTGTCTGTTACCTGAGTCCCGATCTGTGCTGGGTGTGGGAAGCGAAGCAGCCATGTGCTGGTATAATGAACATACATTGGCAAAACCTGCCTTTTTCTTACTCCTCACACCATTCTTATTCTAACATTCAGCCTTTGTTGGTGTTCCATACGAAAATTTACTCTCAGGTGACCTGATGGCCTTTGATCAACACAGATTCCTTCTGACACTTCATCATCTTTGTGTGTATGAGATGAAAGACCTAACTCCAGAAGCAAAAGGAAAGGATGACCTCACTAATCCCCATTGCTTTTGTTTACTGGTATTTACTGTTCATAATACTGAGAATAAATATAGCCCTCGCCAGTTTGGCTCAGTATATAGAGCATCAGCCTGTGGACTCAAGGTTCCTGGGTTAGATTCTAGTCAATGGCACATGCCAGGGTTGCGAGCTCAATCCCCAGTAGGGAGCTTGTGGGAAGCAGCCCTCTCATCATTGCTATTTCTCTCTCTCTCTCTTCCTCTCCCTTTCTTGCTGAAATCAATAAATATATTTATATTAAAAAAGTATAACCAAGAATGAATTCCATTTTTTCCTAATGAAATCAAGGAAGATCCCTGAAAGCATTTTCAGTGTGTTTTCTTACCAGTTCACTTTGAGAAAAACTTTTATAGCATCATTTTGGTAGAGGAAAAACATATTTTGAGTAAAGCAGGCCTAAATTAACTTATTTCTATGTAAGGCAGTAGTTTGAAAAGTTAAGATATTTTTTATTGTTTTATTTTTAAAGTTCTTATTTTATCTCTCCCTTTTTTATGAACCATTAAGAACATGGTCAGACTGGAAAAACATATGAGTTGCAGGTTATGGGATGAAATGACCTGGTCAGAATTTCATTTAGCAGCCTGGCATTGAGTGTAAATTCTTAGTTTACTTAGATTGGAAGCAGTATAATATTAAGTCTTGACTTTTTAAAACTATAAATAGATGAAGTGAAATTAGGATACTTTAAAATACTTAATTTAAAACATTATCTTTTATTCTGTCATTAAGCCATGAATTTAGGAAAAAAACTGCTAGTGTGTATTTCTTTAAATACATATATATGTAAATATCCTAAGAAAGAGTAATATGCAAATTGACTGCACCTCCGCTATATCCACAAGCCATGCCCACAAGCCAATCAGAGCAAGTATGCAAATTATCCCAACCAAGATGGCAGCTAATTTGCATATCAAAGAGCAAAAAAACAGCATAAAAGGAAGCCAAGCACTGCAGGAGGAAGCAAAGCTGCAGAGAAGCAAGCAAGTGGGGCAAGGTAGAAGGGAGGGAGCGAGGCAGAGGAGACGGGAGGGAGTGAGGCAGCAGAGAAGGGGAGCGAGGCAACAGAGACTGGAGGGAGCTTTGCTCAGGCCACAGGAAGCCCTATTCTTGCAGGAATCTTCCTGCAACAAGTCTCTAGTACATACATATATATGTACACATATATGTATGTATGTATTTTTATTTTATAGGAAGGGAGAGGGAGTGAGAGATAGAAACATCAGTGATGAGATAGAATCATTTATCAACTGCCTCCTGCATACCTCCCAGTGGGATCAAGTCTACAACCCAGGAATGTGCCCTTGTCCGAAATTGAACCTGGAACCCTTCAGTCTGCAGGCCAACTCTATCCACTGAGCCAAACCAACTAGGGGTATATATCTTTAGTACCTATTGTGTATCATTTAATATGGTAGGACCTACAAAATAATGATGAATAAAGTACTAGTAGGCATGCTGCTTCTAATAATACTTGTGACTGTAATGAATGGAATTCAGTTTATTCTTTTTTGCTACCAGGAACCTCTGTAAAGGACTATGACTTGGGAAAGTGTCAGATATTGTTAAAAATATATAATCTGAAGCTCAGTTGTCTATCCTGCTGAAGTAGATTACATTCCAAATTTAGAAAATTATTATATACCCTAGAGGCTGGATGCATGAAATTCATGCGGGGGTGCGGGGGATGTCCCTCAGCCCAGCCTGCATCCTCTCCAATCTGGGACCCCTTGAGGGATGTCCAATTGCCTGTTTAGGCCCGATCAGTAGGAAGAGAGAGAGAGAGAGAGAGAGAGAGAGAGAGAGAGAGAGAGAGAGAGAGAGAGAGAGGTATTTATTGTAGGATCGGACCTAAAAGGGCAGTCGGACATCCTTCTCCCAATCCAGGACTGCTGTCTCCAAATTGCTCACCTGCCTGCCTCCCTGATTGGCCCTAACCACTTCTGTCTGCCAGCCTGATAACCCCCTAACCAATACCCTGCCAGACTAATTGATGTCTAACTGCTCCCCTGCCAGCCTGTTTGCCACCAACTTCACTCCACTGCTGGCCTGGTCACCCCTAACTGCCCTCCTCTGCAGGCTTGATCACCCCCAACTGCCCTCTCTTGCAGGCCTGGTTCCTCCCAGCTGCCTTTCTCTGCTGGCCCATTCGCCCACAACTGCCCTCCCTTTTAGGCTTGGAACCTCTGAACAACTCTCCTCTGCTGGCAATCTGTGGTGGCCATCTTGTATCCACATGGAGGCAGGATATTTGACCACATGGGGGCAGCCCTCTTGTGTGTTGGAGTGATGGTCAATCTGCAAATTACTCTTTTATTAGATAGGATAGAGGCCTGGTGCATGGGTGGGGACCAGTTGGTTTGCCCTGAAGGGTGTCCTGGATCAGGGTAGGGGTTCCCTTGGGGTGTGGGGGGGTTGCCTGGGGTGAGGGGCCTGTGGTGGTTTGCAGGCTGGCCACGCTCCCCAGCGACCCAAGCAGAGGCCCTTGGATCTGGGATTAATTTATGTTCTACAATTGAAACTTTGTACCCTGGGGTAGACCAAGCCTTCTGCTGGCTGCATGGCAGCGATATAATTGAAACTTTGTAGCCTGGAGTGGAGACCTAGGTGCTAGGGCTGCAGAAGCTTGGCTTCCTCCATTGCCTGAACAACCCAAGCCTCTCCTCTCTCCAGCTCCATGGCTGTCTCCATTTCTGTTGGGGTTATGTATCTTTGTATAATTGAAACTTTGTAGCATTGAGTGGAGGCCTAGGCTGGCAACAGCAGATGGAAAGCTTGACTTCCTCCATTGCCAGGAAAACTCAAGCCTCTCTCCTGCTCCCAGTGGCCGCAGCCATCTTGGTTGGGGTTTATTTGCATAATCTGCTCCTGATTGGCTGATGGGCATGGCTGGATCGGAGGTATGGTCAATTTGCATATTACTCTTTTATTAGATTGGATTATTTATTTATAACTTTTGAAACTAGTTATTTCATTGTTTTTTTGCAGATAAGTGACTTAGTCAAGATAATTCAATTTGAGAAAGCCACCCAGAAGAAGCTGCAGTTTTTTAGTGTTTCCCTTAAAGTGTAATAGCCAATACTGAACAAGTGTTTTAGAGTTGACCTGACTGTCACTGAGGAGATTGAGACTTGCTCCATTTGTGTTTGCAATACTTCTTTTAATTCTTTGTGAATTTATTTTAACTTCTTTTGAGGAAGCAGGGGGTGAGTAGGGTACTTGATCATATCTACTACCCTTCTTTCATATCTTTTGAAAAATTTTAGTTTTATTTTTTATTGAGATATGAATCACATACATACCATTCACCCATTTAACATATCCACTTCAATGGCTTTCAGTGTATTCACAGAGTCATACAATCATTATCACTATCAATTGTGGACTATTTTTTTGCCACAGAAAAACACCCTGAACCATTGACAGCCACTCATTTTCTCCCATTTTCCTTATCCTTGTTAACCATAAATCTACTCCTTGTGTCTATATAGTTGCATATTTTGGATATTTTGCATAAATAAAATCATTAAAAATATGTTTTTTGTGACTGACTTCTTTCATTCAGCAGAGTATTTTATTAAGTACATTCATATTGTTGTGGAATTATCACCACCATTACTTCCAGAATATTTTCATCTTCCCCAGATGATACTGTACCCATTAAATACTAAATTCCCATTCTACACAAACTCCCATTCTGTGCTCCCCTCCAATTCCCAGGAATTGCTCCTGGCAACCAGCTTTCTACTTTATGTCTGTCTCAATTTGACTATGCCAGAATTCTCATATAAAAAGAATCATATACTGTTTGTTCTTTTGTGAATAGCTTATTTCACTTAGTGTATTGTCTTTAAAGTTCATCCAAGTTGTAGCATATGTCAAATATTTCTCTCTTTTTAAGACTACATAATATCCCATTGTATGTGTATAGTACATTACATCTATCAATCATCTGTTGATGTACACTTGGATTACTTCCAGATTTACCGATTGTGATTGTGAATAATGTTGCTATGAACATGAGTACACAATTATCTCTTTGAGACCCTGCTTTAAATTCATATGTATATGTACTTAGAAGTTAAAATGCTGATCATGTAGTAATTACAATATTTAAAATTTTCAGAAATTACCATACGGTTTTAACAGAGTGGCTCTCAGTTTGAAGAAATTCCTTTAGCATTTTTTGTAAGTCAGTCTGGTGGTGATGAATTCCTTTATTTTGCTTGTCTGGAAAACCCTTCATCTCTCCTTCAATTCTAAATGTCAGTTTTGCTGGGTGGAGTATTCTTGGTTGGCAATTTTTTTCTTTCTACTCTTTGAATATATTGTTCCACTTCCTTCTGGCCTGCGAAGTTTCCGGTTAAAAATCTGCTTGCAGCCCAGCTGATGTGGCTCAGTGGTTGTGCATGGACATATAAGGAGGGTTTGATTCCCTGTCAGTGCACAGCCCGGGTTGCGGGCTCAGTCCCCAAGGTTGGGTGTCCATGTATACATTTTTTTTTTACATGTTCTACCTTTTATTATCTTTCAGATTATGAGTAATTTAACATACACTTAATTCAACATCTGCTGAATGCCAAACACATTGCTAGGCACGGACGACACAGAGATGAGTATTTCCCACTCTCTGTGTCTGTGGAGGCAGACACATGCATCATTACAGCCTTCAGGTGGTCCACATAATGGAAATGTACAAAGTGTTCTCCAAAGAGCCTGGAAGTGCTATCCCTTCCTCCTTTCAAATCAGTGTTCTCACTTAAGCCTGTATCATCTCTTACTGAAGTTGTTGGAGGAGTTTTTCTTTTTTTTAATTGATTTTGAAAAATGTACAGCTAAAACAGAAATACATGTTCATGGTAAAAACAAAAATTACAGAATTTAATTACAAAGTAAGAGTCTTTTTTTTTTTTTTTTTTTGCTCCATTTCTTTAATCCTATCCCCTCCACAAAGGTGAATACTGTTTATAGTTGTGATATACCCTTCCAGACCTTTTCCTTTTTATACATGTATACATTTATGTAGGTTAAAATACAGTTTTTTACACAAATCTGATCATATTACAAACATAGTTCTTGCTTTTTTTCACTTAACAATATATTTTTTAATTTAATCTTTATTATTCAGTTTATTAATTACATTGTTCCCCTTTTTTTCTCCCTATAGCTCCTCTCCACCCAGTACCCATCCCACCCTCTGCCCTCACCTCCCCCTTACTGTCCTCTCCCATAGGTGCATGATTTTTGTCCAGTCTCTTGCTGCACCTCCCATACCCCTTTTCTCCCTAAGAATTGTCAGTCCATTCCCTCTCTATGCCCATGATTCTGTTATATTCACCAGTTTATCCTGTTCATCAGATTTTTAATTCACTTGATTTTTATATTCATTTATTGATAGATGTGTATTTGTGTTTATAATTCTTATTTTTACCTTTCTCTTCTTCCTCTTCTTAAAGAATATCTTTTAACATTTCATATAATATTAGTTTGGCAGTGATGCACTCCTTTAGCTTTTTCTTATCTGCAAAGCACTTTATCTGACCTTTAATTCTAAATGATAGCTTTGCTGGGTGGAGTAATCTTGGTTGTAAAATTCTTGCTATTCATCACTTTGAATATTTCTTGCCACTCCCATCTGGCCTGCATAGTTTCTGTTGAGAAATCTGCTGACAATCGTATGGGTGCTCCCATTTAGGTAACTTAACTATTTTTCTCTTGCTGCTTTTCATATTCTCTTTGTCTTTTGCTCTTGGCATTTTAATTATGATGTGTCTTGGTGTGGTCCTCTTTGGATTCCTATAGTTTGGGGTTCGGTGCACTTCTTGGACTTTTAAGTCAATTTCTTTCACCAGGTGTGGGAAGTTTTTGGTCACTATTTCTTCAAATAGGTTTTCATTATCTTGCTCTCTCTCTTTTTCTGGCACCCCTATTATTCGGATGTTGGTATGCTTGAGGTTGTCCCAGAGGCCTCTTACACTATCTTCAATTTTTTGGATTCTTTTTGCTTCTTGCTTTCCCAGCTGAGTGGATTTTGCCTCTTTGTATTTCAAATCTTTGACTTGGTTCTTGCAGTCCTCTAGATTGCTTTTAGGTCTTTGTATAATGTTTTTTATTTCAGTCAGTTTATGCTTAATTTCTAGTTGGTCCTTTTTCATATCCTCGTAGGTATCGTTCATTTCCTCATAGGTCTTGTTCATTTCCTTGTAGGTCTCATTAAGTTCATCAGCCTTTTCTAGGAGCCTCTTGAAAACCCTTATAACTGTGGTTTTGAACTCTATGTTCGGTCGTTTTTTCCCTCCATTTCTTTCACATCTAATTTCTTCCCATGTCTCTGCATGGTGGTTGCTTTCCTGAGTTGGTCGATTAACTTTGTGTGGTAGATGTCCTCTAAAGGACAGTGGCTCAGCCTCCCCAGTTACCTGAGGTGGATACTCTTGCTGCAGCCCTTTATGGGTTGTACAGTATTGTTGAAGTTAAGCCTAGGTGATTGTTATTAGCACTAGGAGGGTTTGACCTCCAGGCCAATGAATGGCTGTGAGGGTCAGCTGTGCTCAGTTTGGATGGGCAGAGTCTCCCCGCTGAGCATGCAGCATCATCTCTGCCCCATGCGGCACCTGGGTCTCTGTGCTGAGTGGTAATGGCTGCAAGCACCTCTGAGAGAAAGCTGCTGCCGAGCTCTACCCACTGCCAGACAATTTAGCCTCTCTCCAAATGAGTCTGCACACCCAAAGTCTCACCCAGCGTTGTAAAACAATGCAGTCCAGTGGTTTCCCGAACGAGAGAGCAAGTCACGAGTCCTCTTTGCGTGCTCGTGCACCTTTTGCTGTTCCCAAGTTTACACGCACTCTCCACAAGCTCGCCCTCTCCACAAGCTCGCCGACCTTTGCAGTGTCCGAGTTTCAGCGTGCTTCCCTACTGTCCAGTTTCACCCCATATGAGTGTGGGTTCCCTGGACCTTGCCCAGGACTGGGGAATCAGTGCAGTGGGACACCTTTGTCTTTGCAGCCGCCCACCCTTTCTACTCGCTCGCTCGCTCATGTGCATATCTCCAAACCTCTGACTCCGCGCATATCTGCAACGCTGCCCTCCGCTGCTTCTCTGAGTCACTGTGTCCAACTTTACTTTTATTTCTGGAATTTTCACTCAGCCAGCATTCCAGTGATTCTGGATGATGTTTGTTCTGTCGTTAAGTTGTAGTTTTGAAATTGTTGTGTGGCCCAGCAAGGTAGGTGTTTACCTATGCTGCCATCTTGGTTACTCCCCATGTATACCTTTTTATAATTATGTATGTGTCTATATGTATATGTACTTAATTTTCATTTGAGTAAGAGTTCACACTTCTTAATAAATGTACATTATTCTGCATGTTTTTTAATTTAACCTATTTCAAAGATCTTTCAATATCAGCATAAATCAGACCTCTTTTATTTTAATCCCCTCATTATTCAGACTGCTTATATTCTATAAAGTAACCATGAACACTGAGTAAACAAATACTGAATCATTGCTCTTAGGGAAAATATAGGGCTAGGAAATACAGAGTGAGCTTCTGGTCATAACATTTTCATCAATAAAGCAATAAATAAGCTTTTTTAAAATGTGTGTTTCTGTTTAACGACACCTTACTTAATGTATGTTGTTTCATTAATCTTGAATTCATAGAACTATCTTCCTTTAATAGCTGCATTGCATTTTGCTCTGTGGATATGCCGTAATTCAATTAATTAGTTCTCTGTTGATGGTCATTGGGATTTGGTTCATATTTGTTATTCAGATATCTTACCTAATAATAGATAAACATGTAAATTGACCATACCTTCACTATGCCACCAGCCAATCAGGAGTTGTATGTAAATTAACCCACCAAAGATGGCATTTAATTTGCATGCACAGGTGCTGAATGATGGAGGCAGGACACAGGTGTTCTGTCCCAGCCCGTCTCTCATGGCCTCTAGGCAGTGTGGGAAGGTGGGACCTGAGCAGAAAGGGGCTGGCCAGAGTGGAAAGGCAGTGCTGGTAGCCAGAGAAAGGAAGCCCATTCTAGCCCATTCAATGCATCAGGCTTCTAGTTGATATGATAAAAATACTAGTGCTCATGACATATTTTTTCACATGTGCAAGTATTGGACTATAGGAGGAATTCTTGAAAATAGTTTGTCACATAAAGAATATGTAATCAAAATGTATTTTGAAGTGTTAATAAGACATAATTGAAACTTTTACCCAAATTTTGTTTTTCCCGTCGTTCATCTCAGAAAATTCATGATGTTGATTCTTGGAATGCAACATTTTATACCATCTGAAGCCAACAGTTTTGCTCTGTTTACCATAATCTCCAGTAGTGTAATTTTGGACTCTGTCTAATTGATTAGTGAACTGCAGTAAAGTATTACCAGGCAATTTATTGGTAAGCTAAACATAAAATTAATTTATCATTCCTAACAACTTCATGTTTGAGAGAGAAAGTTGACATTTAAAACAAAATTACATATCTTTTGAAATATTATTGACTTAAGAAATTAGACTTATATTGGTGGACCCTAAGACCAGTTTAAAGAAAAAACTATTTTGCCAAGACCGGTTTGGCTCAGTGGATAGAGCGTCGGACTGGGGACTGAAGGGTCCTGGGTTCAATTCCGGTCAAGGGCATGTACCTTGGCTGCGGGCACATCCCCAGTAGGGGGTGTGCAAGAGGCAGCTGATGGATGTTTCTCATCAATGTTTCTGACTTTCTATCCCTCTCCCTTCTACTCTATAAAAAAATCAATAAAATGTAAAAAAAATAAAGAAAAAACTATTTTTAAAAATAAAACCATATCTTTAAAAATAACAAATAAGCATGTGCTTTAAAATGACAACTAAAATGTTTATTTATATTAAAATAATAAAAGGTCACAAAAACAGAATAATTATTTTTTTACATATTTATATGCTTTAAGCAGTTTTTTAGCCAAATTGACCTATAATATTAAGTCACTTATATTTTATTAACAATGTAATTTTGAAATAGCTTTACTTCTTTAAATTTTTTAATTAAATTGCCTATAATCTTCAAATAGTATTGAAATGTTTCAATACTTTAACTTAATTACTTTTACAGGTGGTGTCTTATTTTCCTCCATTCGGAATGCCTTTCTTTGACAAATATTTTTGGTTGATTAAATTCTTTAAATTAATTTGTATTTGTAATTCTTTGGAATTTTTCACCCATAGTAAGGAGTTACAAAATTGTAGGCCTTCTCAATTTTAGTCTATTGTGTGCATAATGAATATATATTAATTTCATTTGGAAATGAGATAGCCTGTAATACTGTTTAATATCTAAAGTTTTGGAAATATTTTGCGAGGATATAATGCAGTAGGTGTAATGTTAACACATTATATATCTGAAAATTCTGTTAATACCTCCTGCTTGTAGTTAACATTAATCGAACCACATTCTGAGGCAGTCATCAGCCTTTGCTTGGGCACTAATTTATAAGAGAAAACAACTCCCTTTCAAAGAAACAAACATTTTACATGTTTAATAATTTTAATATGTAACAAAACATAAGAAAATATACATAGATTTAAATCTGTATCTATAATTTACTGTGTTGGGGAGGAAAACTTTTCCTCTACAGTCTTAATTTAATACTTGAGGACCTGTGAATTAAACTGACAAGGGGATTAGTGAGAGGAAAAACAGCTTTAATTATATATGTATGTACTGTGTTCACAAAAAATGTGACTCAGCCTTGTGTTAATATTTATAGGCTTATCCACCATCTTAAAAGGGAAAAGGAAGGGAAAGAAGAGGTTAGGGGAAGCAAATGACTTTTAGAAGGGAAGGAGAAAGGTCATTTATGGGATAGCACTTGACTTTCTTGGAAAGATAAACTGACCTTTAGGAGACTAGATGGGAGATAGGATTGTTTTGTGACTGTTTGTTTTGGTGTGCTGCCTACTTCTCTGAGAAGATTATAGAGTTAGTCCCCTACAAGGGGATTTATGACAGTAGAATTTTTTTGTGACTCTTTTTAGAAGTTCTTATTCTAGGCAGAGACGTGATTTCCCATATAAAAGAAAGTAATGGGAAATTGTTTTGGAGGAAGGGACTTGAATGAAAAGGGAGGAAAATGTTTGAGCAGGAAAAGCATGGTTAGAGTTGTCATTCATTATAAGGATGATTAACTGACAGAACTGTGCATGAAATGGAGTGGACGAGGAAAACACAAAGCTTATTAATGCAAGTGTATATACTAGTACTTTACATACTACCATATTTCAAAAGTTAATTGATAACTTTAAGTTGTTGAAATACTAAATTTACTACACAAATACATATACATATACCCATAGATTCCACTAGTCAATCATTTAATAAGTTGTTCCTCTTTGTTTAGAAATCCTAGAATGAGTTCAGGGTTTGGAATCTGAGAAGTCTGTTTTCCAAAACACTTTGCATATTATGTGAGCTTGTTGAAATGGATCTAATCTTAGTCGGTACATAATCACATTTCAGAAGCTGCTGTTTAGCCAGGTTGTAATATGTCATTTCCATATACAGTGTGTGTGTGTGTGTGTGTGTAAAAATAGCACTATATGTATAAAATTTCTTTTTATACATTATTTCTCCTATATTTTATACTCCATTTATTTTACTTCATATTCTAAATATTTTCTCTTATTATGTTACTTTATTTTATGCTGCTTTATTTTTTCCTAGCCTACTTAATCAGATCTTGTCCCTTGCCTTGAGTTAGAACATCTATTAAGGGAATGAATGATTTATGGTAGAGGAGTAAATCTGGGAAAATAATTGACATATGAGAGGCAGTATAGTTCAGAAATTAAGAAGTCATATCCCAGCTTAATAACTTGGATTAAAATACTATGTTTTCCATTTAGCGGGGTTTTTTTATCCACTCTTCCTCAGTTTCCACATGTATAAAATTGGAATAATAATCTTAAGGGCTATTGTAAAGTTTAAGTGAGGTAATACAAGTAAAAACTTCTAGAACAGATTCTGCTAAGTGGAAAGCACTAAATAGATTCTGAAAATTATAATTATTAGTAGTTAAGATAATTTGAAAAAGCATTATACATTCTTTAATAGAAGTCTCAAACTTTATTGGGAGCATTTTGTACAAATGTTGACAATTTATTAAATTATATATTGATAGGTCATATCTGAGAAATGTTGAATTATTAAAATAGGAGTATAATGCAGAAATTTGCACTTAAAGAAGCATCACAGATAAACTTGTCATCTACCATTTTATATGACTGCCTTATGGATATTTAACTCAGGTCATCTCCTCAGATAGACTTTCTCAAATAAAATTGCCTAAAGTGGTCTCTCATTGTAACTTTACATTGCTGACCTGAAGTTATCTTCTTAATTTCTTTGCTTTGCTATTTAATAGTTAGTTCCCTGAGTTCCATGAGAACTGCAATTCCATTATGTTTATAGTTGTTTTAGTCAGAACATTTGGCACTTAGGTACTCAATAAATATATTTTTCACTCAAGTATTTCTCCGATCTTCTGAGTAAAGTTTGAACTATAATGTAGGCTCAGAACCACAGAAAGTAGTATAATAGCATCCATGTAAATTAATATTGATAATTGATGATTTTTGAAAATTATAATCCATGTTGACAGTTTAGTGAACATTTTGGATTATAGCTGAATAGGAATAATGTAAAATTTAACTTTCAGAGGGATAAAGTTAACAGGTAAGAATTAATATACATTCACAAGTTTAAAGTTATTGCTAATTTAATTCAACAAATATTTGAATTCAGTGTTTAATATTTTCAGCATTGTGTTATGCAAGCTATTCTAGCCTCTTTAAAGGACAATAAATGTCAACATGCACTCAAAATGTGTCCGGTAAATGGGGATCTGGTGTAGAATTTGTGTGAAACTCATTATTATAAGAATTCATGAATATCAACTACTTTTAGTAGTTTTTTTTTTTTTTTTAAGAAGTCACCCAGACTCTGCACCAGGCTCTCTCAGGGTGCTGCCATAGCAAACTCTTAGGGGCACTATACAGGATAGTTAAGAATGTTGAGGGAAATCCAAAAACATCATTTGGACACCACACAACGTACTGACTCAATCAAGGTTCACAGTTTCAACACTAAAATGTACCTTTGACTGTGAAGTGTTTGTGATGATGCCAGTGGTTACTGTAATAAAAAGCAGATATTGCAGGAAAATCACTGTGGAACAAGGAAATGAGGGCAGCAGTGTCCAACATGATTTTAAAGTTTTAAAATATGTGTTGGGCTCAGTAAGTGCACCCATTCCATTAATAAGTAATTTTTGTTATTTATTGAAGAAATTAAAATATATTTTCTTTTAATTTTATTTGTTTATAAATAGCTAAGTTGGTAGAACATAAAAATGTGTTATTTGGACCTATTTAATAAATAGAACTGTAGTTGTTTTGACTTGGGAATGCCATGAGAAAAATTACTGAGACCCTAAGAGCACCTTGAACTGAGAAATTTTGAGGACCACTCTAGAATACATTTCTATTTACAACTGATGTATAGAGTACTATGGACGCTTACTAGGTGGTTACTATGTTTATGTATTATTTTTTGACATTTTTAACCTTTATTATGAAAAATTTCAAACATATACAAAAGTAGAGAAAAATAGAAGAAAGAATTTCCATCACTCAGATTCAACAATGGTCAACATATAGACAGTCTGGCTTAATTAATACCCCCCATCATCCTTATCATTTCTTAGGAGCAAGTTCCACACTTCATATGGTCTAATCTATAAATATTTCAATATGGGTTTCTAAAAGATATGGACTGTTGCCGAAACCGGTTTGGCTTGGTGGATAGAGCATCGGCCTGGGGGCTGAAGGGTCCCTGGTTCAATTCCCTTCAGGGGCATGTACCTTGGTTATAGGCACATCTCCAGTAGGGGGTGTGCAAGAGGCAGCTGATCGATGTTCTCTTTTATGTTTCTGACTTTCTATCTCTCTCCCTTCCTCTCTGTAAAAAATAAATAAAATATATTTAAAAATAAATAAAAAGATATGGACTGTTATAAAAACAATCACAAAATTATTATCTGACACAAAAAATGAACAATTTATTAATATCAAATATTCAGTATTCATTTATCCTTAATCATTTCACAAAGTTTGTTTTATACAGTGTTTGAATTGGGAACCAAAAAATGTTCATATATTGCAATTGGTTGCTATGTCTCTTGTCTTTTTTAAAATTAAATTTATTGGTGTGACATTCATTGATTAATAGGATCATATAGATCTCAAGTGTACATTTCTCTGATATAAGATCTCATATTGCATGCTGTTGCCACCATCCAAAGTGAAACTATCTTCCCTTACTATGTATTGGGCTTCCTTCACCTCCACCCTCTGGCAAACCATCACACTGTTGTCTGTGTCCAAGAGATTCAGTTTTATATCTCACATATGAATGAAATCCAATGGTTTTTTACTTATTCTGACTGACTTATTTTACTTGGCATAATATTTTCAAGGTCCAACCATGTTGTCACAAATGGCATATTTTGTCTTTTCTTAGGGCTGAGTAGTATTTCCATTTTGTATATGTACTACATCTTTTTTACTATGGTTTTCTTGTTTGTTTGTTTTGTTGTTGAAATCACCCAGGATTATATTTTCCATTGATTTTTAGAGAGAGTGAAAGGAAGGGAGGGGGAAAGAGACAAACATCGATGTGAGAGAGATACATTGATTGGTTGCCTCTCACAGTGCCCCCCCTCCCCCCAGCAGGTTTGGGTTTGAACCTGCAACCCAGGTACATGCTCTTGACCAAGAATCGAACCTGAGACCCTTTAGTGTGCAGGCTGACACTGTATCCACTGAGCATACCGGCTAATCCTCTATCCAAGGACACTTTGGTTGTCTCTGCCTTGGCCACTGAATAATACTGCAGTGAACATAGAGGTGTATATATCTTTACGAATACAAGTTTTCAAGTTTTTCTGGTGGATACTCATGAGTGGGATTGCTGAGTCATATGATAATTCTAGGCTTAATTTTTTGAGGAACTGCCAGACTGTCTTCAGCAGTGGTTGTACAAGTCTACATTCCCACCAGTAGTTAATGAGGGTCCTCTTTTCTCTACAACCTCTTCAACACTCGTTATTACTTGTCTTGTTGATAATAGCCATTCAGCAGGTGTGAGGTAGTATCTCACTGTAGTTTTTATTTACATTTCCCTAATTGCTAGTGAGGTTGATTATCTCTTCATACAACTGTTGACCATTTGTATGCCTTCTTGGGAGAGGTGTCTGTTCAGGTCCTCTGCCTATTTTTTAATTGAATAATTTGTTTGGTGTTGTGTTTTATGAGTTCTTTTTTGGATATTAAACATTTGTCAAACGTATGGTTTGCAAATGTCATGTCCCATTCAGTCTGTTGCCTCTTTGTTTGTTGTCAGTTTCTTTTTGTTATGCAAGAGCATTTTAATTTGATATAGTCCCATTCATTTATTTTTTGCTTTTATTTCTCTTGAATAGGCATTATTTTTAATCTCGCTTAAGACTTAAGCAATCCTGAGACATTAATAACATTATTTCCATTTTGTAGGCAAGAAACCAAAGGTCAAAGATTAAATATTTTGCTCTATGCTACACAGATAAATGGGTGAAGCTAGTACTTAAATTTAGTTCCAAAACTTACAAGTGATTTTCCTGTGTAGGGGTTCACTGCAATGAAGGCTTCTTGAGGTGATACTTACGATATATTTTTCAATTTAATGCAGTTAATTGGGTGGAGGATCAAGGGAATAAAAATCTATGTTGTTGATTTAGGGCTGGAGATAAGCAATAAAGGTTAGATTTTTATGTTAATTCTTAGTCACTATTGTATATGCTGTAGTGTGTGTTTTTAATATTATTTGCTGGATTACTAGATGTTAATATATTTTGTAGACTTATTTTTATTATAGTCAATCAATGGATATTGTTTTAGTGTACACATAGTTAAATTTGATTATTTATAATTTAATGGTCAAGGGAAGTCAGGTATTACAGAATTAACTTTTCACTGAATTTTTCTTGTATGTATTCTTGCCTTTTTGCTTCCAGAGTACAAGGACATCACTGAAGCTTGTAAAAGGCCTTTCATTATTTGTTCTTTATTATCTCCTTCTTAACTTCTATAGTATTTTGAATGATCATTCTTCATATCTTTTAATCTTTGTTTTTTATTTTCTATATTTTGACTCTTTTGCTGCATTCTCTGTCATTTCTTGAGATCTGTCATTATTATGAATTAATTCCTTTTTTCAACTCTGATCTCCTGCAGTCTCCTTAGTTTCTTCCCTAGTCCTAAAGTATCCTCCCATATAATAAAGAGGTAGTATGCAAATTGACCATCACTCCAACATACAAGATGGCCACACCCATATGGATACAAGATGGCTGCCACAAGATGGCCAGCAGGGGAGGACAGTTGTGGACAATCAGGCCAGCAGGAGAGTGTAGTTAGGGGTGACCGGGCTGGCAGAGGAGGGCAGTTGGGGGTGACCAGGCCAGCAGGGGAGGGCATTTATGGGCAATCGAGCCAGCAGGGGAGCAGTTAGGTGTCGATCAGACTGGCAGGGGAGTGGTTAGGGGGTGATCAGGCTGGCAGACAGAAGTGGTTAGGAGCAGTCAGGCAGACAAGCAGGCGATGGGTTGGGAGCCAGCAGTCCTGGATTGTGAGAGCGATGTCCAACTGCCTGTTTAGGTGGCTGCCCATTTAGGCCTGATTCCACTGGGCAATAGGACATCCCTCAAAGGATCCCTGATTGGAGAGGTTACAGGGTAGGCTGAGATACACATCCCCCATGCACAAATTTCTTGCACCAGGCCTCTAGTTTACTATATGTTTCATACAACATATAGTATGAAATCATACAAGATTTTCTGATTGGTTATTTTTAGATCTGACTAGTTAGTTTTCTTGCATTTAGTACTTTGTCTAAGCATATTAAGTAGATTAATGTTCTTAATAATTCTAATACAACATTTACCTTGTGAGGGTGTGAGTGTTAATTTGCATGTTACCTCTTTATTATATAGGATTTATGTCTATAACTGTGTCCATATGTTTATAAGTTTATGTCTATAAATGCAGTATTTAAAATGTGTCCAGTATTATCTCTCAGATTTGAAGTCTCTTCTATATATCATCTAATGAGATGACAAAAGCATTATGTTGCAGTAGAATATTGGAATTGGAGCCAAGAGATATGATTTCTAGGACTGGGTTCATTGTTAGCTGGGCTAATCTTGACAAAGCATTTATCTGTGTTTTTTTAAGTATTAAAATGGAGGGTTAAACTAAGTTACTTCAAAATTTTTTGTTTTATAAATCCTAAACAAAATAACCCAAACAAACCCAATTATCTTTTTATATATTATGAGTTATTTCAGAAGTCTGGGTTCTGGTTTTTGACTCTGCAAGTATCATTAGTCTGATACCAGAATCAGACTTAACAACGCTTTGATTTTCCAATCAAAAAATGTAGAAAGGTCTAGCATAAAAGTAGTAACCATAGTTTTATGGACCCTAAAATAAGGGAAATACATTAGCTTGGGGGAGGGGAGGACTCAGTGGCTTTAAAAAAAATAAAGATAACGTTGATTTATAATAATGGCAACATGTACTTCGTTTTTGGTAGCAGGAACAAAATTAATGAAAGCTTAACAAGACAGTAAAATTCTGAATGTCATTGGCTGCCTTATATTTTATCCATGTAGAAAATCTGATGATTAATTCTACAAATAAATGAGTTTCAGACTGGACTGAACATGTTCTAAGACTTCATCATTTTGATCCTTCTGATTTATTTCCCTATGTTACTTTTACTCCTAATTGTGCTAGGTAGCTTTGGCTTAGATTCCAGCAAGCCAGGCAAACTGAAATAATTGTTCTGAAAATAATGTTTTTATACAACTGGTCTATCATTTGGCTGGTTTTATAATTTTGTTGACCGTGGAGCAGAATTAATTATATCTTACTGTGATATCATTTTTAGATATGTATTTATAGTATTCTCTTTTTTCTTTCTAGAAATATAATTAACATAAATAGCAGAAGAACAGTAATTTTGATATAGAAAATTGGTGACTTATATTTTTGTCATGATCTTCTTAAGGTTCTTAAAAGAAGCACTGTTCTATAGTATATTGGTCTTATTTTCTTTTATGTTGTTGTGTGTTTTTTTCATAATAAAAACAAACTCCAATTAAGGAGAGATTAGGGTACCTCTCTCCAGTTGTAAGTTTGTGGGTGTTTACAAATCATAAATTGAGAATTTGAGGTCTAAGGCAGTATCTTTCCAAGGGTTGTGATCTTGGGTTATCTACATCAAAATCACCTAGAATACTTATTTATAAGGTTTATTTCTTACCTTCATTACAAGTCTGTTGAATTTCAGGAATCTGGACTTTAACTAGCTTTCATATGGCTCACATATACACTTAATCTAGTAGTTAATTTAATAGCTGCTCACCCCCTTCACAAGCGAGAATTTTCTGCACTTTTATTGGAGGTTGATTCCACCTACGTGGACTGCTGATGTACAATAATGTAAGATGGCTGAGCCAAGGCAAAGTTCTTGAGCACTTTGTGGAGTGCTTTGAAGAAATTAAGGTATTTCTTGAGGATAAGGATCTGGGAAATTTTTCTCCGCTCAATGATGATAAGTGAGTCAATACCCTGATATTTTTTACAGATCTCTCTGTTCATATTAATGAACTGAAGTTAAAGTTACAAGGTTTTGGCAAAAGTATTGATGTTATGTTTGGATACATAAAAGCTTTTGAAAGTAAACTTAAAATTTTAAGCGAGATGTAGAAACTAAAATTTATAAGTATTTTCCTCGAGTAACAAAGTATTTTGAGAAGGCCAGTACAGCTGTACAAAATGAAATGGAACCCTTGCATATAAAGTACCAGCATGTTTTAGGCTCGTTACTTGACCAGTTCAGTGATAGATTTAATCAATTTAGAAGCCTAGAACAGACCATAAAAATAATTAAGTATCCTGATGTAGTAGTCTACAGTAGTTTGGAATTAAATGGTTTCCAATGGATGCAAATGGATGATTTGGAGATGCAACTTGCAGAATTTCAAGACAGCATCTGGGCTCAGGTGTTTGTCCACTTGAGGTCAAAGCTTGAGAATCTGGAAAGGTGCCGCTTGGAGAGTCAAGAGGAGTGCCACTACCAACAGGAAATTTGGAGTGCCTGGGACCGATTACCAGACACTTTTAGCACCCTGGAAAATAGAGCAATGGCTTTACTCACAATTTTCCCCTCTATGTACTTTTGTGAGACCTTATTCTCAGCGTTAAATAATATCAAAACCAACAAAAGAAACAGATTGACAGATGAAGTTAGTAGCATTTGCTTGGGCTTGACATGTACAAAAAAGCAACCTTCAGTTGAAGGTTTGGCCAATGAAATTCAGCAACAAAAAAGTGACTACTAGGCAGGTTAGTTAAAGAATTCCCCCTCCCCCTCACTTATCTTAGTTCACGGCACCCCACACAAGTTAAATAATATCAAGACCAACAAAAGAAACCGACTGACAGATGAACAAAATAGTCACTAAGCAGGTAAGTTAAATAATTAGTTTTTGATTTATTAAATACAGATATATATTACAATTATACATTTTTGTTACTTAAACTATAAATATCGTGAAATTATGGTTCTTTTCCTTGAAGTGACACACCACCCGAGTTATGCTCGTTTTTTTTAGCGAATTTTGACACACCAAGCTCAAAAGGTTGCCCATCACTGACCTAGGACCTAGTAAGTTATGCAGTACTTCAGATTCCACATCAGATCTACCCATTCAAAATTCACATGGTAAAGTATAAGAAGTGCTGTTCTTGATACCCTGGTTTTAACCTGTAAGTCTAGATTTCTGCTGAGATTGCCACCTAGTGACAGATTATTTTTTTTATTTTTTCTTATCAAAGTAGTAAAATAATTAATATAGAAATTAAGAGGATAAAGTTAAAAGGAAGATCTTTTCCCACATCTATCAGCTCCCTAAAGACAATCATTTTTAACTGTTTCTGATTTTAGTAGTTGTTATGTTTACTTTCATAATTAAAGATGATAGTCCTATTTGTTTCTAAGTCTGTTAAATTTGGAGAATATTAATAAGTTTCTTGTTATAAAAGATGAGGAATTGATTTATACCATCCCATTTCTCTCTGCCCTTTTAAAAAACAATTATGTATGTTGATTTAATTTTTTGATGAGTCTTTTTACTTAACAATGTACATTCATTTCTCTTAACATAAAGTTTACACAGCCTCTCTTCACAGATTAAATCGTTCTAATTGTATACAAAATCTACAAAGAATTAAAAGAAAGGATAGTTGTAAGGAAGGAAATAAAACAATCCTAAATCCATTCAATTGTACAAGTAAAACCTTGGTACTGAAACCAAAATCAGCAAGCTAAGTATGGAGATTAATTATAGGCCAGCATCATTCCTAAAGAAGGATGGGAGTATTCAACACAAAGTAAAAGTTAGCCAACAACATATACAATGCATAGAAAAGATAATATATCTATTGTTTAGGAGTGTGTTATTACTCTTTAAAATAGGTCAAAAGAAAAGAATTAAAAAATACTATTTTGGGTAGCCTTCTAGAATTCTACCCAAAAAATATTTTGGCTGGTGAATGAATAAGAGAAGTAGGAGCAGGGTTTTACATGCTGGAGGTTACCTCTGGTCCTGACCTTTAAGTTTTTCTCCTCACCAACTCATCACACTTACAATTAATTAATGTTTGTGCAATTATCTGCTAAATGTCTTCTTTCTTTTATTTTAGACTTAGAGGCCTGATGTACGAAATTTATGCACTGGGGGGGCAGTCCCTCATCCGGGCCTGTGTTATGTCTGCATGCCAGCTTAGGTCTGTTCCCTGTGGGGATTGGGCCTAAGCTGGCAGTCAGACATCGCTTTCGCAGTCCAGGATTCCTCGCTCCTTACCACCCACCTGCTCACTGCTCCTTACTGCTCAGCTTGCTACTTAATGCTGCCACAGAGGTGGCAGAGGCTTCTGCCACCACTGCTGTGAGCCCTGCTTCTGGCTGAGCAGAGCTCCTCCTATGGGACCATACTGACCCCTGGGAGGCAGCTCCTGCATTAAGCACCTGCCCCCTGATGGTCAGTGTGCATCGTAATGACCAGTCGTTCTGGCTGTTCTGCCATAATGGTCATTTAGGCTTTTATTTATATAGACTAGGGGCCTGGTGCATGAAATTTGTGCACTGAGGGTGGGTGATCCCTCAACCCAACCTGCCCCCTCTCACATACTGGGAGCCCTCAGGGGATGTCCAATTGATGGCTCACCCCAGCCTGGGCACCCAACCATTGCTCTGCTCAGCTCAGCCCCAGCTGCCTCTGACCACCCGGCCCTGGGGGCTGGGCACTCACCACCACTTCCACTCAGCACCCGGGGGCTGGGCTCTCCCTGCCGCTGCCACCACTGCTGCTGCTGCCGCCGCTTCCCTCACAGCGCCTGGGGGCTGGGCGCTCGCCACCACTGCCGTTTCCATCTCCACCCCAGGGCCCCGCCCTTGCTCCTGATTGGCTGATAGCATAGCCAATCAGGAGTGAAGGTACGGTCAAATTTGCATGTTTCTCTTTTATTATATAGGATTGCATAAGTGCTGTGATTGTTTATCTTATTGTTTTCTCAATCCCATACACTATCTGGCTCATGATGGTATTTCTCAAAACAGTATTTGTTAAGTATATTAATAAATCTGAATATTTAACTTACAAAGTAATTTAAAAAGTACTTATGGAGAGCTTATAGATTTATCATTCATGTAACATGAATATTAATTGCATGTTAATATGGCATTATGTTACAGCTCTTAGTTAGGGGTTATTTAAAGTTTACAAAATTCCTTAACACTTTTTTATTATTCGTTGTCACAGTGATCCTGTGAGGTAGATGGTGATATTATTCTGTTTTATAAATAAGCACTAGAGGCCCAGTGCACGAAATTCATGCATGGGGGTGGGAGTGTCCCTCAGCCCAGCCTGCACCCTCTCCAATCTGTGACCCCTCGAGGGATGTCCAACTGCCCATTTAGGCCTGATCCTACTAGGCACGATCCTATTAGGATTGGGCCTAAATGGGTAGTCAGACATCCTTCTCACAATCCAGGATTGCTGGCTCCCAACTACTTGCCTGCCTGTCTTCCTGATTGGCCCTAACCCCTTCTGCCTGCCAGCCTGATCACCCCCTGGCTGCCTGGGGTTGGGCCACAGGTGATCTTTAGGGCAATGAAACTGTTCTGTCTGATACTACATTAATGGTACATTTGTCAAGACCATAGATGTTCAACACAAAGAATGAATCCTAATGTAAACTGTAGATTTTACTTTTGTTAATAATGTGTCGATAAAGGCTCATCAATTATAATAAATGTATCAAATTAATTTAAGATGCTGATAATGAAAGAAGCTTTAAGGTGGTGTGACTGGGCCTCGGGCAGCTGGCGCGGGTCTGGACCCCTGCGCCGCCCCAGGTTTGCTGGGGCCTAGCCTTGGGGCGACTGGTACAGGGCAGGTCCAGACCTCCTGCTGGGTCCGGGCTGGTCATCGGGAGCCCACTGCCACTCCTTGCCTCACCTCACGCACGCCTCGGCCCTGCCCCTTGCTCTTAATTGGCTGGTAGTGTAACAAAGGTATGGTCAAATTAGCATATTACTCTTTTATTAGATAGGATTGTGGAGTTTGAATAAATTATTTCCTGCAAGGATTTTAAGTGACAGATCCTAGGCTTTTGTCACTTTTTTTTTACTATTTCTTGGATTCTTATATTAACTTTTATCATATGCACAGTTCTTCATTAACTAACGCATGGTTACAAAATTAAGGTGTAGCCCAGGTGGGCTGGCTTGGTTGATTGGAGTGTCATCCTGATCAGATCACATACCTAGGTTTCCAGTCAGCACATTACCTAGGTTGCAGGCTACATCCATGGTCAGGTGCCTCCCAATCAATGTTTTTCTCTCTCATTGATGTTTCTCTCTGTCGCCCCTACCTTCTCATCTCTCTAAAAATCAATAAAAAAAAACATTTTCTTGGGTGATAATTAAAAAAAATTAGGGTATGTATAATTATTACTAAGATATGCAAATAAATGAATACTTTTATTTCACATGTACTGAGAATAGTAGTCATCTTTGATAATGAGCATGAAATTTCATAAATCTAGGTTGTGTTCATTTAAATCTGAATTACATAAATGAAAACAACAGTTGTATTTCCAAATTCATTATATAAAGCAAGAATAGAAATTCATGGTAATTAATGAAATAACACATAGTGGTCTTTGCATTACCTAAACAAGTTATTTTCTTGCTTGTTCTATTAATACTTGAATTCAGCTCATTAAATTTTCTATAATTTTTTAAATGAATGCAATCTGAGGTAATACAAGGAAAGGAGATGGAAACAGAATAGAGCAAGACATGTTAGTTGAGAGTGTGTGTGGGTGTATGAGATGAGGGTGAAGTATCTGGATAAAACTATGAGGATGAAAACATAAAACTTACTGTTATATTTATTGATGGAATCTTTAAGAATCACTGGTACTTATTATATAAAATCATCATTTTTGAAAAGATATGTAAACCTTACCTAATGACTAATAAAGTTTGCAGAAGTGTGTATACTTGTGTAAAAAAGGATATCTATTTCTACATTTATATATGCCATTGCCTTTATGTGCTTTTGTGCCATTGCTTTTATGTGCACAAAGGAGATTTATTTCATGGTAGGTGAAATGATTTTCACTATACTTTCTTAAGTTTGGAATTTTTTATCATGTGAGTGTATTTATTCTAAAACATAACTTAAATGAAAAAAAATAATGATTTTGTAACATGATGGGAAAAAACTATAACCTTACTGATTTTATGATTTTTGTGATTTTCAATAGAATTAGTCTGGAGAGAGGATGGGGGCAGTGAAGAGGGGGGATCTTTGCAGGGATAGAGAAAGGAGGACATTTATAATACTTTAAACAATAAAGATACATTTTTAAAGTTTTATTTATTAATTGGTTCTTAGCAAGTTGATGTTAACCATGATTTTCTTTTTTTTAGATTTTTGTGACCCACTTGATAATAATAAAAATTTATTAAGTAAGGTATTAAATATATTTTAGCTTTATTGAGATATAATTGAGATACACAAAATTTCGTAAATTAAATATCTACATCTTGATGAGTTTGGGTTTTTGCATGTACACATGCTACCATCACCATAATCAAGCTTCTCAATATATTCATTACCTCTAAAAATGTATTTTCATAATGTTGTGTTGTAATTGTTCTATGTTAAAGAACACTTAATATGAAATCTATCTTCTTAACATGTTTCAAAGTACATGATACCATATTGTTAACTATAGCCGTTATATTATACTAGAGGCCCGGTGCACGAAATTTGTGCACGGCAAGGGGAGCAAGGGTGCCCCTCAGCCCAGCCTGCAGCCTCTCCAATAAGGGATTCCTTGAGGGATGTCCAACTGCCCTCTCACAGTCCAGGACTGCTGGCTCCCAACTGCTTACCTGCCTGCCTTCCTGATTGCCCCTAACCACTTCTGCCTGCCAGCCTGATCACACCCTAACCACTCCCCTGCCAGCCTGCCTGATGTCTAACTGCTCCCCTGCCAGACTGTTTGCCCCCAACTTCCCTCCTTTGCTGGCCTGGTCACCCCAGCTGCCCTCCCCTGCAGGCTTTATCACCCACAACTGCCCTTCCTTGCAGGCCTGGTCCCTCCAAACTGCCCTCCCTGTAGGCCTGATTCCCCCTAACAGCCCTCCCTACAGGCCATCACCCCTAACAACCCTTCCCTACAGGCCTGGTCCCTCCCAACTACTCTCCCCTGCAAGGCTGGGTCTCCCCAACTGCCCTTCCCTGTAGGCCCGGTCACCCCCAACTTCCCTCCTCTGTTCACCTTGTCACCCCTAACTGCCTCCCCTGCAGGGCTGGTCCCTCCCAATTGCCCTCCCCTGCTGGCCTGATTTCCCACAACTGCCCTCCCATGCAGGCCATCTTGTGGTGGCCATCTTGTGTCCACATGGAGGCAGGATCTTTGACCACATGAGGACAACCATCTTGTGTGTTGGAATGATGGTCAATCTGCATATTACTTTTTTATTAGATAGGATAGAGGCCTGGTGCATGGGTGGGGGCCAGCTGGTTTGCCCTGAAGGGTGTCCTGGATCAGGGTGGTGGGGGTTCCCTTGGGGCGTGGGACAGCCTGGGTGAGGGGCCTATGGTGGGTTGAAGGCTGGCACGACTCCCGGCGACCTAAGCAAAGGCCCTGGGATCTGGGATTTATTTATGTTCTACAATTGAAATTTTGTAGCCTAGAGTGGAGCTAAGCCTTCTGTGTGCTCTGTGGCGGCAGCCATTTCTATTAGAATTTATTTACCTTATATAATTGAAACTTTGTAACCTGGAATGGAGCCTTAGGCTGGCCAGGGCTGCAGAATCTTGGCTTCCTCCATCACTGGCAGCAACCCTAGCCTCTGCTCTCTCCAGCTCCATGGCTGCCACCATTTCTGTTGGGATTTATGTATCTTCTATAATTGCAACTTTGTAGCATTGAGTGGAGGCCTGGGCCAGCAGGGGCAGGCAGAAAGCCTGGCTTCCTCCATTGCCAGGGAAACCCAAGCCTCCCTCCTGCTCTCAGTGGCTGCAGCCAGCTTGGTTGGGGTTTATTTGCATATTTGCTCCTGATTGGGTAGTGGGGATGGCCCATGGGTTTAGTGGAGGTATGGTCAATTTGCATTTTACTCTTTTATTAGATAGGACTAGAGGCCCACTGCATGAAATTCGTGAAGGGAGGGTATTCCTCAGCCCAGATTAGAGATCCTACTTGGATTGGACCTAAACAGGCAGTTGGACATCCCTCTCACAATCCAGGACTACTACCTCCCAACTGCTCGCCTGCCTGCCTTCCTGATTGTCCCTAACCACTTCTGTCTGCCAGCCTGATCACCCCCTAACTGCTCCCCTGCCAGCCTAACTACTCCCCTGCCAGCCTGTTTACCCCTAACTGCCCTCCCCTGTAGGCCTGGTTACCCTAACTGCCCTCCCCTGCAGGCCTGTTCCCCTTCAACAACTCTACCCTTTAGACCTGGGTCCCCCCCAACTGCCCTTCCCTTCAGGCCCGGTCACCCCCAATTTCTCTGCCTAACTGGTCACCCCTAACTGGCCTCCCTTGCAGGCCTGGGCCCTTCCAACTGCCCTCCCCTGCTGGTCTGATTGCCCACAATTGCCCTTCCTTGCAGACCTATTCCCTCGCAACTGCCCTCCCCCACTGGCCATCTTGTGGTGGCCATCTTGTGTCCACATCATGGTAGGATCTTTGACCACATGTGGGCAGCCATCTTGTGTGTTGGAGTGATGGTTAATCTGTATATTACTCTTTTATTAGATAGTATAGAAGCCTGGTGCATGGGTGGGGGCCAGCTGGTTTGCCCTGAAGGGTGTTTCAGTTCAGGGTGGGGATTCCCTTGGGGCATGGGGCGGTCTGGGAGAGAGGCCTATGGTGGTTTGCTGGCTGGCATGCCCCCCAAGCTAACTTTGTAGCTTTGAGCAGAGCCAAGCCTTCTGCTCCCTCCATGGCGGCAGATATTTCTGTTAGGGTTTATTTATTTTCTATAATTGAAACTATGCAGCTTTAAGGGGAGCTGGCCATGGTGTGCAGAAAGCTTGGCTTCCTTCCACCATCGCCAGGGAAACCCAATCCTTCCTCCTGCTCTCTGCATAGCTGCAGCCATCTTGGTTGGGTTAATTTGCATTCTCACTCCTGATTGGCTAGTGGGCGTGGCTGGTGGTATAGCAGAGTGGTGGTTGATTTGCATATTATTCTTTTATTAGATAGGATGATAGCCTTTCTAATAGGTATGAAATGATAACTCATTATGTTTTTGATTTATATTTCCCTGATGATTTATGATGTTGAATATTGTTAGTAATGATGAGTGCTTTTTCATATACTTTTTCATGTCTTATATGGGGATAGTTCTTCATGAACGTTGCTTATTTTTAATTAGATTATTATTATTAGTTTACTGTTGAATTAGAAAAGATTCTTAAATATTTTAATATTAACTTCTTATCTGATAGATGGTTTGCAAATATTTTCACTTATTCTGTATGATGTCTTTTTACTCTGTTCATTTATTTTTCTTTGCTTTGCAGAATCTTTTTAGTTTGATACAGTACCACTTGTCTATTTTGGCTCTGTTCCCTTTGCTTTTGATGTCAAGCCCAAGAAATCATTGCCAAAACCAATGTCAATTCCTATTTTTTTCCTCTTAGGAGTTTATTTTACAGTTTTAGGTCTGACATTGAATTCTTGGACCATTTAGAGGGTTTTTTAAATTTTATTTTATATATATGGTGTAAAACAGGGTTTTAATTTAATTTTTTTTGCATGTAGATGTCCAGCTTTTCTAATATCATTTTTCGAAGAGTCTATCCTGAACCCATTTTGTGTTCTTAGCACCTTTGTTAAAGATCAGTTGACTGTATACACATGTATATTTATTAATTTATTCCTAGAATCTTTATCCTGTTCTATTGATATATCTATGTTTTTATGCCAATGCCATACTGTTTCAGTTACTGTAGCTTTGTAATATATTTTAAAATCAGGAAGTGTCAGACCTACAGCTTTGTTCTTATATTCTAAAATTGCTCAGGTCATTTGAGGTCTTTTGTGTTTCCATATGAATTTTAGGTTTGTTTCTTCTATTTCTATAAAAATGCTTTTGGGCCGAGACCGGTTTGGCTCAGTGGATAGAGCGTCGGACTGCGGACTGCGGGGTCCCGGGTTCGATTCCGGCAAGGGCATGTACCTTGGCTGCAGGCACATCCCCAGTGGGGGGCGTGCAAGAGGCAGCTGATCGATGTCTCTCTCTCATCGATGTTTCTGACTTTCTATCCCTCTCCCTTCCTCTCTGTAAAAAATCAATAAAATATATTTTTAAAAAAAATTCTAAAAAATGCTTTTGGGATTTTGATAGGAATTGCATTGAATCTGTTGATTGCTGTAGATAACATGGACATCTTAACAGTATTAACTCGTCAACTGTTTACACACATGCTCTTTCCATTTATTTATGTCTTTTAGAATTTCTTTCAGCAATGATTTGAAGTTTTCAGTGTATGAATCAGTTGCCTCCTTGGTTAAGTGTATTTGTAAATATTTTATTATTTTAGATACTATTCTAAATGGGATTTTCTACATATCTTTTTCACATAGTTTGTTTTTAGCATAGAGAAATGCACCTTGTTTTTGTTGTTAATTTTGTATCCTGTATGAAGTACAGAAGATAATTAAAATATACCACCTTTAGAAGAATAGAATTATTGAATGTACATGAAAAAGGAAAAGTAGATTTAGTAAAAGTAGAAATAAAGGAGAATATCCTTAGGTTCTTCTACATTTAAAGTGACTGTCCTTTTGGTCAGCGTTAAGTTTCTGCTGGACTCTACAAAGAAAAAGGTAATTGCATAGATGTTTAGAAAAATGAAAGTACTCAAAATTTCAAAAAATCTGTAATTTAGAAGGCGAAGTAACCTTCCTGTGTTAGTTACTATATGAGGTAGTGTGAAATACAAACCTTTATATAGAAATTTTGGAATTCCCCTTTCTAGGTATTTACAGTCTTGTCATTTGCCTTAGGTAAGACTCTTTGTAGGAGAAAATACTTATTTCACTCCATTGTTGCATCCTGATGATTCTAAGTATTCAAGTACTCTAATGATAAATGCCTGAACAATGTTTATGTGAATTGATCATGACCAGCAATTTAATCAATCATTATAATGCATACAAGGAGAAATAGGCTGCAATTTCTTTGAGTCAGATTTTGATTTTAAGCAAACATGCAGAGAATCATTAGAACTCAAAAGTGATTTTGTTCACGAAAGGCAAGAGAGTGAAGTTATTTCAGAATTTTAAAATCTGTAAATTTGCACTTTCAATTATCTAGAGATCAAGTATTTTGGTCTTTCTCTAGGGAGTCAACACCTGCTTATTTACCCATGGAAAAATACTTCAGCTAAACAAAGTATTTTAAAATCACAAATAAACGATACCTCCTCAAAATGTATACACACTATAACAGCTGATAGCTTAATTTTAAAGATGAAATGTATATTAATAAATACTGCCTTAAAATTATTCAGAGTGTGTCTATACATATGTATCTTATTCTTTAAACAGCCAAAATTAATTTAAAAGGAGTTACAAATATTTATTTTCATTCTGAAGTGTTTTTTGTTTAGTAAGAAAGTATGAAAATCATTAATATTTGTTGAAAAGGGAGTAACAAAGATAGTATTTTTCTTACCCTTATTTATGTTTTGAATGTTGTCTGTTAGTCTCAATAATAAATGTTTTTCTTGATATTTTTATGTCTATAAATGTTTTATACCAAATATGTATGTATGTTTTATACCAAATTTTACCTCCACAATAAGAAAACTATATTGATGGAAAATGCTGCTGTAGATGAAAGTGTGAAATTGGTTTTTGCCAACTTCAAACTGTTGGTTTAGAAGATTCACATTGAATGTATTTCTTAATCTATAACTGTCTTTCAAATGGTAATAGTATTTTTATTAATCCCTCCTCAGGAACCAGAATTTCTATTTGAATAAGTTTAAATAATCACATGTAGCTAATGGGTACCCTAGTTGGACAACACAGATTTAGACTAACATAATTCAAATAAACCCCAGATTTCAATTATTTCACACAAGACATTTCTTTTTCACATAATAGTCCAGTGTGAATATTCTCTATGCCTGGGGCAGGTAATTGCTTCTTCATTTGTGGGTTCATCATCCTTTAAGATTTTGTGGACTTTTGCTGCTAAATAGCAAAAGGAAGGAAAAACCGACTTCTTAAAATCCTAGCCAGAAAGTCAGAAAGATCACTCTGCTGACAGTCAGTCAGTGAGAACAAGCCATGTGGCCACATCTAGGCCACATAATAGATACAAGGAACTGGAAAATGTAGTCCCTGGCTAAGTATCCACTATCCGGCAATAAATTCATAAGGGTTAAGTGGAACACATTTTTTCCCCTTCAATTTTACTTTATACCAGAGGCCCAGTGTGTGAAATTCGTGCACGAGGAGGAGGCATTCCTCAGCCAATCCTACACCCTCGCCAATCAGGGATGACTCGAGGGATATCTGAATGTCCTCTCACAATCCAGGACTGCTGGCTCCCAACTGCTCAGCTGCCTGCCTTTCTGATTGCCCCTAACTGCTTCTGCCTGCCAGCCTGATCACCCCCTAACCTCTCTTCTGCCAGTCTGATTGATGCCTAACTGTTCCTCTGCTAGTCTATTTGCCTCTAACTGCCCTCCCCTGCAGGCTTGATCACCCCCAACTGCCCTCCCTTGCAGGCCTGGTCCCTCTCAACTGCCCTCCCCTGCTGGCCATCTTGTGGTGGCCATCTTGTATCCACATGGGGGCAGCCATCTTGTGTGTTGAAGTGAGGGTCAATTTGCATATTACTTTTTTATTAGATAGGAGGATAGAGGCCTGGTGCATGGGTGGGGGCCAGCTGGTTTGCCCTGAAGTGTGTCCTGGATTAGGGTGGGATTTCCCTTGGGGCATGGGATGGCCTATGCGAGGGGCCTGTGGTGGTTTGCAGGCTGGCCACGCCACCCAGCGACCCAAGCGGAGGCCCTGGTATCTGGGATTTATTTATCTCCTATAATTGAAACTTTGTAGCCTTGAGGGGAGGCCTGGGATGGCCAGGGTGTGAGAAAAGCTTGCCTTCCTCTATTACTGGGGATAACTCAAGCCTCTTGCTCTCTCCAGCTCTGCGACTGCTGTCATTTTTGTTTGGATTTATTTATCTTCTATAATTGAAAATTTGTAGCTTGAGTAGAGGCCTAGGCTGGCCAGGGTGTGTGGAAAGCTTGGCTTCCTCCATTGTCAGGGAAACCCAAGCCTCCTGCTCGCTCTGTGGCTGCAGCCATCTTGGTTGGGTTAATTTGCATACTCGCTCTTAATTGGCTGGTGGATGTGGCTTGTGCTGTAGCAGAGGTGTGGTCAATTTGCATATTACTCTTTTATTAGATAGGATTGGTTTCAGGTATACACCTGAGTGGTTAGACAATCATATACTTTACATAGTGTCAATATTTCTAGTATCCTGACACCATATATAATTAACACAATACTATTAACCAGGAGAAGGTAGCACTTTTTATACTGCCCAGCCCCTCAGCTACACCTGCTGAGGTGGGCAGAGTATTTCTGTTGTTTTATTTTGGCCTCCACCCCATCAGCCACAGACCTGTGCCTGCACTGAGACTGTGAACAGTTCGATGGTTCTACTTTTTGGTGGACAGTAGCCGCACTCCCACTTCCCAGAGACTGGCAGCTTCCAAGTCGTTCACAGTGAGAGCACGGCCCTAGGTCAAAAATAGACTCGGGTGTCCTCAGTTAGGAGGCCTCCCCAGGTTAGGGACCGCTGGCAGTTTGAAGGCCAACTATGAACCTAATCGTGGTGGGGGTCCCCTACGGGGCGCTGGTTGGCCTGTGGTTTGAAAGCTGGCCACACCCCTGATCCAGGTGGGGGTCCCCTCATGAAGACCATTCGTCCGGCCCCCTCAGCTCCCTAGCTTACTGTTCAGCCATCTGTCTGGTCGTTTTTGTTGTTACTGCCTCTGACTTTTTATATGTTAGGATTTTTATTGATTTTTAGAGAGAAAGGAAAGGAGAGAGAGTGAGAGAAATATCTATCTTAGAGCAAAACATCTATCAGATGCCTTCCACATGCCTCCTATTGGCATTGCAGCCTACAACCCTTGGCATGTGTCTTGACCAAGGAATCGAACCAACAACCTTTCCGTGCACTTTTCCAGGGCTCTTTTGCCCATTTTTAATTCAGTTGTTTGCTCTCTTAGTGTTAAGTTTATATATTCTCTTTAAAGATATATACAAGCCCTTTCTTGGATATGTGGTTTTCCAACATTTTTTCCCAATTTGTTCTTTTTTTTTTTTTCTTAACATTTTTTTCTCACAGAGCAAAACTTCATGAACTTTTTTTCTAGCTCTAGGTCACAAAAATTTTTTTTCTTGTATTTTCTTACAAAATTTTATAATTTTAAATTTAGACCTAACATCAGTATAAGTTAATTTTATGTAAAGTGTGAGGGTTAGATCAAAGTTCATTTGTTTGCATATGGATGTCCACGGTTGTAATACTATTTGTCATAAAGCAAAAAGGGAATTTTATAGACTTCCAGGAGGAAATAAGCAATGGAAAAATTATTTATGTATTCTTACTATGAGATTTCTTGTAATGCTTTATCAGTCTCATTGTGTAGCAAGTTCATTTGCTGTAATGTGTTGATATTCTTTGAAAATAGGCTAATTTGAATCAAGATCATATTTATTTACAAATGTTTACCACATTGAATCCTATCTACACTATTCCTTTTCCATATTATTGGATTAAGAGTATACACTATAACCAAATGACTAGGGTTTATCTTCTAGCAAACATGGGAATAAGCCCAATCAAGATAAAATTTATAAGCAGATGTTTTAATACTTTAAATGTGTAAACTGTATAGTTATTTTGAACATTATGTACACAATTTTGTCCTAACACAAAATTTGCTGTAAAATATTCTGAAGGTTATTTAAAAAATCAATAAACCAGATATTTATTAAGCACTTATTTTCTAGGAATTTTATTAGGTTCTGTGGAAACTCTAAAAAGATTATAGTTTCATGTCCTTAGAAATTCTATACTGAAGTTGATATATAGTAAAATCTAGAGCTACAAACTCAAATGTCTTTAGTTTCTAGACAGTTATTATAAATATTTTGGTACAAAATAATAGGGAGAGTTAAGACATTTGCTAACTTAGAGAATTAATATCTGATTAAAGTCATTCACATAAATAAACAAACATACAAATCCAGAAATAGCTAAAAAATCACCTTAAAAGATTGAATGATCATGGCCCTAAGTTTGTGAGAAGGAATCTGAATTAGAAAGATGTGCCTTCACAGATATATTAGTGGACACTCAGCTTTCAATGGTGAAAAAATGGATTTTTCCAAAAATCTTAGGTTTATTTCTGGGTAGTGTGTTTGAATGTATATGCATGTGTATTTCCTGTGGTAAACATAGTCCTTTTAATTCTCTGTATCATATCCATGGTAAATATATTGTGGATACTTATAAAAATATTTTTATATTTTCTATTTGGCTTCTATATTACATTAATGCAGAGTTTCTCATTGTTAGCATTATTGACATTTTATATCATTGTGCATTGTAGGATGTTAAATAGCATCTCTAGCCTTTACCCACTAAATGAACATGACACCATCTAAGCTATTACTAATAAAAAATGTATCCACACACACAAAAAGGAAACATATGTAGTACTATTTGTAATACTTTAAACAATAAAATTTTTTTTAATGTATCCACAGACAATGGTGTGGTGAAGGCCTAAGGTGGGGCTGGAGCCAAGTGGAGGGGGGCCAAATGGAAAAAATGGGGGACATTTCTAATACTCTTAACAATAAAAATAAATTTCAAAAAAATGTATCTACACATTGGCAGATGTTCCCCTGGGAACAAAATCGCTGCCAGTTGAGAGCCACTCATGGTTTTAGCAGATTTCTGCCCTCCTCCCCATACTGATCATAAGTATGCAGAGAAAGCAATTAAAATTATAATCTTATTGACGGTACCTCTGGTTCTTTTTTAGTGTTTTATTGAATATCCATGCTATTACAAATGCATGCTGCTGGACCATAAAGAATACTATAGAGATATGCTCATTCAGTGCTATTCAAACATAACTTTAATAGCTTATAATATCAAAGGTATATTGTCAGAATTTTGAATTAGCTTTGGCAGAAAGCAAGGATGAACCACTTAGGCAACAGGGAAAACAAATAGAGAATGAACAAGGTAAATCCTTAATAGTTCTTTCTCAATATAAAACAACTTCATATTCATTCAACAATTACACATAAAGTGCTTTATTAGAGTACTAAACATTGAGTGGAATCTTTTTTTTTTAAAGTAATTCGTCCTGCTCTTTAGTAATTTATAATGCTTTGTGAAAATACACACACACATACACACCAGAAACAATAACAAAACAAGACAGTGTATGTGATTACATACCAAATGAATTGGAATAACCAATGTGTGTTAAAGTCATTTTCCAAGCAATTTTCATTAGATGCATCTTGCATTTATTCTGCTCTTTCTCTAACAATGAGACTATCTTTGTCTTTTTTATACTCCTTATTTAAGTTTTTACTGGAGTTTAGAGCTCATTTCATGGGCCTGAAGTTGGGATATTCTCCAGCCACACATCCCTGTACCTGCAAGTTTTCAATTAATAATATGGGGTAATGCAATGCTATGAGTTCTATTAACCTCTCTGTAATTAACTTGAAAATGAAAATAATGTATTTTTACTGTTAAAAGTCATGATTAACAAATCTTTTCTTTCTGTTAGCCCTATTGTTTATCCCATAATGTTGGAGTTTGAGAAGGAAGAATAGGTATGTTTGAGGCAAGAACAGAAACCTTTGAAGGATGATTGCTTGTTAATCACAAAAGTAAAAACTATGATAGTTGATTCCTCCACTCTCACTCCTGAGAAATGTTAGAAGAGCTAACAGACTTTCTACCATATACTAGTAAATGACCTTCTTATTTTTCTTTTTTAACCTAATTTTTATTTTTTTATTGAAGTAATCCATTCACATGTTCACATCTCATCTGTTGCTAGTGGGATTGGGCTTCCTGTGATATCCTGAGAAAAAGAATTTTCTGAGACTCATGTGAGGATGAGATATTGTAGGAAGCTTTATTTCTGTGGAGTTAAATCCCTGAGTTACCAAAGTCCTCTCTCTCACTGTCCCACTAAGGAAGAAGTGCCATTTTGCCTTCAGCAGGGCTAAAATGAAATCCAGTATCTGGAGTTTTTGTTCCATGATAAGGCATAGTCCAAATCAGCATCAGGCTAGCTTAATTTGTGTTTCCCACTGCAGTCCATCAGTCCCTTGCAAGTGGAGACTACATGACCATATAGCTATGGAGGAAACATAGAAAGAAGCAAAGAAAAAAAAAAAAAAGCAAACACAAAAACACAAAAAACTAGAGAGCCAAGAGCCAAGAGAGCGAGATCCTTGGTTTTGGGGTATTATGTATCCTCAATTTTTCATAGGCTTACTACACAGGCTTCACCCCTTCTAGCTAATGAGTCTGTTCTCAGATTTGATTGACAACAAGCACCTTCCTTACATCATCCGATCTTCGCTGCTCTTGTGCCCATTCTCTCCTTGGTCCTTTCTCTTCCCCCCAGTGATCTACAGGAAATGGGCCTGTATGAAATTCAACTTCATGGTGAAGCTGCCCAAATGACATACTTAGAATGTCTGGCCTTCCTTTTGCTCCTTTCTTATTATTAATAACTAATTACAGTGGCATCATTATAGAGTAAAATAATGCTAAAATAGCTCATACTATCTAATAAAAGAGTAATATGTAAATTGACCAAACCCCTGCTATACCCACAAGCAACACCCACCAGCCAATCATGAGTGATATGCAAATTAACCCCAACCAAGATGGCTGCTGCCCAAGGTCGGAAAGCCTCGGCCAGAGGCTTTGCAGCCTTGGGCAGGCCAGGGCCAGGACAAAGTCAGCGATTGGCCCCATTACAGGGTGATTGCTGGGTGCCCAAGGCTGGAAAGCCTCAGCCAGAGGCTTTTGGCCTTGGACAGGCTGAGGGTGAGCCATCAGTAGAACATTCCCTGAGGGCTCCCAGTATGTGAGAGACGGCAGGTTGGGCTGAGGGACCACCCACCACCAGTGCACTGGGCCCCTAGTAACAATAATAAAGTCCAACTGTTTTTCCTGTTGCTTACAGAAACAGTTTCTTTTAGTTGCTTCTTCTGATATTTACACTCTTATTTCATACTGTGTCCTTTGCTTTATCAATTTTAGACATGTGCTTCTGTACTAGTTTTCTTTAGCTACCGTAACAAATTATCACAAACATAAAAGCTTAAAACAAAAATGTGTTATCTTATAATTCTACTAGGGACCCAGTGCACAGATTCGTACACACTGCAAGAAAATTAATTAGAAGGGCAGGACTGGGTGAGACAAGCTGGACACATCCTGGAGGCAACCTCCAAGGTCCCTCCCCAGCATCTGCAGAGTGAGCGGGGTCCTTCTGTCAGGTGGCGTCCCTCGGCCTGAACTGTGGAGATCAGGCTGAAAAAGCACTTTGTACAGTTGTTGTCGTACTGAGTGTGGAACTCAAATGTAAATGTGCAGTACACCAGATTTGGAGCTAACAGTGCCCCAAGAACAACATAACCCACGGCTGAAGGTGGAATTGCAAGGCCCCACAAGGAATCAGGCTCCCTCCTCTCTGATTTAGGGTGTGTCACTGGAGAACTGCTGCTGCCTAGTCACTGCAGCTCAGCAGCTCCTGCGTTGAGCATCTCCCCCCTGGTGGTCTCTGTGCATCATAGTGACTGGTTGGATGGTCGGACACTTAGCATATTAGCCTTTTATATATACTGGTATAGATAGTTCAGAAATTCCATACAGGATCTTACTTAGGCTAAGATCAAGATATGGTAGGGTTGCATTCCTTTTTGGAAGCTCTAGGAAAAAATCCATTTCCTCTCCCCCGCCCCCTCAGCTTCTGATGGTCACACTGTTGGTCCCTTTCCTTTATCTTCAAAGCAAGCAATATTGGGCAGGCCTACCTTTTACATTGCAATCTTTCTGATTCTCTCTTCCACTTTTAAGGACTCTTGCAATTACATTGGGAATGCAAAAATAAACCAAACTAAGCTCCCTTTAATAAGGTCAGTTGATTAGCAAACTTAATTCCATCTGCAACTTGAATTCCACGTTGCCACATAACCTAGCATATTCACAGGTATTAGGTATGTCAAACAATGTGTTCAGAAGAGAAATACAGAATTATTTAATACATTTTGAGATGAGATATTCTCAATGTGTTTGTCTCTTGGAGTGAGTATGAGACAAGAGATTTGTATCTATAGATCCCTTAGTTGGCCATAGGTCACTGAATTCCGCTTATAATGTGACCATCTGACCAAGAATAATTATGTATTTAAAGGCACATGTTATTGGTACAACACAGTCTTTCAGCTTAAATAGTCTTTCAACTTAAATAATTGTGTATTTAAAAGCACATGTTGTTGGTACAGCACAGTCTTTCATCTTTGGCTCAGTTAAAAAAAATCTGTTCTGAATCTGAAATAAAAACTATGTCTATTGGAGATCTAGGTTATAAGATGAATAAGTTTTGAAAATAAATATTAATGATTGTATCTCATCATTGTGATTATAATTAATACTAGAGGCCCGTTTCAGGAAGATTCCTGCAAGAATAGGGCTTCCTGGGGCCATTTGTGCAGCCTCACCTGCTTCCTTCCCATCTCTGCTGCCCCGCTTGCTTCTTCACAGATTTGCTCCCTTCTGCAGTGCTTGGCTTCCTTCTATGCAGTTTTCAGTCTTTGCTCTATGCCTGGATATGCAAATTAACCGCCATATTGGTTGGATTAATTTGCATACTCCTGATTGGCTGGTTGGCATGGCTTGTGAGCATAGCAGGGATATGGTCAATTTTCATGTTTCTCTTTTATATTAGTATAGATCATTGTGTAATCAACTGTATACTTACTAGTAAATGGTTAAAATGCAAATTTATTGAATATATTTACTGCAGTAAAATAAAAAAGGAAAACAAAAGCCAGTTGACCATAAATGTCACCTTTAGTTCTGGACCTTCAATTACATTCTTTTGCTTTTGATCTTTTCTTATGCCAGTATCATATTGTCTTGTTTACTGTAGCTTGTTTACTGTAACTTGAAGTCAGGAAGTGGGAATCCTCCCATATTTCTCTTTTCAAGATTGGCTATTCTGTGTCCCTTGAATTTCCATATGAATTTTAGAATTTACTTAACAATTTTTGGAATTGAGTTCTTAAACCCAGTTCTGCTGCTCTTAGTTGTGAAACCTTTGAAAAATTGCTTGTCTCACTTTTTTTCATAATCATTATTATAGACTAGAGACCCATTGTATGAAGTTTCCTGCAAGAATAGGGCTTCCTGCCCTAACCCGTTTGGCTCAGTGGATAGAGCATTGGCCTGCGGACTCAAGGGTCTCAGGTTCAATTCCAGTCAAGGGCATGTACCTTGGTTGCGGGCACATCCCCAGTAGGGGGTGTGCAGGAGGCAGCTGATCGATGTTTCTCTCTCATCGATGTTTCTAACTCTCTATCCCTCTCTCTTTGTAAAAAATCAAAAAAATACATTTTTTAAAAAAGAAGAAGAATATGGCTTCCTGCGGCCTGAACAAAGCTTCCTCCCTTCTCTGCTGCCTTGCTCCCTCCCATCTCCTCTGCTTCACTCACTCCCATCTCCTCTGCCTGGCTCCCTCCCATCTCCTCTGCCTCGCTCCCTTCTCTGCTGCCTCGCTCCCTTCTGTCTTCTGTGCCTCACTCTCTCCCTTCTCATTCATCCCACTTGCTTGCTTCTCCACAGCTTTTCTCCCTTCTGGAATGCTTGGCTTCCTTCTATGCCTGCGCCTGCATATGCAAATTAACCAGCATCTTGGTTGGGTTAATTTGCATAGTTGCTCTGATTAGCTTGTGGGTATAGCAGAGGTATGGTCAATTTGCATATTACTCTTTTATTAGATAGGATTATGAGAATTAAATGAGAAAACACATGTAAAGCCTGATATAATGCTTGGAATATAGTAAATGTTCAATATACTACTACTGATAGTATTGCTGCTATTACTATCTCTACCAATATAATACCATATATGCTAGTATGTATATTGACTTCAGTAAAATAGAACTCTCCCTCAAGTATTTTCTTGTACAATGAGGGCAGTGTGTTGTAATGGAAAGAACATGAGATTTGGAATGAGTCTACTTGGGTACAGGAGTATGGAATACTGATAGTATATTAATTTTATAGGTATTTTGAAACAAGCTGTGTTCCATTATACCATGAAAATAGAAATGTCATTTTTAGAAATTGGTTCAAAAGGTTAAAATTAATACATGGTAAAGTTACTATTAATTTGATTGTAGTCGGAAAATAGAAAAAAAAAAAAGGATGGGTTGAAGTAAGTTTATGCTTGATTTAAAAAAGTACTCATGACTAAATTGTTTTCTTTAATTGCATTTAGATTTTTTTCTTTTTATTGGATTTTGTCCTGGTGTTTCTATCAGCTTTAATCTCCTTTCTCATTCCTTTATTTAATATAATATAGATGCCCTGTGTTTTTAGCCACTTGACCATATAAGTATCCAACTATTTCTTACTATTTTATCAATATATTCTTCACATGCATAATGTCTATAGGTTATATCTCCATATTAACCCAAGAATATATTAAATCATATATTTTAGCTCGTTTTTTTAATCCTTACCTGAGGAAATGTTCTGAGAGAGTAGGAGAGAGAGAGAGACAGACAGGGAGGGAGGGAGGGAGAGAGAGAGAGAGAGAGAGAGAAGGAGAGGAGAGAGAAATACCAATATGAGAGAAAAAATGGATTGGTTACTCAGTAAGCTCTCCAACAGGGGATTGAACCTCTATCTTTTTGGTATGTGGAATGATGCTGTAACCCAGTGGTCAGCAAACTGCAGCTCGGGAGTTGCATTTTGCCGCTCTGTTGACTAATGAGTTTGCCGACCACTGCTCTAACTAAAGGAGCCACCTAGATAGGCTTACCTGCCTTAAAATTTTTTTTTTGATTTGTTGAAATTATTGGGTTGACATTGGTTAATAAAATTATATAGCTTTCAGGTATACAAGTTTGTAATACACTGGGGGGAGGGAGGCCTTCAGCCCAGCCTGCCCCCTCTCACAGTTTGGGAGCCCTCAGGGGTGAGAGGAGACCTAGCGATCAGGGGAGGACAATGCCCCATCACACCTCTGCTGCTGCCACTGCCAGCAGTGCAAGCCTCAGCCGTCCCTGGTTACCTGAGCCTCAGGAGGACCTGGACAGCTGGGCAGCCACCATCCAAGGCTTGCCTGCACCTTCAGCCAGCCACCATCCAAGGCCAGCCTGGGCCTTGGGCCGGCCCTGGGCGGCTGGGGTCTAAGGAGACTGAAGACTATGGAGGCAGATGCATGGCAAGGCAGGGCTAAGGGGACTGGGCGCCGCAATCTTGTGGCTTTGGGCACTGCCATCTTTGAGGGTAGGGTAGTCAATTAGCATATTCCCTCCATATTGGTTGTGGGTTCCGCCATCTTGGTGAGGTCATGGTGGTCAATTAGCATATTTCCTCTTTATTAGATAGGGTCAACTGTGTATTGCATTGTGTGTTCACCATCCCAAGTCAAGTCTCTTTCCATCTCTCCTTTACCCTTTTCTCCCTCCCCCAACCCCCTTACCTGCCTTTTTAACAGTCAAAACCATCATCATTGGTTTAAAGCTGATGAAAGAATACTAAATTGTAAGCTTACCTTCCCTAGGTTGGGATTCCAGGAAAGGCAGTATTTGAGTTAGTGTTAGTCGACATTAATCAAAGGAAAAATAAGTTGTTGAAGTAGAATTAAAGTTTATTAAAGCAACTTTGTTTTTCTGTTTCTTCTACAATTTAAATGTTATCACCATGACATCTTTAAATCATTATTGTATTAGCAAATTGAAACTGTTTCTGTAATCTCTGACATTTATGTAATAGGCATTATAGACTGCTTATATTATAACCAGTCTATTTTACAATAATAGTTGCTTTAAAAATTATTATGAAATAATTTAAAACTTTTAACTTATAGTGTATTATATTACAGATATGTATGTACTCAATCTGCTTTGTTACAAACCTATGATTTCTTTGCATCCTCATTCTCTAGGTTGTATCTATTACATAATATAAATTCAATGACTAAAATGAAGAATTCATTATTGGCAAGGCTATAAATTGAAGTCTAAGAATTTTCAGTAGTATTTTTGCCTACTGTTTTTACTGATATCCTAACTATCTAAACTCCTAATTGAATAGCTTTAATAATTAGCAAAGAAAACATATTTAAATGGCTGCTTTAAATCTGCTACAGTTATATAATTTTTCATTTTAGTAACGTACTACTATAATGCTGCTCTAGTTATTTTACTATTCTTATTTAGTATGTCACTTATGTACCTTATATAATATGAATATAATAGGAATCAAGTTAAATTCCATTACTATTTTCATCATTCAATCTTGACACTTTAAGTCTAGGAAATTGCAAATCAAGAACTGAACACTAACTACATCAGACTAAAAAGTTCTTGCTCAGCAAAGGAAATCATCAACAAAATGAAAATACAGCCCTAACCAGTTTGGCTCAGTGGCCAGAGTGTAGGTCTGCAGACTAAAGGGTACCACATTTGATTCTGGTCAAGGGCATGTACCTTGGTTGCAGGCACATCCCCAATAGGGCGGGGTGCAGGAGGCAGCTGATTGTTTCTCTCATCGATGTTTCTAACTCTCTATTCCTCTTCCTACCTCTCTGTAAAAAAATCCATAAAATATATTTATATTTTTAAAATGAAAATACCACCCACTGAAGGGGGGAACATATTTGCCCATACATCTGACAAGGGGATAATATCCAAAATTCAAACAATTCAATTAAAAGATGGGCAAAGAACCTGAGTAAACACTTCTCCAAAGAGGACATACAAATGGCCAATAGACATTTGAAAAGATGCTCAGAGTTACTAATCATCAAAGAAACGCAAATTTCAAACACAATGAGATTTCATCTCACACCTCTCAATAGCTATCATCAGTAACTCAACAAACTGATGTTAGCTAGGATGTAGAGAAAAGGGAATACAGATTGGTGCAGTCACTGTGGAAGGCAATATGGAGTTACCTTTTTCTCCATATCTTCTCCAACACTTGTCATTTGTTGATTTGTTGATGATAGCCATTCTGACAGGTGGAGATGGTACCTCATTGTTGTTTTGATTTACATCTCTTGGATGATTAGTGACTGAATATGTTTTCATATGTCTCTTGGTCTTGTGTATGTCTTCTTCCAAAAAGTATCTATTTGGGTCCTTTGCCTATTTTTTTAATTGGATTGTTTATCTTCATTTTCTATAAATTTTGGAGATTAAACCCTTATTGGAGACAACATTGGCAAATATGTTCTCCCATGTAGTAGGTTTTCTTGTTGTTTTGTTGATGTTTTCTTTTACTGTGCAGAAGTTTTTTATTTTGATCTAGTCCCATTTGTTTATTTTCTCCTTAGTTCCCATTGCCCCAGGAGGTAAAGATATTCAGTAAAGATACTGCTATGGCAAATGTCTGCTATTTTGCTGCCTATGGCTTCTTGAAATAAAAAGTTCATTTAAAATAAAAAATGGAGCTGCCTTATGGCCCAGCAATTCCATTTCTGGGAATTTATCCAAGGAAACCCAAGACACTAATTCAAAAAAATATATGCACTCCTGTGTTAATCCCAGCATTATTTACAATAGCCAATATTTGGTAACAGCCCAAGTGTCCATCAATAGATGAGTGGATAAAAAAAGCAATGAACTAGAGGTCTGGTGCATGAATTCATGCATGGGTGGGATCCCCCAGGGATTGAGGCCTATTGGTGGGCCGGCTGGCTGGGGGGAGGAACCCTTGGGAGGTTCACTGGCCAGCCCCCTGATCAGGGTCTATTGGGGGGGTGGCCATTAAGGGGGAGGGACCACAGGAGGTTGGCCAGCCAGAGGAAGTGGCTGTGGGAGATTGGCTATGGAAGCACACTGAACACCAGGAGGCAGCTCCTGCTTTGAGTTGCCCCAGGCAGTCATTATGCATCATAGTGACTGGTTGACCAGACGTTCCATCGTAATGGTTCTTAAGCTTTTATATATATAGACACTACTTGGCCATAAAAAAAGAAGGAAATCTTACCCTTTGCAACAGCATGGATGGAACTGGAGAGCATTATTCTAAGTGAAATAAACCAGTCAGAGAAAGATAAGTACTGTATGATCTCACTCCTATGTAGAATCTAATGAACAAAAAAGCAAAATAATTACATACTCATAGATGGAGAGCAGGCTGACGGTTGGCATTGGGAGAACTTAGCGGGAAGGGGAGGGATTGAGTGAAAAAGGAAAAAAGAAAAACTCATAGACATAGACAATAGTGTGGTGATTGCCAGGGTGAGTAGTGTTGAGGGAGGAAGAGGAGGGCTTGGGGATAAATGGTGATGGACGGAGACTTGACTTGGGATGGTGAACACACAATACAGTTTACAGATAATGTATTATAGAATTATGTACCTGAAACATGTATAATTTTGTTAACCAATGTCACACAATAAATTAAAAAAAAAAACACAAAACTTTATTTCACGCCCTAATCGGTTTGGTTCAGTGGATACAGCTTCAGCCTGCGGACTGAAGGGTCCCAGGTTTGATTCTGGTCAAGGACATGTGCCTTGGTTGCGGGCACATCCCCAGTGGGGAGTGTTGCAGGAGGCAGCTGATCCAGGTTTCCCTCTCATTGGTATTTCTGACTCTTGGTCCCTCTGCCTTCTTCTCTGTAAAAATTCAATAAAACGTATTTTTTTAAACTTTATTTCACTATGCAAAAAAAAAAAAGATCTAATACTAGTTCCATTAGCAAGGATAAATGGTACCATTAAAGCATTTAAATCCAGCGCTTTCAATAAAAGATAATTTGGTTAAGTTACTTTTTAATGAAAACCAGGATGTCATTAATTTATATATGAGATAGTATCTAAAATACATAAGTGTCTTATTTATGATACCTTTTTTATATAGAGTACTTATAAAGTCAAGTAAGTAATCAGAAATTTTCTTTTTAAGCACTGAATTAGAGCAGCAGTAGGTAGATATCTTGGAATTTAAGAACGTAGAGCACCTGTCCATTAGAGATATGATAGTAGTACAATACTACCATATATAGAATTTAAAAATTTTAGTAGCACATTTTAAAAACTGAAAAGAAACAGATTAAGTTAATTTAAAAAATATAGCTATTTAACTCAGTATATCTACAATGTTATTTTAGCACGTAATCAGTGTTTTTAAATTAACCTTTTTATAGTATTTAAAATCTGCTTTGTATTTTACACTTAATGTACATCTCAATTAGCATCTTTACTTACTAGCTCCTTCAGTTACATAAGAAAATTACTGAATATTTTTGTGTCTCAATTTCTCCATTTTTACAATAGAGACAGTATAACAGTTAAGTTAGATAATATATACTATGTCTAGCAAATGGTAAATGTTACATAAATCTTAGCTGCTTTCCAAAAATATTTCAAACAGGAGAACATGATATATAATGACATCACTGCCTCAAGGCAAAGATCATTCTTAAGCATAAATTTGTAACTCTAAAACACTCTTTTTTTTTCTTCTATTGGATAGTTCTGGGTACTCACATCTCTCTGACTCCTTGTTTAAACTATTTTTACAAAGAAGAAAAATTAATATTAGCGCATCAGTTATATAAATATTTCACACTAATGCAAGATATTAAAAGAAAACTGTGGTGTGGGAATCTGTGAAATAAATTTCTTTACTTTCTGCTTATTTTCTCTGTAAACCTAAGACTACTGTAAAAATTAAGTTTGTTATAAAAGCAAAAAAACAGAACACCATGTCTGATTCTTAATATATCTCAGTTGTGACAGAATCCATCAGTAAAAGTGGCAGCTTTAGTATCATTAAAACCATCAATCAGAGAAGTTTAGTTATGGTTAAAAGTCTAACTTAATGTTTCCTCTTTCAGTAATCATTCATTATCTACATCTTTTTCTCTTATATATGGAAAATTTAATCATAAAATGGTTTCTTTGCCTTCATGGACATTGGGGTAGGCAATGGACATTATTGGTGGCACTCTGATATTAATAGTCATATTTTTTATACGCTATTGCCGGTTTTAAGAATATTTTCTTCTCCTGATTTCAGGTTGGGTGGGACTATATCAGCATACAAGATAGTACCAGACGAAATAGAAGAAATCAAGGTATAGTATGGCATTTTTCATCTCTACAAAGATTTACTGGCAAGTGGGGGAAGAATTGTTTATTCTTTATGCTATTAAATCTTTGGATGTATTAGGACAGCACTTTATTTCAAATTATCCTATTTGAATTTATATATATGTATATATATATATATATATATATATATATATATATATATCAGATGACCACTATCAGATCTCATCTATTATTATCATTGCATTTCTAAGAAAAATTTTAGAATAATAAAAAAGGAAACCTTTCCTGTGAATTTTGTTGAAAAATCTATTAAAGAAAGCATTGTATTTATCCATTAGTGTGCATAATGAATTATCTTTTTATCTTATTTTAATTTCTTCCCTTATAAGTTTTTAGCAATTATAAATAATGTCAGTCTTATAGTAAGTATTTCCTGGTTCCTTTGAAAATATATGCCAATTTCAATTTAAAATTTATAGTACTGGCCCTGACCAGGTAGATCAATTGTTTAGAGAGTTGTCCTGATATGCCAAGGTTTCATGTTCGATCCCTGTTCAGGGCACATACAGGAATCAGCCAGTGAATGCATAAATAAATGGAACAACAAAATTGATGTTTCTTGCCTTGGCTGGGTGGTTTTTTGGTTGGACCCTCATCCATGTACCAAAAGGTTGTGGGTTCATTTCCCAGTCAGGGCCCATATCTAGTTTGCAAGTTTGATCCCTAGGAGCCAGCCAATTGATGTTTCCCTCTCACATCAGTGTGTTTTTGTTTTTTTCTCTCTCTCAAAATTTTAATTGATGTATTGTTCTCTCGCAAATCCATTAAAAATTGCAGTACAATAAATGAAAAATTGACATTTTAAAAAATTACAGCATTACTACAATCTTTAGTACTTAAGATTTTACTAAACCTTATGGACTGTTAATTTTCTTACGTAACATGTGGCTCTTGTTTAAAAGCAGTTTGCAATGTAATAGGAACTGAACTTACTACCTGTTTCATAAGCAAGTTAACAATTGGATACAAGTAGTGAAGGATAAACAATACTGAGTTAAGTTGTTAAAATGACATGTAAAGTTCTCTACAAATTATTAACCTTGACTTGATCAACTTTTCAAAATGAAGCTAAATAAATTTAAATTTTAATAAATCTTTAATTTGTTTACATTATTTTTAAATTAAATTAATATACTATTAATTTTAATATGTCAGATGTTATATATAGTCAACATCAAGAATTAATGCCATGATTACATTCTATCATTTAAGAAATTAGGTGTCAGGAGACTTATTCAGACTTGATGTAAATTCTCAAAATAGGTGGCTGGGAGGAGCCTTTGGTCTAATCCAGATCTTTCATTTTTTTTTAAAAAAAGAGAAAATGGGAATAAAGGTGAACTTGCTAAAATTAATTGTTTGAGATCCAGTAAGTACTTCGATAAATATAACGAAGGGTTTAAAGGTTCAGAATAACACGAGCATATTACTTCTTGACATATATATTATAGTGTAGGAAAAGACAAACTGTAGAAACTTTATGTAATCAATAAATGATTTCTATCTAATAAAAGAGTAATATGCAAATTGACCATCACTCCAACACACAAGAGGGCTGCCCCCATGTGGACACAAGATGGCCAGCAGGGAAGGGCAGTTGAGAGGGACCAGGCCTGCAAGGGAGGGCAGTTGTAGGTAATCAGGCCAGCAGGGGAGGGCAGTTGGAAACTATCAAGCCTACAGGGAGGGCAGTTAGGGGTGACCAGGCCAGCAAAGGAGGGAAGTTGGGGGCAACCGGGCCTACAGGGAAGGGCAGTTAGGAGGAACCCAGCCCTGCAAGGGAGGGAAATTAGGGGTGACCAGGCCTGCAAGGGAGGGAAGTTAGGGTCAATCAGGCTGGCAGGGAAGCAGCTAGGCATTAATCAGGCTGGCAGAGGAGTGATTAGTGGGTGATCAGGCTGGCAGGCAAAAGTGGTTAGGGGCAATCAGGAAGGCAGGCAGGCAGGCGAGCAGTTGGAAGGCAGCAGTCCTGAATTGTGAGAGGGATGTCCCAGATTGGAGAGGGTGCAGGCTGGGCTGAGAGACACCTCCCCACCCCCCATGCACAAATTTCATGCACGGGGCTTCTGGTATAGAAATAATTGAGCAGCATTTATATAAAGGATACAGAATTGAAATCCATCTCTCTAAAAGGTGTTTTGTCTTTTTTACAATTATAATATGTTAAATGATTAAGATAAACAGAGTATCGTATTTTCCAGCGTATAAGATGACCTTTTAACCCACGAAAATCTCCTCAAAAGTCAGGGGCCATCTTATACGCTGGGTGTTTTTTAAATTTTTATTTGGTGTGCGTTGGAAGAGGTGTAGTCTTACAGGGTGAGTATATTCCAAAATCTATATTTTAACTGAAAAAGTTGGGGGTCTTATACGCCCAGTTGTCTTATATTCCAGATAATACGGTAACCTATGAAAGACCTAGGAAGGGCACTTGGCCATTTGAAAAAGAAAATCAGCAATCTTTTCCAGAACTCAGCGAATTGGAGTTTTATATAGTTCTATATTCTGTGAAAGAATAAATGTGAGATTATATGGCAACATATCCCAGGGTTAAACTAAAAACTGTTGAGATATAGAACTGGCAGTGGACCTTTATGCTATGTAAAGAAATTTAGATTTTATACTAAAAACTATGAGGTGCCATTATGTAATTTTAAGAAAGAAAGAAATGTAACCAGGTTAGTAAATATTTTAGGTTTTTCTGTGATGAGTGAGAGAAATAATTTCAATGAAAAGGAGATTCCATCTATAATGAAGGAGATCAGATTGCAGGATATAAAACAAAATGATTAAAACCTGAGCTAAAGAGGTGGCAGTAAGTTTGAAGAAAAAACTTGGATTCCAGAAATATTATATAAGTTGAATCAAAAAATACTTTATTTATTGGATGTTTAGGGGAATATGTAAAGATTGAGTCATACTTCTGGCTTATGAAATCTTAGGAAATCTAAGAAAAGGACTAAATTTGAGAGGAAAGAGGGTATGTTTTGAGTTATTTAATTTGTCATTATATATCCATCTCAGATAACCAAATATACACTAAGTGAATGGTAAGTCAACTGGAAACTCAGAAAAAGATAATTCTATCTTTTTATTGATACTGGGGTTTGTCATTATGTAAGTTAGTTGATTTTTAAAAAATCTTTATTGTTGAAAGTATTATATATGCTTCCTTTCCCCTTATTGACCCTTTGTAGCCCAGCATTTACCTCCTGCCCTAGGTCTTCGTGACCCTATTGTCTGTGTCCATGGGTTATACATATATATGCATATAAGTTCTTTGGTTGATCTCTTCCCACCCACTCTTGTATTCCTTCTGAAATTTGACAATCTGTCCCATGCTTCTGTGTCTCTGGATCTATTTTGTTAATCAGTTTATTTTGTTCATTAGATTCCACATAAGAATGGGATCATGAGATACTTGCCTTTCTCTGACTGGCTTGTTTCACTTAGCATAATAACTCTCCAAGTTCCTCCAGGCTGTCTCAAAGGGTAAGGCATCCTTCTTTTTCACTGATACATAATATTCCATGGTGTACTCATCTACTGATTGGCACTTAGACTGTTTCCAGATCTTAGCTACTATAGATTTTGCTGCCATGAACATAGAGGTGCATACATTATTTCTGACTAGAGGCCCAGTGCACGAAATTCATGCATGGGAGGCGGGTTGTGTACTTCAGCCCAGCCTACACCCTCTCCAATCTGAGACCCCTCAAAGGATGTCTGACTGCCCATTTAGGCCTGATCCCGGTAGGATCAGACCTAAAGAGGCAGTCAGACATTCTTCTCACAATTCAGGACTGCTGCTCCAAACTGCTCACCAGCCTGCCTCCCTGATTGCCCCTAACCACTTGTGCCGCCAGCCTCATCACCCCCTAACCACTAATTGATGTCTAACTTCTCCCCTGCCAGCCTATTTGCCCCCAACTCCCCTTGTCTGCCAGCCTGGTCACCCCTAAATGCCTCCCCTGATTGCCCCCAACTGCCCACCATTGCAGGCCGGGTCCCTCCCAACTTCCCTCCCCTGCTGGCCATCTTGTGGTGGCCATCTTGTGTCCACATGGGGGCAGGATCTTTGACCACATGGGGAAGCCCTCTTATGTGTTGAAGTGATTTTCAATCTGCGTATTACTCTTTTATTAGATAGGATAGAGGCCTGGTGCATGGGTGTGGCCAGCTGATTTGCCCTGAAGGGTGTCCCAGATCAGGGTGGGTGTTCCCTTGGGGTGCGGGGCGGCCTGGGTGAGGGGTTGGTGGTTTGCAGGCCAGCCACGCCCCCCAGCAACCCAAGTGGATGCCCTGGGATCTGGGATTAATTTATGTTCTACAATTGAAACTTTGTAGCCTAGAACAGAGGCAAGCCTTCTACTCGCTCTGTGGTGACAGCAATTTCTGTTTGGGTTTATTTTAATTTTATAATTGAATCTTTGTAGCCTAGAGTGGAGGCCTAGGCACCAGGGCTACACAAGCTTGGCTTCCTCCATCACCTAAGCAACCCTAGCCTCTGCTCTCTCAGGCTCTGTGGCTGCCACCATTCCTGTTGGGATTATGTATCTTCTATAATTGAAACTTTGTTGCATTGAGTAGAGGTGTAGGCCGGCAATGGCAGGCAGAAAGCTTGGCTTCCTCTGTTGCTGGGAAACCCCTAAGCCTCCCTCCTGCGCTCAGTGGTGGCAGCCATCTTGGTTGTGGATTATTTGCATAATTTGCTCCTGATTGGCTGGTGGGCATGGATGTGGGCATGACTTGATCAGAGGTACAGTCAATTTGCATATTACTCTTTTATTGGATAGGATTGGTGTTTTGAGTTTCTTGGTATATATTCATAGAAGGGATCACTGGGTCAAATAGCAATTCCATACTTAATTTTTTAAATAAACTTCATACTGTTTTCTATATCCTATATAATAAAAACCTAATATGCAAATTGCCCCCTCTGCCCGAGGCCCCTCCTCTCAGTCATTCCTGCCCCTGATAACCCCTCCTCCCTGCCCCAATCATGGGTGGAGCCAACCGGCCAACCTCCCACATTCCCTTCCCCTGGCTGGCCTGGCCCAATAGGCTCCATCAGGGTGGAGTGGTCAGACCCCACCTGTGCACGAATTTGTGCACTGGCCTATAGTGAGGTCATAGTCGTGGACTGAAATTATTGCCCTGGGGAAATCCCATCCTAGAAACAAAAGATTAATATTTTTTTAAGTTTAATTAAGTACAAGAATTTTTATAGTGACTTTCTCTAAAGGAGTCGTTTTTTCATTGTATTTTTTGAAATTCCAGAATTATAGAGTTATGTCTCAAGAGATTTTTTTTTTAAAAAGCATGATTCATAGATGACATGTGATATGTGACTTTTCCCACCTATTACTAGTTTTATATCTCAAATGACTTCAGAGAGTCTGAGACCAGAGGAATAAAAATATATATATAATTGATTCTTTTGTTCAAAAGTGTTGGAAGAAAAACTATTATAAATTATTTCACCAATATATTTTGGCACTATTTGCATTTTCAACTGAAATCAGATAGTAAAATCTTTTTGCTTTGATTGGAGGAAATGGGGAACATCTGTTTGTAATGTTCATTTTAGGATAATGTCTGAGTAATTTTAAATTATTTAAATGTGCAATTGAATTTATATTCAAACTATGCTGTCTATAATATAACATGTAAAGATATGTGTGTGTAAAATTTTACTATTTAAAAGGTATGATTGGTTGATGAAACATAATTCAATTTTTGTCAGATATGATAATCTTTCACAATGTTCCTAGTACTGGAAATAATTAAGTTCATACATAGTTTGACTTAAGCATATGCTTATTTATTACAACATATCATCTCATAGTGAATGGATGCTAGACCAAAGGCTTAAAGGATAAAGAGTGTCTATCTTCCTGGCACAATCACAGTATCTCTTCCACCTAATATCCTTGCTTTTATTTAGATTTGCCAATTGTGCACACTTATTCCTAAATATTATAATTTATGTGTGCTTCTGCTTGCATTTTATATAAAGTGAATTACATTGTATATAATCTTTTGTGCTTTTCTTCTTTTACTCAACACTGAGATTCATCCATGTCATTGTCAATAGCTGAGTGTCTTATTTATTTATTTATTTATTGGCCATAAAATACCTCATTGTATCACAACTTATCGAGAACTACTACTGATGGGTATTCAGCTTGTTTCCATTTGCAGTTATTATGAAAAATTATGCTATAAAATTCTTATAAAACATTCTGTGTAACAGTTTCTCTAATGTATATATTAAAGAAAGGAATTTCTGGTTTTTAAGTAATGTACATTTTCAACTTTTCTGGATGAAATCACTATTTCCTAAGGTAGTTATGCTAATTTATACTACCAACTTGGGTATATTTATTTTAAAGAGAGACATTTAAATATAAACTCTTTATCTGAAACTTACATTGCTATAAATTTTTTTTATTTATATATGGGATGACTAGCCCAATTTATTGAAAAACTTATTCCTCTCCCCTCCAGTTTGAATTGCCTCATTTATCTGTACTAACTTTTCATATGCCTACACACAGACATACACATACATAAGTCTCTCTTTTCCTGAATTTTTGTTTCCTTGATCTATATATCTGTCTGTCTGTTTGTTTTTCAGTGGCACTATACTTGAGTGGCAGGAGTTGGAGAGGTTGGTGGCACCATAAGAAAGTGGCACAATACTTTTTAAGTGCTGAAAAAAAGAACTTAACCACAAAGTCTATATCCAGTGAAATTATTCTTTTTTTAAAAAATCTTTATTGTTCAGTTTATTAATTACATTGTTCCCTTTTTCCCCCCTGTAGCTCCCCTCTATCCAGTACCCATCCCACCCTCCGCCCTGACCTCCCCCACTGTCCTCTCCCATAGTTGCATGATTTTTGTTCAGTCTCTTGCTGCACTTCCCACACCCCTTTTCTCCCCAAGAATTGTCAGTCCATTCCCTCTCTATGTCCGTGATTCTGTTACATTCACGTTTATCCTGTTCATCAGATTATTAATTCACTTGAATTTTAGATTCATTTGTTGATAGATGTGTATTTGTCGTTCATAATTTACACTTTTATCTTTTTCTTCTTCCACTTCTTAAAGAATATCTTTCAGCATTTCATATAATTTTGGTTTGGTAGTGATCAACTCCTTTAGCTTTTTCTTATCTGCGAAGAACTTTATTTGACCTTCAATTCTGAATGATAGCTTTGTTGGATAGAGTAATCTTGGTTGTAGATTCTTGCTATTCCTCACTTTGAATATTTCTTGCCACTCCCATCTGGCCTGCATCGTTTCTGTTGAGAAATCCACTGACACTTGTATGGGTGCTCCCTTATAGGTAACCATCTGTTTTTCTCTTGCTGCTTTTAATCTTCTCTCTTTGTCTTTTTCTCTTGGCATTTTAATTATGATGTGCCTTAGTGTGGTCCTCTTAGGGTTCCTATATATTGGGGTTCGGTGCGCTTCTTGGACTCTAAGTCAATTTCTTTCACCAGATGTGGGAAGTTTTCGGTCACTATTTCTTCAAATAGGTTTTCATTGTCTTGCTCTCTCTCTTTTTCTGGCACCCCTATAATTTGGATGTTGGTATGCTTGAGGTTGTCCCAGAGGCCCCTTACACTCCTTTCAATTTTTTGGATTCTTTTGGTTTCTTGCTTTTCCAGCTGAATGGATTTTGCTTCTTTGTATTTCAAATCTTTAACTTTGTTCTTGGGGTACTCTAGAGTACTTTTAGGTCTTTGTATAATATTTTTTATTTCAGTCAGTGTATGCGTAATTTCTGGTCGTTCCTTTTTCATATCCTTGAGGATCTCGTTCATATCCTTGAGGGTCTTGTTCATTTCCTTGTAGGTCTTGTTTATTTCCTTGTAGGTCTCGGCCTTTTCTAGGAGCCTCTTGAGAAGCCCTATAACCGTAGTTTTGAATTCCATGTCCAGTCGTTTTTTTTCTCCATTTCTTTCACATATGATTTCTTTCCATGTCTCTGCATGGTGGCTGCTTCCCTGAGTTGATCAATTAGCTTTTTGTGGTAGATGTCCTACAAGGGACAGTGGCTCAGTCTCCCCAGTTACCTGAGGTGGATATGGATTGCACAGTCTTGTTGAAGTTAAGCCCAGGTTAATTGTCGTTAGCACTAGGAGGGATTGACCTCCAGGCCAATTGTCTGTGAAGTTCAGCTGTGCTCAGGTTGGATAGGCGGAGTCTCTGGGCCAAGCAGACAACGTCAGCTCCACCCTATGTGGCCCCAGGGACTCTCTGTGGGTGACAGTGGCCGCCAGCACCTCTGAGAGAGAGCCGCTGCTGAGCTCCACCAGCTGCCGGAGAATTCAGACTCTCCCCAAATGAGTCTGCACACCCAATGTCTCGCCCAGGGTCGCAAATCAGTGCAGTCCGGTGGTTTCCCCAAACGAGAGATAAGTCATGAGCACTCTCTGCACAGTCAGGCAGCTGCGCTGTTCCCAAGCTCACGCGCACTCCCCACAAGCTTGCCTTTTCCACAATCCCGCAGACCTCTGCAGCGCCTGAGCTTCGGCATGCCCTCCCACTGTCCAGTTTGTACCCCGTATGATTGTGGATTCCCTGGACTTCGCCCAGAGCTGGGGAATCAGTCCAGTGGGACGTCTTTGTCTCTCCCATTCAAGAAAACTGGCCGGTTTTCAGCCACCTGCCCTATCCACTTGTGCGCGCTCCAAACCTCTCTCTGTGCATATTTTCAACGCTGTCCTCAGCCGCTCTTCTGAGTTACAAGGTCCTATCTTCTCTTTTATTTGTGGAATTTTCACTCAGCCAGCTTTCTTATGATTCTGGATGGTGTTCTTTCATTAAGTTGTAGTTTTGAAATTGCTGTGTGAGACAGCAAGATAAGTGTTTACCTATGCCGCCATCTTGTTTCTCAGTGAAATTATTCTTTAGGAATTAATGGAAAAGAAGGACATACTCAGACCAAAGAAAACAAAGAATTTGTCACTAGAAAATCTACCCTGAAAGAATGGCTAAATAAATTTTCTAAAGAGGAAGAAAATACCTTCAGAACAGCAGAATAGATAAATATACTAGACTATCTTTTTTAAATGATTTTCTTAAGTAACATTTGAAGGTTGAAACAAAAATGTGGTATACAATATATATGGAGTAAATAATGAACAGTCATATTTAAAATATGGTATATAATATATATGGAGTAAATAATGAACAGTCATATTTAACATATTTAAAAATGAACAGTCATATTTAAAATACCTAAATGAAAGCAAAGTTTCTGTATTTCACTTGAAATGATAAAATGTCAATGCCAGTAAACTGTGATAAATTTCATTTATATATTGTAATACTCAGAGCAACCACTAAGAAATATACAAAACAATATACACAAAAATATTATAAAATAAGATGAAATACTGTAAAAGTTTTCAAGTAGTTCACGATAAGGTATAAAGAAACAGGAATGGCCCTAACCAGTTTGGCTCAGTGGATAGAGTATTGGCCTGTGGAGTGAAAGGTCCCAGGTTCGATTCTGGTAAAGGGCATGTACCATGTTTGCAGGCATATCCCCAGTATGGAGTGTGCAAGAGGCTGTTGATTGATGTTTCTCTCTCATCGAAGTTTCTAACTCTCTATCCCTCTCCCTTTTTCTCTGTAAAAAAAAATCAATAAAACATATTAAAAACAAAAACTAAATAGGAATGAGAAACAGGAGACAGACATAAACAGATTTAAGTCCTAACATATCAGTAATTGTCTTAAATACAAATAATCTAAGTATACAATTAAAAGACAAATTGATATGATGGATTTTTAGAAATTATCCAACACATGCTATTATCAAAAAATCATTTCACAGGTAGGTTGAAAGGATAGAAAAAGATATAACATAAAAGTATCAATTTTTAGAGAAAATAAAAATTCTCAGGTCAATAATTTATGTTTCTTCTTCAAGAAGTTAAAGAAGGGAAGCCAGATATAGTCAAAACCAGAAGACAGAAAATACTTAAAAATTAGAATAAATTAAATTGAAAATAGGAGCACAATAGGGGGAAAAGCATGAAATAAAAAGATGGTTCTTTTAAAAACCCAATAACATTGATAAATTTCTTCTCGACTAGCAAATTTAAAGGAAAAAAAAAACACAATCATCAATATCAGGATTGAACAAACAGTATTGCTACAGATTTTCCAACTATTAAAAGGATAGAGAATGCTATGAAAAACTTTATATCCATAGCTTGAATTACTTAGAAAACCTCACAAATTACAAAAAATAATCAAAAGGAGATAGATAATATGTATAATCTTATAACCTGAAATACCACCTTTAAAAAAATCTCCAGGCTCAGATGATTTTATTTGAGAATTGTTCTAAATGAGGGTAACCTAGATCCTTCATCACAATAGTATGGGAATACCATACTGTGATGAGGATTTAGTAACCGCAGTTTCTTCGCAGGATAACAAGGATTTGCTCCTAATGAGATGGAATCTCACAGGAGCAAGTTCAGAACTTGGCAGAGTGTTTAACACATAGTGAATAATGAATAAATGGCTGCTTTTCTTATTTTCAGTATTATTTATTTATGTCACAGTTACACCAAGTATGGAGATTCTCCACATCCTTAATCACCTTAGACCAGTTGTCGGCAAACTGCAGCTCTCGAGCTGCATGCGGCTTGTGAGCTACAGTTTGTCGCTCTGTTGACTAATTAGTTTGCCGACCACTGCCTTAGACAACTCAGAGTCAGAGTTCATGCTAATCTTTTTATCACTAGCTCTGAAGGGCTAATAATTTAAATGTCATATTTTTTTATTTGTTGATTTGAGAGAGAGGAGAGGGAAACAGACAGAGAGACAGACATTGATTTGCAGTTCCACTCATATTTATGCATTCATTGGTTGATTTTTGTATGTGCCCTAACTAGAAATCGAACTCAGAACATTGGTATGTGGAGACAATCCTCTAACCAACTGAACTACCTGGCTAGGATGAAATCTCATATTTTAAAAGAAAGACAAATGGTAAAACAGAGTAATTTGTAAAGCTAAATGGATTTAGAAATATGTCTTTTGACTTTTTATCCTATTTTCCCCTAAAGACCTTTCCTGAGCTTAAGAGCCAGATTTTATGCATATTTTTACTCTCCAGTGATCTTATATAATAAAAGCTTAATATGCTAAGTGTCCAGTCGGCCATTCAATCAATCAAAGCATAATGTGTTAATGGTATGCTAAGGCCGCACAACTGCTCACTATGACTTGCACTGACCACCAGGGGGCAGATGATCTGACTGGTAGGTTAGCTTACTGCTAGGATTCAGCCAGTTGGGACTGAGCGAGACAAGCCAGACATGCCCTGGAGCCCTCCCAAAATCCCTCTCTGGCTGGCCAATCTCCCTCATCCCTCTCTGCCCCTGATCGTGCACCAGTGGGGACCCTCAGCCTGGCCTGCACCCTCTTGCAGTCTGAGTCCAGGGAACCCCCTCTCCCAAGTGCACAAATTTTGTGCATCGGGCCTCTAGTCTTATATAATAGGTAACCTAAACAAATGATGGTGTGTTTACTAACATATATTCTTCTAAGACTTACTGGACCTCTGAAGAGGAATTTGGAATAAATAATTAAAACCATGTATTAGGAAATAGAACACATTATCTCAAGATGATTCTAATAGGAATCCTTAAGAGATGCAGTTTCAGGCTTTCTCCAATCAATCAAGTATCGGCTACCTAGGAAAAACAAATAGATAAAATATGGAGAACTAGCAAAAACCTTTAGATTCTATAATTAGTTTGCTTTGTATCAAAACAGAAGGGAACTATAACAATCATTTCTCTTTCTTCCAGCAGTGAAAAGATTAGTATATTATAATCTAGTAAGGGTTGAGAAAATTATATTGATAAAAAGCATTTAGAAAGTATGATAAAAGGATTATCATTATAGTAATCCACTGTTAACAAACATTTGATGCAGTCACTGCAGTATTTTACATACCTAATTAATGTAATAGAATTTAATCACTCACATTATTTAAAATATCTTATAAGTGGCATATACAGTATTTGACATTTTTATTATTTGAGGTTTAAATGAATAAAATTAAACTCAAATTGATCCATGGACTAAGTATCAAACCACTTAGATAAAACAACAATTCTATTTTCTTGGAAGGAGAAAGCCTAATGGGGCACCTTGGTGTTGACATTTTTTGTGGGTGTGAGAGAATAACAAATAATAATTTGAAATGCAAAAAAATCTTATTTTTGAGATCTTATCTGGACAGGAGGTGTATTAAGAAATTTATACAGGACATATAAACTTATGACTAACAAAATATTAATAGACAGAAAAAGAGGAGGCGGCAAAGGTGCTAAGAAATTAGTTGTATCTGTACTGTATAGTACAACCACCACATAACCTAGTGCCGTGATGGTGAACCTATGACACGCGTGTCAGCACTGACACGTGTAGCCATTTTCGATGGCACGCGGCTGCATGCGGTCCCATACGGAGAAGTTTGGGGCTGCATGCTGAGAAGGACGTTTTATCCTCGGCTACTACAATTGATATCTCTAAAGTTGTGTCAGTGATGACAGATGGGGCACCAAACAGGTAGGGGAAAAAGTCGGATTTGTCAAATTGTTTATGGAAGCTATTGGACATCTAATTGTGCCTTTTCATTGTATTATCCATGTGGATATTGTGCCAAGGCAGGATTCACCGACTTAAACAACTTAATGTCAGTTGTTACAAAAATTGTTAATTTAATAGCTGCTCGCCCCCTTCGTAAGCGAGAGTTTTCTGCACTTTTACTGGAGGTTGATTCCACCTGCAGTGGACTGCTGATGTACAATAATGTAAGATGGTTGAGCCAAGACAAAGTTCTTAAGCACTTTGTGGAGTTCTTTGAAGAAATTAAGGTATTTCTTGAGGATAAGGATCTGGGAAATTTTTCTCAGCTCAATGTGATGATAAGTGGTCAACACCCTGATATTTTTTATAGATCTCTCTGTTCATATTAATGAACTGAAATTAAAGTTACAAGGTTTTGGCAAAAGTATTGACGTTATGTTTGGATACATAAAAGCTTTTGAAAGTAAACTTAAAATTTTTAAATGAGATGTAGAAACTAAAACTTGTGTTTTCCTCAAGTAACAAAGTATTTTGAGAAGGCCAGTGCAGCTGAACAAAATGAAATGGAACCCTTGCATATAAAGTACCAGCATGTTTTAGGCTCATTACTTGACCAGTTCAGTGATAGATTTAATCAATTTAGAAGCCTAGAACAGACCATAAAAATAATTAAGTATCCTGATATAGTAGTCTACAGTAGTTTGGAATTAAATGGTTTCCAATGGATGCAAATGGATGATTTGGAGATGCAACTTGCAGAATTTCAAGACAGCATCTGGGCTCAGGTGTTTGTCCACTTGAGGTCAAAGCTTGAGAATCTGGAAAGGTGCCGCTTGGAGAGTCAAGAGGAGTGCCACTACCAACAGGAAATTTGGAGTGCCTGGGACAGATTACCAGACACTTTTAGCACCCTGGAAAATAGAGCAATGACTTTACTCACAATTTTCCCCTCTATGTACTTTTGTGAGACCTTATTCTCAGCGTTAAATAATATCAAAACCAACAAAAGAAACAGATTGACAGATGAAATTAGTAGCATTTGCTTGGGCTTGAAGTGTACAAAAAAGCAACCTTCAGTTGAAGGTTTAGCCAATGAAATTCAGCAACAAATAAGTCACTACTAGGCAGGTTAGTTAAAGAATTCCCCCTCCCCCTCACTTATCTTAGTTCACGGCACCCCACACAAGTTAAATAATATCAAGACCAACAAAAAAAACCGACTGACAGATGAACAAAGAAGTCACTAAGCAGGTAAGTTAAATAATTAGTTTTTGGTTTATTAAATACAGTGATATATTACAATTATACATTTTTGTTATTTAAACTATAAATATCACAAAATTATGTGTGTGTTTTTTTTCTCGAAGTGACACACCACCCGAGTTATGCTCGTTTTTTTGGTGAATTTTGACACACCAAGCTCAAAAGGTTGCCCATCACTGACTGACCTAGTGACTTAAAACAACAATGATTTATTATTTCTCAAAAATCTATGGGGTTGCTGGGTGTATCTTCTTCTGGTCTTACCTGGAGGTCACTTATGTGGCAGAAATAAATTGTCAGCTCAGCTCGGGCTGGAGAATTTACAATGACCTCACTTAAATGTCTGGGACATTAGTGCTGTCTGTTCTGCTACAACTTCCTTTCCACATGGTCTTTCATCATTCCATTATTTACCTTGGTCTGGTTTTCATGGGGAAAAAAGATTAATTAGTGAAGGCAGAATTGTGAAGCCTTTTGAGACCTAGGCTTCAGAACTCACACACATTTTTGCCCCATTCTATTGATCAAAGTCATGAGTCCTTCCAAGCTGCAAATGTTGTGGAAATAGATTCTACCTCTCAACAGGAGGTTTTATAAAAACTACATGGCCATATTTAATCTACCACAATAGTGTATGCAAAATTTTTTTTCTGAGCTAGCTGAAAATGAGGGGAAATTAGACACTAAGGTACTAAGTATCAGAATGAACAAGTAACAGAAATTGAATTTTTAAAAGTTATTTTTTAATAATACATGAAAATTATAAATACTATCAAAACTCAAAAAAAGAAGTAAAAAAAGAAATATATTTCAAATTTAGTCACCCAAAATTACCATTATTAAGATTAGTTGTAAAACATAACCAACATCTTTCAATGCCTATATTGAAATAAGGTCATAAAAACATTTATCTAGAGTAAAACTGCCGTTTGAAACTTTGGCCTCTGCTTGCTTCACCTCTGCTTGCTTAAAATAAAAGAATAATTAGTTTCCAGCTTGAGATCTTGAACACTAGAACCAGAGGAGTAACCGGTCGGCGCCAATTGTGTAGCTACACCACCTGTTTTTACAAGATAGAACCATTTTCCCACATCTAGCAGAACACATAGAAGATAAAGAGTGAGCAATAGGGTCATTCGTAGTCTATTGGCACCCCTTCCCAGATGCGGCCTTGGGGGCTGTTCGCGAAACATAGGGCAATAACATTCATGGTTCAGACCCCTTTAAGAGGACTGCCTGCACCCGGGGCGGTCGTTGAGTGTTAGGTCTCCGACCGTCCTGGCCAGTTTTCAATAAAACCTTGCCTAATTATTACCAACTTAATCGCCTCTGTGGTTGTTTGCAACTGGTTGTAGAAGTCGCCCCACAATATATTATAGATAGATGACTGGATGGATGTTTGAGTGAAAGACATAACTATACAAAATTAGAATAACGCCCTAAAGTTAATATCGAATAGCATTTTATTTCACTCAAACAGAGGAAAAAGAAAGGGAATAAAAGAGCATATTACAAGAGATGTACTGTACTAAACAGACATCTCTCTAAAGTTAAAAAGAGAGAAAATAATTAATAGGTTACAGTCATATTTTTAACTATCTTTTTAAACCCCAGACAAAATTGGTTGAATCACTGCTCATGATAAGAATATGAGCAGTGTTAGTTTCTTCTACCTAACTTCTGATTACCTTCAAAATTTGATGATAATATGATTATTAAAAAAAAAAAAACCTGGTTGAATAGTATCCAGTCCTCAAGTTGTGCTTATTTTACAGACCATTACCTAAATGTTGGAAGAAAGATAAAGTCAACTTGGACTATATGAGATCTGGACAGATTTGGCATAGAGAAAATGGGAGGAAGTAAGAAACTAGAGATAATATATCTTTGTTGGAATGCTCTGCTTTTCTCTCTGAGATTTTATTAAATGTCCAATACTAGAGTCTTTCTGTCTAGATAATAGTTTAACTCATTAGTATGCGGGGGTATCATTAGGTTTCAGATTAGGGTCCCATTTCAGTGTGCATTTGTCCCTGGAACCTCATATTGATCACAGAGTCAGCCCTTGGTTTATTTGTTTCACATAGCAGTTGCTTACAAGATTAAAAAGAGGAGTCTCTCCAAGTTTGCATCTCTTTTTTTTTAATTTTTAAATCTTTATTGTTGAGAGAGTACAGTCAGTCCTTGGGTTTCGTAGTTATTTAGACATGTGTACATATGTGCTTTATGTTTTTTTATTTATTTGCCACAAGTAAAGGTCAGGAATTGTTATCTTTTGTTTATTTATTTATTTTTTTTACTGTTTTACTTCATTACTGCTGTATATGTGCTCCATGTGAGTGATGTAGGTGCTTATGTAGGTTGGTTCTGACTTACAGTGAAAATCACATTACATCGCACCATAGGAACGGATCTCCGATGTAACCCGAGGACTTATTGTATTACAAATGTCCCCCTTCACCCCTCACTATCTCCCTCCACTCAATTCCTGCCCCACCTCAGGCCTTCACCACTCTATTGTCTGAGTCCAGAGGTAATGCATATCCTATAAAATAAAAGGCTAATATGCAAATACATCAAACTACGGAACAACCAAACAATCCAACAGCTGGTCACTGTGACGTGCGCTGACCACCAGGGGGTGTGCGAAGTATGGCAGGCATTGGCTGCAGACAACAGAGTGTGAACCTGGTGGACATCAGCTGTGGTGTGATGGCAGAGCAGGTGAGCAGGGGGGGGGGGGGGGGGCGGGGGGGGAGACAGGGGGGCGTGCCAGACCAAGATGGGGCACTGGTCACTGTCATCAGGGTGAGCCTCCAGTCGTTACTGAAAATTCTTTGGTCCTGCCCAGTGCTCACACCTACCACCAGCGCTGACCCAGCTCTCACCTGTTCCCGGCACAAGGTGCCTGCCCTGCCCCAGTCACTCCTCACTGTCATTGGGTGCAAATGGGGCCAGCACTGTCAGCATGTGAGAGCAGTGGTGGCATGAGTGGGGCTGCTAGCAGACTGGTGATCGGGGGCCATGGCAGGAGGGGCCAGGAGGGGACATGGAGGATGGGCTGAGACCTGCCTCTGTGCCCACCACAGCCTCACAGCACATAGTTTCTTTTGAGGTGCATGAATTCATGAACTGGGCCTCTAGTACGCATATAAGATTTTTGGTTAATCTCTTCCCATTCACATCTCCATTGCCAGGGTCTTTCTCAGCACCCATAATGGTTCAAGGAATCTGGAAAAGGGACTGCGTGTAAATGGATAAACTAGACATGAAATAAAAATTTGGAAGGAATGGGGGAAAGCCAGAGGAGGCTTCACTCTAGTGGTGAGCTCTCCGAATCTCCGGGCCCAGGGCTTTTTATTCACACATTTTGCCCTTTAGCAAAACAAATATACATATCAAAGGTAAGGTCCAGCAAATAATAAAGAACCATCAGGTTGGGGGAATTGCCTTCAGCTATTCCAACCCTGCCAAAAGAGTCCATTCAAACCTTTGAGGACTTCTTGCATTTATTATGGCATGCTGGACTTATCCACCAGCATATTACCCTTTCTGATTTAATAAAATTAATAAGAATGTATGCCATTTGCAGAGCTTGGGTCCAGTCCTTTTAAGATTTTTAAATTCAATGGAGAGGATTGAGTTATTTTCATTTCCCTTTAAATTGCTGCCAGGCATCCAAGTAATCAGTCTGCAGTAAGCTTCTTTCTGGGCCAACAGTTCTTTGAGTCCCCTTTCCAATCACTGCCCAACAGTTTTTTATAGGTCCCTGTCCCAATTACTGTCCAAAACCATTTTCCTTTGACTTCTTCTGATACCATGTATATCTTGCCATCATCATTATTTAAAAACTTAAATAATTAAGGCTTGATGCAGTTTACTTACAGGAGATTACTCCACTACCCCCCTTTTTTTGTTTTAAATAATATCAAGGGGATTTTGAAAATCCTGCCATGCAATCTTGATAGCTTTTTTTTTAAGTTGAAGTTTGAAACGTATTTATAGAAGAATCATCTGAATTTTAAAAAAATATATTTTATTGATTTTTTACACAGAGGAAAGAGAGGGATAGAAAATTAGAAACATTGATGAGAGAGAAACATCAATCAGCTGCCTCCTGCACACCTCCTACTGGGGATGTGCCCACAACCAAGGTACATGTGCTTGCCTGGAATTGAACCTGGGACCTTTCAGTCCACCGGGTGACGTTCTATCCACTGAGCCAAACAGGTTTTGGCAAGTACTAACCAGGACCAACCCTGCTTAGCTTCTGAGATCAGACAAGATTGGGCGTGTTCAGGGTCTTGTTAGCTTTTTAATTTAATTCTTTGCACAAAAATATGACTGGTTTGGATTCATCACATGTTAAGCAACTTTACTATGAGATGAACCATCAGTAAAAAACCAGTTAATGCTCCAGGAATAGTTTCCTGCCTAGTACAACCAAGTTCCCTGAATATCCACTTATTTCAACTTGCTAATTTAAATCAGTCTGAAATAAGGCTTGTTTTTTAACTTTATTTGCCCTTGGATGTGGACAATAAATGACACTAATTGAAATTCTGCTATCAGTCTTTGAGTATATTTACATAAGCTTTATTTAAGAAGGCAAAATGCAAATCACTTACTTTTCCTTTTGAGGCCTCATACATTGACTTTAAATTACAGTTTTCCAGACATTTGGAAAAAAACCTTTCTTTATTTTCTTCTAGAGTAATTTCTATCCACCTTTAGAGAGTTTCTTTTAAAAATCTTTTTCTTTCTTTTACACCAAGAAATCTAAATGGTTGCTTTTCAGATGTTAACCAATATTGCCAAATACATTCCAAGTGACTCTCTTTATACTTATGGTGATTACTAATGATTAGGGTTTTTTTTTAATCTTTATTGTTCAGTTTATTAATTACATTGTTTCCCCTTTTTATCCCCCTATAGCTCCCCTCCACCCTGTACCTATCCCACCCTCCACCCTCACCTCCCCCTCCCCACTGTCCTCTCCCATTGTTGCTAGATTTTTGTGCAGTCTCTTGCTGCACTTCCCACAACCCTTTTCTCCCCAAGAATTGTCAGACCATTCCCTCTCTATGTCCATGTCTCTGTTATATTCACCAGTCTATCCTGTTCAACAGCCTATCAATTCACTTGATTTTTATGTTCATTTGTTGATAGATGTGTATTTGTTGTTCATAATTTTCATCTTTACCTTTTTCTTCTTTTGAATGCTTCAAAATCCATCTCTCAATTAAAGTCTTGAAATTTAATTTGGAAAGATTGTCAAATACCAACGATTATGTTATATACTTTTGTAATTGTTCCAAAACATATCAATTACATTTACATTGGTTTTTATATTAAAAATTTGGTTCAGATGACAGAATTAATCCTTCTTATTTCTTAGGTTGAAATTTTACTACTACAATATATTTTGAACTACTAATTTCTCCAGAGAAAATACAAGAATTATTTTCTTAAAAATAAATTTCTATTCTTATGCATTTTGTTATCACAACTATATGATTTTTCCCAACTTAATTTGGAATTTTTAAATTCTTCGAAGTCTTAAATTTTGCTGGCAACTTAAATACTCAAGCGTTTCTCAGATTAGCAATAACTTTGTTTTTTAAATATATATTTCAAATAAAATACAAGATATGTAATTAATAGATTCAAATCTACTTTTTTTCACATGAGGAAAATTCATGTTAACATTTCAGTACTCTGTCATTTCAAAATACCTAGATATTTAATAAATGTTTTATTATTTAATTTAGCAAACCCCCAAATTTTAAGTTAACATAGACTTTGGAAAACCATGTTTCTCGCTGTCAAAAGGAGGGGAAAGCAGGGAGCTATTTAAATGTAAAACCACCACATTCTTTCCTTAGTCTAATGTGACCAGCCCCCTCCTCCACCAAGGAGCGAAACAAGTCCGCCCCCCCCCCCCCCAGACTGCTGAACCTTCATAATTAATATATTATTTTATTCATGTTTCAACAATTTTGAGATTCTAAAGCCAATTATTATTATCCAAGGCAGTTTATTTGTCAAATTCTGTAACAGAGATCATTTACTGACTTTTTTAAAAAATATATTTTATTGGGTTTTTTACAGAGAGGAAGGAAGAGGGATAGAAAGTTAGAAACATCAATGAGAGAGAAACATCGCTCAGCTGCCTCCTGCACACACCCTGGTGGAGATATGCCCGCAACCAAGGTACATGCCCAGATTGGAATCGAACCCGGGACCCTTCAGTCTGCAGGCCAACACTCTATCCACTGAGTCAAACTGGTTTCAGCTCATTTACTGACTTCTCATGGCCTTAATGTTAACTTTGGAATGTGGACCATTATTATTCAAAAACTATCCTTTATTATGGAAATATCAATCTTATTGCCCAAACCTAGCTTATATTTTTTCCTTGGGTCATCTCCACCATCTTTTTGAGGAAAAAAACAACTTTGGGTTCATTCTGTAGCATCTGTAAAGAGATTTAAACTTAGCCCAAAACTATCTAAAATCTAAAATCAGACTGCACACTTTTTGTCTTAAGCTAGCTTTCTCTCTTTATGAGTACAGAAATCCCAGATGCATTCCGAAATTCTGCTAAATTTTTAAATGATGGACTGGGAAAAAACATGATGGAAATGAGATTTTTTTTCTAATAGAACTCTCAGGAGTGGGCATCCATTTTACAGGATCACCACATGTCTTTGAATCCCCGTATCCTGCTTGCTTTGGGGAAATTCAGTAACTGACCTGGTCACCCAGTTTTCCTTTCTTTTTAAATTAAAGGTATGTTTAATAGACTAACAATAAGCACTTTAAATCAAGCAAAAATGATAGATAAAACAATGATCATATAACATATAGATAAGACTTAATAAATCACAGTTCTTTTTCTGAATCTTTTCTTATTCCACTCTCCATAACATTGATTGGCCTTTAAAGTTATTTTAGCTAACATCTCTCTGTTTCAAGGCACTCTATGGCAATTTTTAAACAAAGCATCAGAGAGTTCCTCAGTGAGAGGATTAACAGCTCCACCCTCTCTATCTAGAAGCAGAGGATCTGGTGAGGCCTTTATCTTATTATGTACTTTTTATCCTGGATATGAATTAGGCATAATACAATTTGAACAAGACCCCACATAGTTAAAGATGACAACAGTACAGCCAAAACCAGTTTGGCTCAGTGAATAGAGCGTCGGACTGTAGAGTGAAAGGTCCCGGGTACGATTCCCGTCAAGGGCATGTACCTTGGCTGTGGGCACATCCCCAATGGGGGGCGTGCAAGAGGCAGCTGATCGATGTTTCTCTCTCATCGATGTTTCTGACTTTCTATCCCTCTCCCTTCCGCTCTGTAAAAAAATCAATAAAATATATATTTTTTTAAAAAGATGACAATAGTACTCATTTTCCTTGATTCTGATTGAAAAGAGAACCTTTCAACATTTTAATTTCTTTATCCTTTTGAATGGAAGCTAAAAAGTTACAATGATATTTTTGCCTTTTGGTTAGATCCTTCCCCATTATGGCCTGGCTTAAAACAAAAGACTTTCTTGCCCACAGTGGCTCTCCACCTCTTTGGTGCAAGCTTTAAACACAGTGAATTTCCCCAGTGAATTTTCGGTGACCCACCTTTACTGGTGATTAAGTTATTTTCTTCACTCTGAGGAATCTTCTCCAGATGTCCTTGTCTCAGGTGCCATAAATACCAGGGCCTTTCTCAGCATCTGCAAGGGTTCAAGGAATCTGGAAAAGGGGGCTGTGCATAAATGGATAAACTAGACATGAAATTTGAATTTGGGAAGCATTTTTCAGGAGAGCTAGGGGAGGCTTAGCTTTAGTAACTAAGTTCCCTGAATCTCTAGGCCCAGGGCTTTTTATTCATTAATTTTTCCCATTAGCATAGCAGATATAAATATCAAAGGTAAGGTCCTGTAAACAATAAGGGACCATCAGGTTGGGGGAATTGCCTTCAGCTGTTCCAGCAGCAGGTAATAACATGCAGATTTTCAGCCATGCTGAGTCCATTCAACCTTTTGAATATTTCTTGCATTTAGTATGACCCACTGGACTTCGCATCCAGCACCCCACTCTCCTTCCCTCTGAGATTCTTCGATCTGTTCCATGTTTCCATGCCTATGGTTATATTTTATTCATCAGGTCTTTTTTTTAATTAGATTCCTTGTTCATTTATTTTTATTTTTAGGTTCATTTGTATTTATTGCCATTTTATTGTTCATACTTTTTATCTTTTTTTCTTCTTCTTTTCTTCTTCCTCATCTTAAAGAATACCCTTCAGCATTCCATGTAATACTGGCTTGGTGATGATGAACTCCTTTACCTTCTTACCTATTAAGCTCTTTATCTGACCTTCAATTCTAAATGATAGCTTTGCTGAGAATAGTAATCTTGGTTGTAGTTCCTTGCTTTGCATCACTTTGAATATTTCTTGCCACTCCCTTCTGACCTGCAAAGCTTCTGTTGAGAAATCAGTTGACAGTCAAGTGGGTACTACTTTGTAGCTATTTTGCTTTTCTCTTAATGCTTATAACATTCTCTCATTGTCTTTAACTCTTGGGATTTTAATTTTGTTGTGTCTTGATGTGGCTCTCATTGAGTTCATATTGTTTGGGACTGCATTTTCTGGCCTTGTAAAATCTATTTCTTTTACCATTATTTCTTCAAATAAGTTTTCAATATCAAGCTCTCTCTCTTATCCTTCTTACACCCCCATAATGTAAATGTTGGTACCCTTAAAGTTGTCACAGAGGCTCCTTACACTATCTTCATATTTTGGATTCTTTTTTTTTTTTTTTTCTCTTCTGATTCAGAGTTTTTTGCTTCCTCATGTTGCAAATCATTGATTTGATTCTTGGAATCCCTACTGTACTGTTGAATCCCAGTAAATTATTATTTCAGTTAGTGTATGGTTAATTTCTGACTGTTCCTTTTTCATGTCTTTGAAATTTTCACTAAGTCCCTTGAAGCTCTCATTAAGATCCATGATTAACCTTATAACCATTTGTTTTGAACACTGTATCCTATAGTTTGCTTGCTTCCATTTCATTTAGTTTATTTTCTGGAGATTTCTTCTGTTCTTTCATTTGTGACATATTACTTTGTCTCCCATTTTGTCTGCTTTCCTGTATTTGTTTTTATGTATAAGGTAGAGCTGCTATGTCTCCATGAATTGGTAGAGTGGCTTTGTCATATAGAGTGGCTCAGTCTCCCCAGTCCCCCGAACTAGACACTCTCCGTGTACCCCTGTGTTGGCTGTGTGCAAAGACTTGTAGTTGAACCTTGATTGCTGTTGATGTCACCGGGAGGAGTTGACCTCTAGGCCTATTAGGTGTGAGGACCAGACCAGCTATGACTACAGTGAAAGAGCTGCTGTGCAGGAGACACCCTATGTATCAGGACTTGCTTCAGTTAGTCTTTATTATTTTTATTCATTATTTATTTTATTTATTTTTTAATATATTAATCTTTATTTTTCAGTTTATTAATAACTTTGTTCCCCCTTTTTTCCCCTATAGCTCCCCTCCAGCCGGTACCCATTCCACCCTCTGCCCCCACCTCCCCCCCACACTGTCCTCTCCCATAGGTGCATGATTCTTGTCCAGTCTCTTGCTGCACCTCCAACACCCCTTTTATCCCCAAGAATTGTCAGTCCATTCCCTCTCTATGCCCATGATCCTGTTATATTCACCAGTTTATCCTGTTCATTAGATTTCTAATTCACTTGATTTTTATATTCATTTGTTGGTAGATGTGTATTTGTTGTTCATAATTTTTATTTTTACCTTTTTCTTCTTCCTCTTCTTAAAGAATACCTTTCAGCATTTCATATAATATTGGTTTGGTGGTGATGAACTCCTTTAGCTTTTTCTTATCTGCGAAGCACTTCATCTGACCTTCAATTCTGAATGATAGCTTTGCTGGGTAGAGTAATCTTGGTTGTAAAATTCTTGCTATTCATCACATTGAATATTTCTTGCCACTCCCATCTGGCCTGCATAGTTTCTGTTGAGAAATCTGCTGACAATCGTATGGGTGCTCCCATTTAGGTAACTAACTATTTTTCTCTTGCTGCTTTTCACATTCTCTCTTTGTCTTTTGCTCTTGGCATTTTAATTATGATGTGTCTTGGTATGGTCCTCTTTGGGTACCTATAGTTTGGGGTTCGGTGCACTTCTTGGACTTTTAAATCAATTTCTTTCACCAGGTGTGGGAAGTTTTCGGTCACTATTTCTTCAAATAGGTTTTCATTATCTTGCTCTCTCTCTTTTTCTGGCACCCCTATAATTCAGATGGATGTTGGTATGCTTGAGGTTGTTCCAGAGGCCCCTTATACTATCTTCAATTTTTTGGATTCTTTTGGCTTCTTGCTTTTCCGGCTGAGTTGATTTTACCTCTTTGTATTTCAAATCTTTGACTTGGTTCTTGTGGTCCTCTAGACTGCTTTTAGGTCTTTGTATAATATTTTTTATTTCAGTCAGTGTATGCTTAATTTCTAGTTGGTCCTTTTTCATATCCTTGAGGGTCTCATTCATATCCTCATAGGTCTTATTCATTTCCTTGTAGGTCTCATTAAGTTCATCAACCTTTTCTAGGAGCCTCTTGAAAAATCTTATAACCGTGGTTTTGAACTCTATGTCCAGTCATTTTTTTTTCTCCATTTCTTTCACATCTGATTTCTTTCCATGTCTCTGCATGGTGGCTGCTTTCCTGAGTTGGTCAATTAGCTTTGTGTGGTAGATGTCCTCTAAGGGACAGTGGCTCAGCCTTCCCAGTTACCTGAAGTGGATATTCTTGCTGCAGCCCTTTATGGGTTGTACAGTCTTGTTGAAGTTAAGCCTAGATTATTGTTGTTAGCACTAAAATGTTTTGACCTCCAGGCCAATTGGCTGTGAGGATCATCTGTGCTCAGGTTGGGTGGGCGGAGTCTCCAGGCTGAGCAGGAAGCTTTGGTTTCTGTCAGCTCCATCCTATGTGGCACCTGGGTCTCTATGCCGGGTGATAATGGCTGCAAGCACCTCTGATAGAAAGCTGTTGTAATTTGATGACATCTGAAGTTGTCTACTGGGTACACTGGCTCTGCAGCCTCCTAGGAGGTGCAAAGTCAGCCACTGCATAAGGCCACCTGACAGGTTCTACAAAGTGATCTGTAGAGTTCTGCTACTTGTATTGGGCATGGAAGTGCCTACGCGAGGCCAAACTGAAGCAAGGCAGGCTGGTTGTAGTGTCGGGTCTTGGGCCACTTAGGTATGGAGAATGCTAATGCCAGCTGCTGCCTGAGAGATTGTAGGAAAGTCTGAAATTTGAGCCAAAACAGGACATTCATATGGAAAAGCCACTGAAAATAGCTTGGGTGGGGCTGCAAATTAGATGGGATGGGATCTCACAGAATTACCAAGGTTTCACATTGAAAGAAACTTAGATATGACTGTCAGTCAGTTCTGCATTAGAGGCCACCCCAGCATAGGCATATGACCTCTGCAAGCACTCTCTTCTAGGAGAAAGCTGCCCCTGAGATCCTGCCCCAGTATTAGACAATCCATTTACTCCTCGTATGTTCCTAGTTCCCCTAATGCCTCTGCCAAGTGCTGGAGCTCAGAAGAATTAGGACCTTATAAGTTCATATGCCTGCCCTTTAAGAGAAACTACCTGGGTTCCCAGCAGCCGCTGTGTCAGTCCGCCATAATCCCCACTGGTGTTTACAGCCTGAAGTTATGGGGACTTCTCTTCTCAGCTCTGGAACCCTGGGCAGGGTGTCTATAATGAGGGTGGGACTCCTCATGGGAGGCCTCCACAACAGAGATATCCTCCTTATTAAAACAGATGCCACACGTGGTTGTCATACCAGCCAATTCAATGCCTCTACCCCTCCTACCAGTCTCAATATACTTTCTTCTTTACTTCTCTAGTTGGTCAGCCAAATTATAGGTGGTTCTTAATGATAGTTGTTTCGTATTTTAGTTGTAATTTTGTGGGAAGTGACGATTACTAGCATTTACCTATGCTGCTATCTTAGTTTGCATTGCTCTTGATTTGAAGGTATTAGTGAGACTTTTTAGGATTTTGATAATTTCCCATATCATTTCTTTGGGACCCAAAGCAGCATTAGGAGCCTCACTGTGCTGCACTATGCTTCTCAAAGATCCTTCATTTCTGTCCTTGACTTTCTAACTTTTGAGATTTGTGACATGAATCTTATTACTTAATTGTTGCTAGTGGATATATTTTCTAGTTTTTAAATTGTTTTCATTTTAGTTAGATAATGAGAGGGGGATATTCTTTGATTACAACTTATTTCTACTGTGCTAACCTGGAAGATCCAGACAATAAATTTATAAAGAAATGCATTCAACATAAGGGAAAATTAATCATTAAAATAGAAGTTGCCTTCAGCCTAATTTTTTCAATAGATGAAAAGCAATTTTTCATAACGATGGCTCATGTAGAATTCTCAATGACATACTATCTGACAGAGGCAGCCAGATATTAAGATATAATCTCAGAATAAAAGGAATCTTATAGGTGCTGAAACAAATAGTATGTTAAGATAAATTGCTTACAGGTTATCTAATGCCTTAGAAAAATAGATTCATTGCCTTCATGTTACATAGAAAGTGTAATGAGTCCAGTTTATTTGTAAACTAGAGGCCCGGTGCATGAAATTTGTGCACGAGGGTGGGGGATGTCCCTTAGCCCAGCCTGTACTCTCTCCAATCTGGGACCCCTAGAGGGATATCCGACTGCCCGTTTAGGCCCGATCCTACTAGGGCAGTCGGACATCCTTCTCACAATCCAGCACTGCTGGCTCCAAACTGCTCACCTGCCTGCCTCTCTGATTGCCCCTAACCGCTTCTGCCTGACAGCCTGATCACCTACTAACCACTACCCTGCCAGCCTAATTGATGTCTAACTGCTCTCCTACCAGCCTGTTTGCCCCCAAATTCCTTCCTTTGCTGGCCTGGTCACCCCTAACCGCCCTCCCCTGCTGGCCTGATCGCCCACAACTGCCCTCCCTTGCAGGGCCTGGAACCTCCCAACAGCCCTCCCCTGTTGGCCATCTTGTGGTGGGCATCTTGAGTTCACATGAGGGCAGGATCTTTGACCACATGGTGGCAGCCCTCTTGTGTGTTGGAGTGATGGTTAATCTGCAAATTACTCTTTTATTAGATAGGATAGAGGTCTGGTGCATGTGTGGGGGCCAGCTGGTTTGCCCTGAAGAGTGTCCCAGATCAGGGTGGGGGTTCCCTTGGGGCATGGAGCAGCCTGGTCGAGGGGCCTGTGGTTGTTTGCAGGCCAGCCATGCCCCCCAGCGACTCAAGTGGAGGCCCTGGGATCTGGGATTAAGTTATGTTCTACAATTGAAACATTGTAGCCTGGAGTGGAGCCAGGCCTTCTGTTCACTCTGTGGCAGCAGCCATTTCTGTTTGAAACTTTGTAGCCTAGAGTGGAGACCTAGACCAGCAAAGGCAGGTGGAAAGCTTGGCTTCCTCCATTGCCAGGGAAACCCAAGCCTCTGTTCTCTCCAGCTCAGTGGCTGCCACCATTTCTGTATCTTTTGTAATCGAAACTTTGTAGCATTGAGTGGAGGCCTAGGCTGGCAAGGCAGGTGGAAAGCTTGGCTTGCTCTGTTGCTGGGGAAACCCAAGCCTTCCTCGTGCTCTCAGTGGTGGCAGCCATTTTGGTTGGGGTTTATTTGCATAATCTTCTCTTGATTGGCTTGTGGGCATGGCTGTGGGTGTGGGTGTGTGGGTGTAGCGAAGGTACGGTCAGATTTTCATATTACTCTTTTATTAGATAGGATATGTTACCTTGAAGAGTCTTTCTAAAAATGCAGCTTCTGATTCATTAGGTTTGGGATGGGACCTGAGATTCTGTATTTTTTAATGGTTATTCTGAATTTCATTTATATATCTGTAGAAATGATGCCATTTGAATAATCCTGGGGTATTCTTTATATTCAACACTTAGTTTCTATTTTTATTAGTACAAGTATGGTAATATTTCTTTTTTTTTAATTCTTCATTGTCTAAAGTATTACATGAGTCTCCTTTCTTCCCCATTGACCTCTCCCCTGCCACCCCAACTCCCAAGCACAAGTCTTCACCACCCGCCTACTGTCTGTTTCGATTGGTTTTGCTCATATGCATGCATATAATTCCTTTGGTTGATCTCTTATTCCCTCACCCTGTCTTCCCTCATAGGTTGTACAGTCTGTTCGATACTTCTATGTCTAGGTTTTATTTTTGTTCATTATTTTGTGTTGTTCATTATATTCCACATGTGAGATCATGTGATATTTATCTTTCTCTGACTGGCTTATTTTGTTTAGCATAATGCACTCTATTTTCATCCATGCTGTTGAAGATGTTAAGAATTTCTTCTTTTTAGTGCAGCATAGTATTCCATTTTGTAGATGTACCACATTTTCTAATCCACTCATCTGCTGATGGACACTTAGGTTGTTTCTAAATCTTAGGTATGGGGAATTGTGCTGCTATGAATATAGGGTGCATGTGTCCTTTTTGATTGGTATTTCTAGTTTCTTGGTATATATTCCTAGAAGTGGGATTACTAGGTCAAATGGAAGTTCCATTTTTAACTTTTTGAGGAAACACCATACAGTGGCTGAATCTGTCTGCATTCCTACCAGCAGTGCATGAGAGTTCTTTTTTTTTCCTGCATCCTCACCAGCACTTTATTGATTTGTTGATGATAGCCATTGTGACAGGTGTGAGATGATACTTTATTGTTGTTTTGATTTGCATCTCTTGGATGATTAGTAACTTTGAGCATGTTTTCATATGTCTCTTGACCACCAAAAAACTATTAGACTTAATAAATTAATTCAGCAATGTAGCAGGACACAAAATTAACACCCAGGAGTCTATGGCTGTTTTATACACCAATAATGAACTCACAGAAAGAAAAACTAAAAGAAAAAAAAATCCCATTTACCATTGCAACAAAAAATTAAGATACCTAGAAATAAATTTAACCAAGGAGGTAAAGGACCTGTACTCAGTAAATTACAGGACACTGAAAAAAGAGATAGAGGAAGAAATAATAAATGGAAGAATATACCATGTTCATGGATTGGTAGAATCAATATCATTAAAATGTCCATACTACCCAAAGCAATCCATAGGTTCAATACAATCCACATTAAAATACCAAGGGCATATTTCAAAGACCTAGAATAAACTCTCTAAAAATTCATCTGGAGAAAAAAAAAAAAAGGCGCCGAATAGCTGCAGCAGTCTTGATAAAGAACAATGTTGGAGGGATCACAATACCAGATATCGAGCTATATTATAAAGCTACTGTTCTCAAAACTGCCTGGTACTGGCACAAGAACAGACATATAGACCAATGGAACAGAACATAGATCCCAGTGATTGCCCCAAGCCATTATGCTCAATTAATATTTGAAAAAGGAGGCAAGAGCATACAATAGAGTCAGGACACTCTACTCTCTTCAATAAATGGAAATTGGACAGATACATGCAAAAATATGAAACTAGACCACCAAATTACACCATACACAAAAATAAACTCAAAATTTATAAAAGTCTCAAACATAAGACAGGAAACCATAAAAATCTTAGAAGACTCCATAGGCAGCAAAATAGAGACATATGTCGTAGCAATATTTTTACTGATACAGCTCCTAGGGCAGATGGAATCTAAAGAGAAAATAAACAAATGGGACTACATCAAAATAAAAAGCTTCTGCACATCAACAACAACAAAAATCAACAAAACAACAGGAAAGTTCACTCCATGGGAGAATATATTTGCCAATGTTATCTCTGATAAGGGTTTAATCTCCAAAATTTACATGGAATGTATAAAACTTAACAAAAGGAAGATAAACAATCCAGTAAAAAAATGGGCAAAGCACCCAAATAGACACTTTTTGAAAGAGGACATAGAGATTCTGTATTTCTAACAAGTTCCCAGGTTATACAGTGTCATTGGTCAATAGGTAATACTCTTAGTATCAAGGGTCTAGACAGCTGTGGACCCAGAGCTCCTCCTCTTGACTCTAGACAAAGCATGGTTCCTTATTCATCTTTGTTTCCTGTTATCTAATAGAGTACCTGAGTGAAAGAATGCCCAGAAATATTTTCTTGTTAAATAATTATGTGACCAATCAAACAATCCTTAATCCTTTCAACTCAAAATATCAAATTTTTTTAATTTTTTTAATTGAATTTTTTCAGGTGACGTTGGTTAATAACATAATATAGGTTTTAGGTGTGGAGTTCTATAACATCATCTATACATTGTATTGTGTGTTTACCACCCCAAGTCAAGTCTCCTATCACCACTTATCTCCCGTTTACCCTCTTGAGGAGAGGAGGGTTGCATGGCTGGGTGAAAAGGGAAAGGAATTAAGCAAAACAACAACAAAAAACAAACAAACAAAAAAAAAAAACACAACAGCAACACAGAAAACAGTATTAAATATTATGTAAATGAAAGAAGTCTTTACAGTAGGTATTACCAGTTATTCATCCTGAGAATAGGAAGCAAATAATATTTCTAAGATGCAACTAAACTTAAGTTGTATGATAACAACCAGTTGAGTAAACTGAAATTCAGTTTCGGGTAACTGAATTAATTATCTCTTTAGTAATTCTCAATTGCTTGGCTGTATTTAAGTAATACCTGGGAAGCTTTTAAAAATCCTAATGCTCAGGTTGTACCAAAGATGGGAACCACTGATGCTGGTTCAAGCTCCCTATATAATTCCAGTAATATATTCAGGATGAGATTCGTTACTTGACTATGAGCTCTTTGAAACCAGGATCAATCTTTCATTTCTTTCTTTAACTTTTAAAACCTGATACATGGTACAGATACTCAGTCAGTAAATGTTTACTCAATCACTGGGTGAATTATTTTATAAGAGAGTATTGCCTGTTGCCAAACAGTAGAACTCTTTAGTATAAAAGGACTATTTTAACTATATTAGTAGCATTTTGAATTTAGAAAAGTTTGAATGTCCTTTTGGTATTGACAATACTGAAATTTGGTATTTAATGTAGATTTTATATATGCTTGGGATATTTTGTTGATGCAATTTTGATATCTTTTTTTTTTTTTATCAAGGAATGTGGTCAGAGATAAGGATCTGTGGCTTGGCCCTCCAGTACTGATAAGAGTACTTTGGAATGTTAAAAGGAAATTTAAAGTGTTATGGGATCCAGTAGTGAGTGAACAAGGTCAATTAATCTCATTTCTGAATTGTGACATCAACTTAATTTTGTGTGGACTAGAAATAACTACTTAGAATCATGAGTATTTATGCTTTTCAACTTTATTATTTTTATTTTTTATTTTTTGCAGTATGACTTAGATTTAATAGTAGTACATATGTTTTTCTTTTGTCCTGGAAAGCCTCCCCCCAGCCTCTCCTACCCCCAGCACATGTCCCCACCTGCCCTTCCCCCACCCCAGTGTCTTTCATTCATTGGTTATGCTCATATGCATGCATACAAGTCCTTCAGTTGATGTCCCCCAGCACCCGCCCCCCCACCCTCCCCAGCCTTACCCCTGTAGCTTGACAGCCTGTTCAATGCCTCCCTGCCTCTATATCAGTCACTCTCCCCTGTTACTTTTCTTCAAAAATATCTTGCATCTGCATACTAGAAATAAATGTACAAGAACAAAAAATGTTTGAGTCTTAGTTTCAATGTCCAACTGTTCTGAGTCCCAGTTTCAATGTCAAATAGTTCTTTATATGTACATGTCAGCAATGGTATTCAACTGGTGGACACATCGTGGCAATGCAAGTTCCATCCTCTCTGGTTTGGTCCTGGGCCGCCTGCAGCCACGCACAGCTGCTAACTGTTAGCATGGCGAGATGTCGTCAGTCTCCCCCATCTCTGGACCATCCTCGTGACTGGAACAGACCCGTCAGTTCCTCACAGTGGCAGGAACCTACATGGTCTTGGAGTTGTTCTCTGAAAACACACAAACACATTCTCAAACAAAAATTAACAAAGGGATCCTCTCTGCAAATTAGACTTGGGATTCTTTTTATTTTTGCCTAAATGATTTTCCTTTGGCTTATTTTGACACCATGTGTGTTTTTCATGGGTGTCCTGCTGTTGGTGTTACAAATGGAAGTTACTTTTCTGGAGTAAGAATTTTCTAGATGTATTTTACTTACAGGATATTTTTCCTTACATGATATTACCCACTATCACCCCCCCCCCATGCTTTTCAACTTTAAATATAAAGCACAAGTCAATGGAAATTTTAAGTTTGGTTTGTGAGCTACCTTGGAATAACTTATTATAATGCTCATTGATTTTGTGGGTGAGCTTTCCTCAGAACAAAATTATAACTACATCAGGAATGGAAATTCTTCATTTGGGCTCTCAGTAGTCTATAATTTATATATTTTAAAAATAGTTTGTTGCCATTAATAAATCATAGCAGGGGGAAATCCCCTTCACTTGGAGTTTGGGCTCTCCATTCCTGTGATACTAGGATAAAGTAAAAATATTCAAAGATAGGGGAAAAATCATATTTAGACCCCAAATTTCCTTCTTTTTATCCTGCATTTTATGCCACTGATGAATTTGAGAACAGATGATATTGTATTTTACATCTAGGTATAGGGTGGTCCCTCTACCCAACCTGCCCCCTCTCACATACTGGGAGCCCTCAGGGGATGTCCAAGTGATGGCTCACCCCCAGCCTGCTCAAGGCCTAAAGCCTCACCAGAGGCCTTGGGCACCCAGCCATCGCCCTGCTCAGCTCAGCCCCAGCTGCCTGCGACCACCCGTGCCCCAGGGGCTGGGCACTCACCTCGACTTCCACTCACAGCACCTGGGGGCTGGGTGCTCACAGCCACTGCCATTCCATCTCCACCCCTGGGCCAGGCGCTCATGCCACTTGGCCCCACCCCCAATCCTGATTGGCTGGTAGCATAGCCAATCAGGAGTGAAGGTACAGTCAAATTTGCATGTTTCTCTTTTATTGTATAGGATAATGCAATAATGTGTATTATTATAATAGTTGTTCTTAAAATATAATTACAGTGTAGAATGGATGAGTAGAATTACCAATAGTGTAAACTGACAAGAAATCTTAGCTCCTCTTCTTTACAAACTAGCTAGATAACTGAGTAAATTACTTAACCACTTTTGTACTTCACTTGTCTTATCTGGAAAATGAAGAGGCAAATTTCCTAAAGTCCCTACCAACTCCAAAATTTTATGGTGTATAATTCTGTAATTCTAGGTTTTATAAGTAGTGTGGAGGGAGAAAACTTTAAGCAATCATTTATTCCTACACTTTTCTTTTAAGGCAATCATGTAAAATAATTCCTGATAAAATTTTCCTAAAACAGCTTGAAACTTAGTAGAAAAATAATGGGTAGAAAGTAGGGAACATATACTGAGGATCCCACGATCTAGTTTGAATTCTTTCTAGTTCTTTCTCCTTTTAGTTTGTGAGCCCATAATCAAATAAGTTTCTTGACCTCTCAGAATTCATTAAAGAAAAAAAAAAGTGAATGAATCTGTTTCTTTAAATATGAAATTGAAGTATGTATATTTACCTGGAAAGATTGCTGTGATTTTTAATAATGAGATTATATAAATGACATACATAGTACTCAATTTTTTTAACCTGAATATATTTTGAATGACTGTAAAGAACTTAGGCATGCCATTATACTACATAAAAAATATTAATTATAGCCGAAACCGGTTTGGCTCAGTGGATAGAGCGTTGGCCTGCGCACTGGAAGGGCCCAGGTTCGATTCCGGTCAAGGGCATATACCATGGCTGCGGGCACATCCCCAGTGGCGGGTGTGCAGCTTTTCGATGTTTCTCTCTCATCGATGTTTCTGACTTTCTATCCCTCTCCTTTCCTCTCTGTGAAAAATCAATAAAATATATTTTTAAAAATATATTAATTATAAATTTTATGGTATTTCATTGAAAGTAAATGTATTTCATTTACTTTAAAGAATTTGATACTTTCATCCTCATTTTCTGTGAGTAAAATAAACACTCAAAATGCGTTGTGTTTTGAGCAACAGTGAAATTGTTCTATGATTGTGCTTCAAAATTTTTATGATAAGAATTTTTTTTTCATCTCTGTACATAATGTATTTGAGTATGTGTGTGTTTGAGCATACAGGCACATCCTTCTGCATGTGACATTATTACTGTTTTCTTTCAGGAAACCCTGATAGATTGGTGTGATGAAAAGGAACTTAATTTGATACTAACAACTGGAGGAACAGGGTTTGCACCACGAGATGTCACTCCAGAGGTGAGATAGAATATGCTTTTCTCATATTCAAGGGGTAAACTATTCATGTTATTTTTAATATTATTTTTGCAATTCTGCTAGGCAAAACAAGAGACTTGTGGCGCTAAGAATGAAAAACTTGCCGAAACTGGTTAGGCTCGGTGGATAAAGCGTCGGCCTGTGGACTGAAAGGTCCCAGGTTCGATTCCGGTCAAGGGCATGCACCTTGGTTGTGGGCACATCCCCAGTGGGGGATGAGCAGGAGGCAGCTGATCGATGTTTCTAACTTTCTATTCCTTTCCCTTCCTCTCTGTAAAAAAAAAAAATCAATAAAATATATATATTTTTAAAAGAATGAAAATCTTGCTGAGGAAGAATTATGTCAAAAATATTTCTTGGCTTTTTTCTTGGGACGTAATCTAGAAATGATATAATATGAGGAAGTTGAGCTGGTCCAGAAGGTAAATCCTGCATTTCTTCAGTGGTCTGTGGTATCAGCTGAACTCCAGGCATGTTCCCAAAGGAGGTGATAACAGAACTCTGACTCAGCATGGCATCTGGTGTGCTTTCTTAATATAATTCAAACTGTATCTGAATTCTGTTTTGGTTTTTTTTTTTTTAGATACCCTTGTCACTGGTCTCAAAGCACAGTAGAATGGTTGTAATAGAATATTTATACCAGTTTTACAGTTCTTTTGATGAGAAAAGGTTGTATGTTCCATAATTTTAAATAAAAACGCAGAATTAATATCTAGGCTTTATGCCACAAGAATCACCTCAGCTTTTGCACAGAGGGGGAAAATAGGAAAAGAATGAAGAGTAGACAGTGCTCATTGATACCGGGGGAAAAAAACTTTTTTATGAAGAAGCCATAAACCAGATCAGATATTACTTTCAGAGTTTTAAGCAAATTTACATTACCACTTGTGACATTGTTTCCTTTACCTCCCAAAAAAAGTGTTTCTTGGCTGAATTTGAAGTTAAAGTTAATTATGTCCTTCTAGTTTTCAAATCAGTACACTATTGTATCTACTATCTTATTATCAGCAAAATGCTTTTTTTCTGCACCTATTAAATAATTCCTGTCATCTTTTTCAAACATTAGCTTGTACCACAAAGCAGATTGCTGGGCCCTACACACAGATTTTCTGATTCAGTAAAATCGGCAATAGGTGCTGAGATTTTGTATTTTTAACAAGGCCCCAGGTGATGATGATGTCACTGGCATATAGACCAGTGGTTGGCAAACTCATTAGTCAACAGAGCCAACCATCAACAGTATGATTGAAATTTCTTTTGAGAGCCGAAAATCGACTTCTGCACACAGGCCACAAAGTTTCAGTCTCACTGTATGTGCCTGCACGTCGTGGTATTTTGTGGAAGAGCCACATTCAAGGGGCCAAGGAGCCGCATGTGGCTGGCTCGCGAGCCACAGTTTGCCGACCACTGCCATAGACCATACTTCCAAGCTTTGAGAACCACTGTTCTATATGAAAATACAAATTTTTAAACAAGTTGTAAAATAGTTTCTATTCTATGTAAATAAAAGTCATGACACATATTCTTTGAATAATATAAGTAGGCTATAAATAAAATCAGCTAGAATAATGTTAAATTGAGAAATTAACTTTAACTGCTTAAAAAAGAAGACAACCTTACATAATTTATTTATTCTCTGGGTACTTAGGGAAATGGTTCTTTGACCAATTTTTACATTTTCTTAAAATTGTGAGACTAACTTAAAAAGTACAATTGAGGCAAGCCATCTTCTTTAGAGATGTGTTTGTGTTTTGTTTTGCTTCTAATAGGAGTGGGGAACCTTTCTTATGCCAAGGGCCATTTGGATATTTATAACATCATTTGCAGGCCATGCGAAATTATCAACTTAAAAGTTAGCCTGCTATATTTGCTCAAGCACTTAATTAATTTACCCCTAATGCCTTGGCAGGGCCAAACCAAATGATTTCTCAGACCTTATACAGCACAAGGTTTATAAGAAAATTGCCTATCTATGTGAAGACATTGATTTTTGGAGTTAGGTGTTGTGTAAGTATTTGAAGGAAATCAAATTAGGTTTATATAGAGCCATTTTTTGTGTGGTAGTTTGATATTTTCATGGTATTATTTTATATTAGAAAAGTATTATCAGGAATTAATTTATAACCAGATAACAACATTATTTTTAATTGTGGGGAAATAATGTACATCACAAAGTTTAGTACTTTGTATTCTGTGGAGCTTCAAGGCAATACCAAAATGCTAGGTTGAAAATTCAGACCTGTGGATTCTGCTCTGCTACTTACTAACAAGGTGACTATAGACTAGTCATTAAATTGTCTGTGCTTTAGTTTCCTATAAAATTAAGAATATAATAGTACCTGTCCACCAGGGTATCTATGAGGATTCAATGAAAGTATGCCAGTATTTTAGTAATTGCTATGTATGGGTTAACTTATAAGGGGTAAAATATTTTTTCTTAGTTACTACATAACTACCAAGTGGTCAAATTTGGTAGTAATTTTATATAAACCTATCAAATGAATAAAAAGTTTTACACTAGATTTAAAGTATATACATTAAATCATCAAAATCCTATTACATTATTTTCAATTTTGGTATAGTAAGCTTCAAATTTTACCTTTTCCATCTCCATATAAATCGGAAGTCTTGAATTTCTGCCTTTCTAATATTGTAATATCTCCCATTCCTATTTTTGGGTACTGTTAGTTGACAAGAGCCTTATCTCTTTCCATAAGCGTATATATTTCATTATATCAGAAATTGAGAAGTTCTTTATTCTTAAGTGAAGTTTTTTCAATTAGAGGTACGCCTATATTCTTACTAGAGTCCCAGCACATGATATTGCGTGAGACCCAGACCCGCCACACTGGCGAGACCCAGACTGATTCCTACCATGCCAAGTGGCACACGGGAGCCAGAGTCACCTGCATAAGCCTCAAGTCCCCCCCCACTCACACGTGTTTCGCCATGCACGCAGCCCTGCCCGCCTGTGTGCACCTCACTGTGCATGCAGCTTCCTGGTGACCAGTCTTTGGTTGTCCCACTATTACGGCATCATGACCACAGGCCTTTTATGACATAGAGAGTCATATATGCTTATAGCAAAAAAACTAAAGTTATAATAGGTTTTTAAAAATGATTTAAAAATATACATAAATATGTCTTCTCTGTTTTTGAAAACAGGTGACTTGTTGTGAACTTACAATCTTTAGTGGTTTCACTTTACTTCGTATAATATTTATGGTTTGATTATGTACAACAAAAGTCCATAGGACTGTTAAGCTTTTGAAAAATTAAATAAACATGAAAACAAGGTAGGGCCTTGTTTCCCTGTTCCCTCTATACTCTTAAGTTTCAATTTTTGTAATATTTAAAAATAACATTGAAATATCAGGAATCCAGAAACATAATTTTGGGCATATAATAATACAATTATTTGTCTTTAACTTGTTTGTCTTACATAATTATGCCTAAAAAGAGAGGAAACTATTTCTAGACCACATTTATTATACAACTAGTTGCAAATATTGTTATGTAGATTCAGAAGTTATTGATAGACAACAAATATTAATGATAAAAGATAAGTACATAAAACTTCTCCCTTTAGGCACTAATATTTTACATTGAGTAATTTTGAATGATTACTTTGTTCTACAATCATAACGTATGGTTGTATGTAAGATGTGTATGTTAGAAAAAAGTGAAGGGTATAACAACAAATTGAATGAAATAAAGCATTCTAAAGTTGTTATTGATATGTATGAACCCCAGAGAAAAGGGAAAGTTTAATAGATTTAGATTTCTTCCATTGTCTATTTAAAAAAAAAAAAGTAATAGCAAGTTTTAAAAAGTGTGTCTTATTTTCATATTTTATAGGAAGAATGCAATCAATTGATATTTCTAAATTGTGAATTTGTTTCTATTTTTAGGCCCTCTGTCTTAGAATATAGTTCATCTAATAGTCCATGCCTGCTGGCTTATTCCATGCCTCTAAACATGAGATATTATCAAACCTAACATATAATAGCATAAACTCTTCAACTTTTTGGTTTTATTTTGGAATGAAAAGCTTTATTTTAAAAAAATAAATTGCATTTTCTCTGATCTTATAAAAAGGATGGATAATCTGTTGGCATTGGTGAAATAAATGCTAGTTATAATATTCTATGGAACATAAGAACTGATTGATATACAAAATTATCTGTGTCCCATTATCTCTTTAAAATTACATATTTCCAAAATAGGTATTATTACATAAAGAATCTTTTGTTATTTTTAAAAAGAAGTATAATTAAAGACATATAAGTGAAGGGAAGTGAAAGCTCTTTATACATAAATTTGAGAAGGGAATAAAAGTTTAAGAAGCATTAAAAGATCTATATAATTACAAAGAAATGTCTAATGTATTATGATAAATTAGAAAATATTAAGCTACTTAATATTTACAGAGTAAAAGTAACTTTCATCACTTTTAGAGTAATAGACCACACCAAAATCAAGGGTTGTATACATTAGTATTGTTTTGATCATAAATTAAGAGTTAAGTAAAAGTCTAGGATACATTTTAGGTTTCATCTACTCATTCATTCATCAGATAAGTTTGGTATTTTTAATTCTTAATATGTATCCAGTTCAATACAGATTACTAGAGTTAAAAAATGAATAGAGGCATCTGATAAAATGTCCAGTGCTGAAGAGGGTAGAATGCTTAAAATTTTGTACCAAGTATGAATTTCTAGGAAAATATTATGAATTTCAGAATGTGTATTCTGTATATAGCCTCTAATATTTATATTTCTTTGGAACAGATTACTATCTCATCTTTTCTACAAATGTTTTCTCACTTAAGTTATTAAGAATTTTTTTTAATCCCAGAAAATGTATTTATTTTATACAATTTTTATAATCAATTTGTTCAAATATATATTTTACAGTTGTAGGTGTGAGTGGTACTATAAGTTAGGTATTTCATGCAGTCATTAACCATTTTTCTTCCTTACATTATAATCCTCCAAAAACAAGAATTCTGTGTAAGTAAAAGGAAGGAGACATAGTTGCCCTAACTTACTGACTATATGTTAATTATTCTCAATTGGTACTCTTGTGGAAACTGATGAAAATTGACATTTAATAACTTCACCTAAAAGTTAACATCTGACATTTTAGCAATCAGAAAAACTCTTTTACATTATAGCAGAAGCATAGCAAAAACACCATGTTGAATAATTTCTGTGTTTAAAAGAATTTTTTTCTTTCAATTTTATTTTGTACTAGAGTCTTAGAGCATGAAATTCATGCACTGGGGCGGGAGGGGGTGGGGTGTCCCTCAGCTCAGCCTGTTCTCTCTCGCAGTCTGGGAGCCCTTGGGGGATGTATGACTGTGATGGAGGCAGGAGAGGCTCCTGCCACCACCGCTGTGCTTGCCAGCCATGAGCCCAGCTTCTGGCTGAGCAGTGCTCCCCCTATGGGAGCACACTGACCACCAGGGGGCAGCTGCTGCCCCCTGGCGACCAGTCATTCCACTGTTTGATTGATTTGCATATTAGCCTTTTATTATATAGGATTGGTTTCAGGTATATAGGTTAGTGTTCCCCTCAATATTTCCATAACCAACTGGCATCATACATAGTTATTACAATATGGAGATGAAGGAACTGAGAAGCATAAATTGGCAGTTACAAAATAGTCACAAGAAAGTAAATAAAACATAGGAAATATGGCCAGTAATATTTTGAAGGAAGTTGACCTCTAACATAGGTAATTTAAAATCTATAGTTGTTTTTAAATACATATCAAAATTGGCTAGAAAACATGATTACTTCCCTAGCAAAATATCATATACTGATCTTCTAGTGCTCTAGGAATATTTATTTTCTAGTTATAGGATTGTTCTGATTAAAATAAAATACCTGTTACACATAGTAAAGCTAAAAATAACCATAGTGAGCTAGGATTTTGAGTATCTTAAAATTGTTCTGTATCTTAAAATTGTTCTGTATCAACAGAATAACTTGACAATATGAAATTTGTATAAATTGATAACAGAGTAGAATACAAGAAACACTTAACTTGAAATATTTAAAACTAGATTGAATAAACTATACCACTACTCTATGGACAGAGAAAGTTATATTTTTATGCCACTTTAAGGAGCTCTTCCTATAACTTTTATGAAATGGTCCTAAACATGGGAAATATGTTTCCATGTCTTCTTTGTTTAAACATTTTCAGATGCAATATGATATAGGGGAAACACTAAATCTAGAGTCAGACATACTTGAATTTGAAATTTGAACTCTATCACTAAACTATGAAATTAAGGCAAATTAATGTATTCAAAGTTCAATTTTTTTATCTGCTAAATGAGCTAATTGCTACCTTTCAAGGTTGTTTTTCTAATAATTAAGATAATAAAAGTAGCCAGTAATAAAAATAACTAATACTTGCATATAGCATTTACTATGTGTCAGGTGCTGTTTTAAAGCATATGTTAATTCATTTAGCCTTCAAAAAAAACGGTATGAGGCAAGTAATATTGTTATATCTGTTTTAAAGATGGAAATACTGATCAATTCATTGACTTGCCCAAAGTAATTCAAGCTACTGACAATAATGCATGTAAAAGGACCTCATATAATGCAAGGCATCTTTGTAGTTGCTTGATAAACATTTTTTCTTTACCTTTTTCTTTCTCATTTATTAATATTGTTACCTGTTACCTCTGATTAGACATGGCAGCCCCAAATATTTCTGCTATTTATCATGATGTTTTTGGTATCTATTGTTAGCTACTAAAATACCTGGTAGATATGTCTAAAAACTAAAGATGGCCCGGCCGGTGTGCCTCAGTGGTTGAGCTTTTGCCTATGAAGCAGATGGTCACGGTTCAATTTCCAGTCAGGGCACATCCCCAGGTTGCAGGCTCAATCCCCAGTTGGGAACATACAGGAGGCAGCCGATCAGTGATTCTCTTGTGGGAACCCCTTTCACGTCCGGAGTGGTTCAGGGTTCTGGTTCAAGGTTCAGGTTCTAGAGAAGGTGGCACACAAATGAAAAGAGACTTAGAAAAGCATTAAATTGGGCAATGGGGGGCAGGCGGTAGTCCAACTCTAGTGGGAGAACTACTACTCGCTCTGGTTTTACCATCCCTTTTATTAAGATTAAGATCATAGGATACACCCCCATCTCCCAGGCAGGAAACTCCAATAAAGCCAATCAGTGAATCTACTTAGGACTAACAGGTGGGGGCTGCTTCAGCCACCAATATCCAGTGATTAGCTCTGGCCCTTGAGAGCAATCAAGGTTGACCAGACATGTGGAGTCCCTGTCCACAGCTCTCTATTATTAAAACAACTATTGGCTTCCGGCACTCTCTCATCATTGATACTTCTATTTCTCTCTATCCCTTCCTTTCTGAAATAAATAATAATATATTAAAAATATAATAATAAAATGTAAGTCAACATTTTCTCATTAGCTATTTAAGGCATGGGGCAAAGGAACAGTAGTAAGAATTTCTATAATCTATGTGATATGAAAAATGTAGATTATTAGTGCAGTTGAATTATACCTCCTGATATTCTTTCTACTTAAACCTATTTATTTTGTTTTGAGTCTCTAATTCCTCTGTAGTTTAAAATTATTGGGATGTGCTTTTAAACCACTCAGGTATATAATATTCAGGGTAACATTTTTGTAATAGTCCACTTTATTTTGAGGTCTATAGTTACTTTGCATTATCCATTTGAAAAGCAGTTAATATTGTAAAGTGTAGGCACACTTATGAACTGCCTGTTTGCTAAAAACATTTACAGTCTTTGTTCCATTTAACAAGCACTTTGGGCTTTATTGAGCAAATGCTAAAGTACATGTTCTCCTGAAATAGTCGCTTTTTGACAAATCAAGACAGTATAAACCTAGTACCGGAAATGTTCAGCCAATTCAGGCAAAGATTTCTTAAAAGGGAAAGATTAAGAGAGAACTGAGTAATTAGGGAAATTTTTATCAAAGTAGAATTTGAGCTAAAATTGAGGGGGGAAAAACTATTTAGATTAGGAGACAAGAAAATATTATTGATAGGAGAAAGGAAGAAGGGGAAATGTTTAACAAGTTATAGAGAAAGATAAAATTAAGAAAATATTTTTGGTGAAAGAAGAGATTCACTTTACATAGAAAAATGGATAAATTAGACCTTTGTTATCTATCATCTATCCATCATCTGCCTACTTATTAATTATTATTTTTAATGCCCCAGTCAAAAGACATAGGGTAACTGAATGGATAAGGAAACACAACCCTGCCCATCTGGTGTGCCTCGGTTAATTGGGTGTCATTCCATTCACCCAGAGGTTGCTGGTTTGATTCCTGGTCAGGTCAGAAGGAAACCCCACGACCCATATATATGTGTCTACAGGAGGCCCACCCCAGAATAAAACATTCACACAGGCTGAAAATTAAATGATGAAAACAAAATCCCATATAAATTGAAATGAAAAAAACTGGAGTAGCAATACTTATTTCTGATAAAATAGACTTCAAACAAAGGACATAACAAGAGACAAAAACAGTCAGAACATAATACTAAACGGATCGATACAACAAGAGGATATGACCCTATAAACATATATACACTCAATGTAGGAGCACCTAAATATATATATATTAAAAAAAAAAAAAACAACTCTTGGTGGACTTTAGGGGAGAGATCCACAGCAGTATAGTCATATTAGGGAAATTTCTCACTCCAGGTTTATCAATGTATAGATCTTCCAGATAAAAAGTCAACAAGGAGACAAAACTTTAAATAACACACTAGACCTGATGGATTTAATTGATATTTACAGGACATTTTATCCCAAAGCAGCCGAATGGACCTATGTTATTTAAATCTCTTTCTTAGAACAACTAGAGTAGTACCATCTGTAGAGATGAAAAATAGCAACTGTCATTATTCAGAGATTCCTTAGGAACCAGAATTCTTAAGTCTACTATCAGCCAGTACAAAATCCTGCCATCAAAGCTCTCTAAAAATAGATCCTTTTGAGAATTAGCATTTATTCAAATGCATATCAATACATTTCTCAGAAGATCTAACATCATTCTTTTTGAAGATTATTTTTCGTGCCTTGTTTGGTGTGTGTTTTTGCCTGTTGTAACCTATAAATATAGTTATTTGTGTATAAAATTTAAAGTGCTGTGAAGTAACAAGTTCCAATTTTGATTTGTCATTTGGAAACCTTTCAGTTAATACTAATCTTACAATTAAGACAGTCAAGGAATATTTTCTTGTAGATTTTGTCAGTGTTGAATCTTGAGTTAGCTTATTTTATGTAAAATTTCAAATAACATAATAGAGGAATCACAATTTCTTAGAGTTTGAGGAGATGCTATATTCAAAGTCCTACCATCTCCTCTTTATCATTTGTATTTAGCCTTTGCCTGAACATTTCTATCACTATTTCTTTCATCTGGGAGTTTGTTGCTTGTGGAACTCTAATTCTTTAAAAGTCCAAACATACAAATTGAAACCTAATGCCTTATAATTTCTACCTAGGAGTCCTAATTCTGTCCTTTGCAGTGTGGAAAAGAAGCTAAAGTCCTCTTTTGCATGACAATTCAAATAGCTGAAGATAAATATTGCATTTCCCTTTTAGGTCCACTTACTTTAGTATTATTTTTGCACTCATTTTTTTCCCACCAGCTATAGACTTTCCCAAGACATTCACCTCCTATTTTATTTATTCATTATAAAGAAAAACTCCTGCCTGTTCAATGTGGCTTAGCAGTGGAGTGTCTATCTATGAACCAGGAGGTCACGGTTTGATTCCCAGTCAGGGCACATACCCAAGTTGTGGGTTCAATTCCCAGTTGGGAGTGTGCAGGAGGCAGCCAATTGAAGATAGTCTCTCATCATTGATGCTTCTCTCTCTCTCTTTCTCTCCTTTCTTCTCTGAAATCAATAAAAATATTTTTTTTTGAAAAAGAAAAACTTCGTAGTACAGTTGTACCAGGGGAAAAGTTACAGGTACAAAATCATTTAGATCAATTACAACAATAAGTGACATTGCATTTAAAACTATTATGTTGAAAGACTCCCATTCCACATAGCCACACTAAAAAAGAGTAAATAAAACACATTGCTACTCAAGGTCAGAATTTTGTAATTTTGAGGATAAGATAGAAACTAATTTCATATATTAAAAAAATCCATAAGTAAAATGCTATATTTGTTTTCCCTTAACTATAATTCTTGATTGCATGCCTACACTGTATCAGAATATGTAAACTCAACTTTTTTGGGGACTTGTTTGGTGAAGAGAGGTCATATCAGTAAAATATACATTTCTTTATTATGATAAAATTTATGTCTAAATAGAACTTTTACTAGAAAAGTGGTGTTGCCCATTAAACCATATAGGAGGCAGCATAACATAGTGATTAAAAGCATGTAGGTTTGAATACTAGGTTCACCTTTTCCTAGTGTGTAACCTTATGCAACTTTACTAATTTTCTAAACCTGTTTCTTACATGTCAAATGGAGAGAGTCAGAATACTTACCTCACGGGTAGGTTGTGAATTAATGTAAGTAGGATACTAAAAACTATTTGCTACTGAAATAGTTACTATTATTATCTCCAATGTAAGTAGAAAGAGCATTAGCTTAAAAAGTAAGTAGATAATAGTTGATTAAATATTGAAAGAATTCTTCTGTGGGGAAAAACCCAGCAAGATAAGGACCTAAAGTTTATAACATTATAATTGTGAAGAAGTAAAAAGAAACAGAGATGACATGCTAAATAATGATTTTTTAAACCTTAAATCTGTCAGAGTGATAAAATCTTGAAATCATCTGTACAGCTCACCCTCATAAGCATACTTTTGTAAAATGAACAGAGGCTGGCATCTGAATACTTCAGTTTTGCAAATTATGTGCTAAGGCATTGAAAACTAAATATCATTAAATAAATTGCAAATACAAGTGATAAAGCATATTTATCTAGAGACAGATTTTTTAGGAATGAAAATTTCAGGATATGCCTTGTTATTGTCTGAAATAAAGAATGTGTACTCATCTCCTATGTTAGAGTTTCCTCTATAAAGTGTAATTAATGTTGTTTTTCACACAAAATGTAGTAAAATGGCAACAAATAGATTTATATGTCAAATCCTCTGAGTTTCTAAGAATGATAACACTATATTAGAAGGACAGAATATTTGTAACTTTGTTATTGCCTGCCAAAAAGGGAAACATGGAGCTAATAATAGAGAGTCAAAAAGTGGATTCATATAACAAAATAAACTACTTGGAATCATTCTAATAATTTGACAAGTATGATTTCCTCATATTGGAACTTGGAAAGAACATGGCTGCTATTAAAGAATAGATGACAGATGTCCAATGGAGGGAGAAACTGTTACAGATAATCATAAATGACAGGCACTATGATGAGAACTTAGAAGAATCCAAATTCCTTCAAAAGATGCTGAGAAGAAAGAAGCAGTAAAGCTTTTGGAAGTATGATGTCTGAAAATGCATTGTCATCAGTTTCCCTGAGAGAGATACCAAAGGTCAAAGGCAATAATGCAGAAGAAGCAGTTGATTGTGCTGGAAGAACCAATTGATATAAGAGGAAACAAATTATACAGTTCTATGAAGATTAAAGATAGCATTATATTGATGAATATCATTGAAATAATCGCCTCACCTGCCTCTCCACTTTTCATAGTTTTATTACAGCATGATATAATATCCTTTCATGTAACAATTATCAGGATAAAACTTTATGTACTGAGAAGATAGGTCAGTTTTTACTAGAAGGTGATTTCAAATAGAATTTTGAAAATTCTGAAAATACTTATCTATACAGTTGTATGCTTTGGAGCCAATGAGAAGATAGTTGTTAGTTTTAAATATTATATAAATACTAGAAACCCATTGCAGGAAGATTCCTGCAAGAATAGAGCTTCCTGCAGCCTGAGCAAAGCTCCCCACCTTCTCTGCTACCTTGCTCCTTTCTCCACTACCTCACTCTCTCCCATCTCTGCTGCCTTGCTCGGTCCCATCTCCGTTGCCTCACTCCCATCTCCTCTGCCTTGCTCCCTCCCTTCTCCCCCCCCCCCCCCCACTTGCTTACTTCTCCGCAGTTTTGCTCCCGCCTGCAGTATTTGGCTTCCTTCTAAGCCACCTTCTGTCGCAGATATGCAAATTAACCGCCATCTTGGTTGGTTAATTTGCACACTCACTCTCATTGGCTTGTGGGTGTAGCGAAGGTAGGGCCAATTTGCATATTACTCCTTTATTAGATAGGATAATGGAATTTTACTAAAATGTGTCTGTTGCTTGCTCTGATTTAAGACTACATTGTATAGGAAACCTCCATTATCATGAATTCACTTTAGCATTATAACACCATTGATTCAGTTCAAAAGAGATTCACATAATGCCAATTTCCCACTATCATTAAACAGAATACTTAGAGGTTTAGTTAATTATAATGCTTTGATATGTGATCTATTTGTGGGTCCTATTTACTTTCCTCCATGTCCTCTCTTTATGCCATTTTTAGACTTTTCTATACGGCACCCTGCCTCTTAAGATTGAGTTTCTCTGTAGTGGATAGACTAATGAATATCATCATCAATCCTTTTATATAATAAAAGGCTAGTATGCTAAGTGCTTAAGTGTCCAGTTGCCTAGTTGGCTGTTCAACCAACCAAAGCATAATATGCTGATGATATACTAAGGCTGTTCAACTGTTTGCTATAACGTGCACTGACCACCAGGGGGCAGACTCTCTGACCTGTAGGTTAACTTGCTGCTGGGGTCCAGCCAATCGGGACTGAGCGAGAAGGCCTGGGCATGCCCTGGATCCCTCCCGCAGTTCCTCCCCAACTGGCCAATCTCCCATGTCCCTCCCTAGCCTCGATCTTGAACCAGTGGGGTCCCTCAGGCTGGCCTGCACCCTCTTGCAATCTGGGACCCCTCAGGGGATGTCAGAGAGCAAGTTTCAGCCCAATCCCTCAGGCAACACCAAAGGACCCCACTGGTGCATGATTCATGCACTAAGCCTCTAATATTAAATAATACTTAGAGAAATGAAGGATGCTTTTATGCAATACTAGAGGCCTGGTGCACGAAATTTGTGCATGGGTGTGTGTCTGTCAGCCTGGCCTGTACCCCTTCAATCTGGGATCCTTTGATGGATGTCCGACTGCCGTTTTAGGCCCATAGGGATCGGGCCTAAACTGACAGTTGGACATCCCTCTCACAATCCAGGACTGCTGGCTCCTAACTGCTCCCCTGCCTACCTGCCTGATTGTCCCTAACTGCTCCTGCCTGCCAGCCTGATCACCCTCTAACCACTCCCCTACCAGCCTGATTGATTTCTAACTGCTCCCCTGCCAGCCCAATCTCCCCAACTGCCCTCCGCTGACCGACAACTGCTCTCTTCTGCCAGCCTAATGTCACCCCCAACTGTCCTCCCCTGCAGGCCTGGTCACCACCAACTTACCTCCCCTGCTAGCCTGATTGCCCCCAACTGCCCTCCCCTGTCGGCCTAATTGCCCACGACTGCCCTTCCCTACCAGCCATCTTGTGGAGGCCATCTTGTGACGTGTGATGCTACCTAGGCTTTTATTATATAGGATTGAAAGCAAATCTTAGTATAAATGGACCTTCCCTTGTATGTTTATATTGAGCAACAACATCAACAGTATTCACAATGATGCTCCAGTTTATCTTTGTTCAAACTTTAATTATGACTCTTTGTCTTCTAAATAAAACAAAAAATACCTTAGGATGGAGGTCAGCAAATTTATTCTTTAGAGATCTATATAGTAAATATTTTAGACTTTATGGAATGTATGGTCTCTCTCATAGCTATTTATTTGCCTTTGCCAGCCCTGTAGCACAAAATCTGCCATAAGATGATATAAATGAATGTGCCTTGCTCTATCCCAATAAATTTTATTTATAGACACTGAAATTGGATTTCATATAGTTTTCACATGTCATGAAATATTTTTCTTTTGCTTTTTTTCAATCATTAAAAAATATAAAGATCACTCTTAGATTTTAGGCCATGCCAAAAGAAAAAAAAAAAAAGCAGGTAGGATTTGTCCCATTGGCTGTGGTTTGCTAACCCTATTTTAGAACACTCTTATTCTGTAGTATAATATCATATACTCTGTTAATTAAAATCCCATAGTTTTTGAGCTTTCAAAAGAATGTTCTGAGAATTTAAGACAGATAAAGGAGATACCCCACAAGAAATTAACACTTCACAGACTCAAATATGTCCTGAATACCTATTGTATATGCCAAGTACTGTTCAAGATATTGGGAATATAACAATAATCAAAGAAGTCAAAATTCCCTGCCTCTTTAGAATTCACATTTTAATGAGTGACACAAATATAAGTAAACAAGTAACAAGTGTAGTATTAGAGATATTGATAAGTACTATGGATAAAAATATACCAGTGAAGGTGGATAGGTAGTGCAGGCAGGAAAGAGGACTGTAATTTTAAAGCCATCAAGGAAGGCTTTGTTGATAAGGTGACATTTGAATAAACATCTAAAGTAGGAGAGGGAATAAACCATGGATCAAGTAGGACCTGTATGTCACTCTTAGAATAATGGAGAGTTTTGAACGGAGGTGTGGCATGATTTGACTTCTATTTTAACTGGTAAACCTTTTAAGTGGCTATTGAAATAATCCAGGTGAAAAATTATAATGACTTAGACCAGTGATAGAGGTGGGGGTAGTGAAAAATACATTATTGATACATTTTGAAGGTAGAGATAACATATGGAGTAAGAACATTGGCAATTGGAAAGATGGAGTTGCCATTTACTGAAATGGATAAGACCCTGGGAAGAATAGGTTTGAAGAGGAAGATTAGGAGTTTTATTTTGATCATGGAAACTTGAACTGCCTTTAAGATATCCAAATAGAAATGTTAAGTTGGCTGTTAAATATTTGCATCTGGAGTTCAGAGTAAAAGTCTAAGCTAGAGATACTATTTTTTAGAGTCGTCAAGATCTTAATGGAATTAAAGCCCATGACAACTGATGAGCTCATCAAGATATTGATTAGTATTACTATTTCTTTATTTGTATTACTGCCTCTGTTTCTTTTCTCATTCACTTTCAAAGAGGTAGGTAGCTTTTAATAACCTGTCCCATTTGCTCACACACAAAGGGTGGAAGGATTCCCACTGAGTCAGAAACCTAACCTACACAGGAAGTACCTTTACTAGGCCATCCTCAAATTTTGGCATGGTGTAAACATGGGAGTGAATTTTCCCAAGTACCTCCTTGCTGGAAACTGTTTGCACTGGAGGTAAGTGTGAAAGGGGTGGTTGTGGGAAATGATGGGGGAGGGCTTCCTAAACCTTTCTCAAACCTCAGAAATGGCTTGATTCTGAGGAAGGGAGAAGGTTCAGGCTGGTTCTTATTTCCATGAACCAGTTCATACAGCCCTAAATTTGATCTGCTTTCCTCAAACTGGGAGTCAGAAATCCCTTTTCTCTTCTGTTTTTCTGCTGCAGAAAGTCCCAACATTCCTATTTTGTGGGCTCCAGAAAGGGGTAAGCGAAGACTTCAATCCCAGCCAATCATTTCCAGATTAATAATTTTTAGTGTTTTGGTTTTTTTGTCATTATAAAAATGCTTCAACCCATTTTCCCATCTGTTTAATTTTCTTGTGGATTGTATGTATCTATGTTCTAGGGTCACTCTGTATCCCTGGGCAATAGAGTTCAGATTCATTGGCTATTTCATTTGTGTGCTGTTCTCTTGTGGATTCTCATATGCGGTTTCCTCGTGACTGTTTCCTAGATGGAAGACACCAAATTCAAGAGATTGCTTCACTCTGCCTCATTTTTTTTTTTCATGGATGGTGTTTTGTTCCCCTGCTGACAGCTTTTCACTACCCTATCCAACTGCTTCTGATGATCTGTCATTGCCTCTCTGCTTTTCTGTCTACCTGCTTTGACTGCCTTTGATTTTTTTCTCTCTTTTTTTTCTCTCTTTTTTTTTTTTTTTGCCCCTCTTTACTCATCTGCTGATTGATTTGCATTCTTTACTCACTGATGCTTTGTCCAGGAGCAAATGGCCTGTTACTCTCATAGCATTTGCTGTTTTAGCATTTTAGACTACTCAGCATTGTCTATCGGCCCTCCTGTGCCATCTGCCTGCTTGATCTTGCCCTGCCCAATCCATGGCTGTGATACATATATAGGTTCAGATTGTTTAGCACTTCTGCTGCCGATCTCCACTTGCCTTCTGCCACTAAGTTGGACTGCTGATTGAATTTGCTTGATGACTGTCTCCTATAACTATTTGCTGTATATGGCTGCCCCATTAATTAACTTCAGATATTACATTCATCTCCTATGTACTCAGCTTTGAAACTTGCCATATTACCTCCTTTATATTTCTCTACATCTGATAAATCACTGGCATTGTTCCTCTGTTGTCTTGTAACCCTAATCAGGTTTTATTTCCAAGAAAAGTGTTGCCTACATGTTGTCCAAACATATCTTAAAAATAGAAAAATGCTTCGCTTTTTAATAATACAGTCCAATTTACTCTTAAACTGCCTTTCAAACTCATTTCCACCCATCCTTTTAGCTTTTTTATACAACTTTAGATTTTTCTCTTTACTTAGGAATAAATTTTTTTCTAAGTCATTTGTTACCTTTGCCTTTTCACATCATATATTATGTACTTTTTATTCCTTATGTATAGGATATTTTAATAATTTTTCATATGTTAAATTTATTTCCTAACTTATTTACTTATTTTCTCTAATATTTCCAGGGCATCATGAAGACAAATTACTCCCTTTAATTTTGTTTAAGACTAAAAAGTATCATCCTTAAAAATAATAACATTTATTTATACTTTCTTTGTAGTTAAGATTAAAGTAGCTTTCCACTCTGATCCATTTTTTTAATTTACCTTTATTGTTGAAAGTATTACACATGTCCTTCCTTCGCCCCCTGCACCCTTTGCCACATTGACCTCTCCTAAAGCCCCTAGCAATCCTTATTTTACTTTCTGCCTCTGAATTAGCCTATTGTAGGTACCTTATATAAGTAGAATCATTCAATTTTTATCCTTCTAGGTCTGACTTATATATTTAACATAATATTTTCAAGATTGATTTATGTTGTAGCATATATTAGAATTTCCTTTTTGAGACTACTGTTCCATTGTATGTTTGTACCACCTCTTGTTTTTTCATTCTTCTGGACACTTGATTTGTTCCATCTTTTTGCTATTACGAATAATGCTGCTATGATCATTGATCTGCAGGCATCTGTTTTTCTTCTCCTTCTTTTGTGTATTTACCTAAAAGTGTACTCAGAACTTTTAATATTTTGTCTAAGATGAAATTAAATCAATAGCAAAGGCATTGGGAAACTACATAATTAACACTAAAGATGGATACGTTCAAGATATTGCAGTAGGAGCAAAAGAAATTATAAACTCTTAGAAAGATTACAGGTGGCCAGGTGAAAATTAGAAGACCCTGTATTCTGGAAATGAAGTGAAATAACACACATGATTGAAGGAAATCAAAATGATTCTGAAGAGGGTTGAATTAAAAAATATACCAACTTCAGGACAGAATGATGACATGTCTTTCAAATAGAGTAATATGTACTTTTAAAAAGAGAAGGAGGGGAGGCTTTTGAAAGGCAAGGTTTAAATGAAGACAGTGGGGCTGAATGAGGCAACCAGGATGTATTTACAGAAACCAACAGTGGAAATAGGAGTTTATTTCAATTGTGTAATCTTCAATCCTAGATACCCAGCCTTCTATCTATAGAGATTTTTCTAAAAATATTCCTGGACCTGCCCTGGCAGGTGTGGCTTGGTTGGTTAGGCATTGTTCCTTGCACCAAAAAGTTGCTGGTTTGATTCCCAGTCAGGCACATGCAGGGTACATGATCAGGTGACAGACTCAAACCCTGATAGGGGGCGTGCAGGAGGCAGCCATTCAATGTTTGGTTCTTATATCGATGTTTTTGTCTCTCTCCCTTCCTCTCTTTCTAAAAATCAAAAGTATTTTTTAAACTTAAAAAAATAATAATAATAAAAATTCCTGGGCCCAATCCTCTGACATAATGAGTTGGAGATATGGTTTAGGTAGGTAGGTAGGTAGAGAGAGAGAGAGAGAGAGAGAGAGAGAGAGAGAGAGAGAGAGAGAGAGAGAGAGAAGAGAGAGAGAGAGAGATAAGAGACAGGGGGAGAGAGAGAAGAGAGAGAGAGAGAGAGAGAAAGAGAGAGAGAGAGAGAGAGAGAGTTTTAATACACTGTCAAAACACAGTATTTGTTAAATTGAACTGGGTAGCATAGTGTCTTAGACCTTACAGGAGTTACGAAATTTGAAAAAAAATGGTTCTTGTCTTCAAGGAGTTTAAAACTGGAGTAGTTAAATATGCAATAATAATGGATTTGGGAAAGAAGACTGAAAGTCGATTAGTAGATAATGTTTTCACTTATCTCAGTTTCTTGAGTGATTTTACATACTCTATTCAGTCTTTCTCAGCCAAGGTTCCTCATGTAACCTGTCAAAAAAAAGAAAATTGAGTGTCTTATCTTCTCAATTATCCCAAGGTGGTACATAAACTTGTATGATTTTATATGTATAGGAGAGAAGGTATTTTGTTACATACAATTATTCTTTTAGAACCTAATTTAAAAGACTTGCTCTATGCCATGTAGTCTATTAGGAATTGTGACACAAAGGTAAGACTTCTCTTTCAAGGAGCTTACATCTGAGAGAAGGGAAAACATTTAACCAAACATGGATTTATGATATTTACAAAATTTTATTATTTTAATTCTTCAGGGAAAATATTCTAAGTCAGAGTGATTGTATATCAGAACATTCTTTTACCTCTTATAAGCATCAATGATATAGGAATAAGAATGTCTTTTATATTAATGCCTCATCACAGCCGAATGAATCTGGTGATATTTTAAATGCCAATAAGAATCTCTTAATTTTAAAACCTAGAGCATTCAGTGAAAAATTAGTGATTTTGTTGGTAGCTGTTAATAAACAGCATTACCTGAAATCAGGGTTATTAATTTTATAATAGAAGAGTGGAGATAGGCTAGAGGTAAATAGATAACTAATATTTAGGAGTTTGTTTTCTAATCTAATTACAAGCACAATAAGGATTTCCACTATAACATATCCTATCTATTAAAAGAGTAATATGCAAATTGACCATACCTCCTATCAAGCCATGCCCACAGCCATGCCAATCATCCATGCAGGAGCAAATTATGCAAATAAACCCCAAGCAAGTTGGCTGCGGCCACTGAGAGCAGGAGGGAGGCTTGGGTTTCCCCGGCAATGGAGGAAGCCAAGATGTCCACCTGCACTTGCTGGCCTAGGCCTCCACTCAATGCTACAAAGTTTCAATTACAGAAGATATATCCCACAGAAATGGCAGCAGCTACTGAGCTGGAGAGAGCAGAGTCTAGGGTTGCCCGGGTGATGGAGGAAGCCAAGCTTCTGAAGCCATAGCGCCTAGGCCTCCACTCTAGGCTACGAAGTTTCAATTATACAATTTAAGTAAACCCATCAGTTAGGGGCCATCAGGGAGGCAGGCAGGTGAGCAGTTTGGAACCAGCAGTCCTGGATTGTGAGCAGGATGTCCCAGATTAGAGAGGGTACAGGCTGGGCTGAGGGACATCCCCAGACCCCTGTGCATGAATTTTGTGCACCGGGCCTCTAGTAACTTTATATCATTTGAAGATGTTTAGGGATTTAATTTATTCTTATTATCAACTAAAGCTCACTTGAATTCCTGGTGTCACACAGTTTAGTCATACTCATTAGTTTGTATGATGGATTTGGTTAATTAGTCATTTGAACTAAGAATGTATTGTCCTTAAATTTATATGTGCCTTTAAATTTGAGAGCAGTAAACTTTATTCCTATTGCTCACTGCTTCACACTGATTTTTCTAAAGGGATCTTTTTAAAGTGTGACACTTAAGATAAATTTTGGGAACTTATTTATCCTCACATTTCCTGATAGCCTACTACTTATTTATTTTTTTAACAGCACAGCTAAAGAAAGATGAAAATACATGTGTCAGAAAAGGAGCACTAAAATAGAAATTACATCCAGATTTAACTAGTTTTTGTAAGAATACTTTTTAACGATTTTGCTCGTATTCTGAAAAACATTTTTAATGCAAGAAAAGGTTATGCAGATATTTTAAAACATAAGATCTTGGGATAAAAGAATAGCATCATTCTATTAAACTTGTTTGTTAATAATAAATATACTTTTTGTGATCTCTGAAATCTTATTTTTACTTTGAGGAATGCTAAGTTGAAAATAGAGTTGTATAATGTATTTTTGTGACAGTTAACCAGAAAAGGCAATATTTCTGTATCATTTCCTAATTCGTCTTTAAGTCCTTTTTAATTTTAATAACAACATTCTATAAATGTCTTGGAATCTTAAGATTCTTTATAGGTAACTACTCCTAAGAAAAAAGTTATCATCTAATTTGTCTTTTTTATTTCTCTCCTTCCCCAACCCCCATTCTCTACTGAAGAAAAGTAGGACATATTGAAGACCTTGCAAAGGAAAAATGTAGTAGCTTGCTTTACATAAATAATTTATGGAGATAGTTTTAAACATAGACAGTGACAGTAACAGGCACCAATAACCAATCTCTAAATCCCCTAATCTCTCTCTCCTTTGCTCTTAAATCCTCAAATGTTTTAGTTTTGCTGTCCAAAACTCACACATTGTACCTGTGGCACAAGAAGTGTGGTGGAGTGAGAGAGAGATCATTGAAGGAAAAGTTAATTGCCTCAGATATGGAAATTATTTGGGTAAAGCTCCTTTTTATATACTTAATAGTCTTTAACATCAAAATCATTTCCTGTAAAATGCATTTGTTAGACATTTGGATATTTATAAAATACAAAGAACTTCAAAATTTTTTGTATTTCTCTCTGAATGCTTTTAGATTTTTTTATAATCTATATCCTATCTAATAAAAGAGTAATATGCAAATTGACCATACCTCTGCTATACTCACAAGCCATGCCCTCCAGGCACACATGCCAGCCAATCAGGAGTGGTATGCAAATTGATCCCCAACCAAGATGGCTGCCGGCCACAGATAGCAGGAGGGAGGCTTGGGTTTCTTTGGCAAAGGAGGAAGCCAAGCTTTCCACCTGCCCTTGCCAGCCTAGGCCTCCACTCAATGCTACAAAGTTTCAATTATAGAAAGATATATATATATATATATATATATATATATATATATATATGTATATATATCCCAACAGAAATGGTGGCAGCCACAGAGCTGAAGAGAGCAGAGGCTAGGGTTGCCCTGGCAATGGAAGAAGCCAAGCTTCTGTAGCCCTAGCTGGCCTAGGCCTTCACGCAATGCTACAAAGTTTCAATTATAGAAGATACATATATCTCAACAGAAATAGCAGCGTCCACAGAGCTGGAGAGAGCAAAGGCTAGGGTTGCCCTGGTGATGGAGGAAGCCACGATTTCTGCAGCCGTGGCCTGCCTTGGCCTCTCCTTAATGCTACAAGTTTCAATTATAGAAGGTAAATATCCCAAGAGAAATGGCTTCGGCTTCGGAGCAAGCAGAAGGCTTGGCTCTGCTCTAGGCTACAAAGTCTCAATTGTAGAACATAAATAAATTTCAGATACCAGGGCCTCCACTTGGGTTGTTGGGGAGTGTGTCACGCCTGCAAACCACCTCAGGCCCCTTGCCTACGTCACCCCATGCCCCAAGGGAACCCCCACCCTAATCCCGGATGCCCTTCAGGGCAAACCAGCTGGCCCCACCCATGCACCAGGCTTCTAGCCTATCTAATAAAAGAATAACACTCAGATTGACCATCACTTTAACACACAAGAGGGCTGCCCCCATTTGTCAAAGATCCTGCCCCCATATGGTCAAAGTTGGCCACCACAAGATGGCCAGCAGGAGATGGCAGTTGGGAGGGACCAGGCCTGCAAGTGAGGCAGTTGGGGGCAATCAGTCCTGCAGGGGAGGACAGTTAGGGGTGACCAGGCTGGCAGAGGAGGGAAGTTGGGGCAACGGGGCCTGCAGGGAAGGGCATTTGGGAGTGGGGGAGGACCAAGGCCAGCAGGGAAGGACAGTTGGGAGGGACCAGGCCTGCAAGGGAGGGCAATTGGGGGCAGTCATATCTGCATGGGAGGGCAGTTAGGGGTGACCAGGCTGGCAGAGGAGGGAAGTTGGGGGCAAACAGCCTGGCAGGGGAGCAGTTAGACATTAATTGGGCTGACAGGGGAGTGGTTAGGGGGTTATCATGTTGGCAGACAGAAGCGGTTAGGGGCCATCAGGGAGGCAGGCATGTGAGCAGTTGGGAGCCAGCAGTCCTGGATTGTGAGAGGGATGTCTGACTGCCCTTTTAGGCCTGATCCCACCGGGCAGTCAGACATCCCTCAAGCGGTCCCAGATCGGAGAGGGTACTGGCTGGGCCTAGGGATACCCCCCGCCTCCCTTTGCACCAATTTCGTACACCAGGCCTCTAGTCTATATAATAAAAGCCTACCAACCTTTACAGTGGAATGACCAGAATGACCAGTTGCTATGATGCACACTGACCAACGGGGGACAGATGCTCAATGAAGGATCTGCCCCCTCGTGGTCAGTATGCTCCCATACTGGGAAAGCGCTGCTCAGCCAGAAGCTGGGCTCACAGCTGGTGAGCCCAGTGGCGAGGGGTAGGGGGGGGCTCTCCCACCTCTGCGGTAATACTAAGGAGCAGCCAGCTGAGTGTTAAGAAGCAGCGAGCAGGCAGGAGGTAAGGAGCGAAGGGTCCCAGACAGTGCGAGGGTTCAGTCTGGGCTGAGGGAACCCCCCCCCCTCTCAGTGCACAAATTTCATGCACTGGGCCTCTAGTGCAGTTAATAAAATATAAACACATTATTTTCTAACAAGTTATTTAAATCCTTTGCAAGTCTTCTTAATAGCTGGTGCACAGTAGTTTATTTTCTAATTATTTTCTTATGGAATATTTATGATAATACTTTATGGATAGAAAAATATTGAACCTTAATATTTTAGAATGAATGGTTTATTCATAAATAGCAAACCTTAGAAAATAATTTATAATTAGGACATTGAATATACATAGCTACTTTTAGCAGTCATTTTTTAAAAAATACCAAATATATAGTTATATTTGCAAATTATTTGGCACAAATTATTTTTCTGCATAAAAATTCCAATGAAAACAATATTCTGGCATGCAATTAATATGAGTTATAGTTGATTATCTAGGAATTTAAAGCATTTTATAAGCATTTTATGACAGAGTTTAACTTTCCTCAAAAGAGCTTTTTTTTTTAGTCTCCACTAACATGTAAACCATTTCAAGCCCAAACTTTTTTGGTAAGTGAGTTGTGTAACACTTGCCTTGTATTTTTCCACAGAAACATTTATTTATGTAAATGATTCTCAATCAAGGGCATTTTTGGTCCCCAGGGACTATTTCACAGTGCCTGGTGATGTTTTTGGTTGTCACAATTGGAAGGGTACTACTGACATCTTTTTTGCAGAGGCCAGGAAAGCTTCTAAATATCCTACAATATATTAGGCAGCCTCTATAAAAAAAATAAGAATCCTCTGGCCCAAATGTGAATAGTACAGAAATTAATAAATCCTCATTCATATATTAATGAGTACTCACTAACTGCACTGTGCTGAGACCTGGGAACACATGGATAGAAAGTTTTGATCTTAGCATTCAGGGAAAGTACATTATAGTTAATTAATAGAAAGAATCTATATAATAAAAGCCTAAGCAACCATTATGGCAAACAACCAGAATAGCCAGTTGCTCTGATGTGCACTGACCACTTGGTCATACACTCAATGCAGGAGCTTTCCCCTGGTGGTCAGTGCAATCTCACAGGGCAGCGCCGCTCAGCCAGAAGCTGGGCTCATGGATGGCGAGTGTAACTGCCTCATCGGGAGCCTCTCCCAACTCCATGGCAGCATTACCAAGTGGTGGCAGAAGGCACAGTGGGTCAGGATCAGCACAAGCAGCATGGCACCCAGCCCCGATTCTGGCTCCTCCCCGGCTACCTGCCACTTGGCGCACTGCTACATACCCAGAGGGGTTCCAGAATGCAAGAGGGATGTCCAACTGCCGGCTTAGGCCTATTCCCAGTGCTGTTCTCTGTAGAAGGCAGTCACTCTGAACAAGTCAGTGACTCAGGGAAGTCTAGGGAACTCAGGGTGAACCTGCTTCTGTGCTTGACTCACCCACTTGATGGTGTTTGCAAGACAGACTGTAGTGGCCCAGCCTGTGCACGTGCAGCAGCTGCTGAACTCAAGCAACAGGCTGTGCAACAGCAGAAGGCCATTCAGCCACAAGTTGGCAGTCGAACATCCCCTGAAGGGTCCTAGACCACAAGAGGACGCAGGCCAGGAAGCCCCCCAAGTGCATAAATTTCATGCACCAGGCCTCTAGTCCTCCTATCTAATAAAGAGGGAATATGTTAATTGACTGCCACACCCTCAAAGATGGTGACACCCATAGCCACAAGATAGCAGCAACCAGTCTCCTTAGCCCTGCAGGGGCAGCAGGCATATGGCAAGGCCTGGCCCGCCCCCTGGTGAGCCCTGCCACTCTGCACACCTGCCTCCAGAGTCCACCTGTCTCCTCAGCCGCCCAGGGCTGGCCCGAGGCACTGGCAAGCCTCAGATGGTGGCTGCCCAGCCGTCCAGGGCCGCCAAAGGCTCAGGTAACCAACGCCAGCTGAGGCTTGCAGGCAGTGGCAGCAGCAGAGGTGTGATGGGGGCATCGCCTTCCCCTGATAGCCAAGTCACCTCCTGCCCCTGAAGGCACCTACAGTGTGAGAGGGGCCAGGCCGGGCTGAGGAACCCTCCCCCAGTGTATGAATTTTCATGCACCAGGCCTCTAGTCCCATCTAATAAAAGAGTAATATGCAAATTGACTATATCTCTGCTATACCCACAGGTCACGCCCACCAGCCATGCCACCAGGCAATCAGGAGCAAATATGCAAATAAACCCCAACCAAGATGGTTGCAGCCACTGAGAGCAGGAGGGAGGCATGGGTTTCCCCAGCAATGGAGGAAGCCAAGCTTCCCGCCTGCCCTTGCTAGCCTAGGCCTCCACTCAATCCTACAAAGTTTCAATTATAGAAGATACATAATTCCAACAGAAACAGTGTCAGCCACGGAGCTGGAGAGAGAGAAGAGGCTAGGGTTGCTGGGGTGATGGAGGAATCCAAATTTCTGCAGCCTTAGACTAGGCCTCCACTCTAGGCTGCAAAGTTTCAAAGAGAAATGGCTGTCACCACGGAGCAAACAGAAGGCTTGGTTCCACTTCAGGCTACAAAGTTTCAATCGTAGAACATAAATTAATTCCAGATCCCAGGGCCTCTGTTTGGATCACTGGGGGGCATGGCCAGCCTGCAAACCACCACAGGCCCCTCACCCAGGCTGCCCCACACTCCAAGGGAACCCCCACCCTGATCCAGGACACCCTTCAGGGAAAATCAGCACCAGGCCTCTATCCTATCTAATAAAAAGAGTAATGCGCAGATTGACCATCACTCCAACACACAAGAGGCCTGCCCTCATGTGGTCAAAGATCCTGCCCGCATGTGGACACAAGATGGCCACCACAAAAGAACAGTGGGAGGTTCCAGGCCTGCAAGGGAGAGCAGTTGTGGGTGATCAGGCCAGCAGGGAAGGGCAGTTGTGAGGACCAAGCCTGCAGGGGATGGCAGTTAGGGGTGACTGGGCCGGTAGAGAAGGGAAGTTGGGGACAAACAGGCTGGCCGGGGAGCAGTTAGGCATCAATTAGGCTGGCAGGGTAGTGGTTAGGGGGTCATCAAGCTGGCAGGCAGAAGCGGTTATGGGCAATCAGGGAGGCAGGCAAGTGTGCATTTGGAGCTAGCAGTCCTGGATTGTGAGAAGGTTGTCTGACTGCTCATTTAGGCCCGATTCTACCAGGATCGGGCCTAAACGGGCAGTCAGACATCCCTAGAGGGGTCCCAGATTGGAGAAGGTACAGGCTGGGCTGAGGGACACCCCTCCCCACCGCCGCTTCCTCATGCACAAATTTTGTGCACTAGGCCTCTAGTCTATATGTAAAAGGCTATGCAACCATTTAATTGTTCAAGTGGTAGCTATGATGTGCACTGACCACTGCGGGACAGATGCTCAATGCACAGGCATTGGAATCATGGAACAGACTGATGAAACTCAGGGGGAAAGGGGGAGGGGGAGATCAGGAAGAGATTAACCAAGATCTTAAATACATTCTAGAGTCCCGGTGCACAGATTCATACACTGGTGGGGTCCCTTGGCCTAGCCTCTGGGGAACTGATGGAAACCGCAGGTCTGACATACCCTAATGGGGTCCTGGATTATGAGAGGGTATAGGCCAGTCCAAGATACCCCACCAATACAAATATACGAAGCTGTGCATCACGCCTCTAGTTAGATAAATAAAATATAACATGATTGTGAATATAGTAATGTTGTAAATGTGAAAGAAGCAAGATATAAAGTTTGCCTGAGGGAATTAGAAAAAAATTTTAAAGAAGTGATACTGGAACTGTTTTTGTTTTTATAGTTATTTGTACTATTTATCTTTTACTAAAATTTACAAAAAATACACTAATAGTATAGGTGTAGCTTAATGGATTTTCAAAAAACAAACATATACTTATGTAACCAGCCACTTCCAAATCAAGACACCAGAATGTGATCAGCATCCCAGAAGACCCTCTTGTTCATCCTTTCAGTTACAGCCCAACTGTCAAAGTAACTACTCTTCTCACTTTTAGTATTATAGGTTATTTTGTTTTTACTAAACTTTATATAAATAAAACCATGTAGTATGTAAACTTTTGTGTCTGGATCCTCTTGCTCAACATTATGTTTTGTAAAGTTGATTCTTATCACTATATGTAGTTGTTCATTCTCATCATACAGTAATTCATTGTAGAAATAAGCCAGTATTTATTATAATCTACTGAGAAGAATTTATCAATTCATATAAAGGCAGAATGGCTAAAATCTTAACTCTTCCAGTAGATCAGTCAGGCTGCAGATTGGATTTTGAGATGGAAATAGCAGGAGAGAACATGGAGATGTAGATAGGGTCAACTTATGAAGACTGTGTCACATAAAAGGCAATTCGATTTTCCTGTGGAAAAAAAAAATTAAGATTTTTTTTTGAAAGATGTTAACAGCAGTGAATTTAATGACTTTTGAAATTCAGAAAGATCACTTTGGCAGCAGAGAATGGGTTGAATGAGAGTAAACTTAGTTATCTAATACCAGTCAGGAGGTTATTGGAATATTTAAACAAAAGATGTTGAGAACCTAAATGCAGGCAAGATTAGAGAGAAATGGATGGCTCTCTCAGGATAAAATTTATAGCACTTTTTTTACTAACTGGGTATGAAGATTGCAGAGGATAGTTTCAGACTAGCCTTCAAAAACTTGTGTGTGTTACTGAAATCAAAATCTGAGCAATGAAAAAAAGAATAGAATTCTATGCAATAATTAAGATTGAATTCAAAATAATGTCCAAATTTATCTTTAGTGTTCACATTTGTAGAAGAATAGATATCATTAGTTGAAAATGAATAAATTGATGGAAATTTTTATGGAGAATCTGCAGGAAGATTGGTAGCAGTCTAGACTGAATAATGGCTTTGGCCTTTTTTTGTTTTAATTTAAAACTTCATCTTCCTTTTTGTTGTTTCATATTTCATGGGTTTTACTTTTCATGAAATTTACACATTTAGTCATGAATAAAGTTGTTTTAGCTCAGGAAGGGGAAAATGAGAGAGAGTGAGGAGATGAAAGGAAGAAAGGAGTTAAAATATTGTATCTGTATGAATAAGAAGGAAATTGTCTGGAGTGAAATTAATTGAGTTCCAGTAGTTATTTCTAGATGGGGCAATTACTGCATTTGAATTTGTTTGCGTATGCATTCCTTAAGAGAATAAAGCCAGTGAGTCAGAAAATTCCCCAGTAGCATCACTTCAAAGATGTATTGATTGCTACTAAGATAGTGGCAAAGCTAGTTGCCTATTTGTGACCTAGAGAATCAGCACAGTTAGCTTTTGGTAACATAGCACTGCCTATCAATGTTTGGTAATATGAAGAACTTTAACATGGACTAAACATTTAACATAAAAAACTAAGTTTATGATTTTAAAATTAATAGGTTATGTTTTTGATCACTAAGTAAGAGAAACCTTTTTAGTTGAGAAATGAAACTCAGAAAATATAATAAAAATACTTATAGAATCTTCTATATAAGCAATTTCAAACACCTTCATGGAAATATCAGCTAAGCAAAAATTTTTACAAATGTCAAACTTAAAAATTAATATTTGCAATAGATTTAACGGCCAACAGTTTATATTTACAGTATATAACGTTTTATTATAATTCAATAGAAAACATATGAATATAGAAAGTAGGCAAAGGATATAAACAGACAATTTGTAAGCAAAAAGTTGCAAGTTGCTTTTAAATATGTACTTGTTATAATTGGTAAGAAATGTAACTTTTAAAAAATATTCTGTTGTTTTGTACACAACAGTTAAATAACTATTTAAAATTGAGATTGCCTGGAATTGGCAAGGTTTGTATTGTTGAGAAGATAAATTGGTACCATCTCTCTGTAGGACAGTCTGCAATGTGTCAAAATGTCCATGTAATGATATAAAAGACATCCATTTCATAAGGGAATAAAGGAGTTTTCAAAGAGGTATAGTCTGAAATAATCATTGATTTGGTACTTTAAAAAACCTTCCCACTATAGAAAACCTTAACCCAGGAAAAGTACAGATCCTCTAAGGCATACCCTATAAAATGACAGGTACTGTCAGTATTTAGATTTATATTCTCCCCCCAAATACCATGAGTTGGAAGTCAGAGCAGCAGGGAGTATTGACCATGATTATAGGAAGACGACTTGGGAGAGACAGATGGTGCCTTGGGACAGATGATTGTAGCAGCACTGCTGGTGAGACACTTATCCTTGGATAAGCTGCAGTGTGTATAGTTCAGCCTGGGATTCCCTGAGACTGAGAACCTGTTGGAGGCTGAAGTGGAAACTGTCAGTGGTGCCTATAACTAAAGATAGAAACAAAAATAAATTTTCTCCAAAGGAAATTCCTCAGTTTAATTCAGCAGTATTCTCAACAGATTAAGGTCAGGTAATGAATATACTACTAAAACTCAGAAACCACAAGTCAGCAACTCCATTATTCAATAGATGGACTGAAAAACATGACAACTGCTAGAACTGTCAAATATAAAAGTATAGGACATCTAATAATTAGGTGACTGTTGTCATTTATTGTTCATACTGGGAACTTTTGTTAGGGCAAATGCTAAACCAGACAGGTTTAGCAGACACAGCAGAAGCACATCATACTGTCCCTGGCGAGGCAGGATATATGTTTAACCTGCCTATGGTGAAATGGCCAAAAGAACAAAAACAGACTAACAAAAATAAAGACATAACATGAGACCATCATTTATAAATGAGCAATTTTGGGGAAAATGGGATTCTTAGAAATAAGAAAATGTAAGTTTAAAAACTGATGAACAGATAAAACAGCAGAAGAGAGAATTCACACACTGAAATATTTATATGAAGAAATTACTATTTTTTTAATTCATATTGGAAAAATTACATGGAGAGATGATTTTATGGGAATATAAGAGAGACATAGGTATGGAGAATGAAATGAGAAATACCAAAGTATATTCATCATAGCCCCAAAAAAGAAAGGATGGAGAAAAGGCAGAAAAGGCAATAGTTTATAAAGTAACCAAAGAAGGAAAAATCACTTATATAGGAATTAGAGGCCCAGTGCATGAATTCATTAATCTCTTCCCACCCTCCCCCCTACCCTCCTTTCTTGTGAGATTCATCAGTCCGTTCCATGTTTTCATGCCTATGCATTGAGGGTCTGCCTGCTGCTGGTCAGTGCACGTCACAGCTACCTGCCTGTTGGTCATCCAGTCGACCAGTCATTTAGGAATTTATAGAGATTTGATTTAGATACAAAAAAAGAATTAATTCCCAAGTGTGTAAGGATTTTTATTCTGTGAAGACAGGACTTGAGTTAACACTGTTCATAATTATCTTAAAATAATATTGCCTGGAACAAACCAAGATGGTGGCATAAGTAAACACCTAAACTTCTGCCTCACACAATAATTTCAAAACTACAACTAAAAGACAAGACAGACATCATCCAGAACGACAGGAAAGCTAGCTGAGTGGAAATTCTACAACTAGAAAGAAAGAGAAAAGCACACGGAGAATCAAAGGAGCTGCAAAAGGCTGAGGTACTAAGACATGTGTGCGATGAGGACGGGCAGCTGAGTGCCTGGCTGGCCTTCTCTGTGGGAAGGAGACAAAAGCTCCCAACTGTGCTGAACCCCATTTCCGATTGCACTGAACTCCAGTTCCAGGTGAGACCCGAGGGGGAATCTGGACTGTCAGGCAGAAACTTAGGGGAGCTGGGAAAGGCAGAGATCTGGAAACGTGCTGGTGAGTGCACGCAGAGAGGACTGACTGCTGAGTGTGCCCCTGCCTTTCTCTACTGGGAGGGAAACAGAAGCTCCCAACTCCGCTGAACTCCAGTTCCAGGTGGCTTCGGGAATCCAGATTCATTGGGGGAGAAACCAGACTATCTGGCAGCAGGCGAAACTCGAGGGCAGTTTTCTCTCAGAGGTGCTTGCAGCGATAACTGAGGCACACTGAGACCTAGGGGCCTCACAGGGCAGAGCTGACAGGAAGCGAAGACTGTCCCCTGAGATTCTGCCCCATCAAAGTTGAGCACAGAGGCTTTTGCTATTTTGCAAATCTTTTCTCATAAGGCTGTCTCCAGCACAGAAGTTCTCCCAGTGTAGACACAACTGGTCCTCACAGCCATTTGGCCTGGAGGTCAATTCCTGCTAGTGATACCAACAACAGTCAAGACTTAACTTCAACAAGGCTGTACACATAGTCCACAAAGGGGTGCACCAAGAGTGTCCACTTCAGGTAACTGGGGAGGCCGAGCCACTGGGCCATATAAGACACCTAGTACACAAAGTTACCCTACCAAGTCAGGGAAGCAGAAAAATGCAGAGACAAAGAAACAGATCACAAATGAAAGAAATGGAGGAAAACAAACTACTGGATATAGAGTTCAAAACCACGGTTATAAGGTTTTCAAAGAATTTCCTAGGAAAGGCCTATAAATTTAGCGAGACCCTCGAAGATATGAAAAAGGACCAACTAGAAATGAAATGTATACTGACTGACATAAAAAATATTATACAGAGACCCAACTGCAGACTAGAGGAATGCAAGAATCAAATGCAAGATTAGAAATACAAAGAAGCAAAAAACACTCAACTAGAAAAACAAAGAGGAAAAAAGAATCCAAAAATTTGAAGATAGTGTAAGAAGCCTCTTGGACAGCTTCAAGCATACCAACATCCCAATTATGGGGGTGCCAGAAGAAGAAAGAGAGCAAGATACTGAAAACCTAGTTGAAGAAATAATGACTGAAAATTTTCCCCACCTGGTAAAAGAAAGAGACTTACAAGTCAAGGAAGTGCACAGAACCCTAAACAAAAAGAATCCAAAGAGGACCACACCAAGACACATCATATTTAAAATGCCAACAGCAAAAGACAAAGAATATTAAAAGCAGCAAGAGAAAAATAGTTAATTGCCTACAAGGGAGCACCCATACTATTGTCAGCTGATTTCTCAACAGAAACTATGCAGGCCAGAAGGGAGTGGCAAGAAATATTCAAAGTGGTGAATAGCAAGAACCTAGAGCCAAGATTACCCAGCAAAGCTATCATTCAGAATTGAAGGTCAGATAAAGAGCTTTGCAGATAAGAAAAAGCTAAAGGAGTTCATCAACACCAAACCAGTATTATATGAAATGTTGAAAGGTATTTAAGAAGAGGAAGAGGAAGAAGAAGAAAAAGATAAAGATAAAAATTATGAACAACAAATACATATCTATCAACAAGTGAATCTAAAAATCAAGTGAATTAAAAATCTGATGAACAGAATAAACTGGTGATATAATAGAATCAGGGGCATAGAAAGGGAGTGGACTGACAATTCTCAGGGGGAAAAGGGTGTGAGGGGGTTTAGGAAGAGACTGGACAAAAATTGTACACCTATTTATGAGGACAGTGGTGGGGGTAAGAGCAGAGGGTGGAGTGGGAACTAGGTGGAGGGGACCTATGGGGGGAAAAACAAGTAACAATTATAATAATCTGAACAATAAAGATTTATTATAAAATAAAATAAAATGGCCTAATTATCAAATCTTTAGGTTTGTTTTATAAACCTGAATTATTAGATATCCTTTATTGGGTGTTTCTTGTGAATTTGATTTGGTTCTTGCATATCTTGAGCCACACTTAAAGGTATAATTTCTAGAGCATATTATTCAGCTAAAATGAACATTGAGGTAGCATTGAAAGAGAAAATGTTATAAATGAGCTGTCTTAGGCATGCATGTGTATGTTTATGTATTAGTAGAGATGTTTATTTCCACCCATTTTGACCAAGTAATGGGCAACCAACTTCTTCCTCCTCAGTCTCACCAACTGCCCTAATAAAGTCAACCCTTCAGTTGCCTTTAGCCTCAGCCTGAGGAACTCAATTCCAATCCTAGAACACGTGTGCATACACATACACATATACATTACCCTTAGTTTTATGAAGTACCGTCTTTTGTGACAGCTCAAGAGTGAACTCTATTTTGACTTCTTTTAAATCTCAAACTTGAAGGTGACATATACTTTTTTCAGTTAGTGACCTACCTTGCTCTGAGCACTGTCGTCTAGAGGTTCTGAAAGAGTCTGTGATCCTCAGATCTTAAATTACAAATCTTGATTCTAAGATATCAGCCTAAAATTCTATGCCATAAAAAATACGTGTATGATAGCTTTTAAAAATTTATTAAATTAACTCAAGGCCCAGTGCATGAAAATTCATGTACTGGAGGGGGATCCCTTAGCCCAGCCTGTCCCCTCTCACAGTCTGGGAGTCCTCAAGGGTAGGAGGCGACCTGGTGATCAGGGGAAGGTGATGCCCCCATCACACCTCTGCTGCTACCACTGCCAGCAGCACAATCCTTGGCTGGCCCTGGTTACCTGAGCCTCAGGCAGCCCTGGGCAGCTAGGGAGCTGACATTCAAGGCTTGCCTGCATCTCGGGCCAGCCCTTGGCAGCTGCGGGGCTAAGAAGACTGGTGAACTCCAGAGGCAGGTGCACAGAATGGCCGGACCTGCCTAGGGGCAGGCCCAGCCCTGCCACGTGCCTGCCACCTCGGTGGGGCTGAAGGGACTGGGCACCGCCATCTTGTGACTCTGGGCACTGCCATCTTTGAGGGTGTGGTATTCAATTAGCATATTCCCTCCTTATTGGCTGTGGGTGCCACCATCTTTGTGAGGGTGTGATATTCTATTTGCATATTCCCTCTTAACTAGATAGGATTTTCAGATAAAGGAAGAAAACAATGCGAAAAATAACTGGGTAAAGAAACATGTTTTGAAGCTAAGGAATATCCATCACTATACTCAAGTTATTTAGCAGAGGTTGGGATCTAAATGTTAGCAAGCAGGGAGAGATTTTTCATTTGTAAAGTAACTGCATTATTATAGAAAGATATATTCTCAGTAATCCAACAACTGGTTTTTACTCTAACATCAAAATAAATCCTTTTGTTGACTCAGATAAATTGTTTCACTTGTTTCAAAGGCCATGTTATACAAGAAATACTTATCTTTGAACATCATAATCTTACTTAGCACAGTGATATGTTAACTCAGTGATGCTTATGGAAACTGAGGTAAACTGGAGAAATAGCAGATTTACTGGTAACTCAGCATCTCATGCTCACTGCAAAGTATGTGTTCATTGAGTGGAATAGGAGATGAAATTGGCTACAGTACTTAAATTTTTACTTTTATTTTTATTGCTTTCTCTCTATAATTATGCAGTCTCCCTTTATCTTAACCATATCTTATTTAAATATTGTACAACTTTGAAAAACAAAGTATATCCATTTTGAAAAGCTCTCTGCTTCTTCCAGGACTGGAAGAAGATATAAATATTTAAGAAGCCTAAAACTCCAAGGGAAAACATACATCATCAACCAGATCATATCTTCCAAGTAAAACTGGGATAACTACTTATATCCTGGGTTGTATCTTCTTCTTCTTGAGCAGTGTGCTTTAGTCACACTGTTATGACACAGTGATGTGTTATGATTGGTTGAAAGGTATTTGCAACTAATATAAAATTACAAAATCTACAAGTGAACTTTTAAGTAATTAAAATAAATTTAAAGCTGCCCTTATAATAAGGTATCTTACTTTCATTTTGCTCTTTTTCTTAAATGAGAGGAGAAAGATTTATATATGGTATTCCTTGAGCATCCTTATGAGTTAGTCATACATGGAAATTTTATATATCATATCTATGTAATCCTGAAAAAAATTATATTAAAAATAGCGTCTCTGTACCATAGTATACTTAAAGGGGCAGGCTCTGAACTGTTAGTTCATTATTACTTTTTTTAAGTGTAAAATAAAATTAATATGTTTGCCCTTTAATGAATAGAGTAAGGAACATTTAATTGGGTGGCATTATACTGCTTATTTTTACCAAATTTATCTTCTCATTATGTCTACATTTTGCTCTTATGAAATATCCTAACATTTACTTCAGTGTACTTTACAAAATTGAATATAAGGTGATTATGAAGATTAGATAAAATAGCACATATGAATCAACCTCATTTATGTCCATTCACGGTATGTTTTTCAAAGTGTGGTCCTCTGACTATCATCACAAGCATAACCTGTTATAAATGCGAATTTTGAGACTCTAGTCAGACATTCTGAATCAAGGTCTTTGGTTGGGGCCCAGCAATCAGCGTTGTTTAACACCTCTACACGATTTTGATGAACACTGAAGTTAGAGAACTACTCCTCTAACCAGATCCTGCCTTGATAGCTTTACATTATTAGTAGCCATTAGATGGTATTTCAAAGATATTCTTTGTTACTTAAGATTAATCAGCAGAGAGCACTGTAATAATTGGTAAGATATTTTGTTAAACCTACATAATTGAGTAACAAGCATGTAAATATTAATATAAATTATGGTTTGTTAATAAATGTCTATAAAAGTAAGTAAAAGTGATTTTTCACAATCACCATGAATATAAGAAATTTCTACGCATTTAGATATAGCTGCTATGTGTCCTGTACTTATTTAAACACGATTGCTTGTTAGCAATAACATTTTTTAAGGTCATTTTTTTTCTGTAAAGTTAAAAATGGAACTCAATTTCATTGACAAGTTCCCTACCTATCGAATCATTGTTTATGACGTTCTTTTTCTTGCAATGTGAGCAGTCTGTGAAGCATCTTTCTAACTTAAATGTTATCTTCAAAGTGTCAAGGGGAAAAAAATAAGATCACAGAAACCAATTTTCTAAATTCTCATAATTTAGAGAGTATTTAGAAGTTAAAGATAAAATGTCTTATTTACAGGGAATAGTTAGACACTACTAGTCCAGAAAGGTTATATCTGAAGTATAAATATAAATTTCTACTATTGCTCAAGGAAAACAATAATTAATCATATCTAATAAAGAGGGAATATGCTAATTGACCCTTACACTGTTGCAAAGACTAATAAATCCTCATTCGTATTTTAATGGGTACTGATTAACTGCACTGTGCTGGGACCTGGGAACACATGGACAGAAAATTATGATCTTAGTATTCAGGGAACTTACATTGTAGTTAGTAAATAGAATCCTATCTGATAAAGAGGGAATATGCTAATTGACCATCATACCCTCATAAAGATGGCACCCTCAACCAATAAGAAGGGAACATGCTAATTGACTGTCATGCCCTCAAAGATAGCAGTGCTCAGCGCCCCAGCTGCCCAGGGCTGGCCCAAGGTGCAGGCAAGCCTTGATGGTGGCTGCCCAGCCACTTAAGGCTCAGGTAACCAGGGCCAGCTGAGGCTTGCACTGCTAGCAGTGGAAGCAGCAGAGGAATGCTGGGGCATCACCTTCCCCTGATCTCCAGGTCACCTCCTGCCCCTGCGGGCTCCTGCACCATGAGAGGGGGCAGGCTGGGCTGAGAGATCCCCTCCAGTGCATGAATTTTTATGCTCCGGGCCTCTTGTCTATTAATAATGAATGATATTTATTTGGATAATAAAGGCACATACAATCTGCATTATCTATCACATACTAGTATATATGGTTGAAAGGTTAAAGCTACATGTTGAAACTAGTCTATCATTTGCATTTTTAAATAATTTATATCACTTTTCCTCTTTTATTCTTTTGCTCTTTTCCTTCTAATTATGCCTTCACCAGCTCTTGCCCTCCTCTACTTCTTCCAATTTTCACTTCATTTGACCTCTGTTCTCTTTAGATTCCACTATTTCTGTGTTCTGCTTCCTGCCCCCCACTTGTCAACATTCTAATATTTAGGTTCTTGCTCTCCATTCTCTTTTCCTTCATCTTTGGTTCTCAACCACTGTTTCTAGGTTTGGTTTTTGTTTTGTTTTGTTTTGTATTATTCCTGTTCTCTAACTGGCAAGATCAAAACTGCAAGGATGTAAGGCAAATTGAAAGTAGAGACATAGAGATAATTGACATGTATTGAATACCTACTTTGTGATAGGTAATTTACTTCTCATAAGATGTAGATGTTTTACTATTATATCCATTTTATTCATTAGTACACTCAAGCTTAGAAAAGTTAAACATTTTTTGTAATGCACAGCACAATTAAGTGATAAAGCCAAATGTATATTGCTTCACTTATTCAGTAATTTTTTTTATTCAACAAAAACGTATGGAATACACATAGTATATGTTGGGTATTATGCGAGGTGCTGCAATAAATCTAGCCCTATTCTCATCAACCTTAGCTATATAGTGGTATTGTCTGCTCTCACAGATGGTGATTTTACTACACTAAACAGCTTAAGAGGAAAAAGAAAAAGGAAGTAGAAGGTTCTGATGTTTCATGGAAAAGATGTAATTGACATAGATGTAAGAAAGACCATATTTGTGCATTACTTATGGATACTCTATTGAAAAGTTGGTTTTTGTCTAGTCCTAGAGAGAGTCTGATAATCTCCCCATCACCACTGTGAACACCAGTGCCTTTTATTGACGTCACCACAGTATATAATTTCCTTTTCTGTTCTGTTCTAAAGTACACAAGAATTGTGTCTATAAGCCAAATTCTTTAGAAGGTCTTCAGAAAGAATTAACTGTCCTCCCTAAATTATGTTTGGAAATCCAAAGATGAAGACCTTAGTTTAAAAAAAAATCATTAACCCATCCATCATCCATATATTTATTAATACACTAAAAATAATTAAGATGGTTTATTCAAACACAGAGAGCACAACTTTTAACAACATAAATGTGCAAAAAATAGGGCAAGGAACAATAAGATGCAATTAGATTGTGTTCAGGAAGCATACTAAAACAGTATCCACAAATTTGCCTCTATTCTAAAGGATAACGCAAGCATCATAATTTAAAAACAAACTGGTAGCACAGAAAAAGACCCATTCTTACTTGTGACACTTAAGAGGAAATTTCTCTAGAGATTCTCTTAAAGAGGATCACAATACAATGTAATGAACATTGGCCTCAGATACTTTCTGATGTATGAGTCGCACTGAGCCATTTCATTGGCTTCAATTGAATGCCACAAAAGCAAATTCCAGTAAAATGATTCTTTGAAAGTGAGATGAAGTAATCAAGGTAAACCACTGTAATCTGACCAAATTCAATTGTATATTTTAAGAGTATGTAGAAAATTTAATGAATTGTGCCGAGACCGGTTTGGCTCAGTGGATAGAGCGTCGGACTGCGGACTGAAGGATCCTGGGTTCGATTCCGGCAAGGGCATGTACCTTGGCTGCGGGCACATCCCCGGTAGGGGGCTTGCAAGAGGCAGCTGATCGATGTCTCTCTCTCTCATCGATGTTTCTGACTTTCTATCCCTCTCCCTTCTGCTCTGTAAAAAATCAATAAAATATATTTTTAAAAAATTTAATGAATTGCATATTTTTAGGTGATTCTCAAATATAATTTGCCAATTGAGTTTTTTATGTGTCAGGTGACAGTGAGTTTACCAAACTCTTATAAGTTTGTTTTCACGAATGCAATATCGGTGCATAGAATACATCCTAGTACATTGGTGTTTAATAACTAATGTGGAGATGGATAAATGTTTTGCTTTAAAGTATTTGTTTAAATGGAAGACTACCTGTCAGCTACATGTTGATATTTTCCCTTATTTTTAAATAAACTATGCTACTGTACTTTAGAACATATCATTATAACATGGAAATAGTGTATCTTCTCAAGAGACCTTAAAATCAGACCAGATTTTGAATTTGGGAAACAAAAGATAGGTTCTGATAATGTTAGCTTGACAACTTTTAGCTATGTATTTAAATGAAAGTAATTAACTTCTAAATTTAGAAATTTAAGAATTTCCTTTCTCCTATCTGCTGGCTTTCTATTTTTAAAGCACAATTTATTGAAAAGTTATTTTTGGCATATTAGTTTCTTTTAAAATGTCTGCCATTGTATTGAATTATGCTGGGATTCAGTAGACCAGTATTATTTATTGGGACACTTTGTTTTGCAAATTTCACAGAGGATTAAGAATTAATTAAATCAGATATTTCATTATCATATCTTTACCATCACAGAATAATATATACCAATTTTAACTTACCTTTAGAAAATGAAATTTTCCTGTCTCTTTCATTAGGTTATTACAGTTTTAAACACACTTGTCTTAAAAATGTTCTCTCTTAAAACTTCTGTTATACATAAAGCCTATTACTTTTATTATTTTTAAAATAGATGGTAATTCATATTGAAGATATGGAACATAGAGGGTTTTTTTCCTACCCAATACATGGGAAAAGTTGACTGGTGACTTCTTGAGTTCCTTTTAATTATATCACAAAATTATACAGCTAAGAGAGATACAAAATGATCATAGGGTCTGAGGGAGAGAGACTATTTTAAGAGTAATAGACAAAAATAAATTTACCCAAATTTCTTACCCTTAGATATATTGAGCCCTAATAGCAATCTGGGACTTCCTTTTAAAATTTAGGTTATTAGGTGAGATGAGACTTTTATCAAATACTTCTGAATTGTCACAGATAAGAAAGGTCTGCTAACGTAAAAGTTCCCTGGATGTCTTGGTTCTCAACTTTTATTCAATGGTCCCATAGAACTGAGTCTTGCTGCTTTATTAAAAAAAAAAAAAAAAGCCTAGAACTATAAAATATGGTTTAGAAAAAGCATGGTTTATACTTACATTGAGGTTAATTTTACTACTCTGCATTCCTTCTTTTTGGCTAATTTCACTCAGTCTGCTATTTAATCTTTAATTACAGGCCACAAAAGAAGTAATAGAACGGGAAGCACCAGGGATGGCCCTGGCAATGCTGATGGGATCACTTAATGTTACACCTCTGGGCATGCTCTCTAGGTAAGAAAGTCACCAAAATGTTGCAAATAAAATTAATTCCATACTATTTATCACTACAATAGACTGATAAACCCAAGAAACTTGAGTTTTAACACTTAAATTTGGCCCATTTTTTCCCCTAGAATTAAAAGTCTTAGTATCCTATCCAGTCAAATGTTGGACATTAGTTTCTTTCAAGTTTTTTTTTTTTTGCATATTATATTTAAAGTTTTAAAAAATATTATGTTACTGCTAAAAGTTGTCAGTCCTAACACAGAAGAGCCCAGTTTATTAAGTTGTAAAATTATTCTTTTTTGTGATTATCTGTAGTCATCAATCAATATTCATTAATTGTCATCAAATACTAATTTGATAAAACTAAACAGAATTTCTAAAATTAAGTTGTTCTCACAAGTTATTAACTTCTATTCCAATTTGTAATTAGATATATTGATATCTGGTCTTGAAATAAAGCTCAATTAATACATTATTATTACATTAAATTAGTCTATGTAAAACTATGATTTTGTTAACATAGTATTGACATACATCTTAATCTAATCGCTTAGTTATTTATATGTTATTATTTTAGCAATTCTTAGATTAAAATCCTTTAATGAGGACAACATATAACATCATTTAAGTTAAAGACAGAAGTATAAATTAGTGAAAATCTATTAATTTAATGACTTGATTAAATAGACAGTTGATCTCAGAGCAACCTAAAAATACACAGCAACTTTATAATATAAGCATTTCACAATTATTATTTATAGTCATTTATTGATCCTATGTGCAATGTGAATATATAAATAAATATATGCATTTAATGCTTAGAATATGAGTTCTAATGCCCTTTCTTTTACTTGGACTAAGTTTATATCCCATGAAGATAAGCCACTTGAAAAATAACTTAAAGGAAATGTGAAGGGTCAATTAGATACTGTATTCTCTTTGCTATCACAAGTACTACATGGTAATATTTTATTTTAGTAAGAGCAAAAATAGAACTAAAGTAGAATGATAGAGATTTTAAACTTAAAGGACCATGCTGATCTGTAAGGAACTTATATTAACTCTTTTATTCTGTTGGGGATTTTTTTACCTTTTACTTATATTACTACTAGAGGCCCGGTGGACGAAATTCATGCACGAGGGGAGGAAGTGTGATCGCTCAGCCCAGCCTGCAAATCAGGGACCCCTTGAGGAATGTCTGACTGCCTGGTGGGATCGAGCCTAAAAGGGCAGTCGGACATCCCTCTCACAATCCAGGACTGCTGGCTCCCAACTGCTCACCTGCCTGCCTTCCTGATTGTCTCTAACCGCTTCTGCCTGCCAGCCTGGTCACACCCTAACCACTCCCCTGCCAGCCTGATTGTTGCCTAACTGCTCCCCTGCCAGCCTGATTGCACCTAACTGCCCTCCCCTGCAGGCCTGGTCACCCCTAACTGCCCTCCCCTGCAGGCTTGGTCCCCCCCAACTCCCAACTGCCCTCCCCTGCTGGCCATCTTGTGGTATCCATCTTATATCCACATGTGGGCAGGCTCTTTGACCACATGGGGGCAGCCCTCTTGTGTGTTGGAGTGATGGTCAATCTGCATATTACTCTTTTATTAGATAGGATAGAAGCCTGGTGCACAGGTGGGAGCCAGCTGGTTTGCCCTGAAGTATATCCCGGATCAGAATGGGGATTTCCTTGGGGTATGGGGTTGCCTGGGCCAGGGGCTTGCAGTGGTTTGCAGGCCGGCCATGCCCCCAGAGACCCAAGCAGAGTCCCTGGTATCTGGGATTTATGTATCTTCTACAATTGAAACTTTGAGGCCTGGAGCAAAGCCAAGCCTCCTGCTCCCTCCATGGCTGCTGCCATTTCTGTTGGGATTCTATAATTGAAACTTTGTAGCCTTAAGCGGAGGCCTGAGCCAGCAAGAGCAGGCAGAAAGTTTGGCTTCCTCCATTGCCAGGAAAATGCAAGCCTCCCTCCTACTCTCTGTGGCTGCCATCTTGGTTGTGTTTATTTGCATATTCACTCCTGATTGGCTGGTGGGCATGGCTGGTGGGCGTGGCTTGTGGGTGTAGCAGAGGTATGGACAATTTGCATATTATTCTTTTATTAGATAAGATAGATATGAAGTCAAGAGTCACATTTGATCTCTTCTCTACAGAATTAAGTGTAGTTATCTTTGAACATAAAATAACTTTTCTGGCATACAAGAAACATAGCTAAAGAATTAAACTTTATCTTTTGTTAATCCTTATAATAAAGAGGTAATATTCAAATTAATCCTCAAGCTCTCACAAGATGACTGCCTATGACCAGGCCAGCAAGTGAGGGATGACCAAACGACTGAACAGTAGGCTGCATGGGGCGACCAGGCCGGCAGAGGCCCATGAGGGGAACCAGGCCATCAATGAGGGCAGTTGGGTGTGACCAGGCTGTCAGGGGAACAGTAAGGGTGACAAGGCAGGCAGGGGAGGCAATTAGGAGCAACCAGGCCAGCAGGGAGGGGGCAGTTGGGGTAATGTCACCAGCATGGGGGGGGCGGCAGTTAGAGTCAACGAGGCTGGCGGGGGGGCAGTTAGGGTCGACCAGGTAGTCAGGCAGGTGAGCGATTAGGAGCCAGAAGTCCAGGATTGTGAGAGGGATGTCCAACTGCCGGTTTAGGCCCAATCCCCACAATATTGGGAAATCCCTCGAGGGGTCCTGGATTGAAGAGGATAAAGGCTGGGCTGAGGGCCACCCCCACTCCTGCACGAATTTCATACACTGGGCCTCTAGTTCTTTTATAATAAAAACTAGAGTCCCTGTGCACGAAATTCATGCACTTGGATGTGGGGACGTCCCTCCACCTTATCTGTGCCCTCTAGTAGTCCAGGAGCCCTCTGGGGATGTCCACCTGCCTCAGAAGTGATAGAGGCTCCTGCCACTTCTACTGCGCTCACCAGCCGTGAGCCTAGCTCAAGACTTCTGGCTGAGCAGCGCTGCCCCTGTTGGAGCACACTGACCACCAGGGGGCAGCTCATGCATTGAGCATCTGCCCCCTGGTGGTCAGTGCATGTCATAGTGACTGATCATTCCACTGTTTGGTCAATTTGCATATTATCCTTTTATTATATAGAATTCTAATTTAGCAAACATAGTAATACTGTATTTGATATGCCCCATATTAATTATTAGGGATACTAAGAATAGAAAAAATATATATAAGGCCTAGTCCTTAATGATCCCACAGTTAACTGGAGAACTTGTTCTTCACAACTGTTAAGATAATTCTTAAAATTGACTATAGATTTTTTGATCTAGTATAGAAATACTCCTTTTTGTCTTATTGAAAGATTTTTCTGGATTAATTCCTTTTTCACCTTTTGAATCCACGTAATTAATCAGTATTGGACTACTAAGTGGAAAATTAATCATCAGGAGCTGATTCTAAGTACCCTGTAAAGATGATACCCTGTATCATCTTTATACTGAAGGCTTTGAAAATGAAAACATATACACATCAGGGTAACAGATTCTTCTGACTTTTCTTTCTGTTCATTGCCGACTTAACTGAGAGTTTTCACAGATTTGAAATAGTAGTCTACATGAGTGGAAAAGGAAATTGTAGAATATTTCCATGAATGTTCACTCTTTGGTGCTTTCTAAAGCTTTTTTAAATTCCTATTTTTAAAACAGCCATGATTAGATTTATGCTTCCTTTCAATAGCATTTTTACCTTGTATGTGCTTTGGACTTTGCACATACTTTTATTATAATACATACTATATTGTAATTATTTACGTCCTTGTCTCTATTACCTAATTTGTATAAAACTCTTAAGACAGGAGCTTTGTCTTAGTGACTTTACATCCTCATCCTATAAAACAACCTTTAACACATAGTAAGTACTCAAAAATGTTTATTGTTAAGGTTACTTTTATTAAAAATCAATACATCCTAATTCTAATAGAATTTTTTTCAAGGTAATCTATCAAGTTGGTGCCTTGCACTTCTGTTTTTATCTCTAGAGAGCAGAATTAAATAAAAATACCTTTCATAATCTCCACATCTGTTCCAAATAATTTTTGTCTGTTGATTACTTAATATACTATAGGTTTTCTGTACAAGAAAGTTGGAAGATAATATCAAATTTTAGTTAAGAGCATCATCTCTAAAGGCAGATAGCTGGCTTGGGTTCTATTCAGGCTCTACTACTTACTAGCTACTTAACATCTATTTTGTTTTCTTATCTGTATAATGAGGATGTTAATAGTACCAGTCTTCTTGAATTAAGTGAGTAAGTCCATGTAAAGTATTTAAAACAACAATTGATGTATAAGTCTTATTTAAGTGTTAATCATTCTTGTTTTTATTAGTTGGGTGTTCTAGTTTTTAAACAAGTCTGTAGGAAACACCTTCTAATAGCTTTCTTTCATTTGAAAATGCCTTTATCTTACCTTCATTTCTGAAGGATAGTATCATTAGATGTAGAATTCTGAATTGATAGCTCTTTTCTTTCAGCACATAAAAAAAAAAAAAAGTTGTGCTTTTTTTCCTGGCTTCATGATTCCTAACAAAACTTAAGTGATAAGGAAAGTTATAGCTGTAAATGCTTATATTTAAAAAGAAAAGTCTCAAAACAACCACTTAACATTATAGCTTAAGGAACTAGAGAAAGAAGAATAAACAAAACCCAAAACTAGAAGATAAAAGAAAATAATAAAGATACAAGCAGAAATAAATAAAATAGCAAATGGAAAAAGCAATACAGAAAAATTAACTAAGCCAAATATTATTTCTTCAAAAAGATCAATAAAATTGGGCAATCTAGATGAAATGGACAAATTCCTATAAACACAAAGCCTAGTAGATTGAATCACAACAGAATAGAAAGTCCAAATAGATCTGTAACTAGTAAGAAGATTAAATCAGTAATCAAAAACCTACCTACAAATAAAATGCCTGTATCAAACAGCTTCTCTAACAAGTCTACCAAACATTAAAAAAAAATGGATACCAATCCTCAAACACCTCCAAAAAATTGAAGAGAAGGGAACACTTCTAACTAATTCTATGAGAGCAGCACTACCCTATACCAAGGAAAGACAAAAAAACTACAAGAAAACAAACTGACCAATATTCCTAATGAACATTGATGCAAAAAATACTGAACAATATACTAGCAAACCAAATTCAGCAGCATATTGAAAGAATTATGCACTATGATGAAGTGGGATTTATATCTATAATGCAAGAATGTTCTTCATACAAAAAAAAATCAATATATCACAGAAACAAAATAAAGGATTAAAAACACCGAGTATCTCAATTGATACAGAAAAATTATTTGGCAAAATTTAGCATGCATTCATGGTAATGGCACTTAATCTGAAATAGCAGCAAACTACCTTAACATAATAAAGGCCTTATATTGAAACCACACAGCTGATATCATTCTCAATGGTGAAAGACTGAATGCTCTTTCTCTAAAATAGGAACAAGACCAGGTTGCCAATTTTTGCCACTTTAAAAAAAAATGGTATTGAAAGTTGTAGCAGGAGCATTAGGCAAAAATTAATAAATAAATTAATTAATTAGTTAACTAATGGAATTCCAAATTGGGAGGAAGAAGTGAATTTATTCCTGTTTGACTTAATCTTCTATGTAAATAAAACATAAAGATAACACATACACACACACACACATATACACAATCTATTACAACTAATAATTATATTCAACCAAGTTTAAGATACATAATCAACATGCAAAATTCAGTTGTGTTTCTATACATTAACAATGTACAATGCAAAAGGAAATTATAAAAACAATTCCATTAACAATAGCATTTAAAAGAATAAAATTCTTAGTCATTATCTTGATCAAGGAAATGAAAGACTTGTACACTGAAAACTACCAAACATTGCTGAAAGAAATTAAAGACCTAATTAAATGGAAATCTAACCCAGTTTTATGGATTGGAAAATTTAATTATTAAAATGCCATTACTACTGTAAAGTATTCTACAGACATAATGCAGTCCTATCAAAATACATATAGCAACATCCTTTTGCAGAAATAGAAAATTTTATTCTAAAATTTCTACAAAATCTCAAGGGACAATAAATAGCTAAAACAATATTGAAAAAGAACAATAAAGTAGGAGTAGTCTCTCTCCCTGATATCAAAGTTATTAAAAAGCTACAATAATTAAAACTGCTGCTGGCATTAAGACAGACTTTTGAGATCAATGGACTAGAATACAGAGGTCAGACCTGCCTAGTGTGGCTGTTAGTTGAGCAGTGTCCCATGCACCAAAAGGTTACTGGTTTGATTCTCAGTCAGAGTATGTGCCCGAGTTGTGGGCATAATCCCCAATAAGGGTATGCAGGAAGCAGACAATCGATGCGTCTCTCCCTTGCTCTTTTTTTCTCTCTCTCTAATGTCCATAAAAACATATTTTTAAAAAGAAGATTTTTTAAAAAAGGAATAGAGACCAGTTATTTTTGAGAAGGGTACCGAGACAATTCAATATAGAAAAGATAATCTTCCACAAATGGTGTTGAGAAAATTGAATATCCACATGAAAAGTATGAAGTAGAACCCATACCCTACACCATCTCTATAATAAAGAGCCAGGATATAACACTGTTACCATCTTAGCTCTACCAGACCGGAAGTCAGTGTATGGCAGCACAGCCTGACCGCTTGGGCTGCAGGTTCGGTGCCCTAGCACTGACTGCTGAGGGGGTTGCACATCAGGGCCAGAGAGAGGCCTAAAGAGAGAAGCAGGGACTGATCCATTGCCTCTGTGGCAGCTTTTGACCAGCACTTGCCTCTCTCTTTCTCTCTCAGTCTGGCCAGCAGCTGTGCCTCCATTTCTCGCCAGGACTCCACAGGTGCTGCTGATCAGCCCCGCCTTTCTAATCAGGCCCTGTTGATAGGCCCAGAGATTCCGACTGGCATAGGAACCGACCAATCAGGACCAAATCGGGGGACTTAGAGGTGTTTCTGTCTAGGGAGAGCTGTGGATCCCCAAGCCAGCTCCAACAATAGCCTTCACAAATCTACAGAAGGTGCCATCAGTGACAGCCTGGACCCTTGCTGCCGGAAGATCCTGCAAGATGGAAGCCTGCAGATGGTGGAGAAGCAGAACCTGAGCAAAGCGGAACTGATAGCCAAGGTGCAGGATTGCGAAGGCCTTATCGTCTGCTCGGCCACCTAGGTGACTTTTGATGTCATCAACACAGCAGAGAAGCTCTAGGTAGTGGGCACTGGTGTGGAAAACGTGGATCTGGAGGCCACCACGAGGAAGAGCATCCTGGTCATGAACACTCCCAATGGGAACAGTCTTAGTTCTGTGGAGCTCACCTGTGGGATGATCATGTATCTGGCTAGGCCGATTCCCCAGGTGATGGCTTTGATGAAGGATGGCAAAAGGGACCAAAAGAAATTCATGGGAGCCGAGTTGAATGGAAAGACACTGGGAATTCTTGGCCTCTGGGAAGATTGGGAGAGAGGTGGCTGTCCGGATGCAGTCCTTCAGGATGAAGACTGTAGGGTACGACCCCGTCATCTCACCAGAGGTGTCAGCCTCCTTCAGAGTTCAGCAGCTGCCCCCGGAGGAAATCTGGCCCCTCAGTGACTTCATCACTGTGCATACCCCTGTCCTGCCCTCCACAACAGGTCTGCTAAACGACAGTACCTTCACCCTGTGCAAGAAGGGCGTGCATACGGTGAACTGCGCCTACGAAGGGATCGTGGACAAGGGCGTCCTGCTCTAGGCCCTGCCCTCAGGCAGTGTGTAGGCACAGCACTGGACGTGTTCATGGAGGAGCTGCCTCAGGGCCGCACCTTGGTGGACCACGAGAACGTCATGAGCTACCCCCATCTGGGCACCAGCACCAAGGAGGCCCAGAGGAGGCCTCTGTCCAGTTCGTGGACATGGTGAAGGGGAGAGCTCTCGCTGGGGTCGTGAATGCCCAGGGCCTTTTCTCCGCACACCAAACCTTGGATAGGTCTGGCAGAAGCTCTGGGGACTCTGATGCAAGCCTGGACAGGATCCCCCTATCGGACCATCCAGGTGGCAATACAGGCCTTATCCCTAAAGAATGCTGAGAACTGCCTGAGCCCCACAGTCCCTATCGGCCTCCTCAAATACGCTTCTAATCATGTGAATGTGAACTTGGTGAACAGCAAGCTGCTGGCGAAGGAGGTCGGCCTTAATGTCATCACCTCCCATAACCCCACTGTGCAAGGAGAGCAAGGATGTGGGGAAGGCCTCCTGAGGGTGGCCCTGCAGGTGCCTCCTACCAGGCTGTGGGCTTTGTCCAGGACACCACACCTGTGCTGCAGGCACTCAATGGAGCTGCCTTCAGACCAGAGTGCCTCTCTGCAGGGGTCTGCTCCTGTTCCAGACTCAGCCCTCCAACCCTGTCATGCTGCCTACCATAATTGGGCTCCTGGCAGAGGCAGGCATGCAACTGCTGTCCTACCAGACCTGGGTGGTGTCCGAAGGGGAGACCTGGCATATCATGGGTGTCTCTTCCCTGCTTCCCAGCCTGGATGCCTGGAAGCAGCATGTGACCAAGGCCTTTCCATTTCATTTCTGACCTTGGGGCTCACCAGGACCAGCCTTGGGGGCTTTGTGATAAACATTGAGAGGCACATTCCTGGGGCTGACACCACTTATGTGGTCTTACCCCTGTAATAGCCACTTAATAAATAGCCCACCCCCCCCCAAAAAAAAATAACCAAATCTGGGTCAACTGTGAGGAGCCAATGGCTGCCTAGGAGGCAGAACTTTTGACACTGACTGGCATAGAAACCGACCAATCAAAACCAAATTGCCTGGCAGAGGAGTGCAGTTGAGGGCAAGATCAGACCTGCAGGGGAGGGCAGTTGCGGGTAAGATCAGGCCTGCAGGGAACAGTAATTGGGGTAAGATCAGGCTGGCAGGGGAGGTCAGTTGGGGCAACCAGGCCAGCAGGGAAGAGCAGTTGAGGGCGAGATCAGGTAGGCAGAGGCAGTTGGGGGCGAAATCAAACTGGCAGGGGAGGGCAGTTAGGGGCAATTAGGCAGACAGACAGGCAATTTGGGGTGATCAGGCAGGCTAGCAGGTGAGCAGTTTGGAGCCAGCGGTTCCAGATTGCAAGAGAGATGTCCAATTGGAGAGGGTACAGGCTGAGCTGAGGGAATACCCCCTCCATACATGAATTTCATGTACCAGGCCACTAGTATATTCATTAACTTTAAAAGAATCAAAGACCTAAATGTAAGAGTTTAAACTATAAAACTTATGGAAGAAAACTTCAGGGGAAAGCTTGATGACATTAGATTTTGCAGTGCTTTCTTGGGTATAATATCAAAAGTAATAAAATAAAATAGAGATAAGTTGGACTTGTCAACATTAAAAACTTTGTGCCTCAAAACATGCTATCAACAAAATAAAATGACAACCACAAAATGGTAAAAAACAAACAAACTTGCAAGTCATATATCTGATAAGAGTTTAATATTCAGAATATGTAAAGAACTCCAACTCAAAAACAAAACAAACACCCCAATTTAAAAATGGGAAGAGTACTTGAATAGGTATTTCTCCAAAGAAGATTTACAAATGGTCAGTAAGCACATGAAAAGATACTCAATATCAGTATTCATTAAAGAAATGTAAATCAAAACTACAATGAGATAGGATGGCTGTTATCAAAAACAGACAAACAGAAATTCAAGCATTGGTGAGGATGTAGAGAAATTGGAACCCTTGTACATTGTTGGTGGGAATGTAAAATGGTGCAGCTGTTGTTTAAAATAGTATGGCCACTACTCAAAAAAAATTAAACATAGAATTACCATATTATCCAGCAATTCCACTTCTGGGTATATGCCCAAAATAACTAAAAGCAGAGACTAGAACAGATACTTATATATCAATATTTATAGCGTTGTTCACAACAGCCAAAAGGTGGATGCAACTAATATGTCCATTTATGGATGGATGAATGGGTAAACAAAATGTGTTATATACATACAATGGAATATTAGTTAGCCTTAAAAATGAATGAATTTCTGATACATTATGCAACATGAATGATCTTAGATATGTGCTAAATAAAGTAAACTAAACTAAAGGACAAATATTGTATGATTCCACTTATGTGAGGTCAAATACATAGATATAGAAAGTAGAACAGTGATTACCCAGGATGGGAAGGGTGGAACATGGAGTTATTGTTCATTGGACAGTTTCAGTACAGAATGATGACAAAGTTCTGGAGATGTATAGTGATGGCTACACACCAGGGTGAATGTACTTAATGCCAATGAACTGAACACTTAAAATTGGTTAAAATGGTAAATTTCATGGTATGTATATTTCACCACAATTTAAAGAAATGTTTTAGCATAGTAAACATAGCATGCATGGCATGCAGATTTTCTTGGTATTTTTCTACAGTATATCAGACACAGCTTCCATTCAGCATCACAGGAAGTGCATCAGGTTGCCAAAGACAAGAGAGACAGACTTGGGATAAATAACTACTACAGCACAGGAAAACTGGTACCTTTTCCTTTCTCTCACCGACTTAATATATTTTTATAAGTACTATGAGTTTTTTTGATAGCGAGTTCCATTCGTTATAAGTCATATAATAAACAATTTAGGTGCTTCCAGAAATGGTCAAGGTAGAAGGAAAACTAGAAAGACTTGGTATGTGAGGGGCAAGTGAAGGCCATGCCAGCCCTGGCAAAGTTTCCCAAAAGGAGAACCTGGACCTACAGTGTGAATAGGGGCCCTGCTTCTTTCTGTGGCCTGTAGGACTTCTGTGAACATGTCACTCAGCACCTGCAGAAGTACTTGCACAGATTCAGGGAGGAAGAAGTGGAGTAGGGGGAGGATCTGCTGGAGGAAGAATACTCCTACATATGGCAGGAGTGTTGCATTTGTCCTCTGGACAATTCTTCTGACCTTGTCCACCATATCTACTACCACTGCTACCATATCAAGCTAAAACAGTAGGGGCTGCCAGCTTGCAGAGCCAGATCAACTTCAGCCCTTGCATTTGGACTTCCACAGCTACAACATGACTCAGCATCCCTGACTACTTCCCATGTCTATGGGAGCACTGTGAGAGCTTCTTCAATAGCCCTGAGTGGTTCTATTGGCATGTGGAAGGGCACAGTCTGTGTTATGAATACAAAGCAGTTGGAAAAGACCACCATGTGGTGCTGGGTGGCTGGAAAGACTATACCTGTACCTTCAAGGACCACTGTAGGCTTCAAAAGCACATCCGTAGCCATACCCAGGAAAAGGTGGTGGCCTGCCCCATGTGCAGGGGCATGTTTGTCAACAATACCAAGTTCTTAGATGACATCCATTGCCAGACCTCATTGAATCAGCAATGCTTCCAGTGCTCTCACTGTCCCATGATATTTGTGACTGACAGGCTATTTGTGGGACCACATGCATAACCATGTGAATCAGTATGAGTGTTCTCTAAGTGATATGATCTGTCTGCTGCCATCCTCCCTCTGCAACCACATGCATTTTCACCACATTTAAAATGATTAGCCTTTTAAATGTGACTATTGTAAGTTCAGCTGCAAGAATCTACTTGACTTCTGGAAGCACCTGGATACCTATAACAAGGACCCAGCATACATGTATGATTGTGAGAACTGCAGCTTCAGTGCCCCTCTGCTCTGTCAAGTCCCATTACTGAAAAGTGCATAAAGGTTAATTAGAGCCAAAGTACAAATGTCACGTGCAACAAATGCTGCACAAGGAGCAACAGCTTCGCCATGCATCTTGACAAGAAGCAACAGTTCAAGTGGCCCTCAGGGCACTTAAACAAAGAACATGAAGATGGCTACGTGCGGCTGTAGCTGCTTCGCTATAAAAATGTAGAGCTAACACAACAACTGCTGTGGCAACCACAAGAAGGATTGTACCTAAGAGCATCACTGAATGAGAGCAGCCTTTAGAGCATCATTCTGGAATCAGTATCAGGGGAGTCAGGACCCCAGTAAGAGATGGAAGAGGAGAGCAGAGAGGGTGAGGGGATAGCCCTCTCAGCCTCTCATGACCCCTCCTGTCCTGTCACCCACATGGTGAATCTGACCAATGCCCAAGAGATTGTCTTCGATATGCTGTCCAAAGACCTGGAAGAGCCCCCACACCCAGCACCTGAGCCCCCTCAGGGAGCGTCATGGAAAAGCTTCAGGGAATAGCTGAGGAATCAGAAGTTCAGATGGTGTAAAGGTGGTTGAGCATGATCATTCCTAACCCAGGCTTGGGTTTGAACCAGACTGGTGGCAGTGCCCCTTCGGGCAGTCCTTGCCAATAGATGCTTTTTGAAATGGTGCTGAGAGAGTGTGGTTCACTTTGGACCTGGTTTGCATCACTCAGCATACTCTAAAGACTTTTCTGCCAGGCCATGTTTTTGTGGGGATCCTGAGGAGTTTGAACTTTTTGGAGAGGACATCCTGGTTGTATATATTCTTGTAGAGAAAGCTAGTAGCAGGCTTAACCATGACCCCTAGTGATTAAAATCCTGAGCTTGCATATATTCCCGTCTTTAGGGTTTCCCAGGCCCAGGGATGACATGTAACTAGTCCCTGCAGTAGCTCTTTCTTCCCAACCAGCTGAGGCAGTTTGAACCAGGCAGCCATTTCTCTCCAAAGGGTTCATCCTACAACCCAAGGACTTCCATGTTATTCTGAAGGGTGGGCCTGTGGGCATGAGTATGTATATATGCTTCTGCTGTTATAAAAAATAAACAATCTGAGTAACATGGTTCAGATCTTTGCACAGCAACTCTAGTGCAGCTTTAGTTCCGAAGCATCTAGAGCACAGGATCAGTTCAGTGCATTTTTTTAAAGTAAGCAATTTTGAACCAGAATTATCTCTTTAATTATTTTCTTGACTTTGGAAAGGGTTGAGTCCAGCTGTTATCTCCTCAATACCATAACCACATAATAGCATAGGTTTGGACTACATGTATAATCTGAAAAACATCAAGTAAAGGAAAATTTAATTTAAAGTGTCTCTGTATTAGAAGTGTCCCAACCATTGGACTGAAATAAATCCTCTCTTTAGGAATTATACTTCAACCTAAACCTCAAATATTTGTTACAGATAAAGTTCTATAGAAATTAGCAGGTCATCCACATAAGTATCAAGGCACATTAAGGAATGAAAGACCTGAAAGACTTAAATTTCTGGTGTCAAGAAATAATGTAATATATCTAAGAGAACTAAAAGAGAAGCTGGAAAATTATTTTTGAGTAGCAAGTAGTTTTAAAAGAATGAAACATATTTTAGATAGCAAAAATATAATAATGACAAATATTAAACTAAATAGATAGACTGCAGATTATATATAATTGAAGAAATAATTAGGGAACTAGAAGAAAATATTTGAAGAAATTATCCAGAATGCAGTTTAGATTGACAGATACATAAAAATTAAGAAGCATTGAGAATACAGTGAGAATATCTATGTATATATAAAAGACTAAGTGTCCATCTGACCATCTGACTGGTAGCTATGATGTGCACTGACCACCAGGGAGCAGGTGCTCATCGCAGGAGCTGCCATGATGTGCACTGGCCATTTAAAAATAAATGGCACTGCATACCTGGCACCAACAAGCCAACATTTGGCTTCCCCCAAGTGGGACACAGGCCCCTCCACCATCCTAGAGCAACAGCCCACCAAATCACAACCAACACTGCCAAGACCCTATGGTGCAAAATGTGGCCCAGTCCAGCCCGGAAATGGTGGCTATTGCTATGGGCACCAGGTAATAACGTCACATAGCACTGCCCAGCTTCCTCTCTCCAGTGACTAGCCTCATTGGAGTTTCTTTAGCCCAGGAACTCGACTTGCTTTATAGCCAAGTGCAAACATTTCACAGTTTAACCAAATGTCTGTGAAGTCTCATTTGATCCTCACAGAAGTCCTAGAGTAGGTAAAGAAAAGAATTGATAACAAAGAATTACACATCCAGTAAAGTTGTCATTCTGGAATGAAGGAGGGAAGAAATGCCATTTTCCTACTTATAGAAATTGGTGATTTTATCACCCAAACAACCCCACTTAAAGAATTTAAAGGATATCCTTCTTGCAGATGAAATTTTATCTCAAATGAAGAGCTACAGACTCAAGAAGAAAAAGAGAATAAAGACTGGTAAATATATGAGTAAAATTATTTAATGTACCATGTAAAATAATGTCTGCTTTATATAAGAAAAAATATGCTGGAACATTCTTAGAAAATAGTTATATTCTTGGAAAATAGATTCTAAGTTCCATAACACATGATAAGCTTTTTAAACTATAGATATAACATTATTGCTAGTAAAGGTAAATTCATGGTCATGATACTTAGAAAAGAAACTATATTATCATGGATGGGATGAACTTACAAGAATCCAGGAGGATTGTATTAATCCAATTTTGCATCCTTAGTATATAAACACTTTAAAAAAAAAAGACCTCAATGAAATGGAAAATGGTGATTTAACTGATAAAGAATTCAGAATAATGGTCATAAAGACACTCATCAAGGTCAGGAGAACAATGTATGAACAATGTGAGAATATTAACAAAGATAAAATATAATAAAGTGTCAAAGAGAAATCACAGAGCTGAAGAATACAATAAATAAACTGAAAAATTACAATAGAGAGGTTCAACCACACAGGATGAAGCAGAAGAGTGGATCAGCAAACTTGAAGACACGGCAATGAAATTCATCCATCAGAGGAGTAAAAGGAAAAAGAAAAATGGTGAAGATAGCATAAGGGACTCACATGACAACATCAAGTGGATTAATATTAACATTATAAGGATTCTAGAAGGAGAGAAGGAAGAAAAAGGGCCAGGAAAATTATTTGAAGAAAGCATGGCTGAAAATATCCCTAACCTGGGGAAGGAAACAAACAGATTCAGGAAGCCCACAGATTTCCAAATAAGAAAGAGACCCACACAAGGACACATTGAAATTAAATTATCAAATGTTAAAGAGGGAATCTTAATAGCAGCAACAGAACAACTATACAGTATCCAAAAAAATGCATATACACTTTACATAATTATAAAGACAGTGTTTATTAAAATACATTTCATTTTCAAAATTGTAATAGAATCAGCTGTTAAACTATGTATACATTTTTGCATTTATATATAAGGAAACTCCCATAAGATTATTAATAGATTTTTAAGCAAAAACTTTGTCACCCTGTCAGGTGGGTCAGTTGGTTGGAGCATCATCCTATACCTCGAAAAGGTTGTGGGTTTGAGTCCCAGTCAGAGCACATTCCTAGGTTACAGGTTTGATCCCTTGTTAAGGTGCTTACAGGATGCAACTAATCCCTCTCTCTCTCATTCTTCCTTTTGCTCTAAAAAAATTAATGAAAACATACCCTCAGTGAAGATTAAAACAAAACAACAACAACAACAAAACAAAAAAAACACCTTTGTAGACCAGAAGGGTATGGCATGATATATTTAAAGTACTGAAAGAAAATAAAGAACTTTTCAACGAAGATACTCTACCCAACAAAATTGTCCTTCAGAATTGAAGGAGAGAAGAGTATATAAGACAAGAAAAAGCTGAAAGAATTCAATGTGACTAGACTGGCCTTACAAGAAATGTTAGAGGGACTTCTGTAAGCTGAAACAAACGGTACTAATCAGTTACAGGAAAACTATATAAAAGTATAAATTTCACTAGTAAAGGTAAATATATAGTTCAATTTAGAATTTAAAAGTAGAACATGTGAACAGACCAATTATTAGTAAGGAGATTGAGATTAGTATTGGTAATCTAAAACCTCTCAAAAAAACAAAGTGTGCAGGACCATCTGGCTTCACTGGATAATTCCATCAAACATTGAAAGAAAAATTAATACAAGTCCTTCTCAAAAATAATATTAATTCTCCCCAAAATAGGAGAGAATAGAACACTTCCCCAATCATTTACAAGACCAACATTACCCTGATACCAAAACCAAGCAAATACACTACAAGAAAACAAAATTATAGGCTAATAGGCCTGATAGACATAAATGCAAAAATTCTCAACAAAATATTAGCCAACTGACTACAATATTGCATTAAAAGAATAATACATTATGATGAACTAGTTATTCCAGGGATGAAAGGATGGTTTAACGGCTACAAATTCATCAATATGATAGACCATTTTAACAAAACAATAAATATATAATCATCTCAATAGATGCAGAAAATGCATTTGACAGAAGTTAACATTCATTCATAATGGAAACTCAACAAAGTGAATATAGAGGGAATGTATCTCAACATAAAAATTATTATGACAGATCTACAGCTAACATACTTAGTGGTGAAAAACTGAAAACTTTTCTCCTAAGATCAGGAACAAGACAAGGACAACTACTCTTGCCACTGTTATTCAAGGTAGTACTGGAAGTCTTAGAGCAATTATACAAGTAAAAGAAAAAAAAATGCCACCCAAAATAGAAAGGAAGAAGTAAAACTGCCTCTATTTGCAGGTGACATATTATATATAGTAAACCATAAAAAAAAAAAAAAAAGTATAACGAATAAATTCAGTCAGTAAAGTTGCAGGCTACAAAATCTATAATAATAAAAGTGTAACATGCTAATTAGACCAGACGACCTTACAGACGAATCTGAGGCTGCAAGGGAAGCCCAAGTCCTCGGTGTCTGCCGGCAGCTGGGGGAAGGAAGGCCTACTCTTGTACAAATTTCGTGCATCGGGCCTCTAGTCAATATATAAAAATTAGTTGCATTTCTATACAGTAATAATGAACTACCAGAAAGAGAAATTTAAAAAAAGCAATCCCATATATAATTGCATCAAAAAGAATAGACTACCTAGGAATAAATGTAATCAAGGAAGTAAAAGATCTATACACTGAAAATTATAAGACATTGATAAAAGAAATTGAAGTCTAAAATAGAAAGCTATTTCGTGCTCATGGACCAGAAGAATTAGTATTGTTAAAGTCTGCACATTCATTGCAATCCTTATCAGAATTTCAGTGGCATTTTTTCATGAAAATAGGATAATCCTAATGGAACCATAAAAGACCCTAATAGCAAAGCATCTTTAGAAAAAAGAAAAATCACTCTTTGATTTCAAGGTATATTACAAAGCTTTAGTAATCAAGACAATATGGTAATGGCATAAAACCAGACACACAGATAAGTGAACAAAGTAGAGAAGCCATAAATAAATCCACATATGTGTGGTCTATTAATTTACAACAAAGGAACCAAGAATATACCATGGGGAGAGGAGAGTCTCTTCAATAAATGGTGTTGGAAAGACTGTATAGCCACATGCAAAAGAACGAAATATGACCCCTATCTTACACCATACACAAAAATCACAGACCTGGAGAGAGCAGAGGCTAGGGTTGCCTGAGCGATGGAGGAAGCCAAGCTTCTGCAGCCCTAGCACCAATTCAATATGGATTAAAGACTTTAATGTAATAGATGAAGCTGAAGATGGATTAAAGACTTGAATGTAATACCTAAAGCCCTAAAACTCTTAGAAGAAAACATAGGGAATAAGCACCTGAACATTATTCTTGGCATTGCTTTTCTGGAATTAACTTAAAAAACAAAGGCAACAAAAGCAAAAATCAGCAAGTGGGGCAACATAAAACTGAAAGTTTCTGTACACCAAAGGAAACTGTCAACTAAATGAAAAGGCAACTTACAGAATGGGAAAATATTTGCAAATAATATATCTGATAAGAGATTAATACCCAAATTATATATAGAAGTCATAACTCAAAGAAAAAGCAAACAACCTAATTTAAACATGGGCAGAGGACATGAATACATATTTTTGAAAAGGAGACATCCAGATGGCCAACAGATACATGAAAAGTGTCAATCGATATCACCAATCATCAGGGCCATACAAATCCAAAGAACAATGAGTTATCAACCTCACACTTGTTATGATGTCCTTTATCAAGATACAGAAGGTAAGAGGACGTGGAGAAAAGGGAACTTTTGAACACTGTTGGTGAGAATGTTAATTGATTCAAGTATATGAAAAGAGTATGAAGATTCATCAGAAATTAAAAGTATAAGTACTATCTGATCCAGCTATTCTACTTCTGGTTATTTATCCAAAGGAAATGATAGTCACTGTCTCAAAAAAAATACCTGCACCCCCATGTTCATTGGATCATTGTTTATTATAGCAAGCACAGAGAGAGAACCTAGGATTCCATCAATAGATGAATGAATAAAGAAAAAAGTATATACATAGTTTTTGAAGGAATGATGGCTAAAAATTCCCTGTCCTGGGGAAGAACATATATATGTGCAACGAAATATTCAGACACACACACACAAAGGAAATCCTGCCACTTGCAACACTATGGATGGACTTTGAATGCAGTTACTAAGTGAAATCAGTCAGAGAAAAAACAAATACTGTATAATTATATGTGGAATCTAAAAATAACCAGACCCATGACACAGAGAAAAGATTGATGGTTGCCAAAAGCAGAATTGAGGAGTGGGTGAAATGGGTAAAGGTGTTTAAAAGGTAAGAACTTCCATATATAAATGAACTAGAGGCCTGGTGCATGAAATTTGTGCATGGGTAGGGTCCCTAGGCTTGGCCAGTGATCAGGGCTGATCAGGGCCTTCCAGCTGCCAGCTGGGGCCATCCAGCTGCCATCCAGGGCCTCCCTTCCCTGGCTGCTGGCTGCCAGCTGCTGGCCAGGGCCTTCCTTCATTCTGTGCCACCCCCCTGGTGGTCAGCATAGTCATAGCGAATGATAGAACTCCTGATCGAAGTTCTGCAGGGAGACTTTGTATATTAGCCCTTTAACCTATCTAATACAACATTAATATGCAAATTGACTGTACCTCCACTATACCCACAAGCCATTCCCACCAGCCAATCAAGAGCAAGTATGCAAATTAACCCAACCAAGATGCCTGCATCCACGGAGCTACAGCAAGTAGGAGGCTTGGGATTCCCTGGTAATGGAGGAAGCCAAGCTTCCCTGCTGCCCTGGCCAGCCCAGGTCTACACTCAGGGCTACAAAGTTTCAATTGTAGAAGATAAATAAATCCCATATACCAGGGCCTCCTCTTGGGTCACCAGGAGGGCATGGCTGGTCTGCAAACCATCACAGGACCTGCACCCAGGCTGTCCCACGGCCCAAGGAAACCCCCACCCTGATCCGGGACACTCTTCAGAGCAAACAATCTGGCCCCCACCCGTGCACCAGGCCTCTATCCTATCTAATAAAAGAGTAATATGCAGATTGACCATTACTCCAACACACAAGATGGCTGCCCCCATGTGGTCAAAGATCCTGCCCCCATGTGGACACAAGATTGCCACAACAAGATGGCCTGCAGGAAAGGGCAGTTAGGGGTGACCAGGCTGGCAGAGGAGGGAAGTTGGGGTCTACCAGCCTATAGGGGAGGGAAGTTAGGGGTAACCAGGCCTTTAGGGGAGGGCAGTTAGGGACAATCAGGCTGGCAGAGGAGCAGTTAGGCATCAATTACACTGGCAGGAGAGTGGTTAGGGGATGATCAGACTGGCAGGCAGAAGTGGTTAGGGGCAAGCAGGAAGGCAAGCAGTTGGGAGCCAGCAGTCCTGGATTGTGAGAGGGATGTCTGACTGCCCGTTTAGGCCTGATCCTGCCAGCATCAGGCCTAAACAGGCATTCAGACATCCCTTGAGGGGTCCCAGATTGGAGAGGGTACTGGCTGGGCTGAGGGAAACCCCCTCCCACACGAATTTCGTGCACCGGGTCCCTAGTATTCTATCTAATAAAAGAATAATATGCTAATTGATCGTACCTCTGATATACCCACAAGCCACACCTACCAGCCAATCAGGGGCAAATAAACTCCAACCAAGATGGCTGCGGCCACAGAGAGCCGAAGGGAGGCTTGGGTTTCCCCTGCAATGAGGAAGCCAAGATTTCCACCTGCCCTTGCTAGCCTAAGCCTCCACTCAATGCTACAAAGTTTCAATTATAGAAGATACATAACCCCAACAAAAATGGCAGCAGCCACAGACCTGGAGAGAGCAGAGGCTAGGGTTGCCTGAGAGATGGAGGAAGCCAAGCTTCTGTAGCCCTAGCGCCTAGGCCTCCACTCTAGGCTACAAAGTTCCAATTATAGAATTTAAATAAACCTAAACAGAAATGGCTGTTGCCACAGAGTGAACAGAAGGCTTGGCTCCACTCCAGGCTACAAAGTTTCAATTGTAGAACATAAATTAATCCCAGATACTAGGGCCTCCGCTTGAGTTGCTAGGGGGCGTGGCCAGCTACAAAACCACCATAGGCCCTTCACCCAGGCCGCCCCATGCTCCAAGGGAACCCCCACCTTGATCCAGGACACCCTTCAGGGCAAACCAGCTGGCCCCCACCCATGCACCAGGTTTCTATCCTATCTAATAAAAGAGTAATATGCAGATTGACCATCACTCCAACACACAAGATGGCTGCCCTCATGTGGTCAAAGACCCTGCCTGCATGTGGACACAAGATGGCCACCACAAGATGGCCAGCAGGGGAGGGCAGTGGGGAGGGACCAGGCTTGCAAGGGAGGGCAGTTGAGGGTGATCAAGTCTGCAGGGGAGGGGAGTTAGGGGTGACCAGGCCAGCAGAGGAGGGAAGTTAGGGCAAACAGGCTGGCAGAGGAGCAGTTAGACATCAGTTATCCTGGCAGGGTAGTGCTTAGAGGGTGATCAAGCTGGCAGGCAGAAGCGGTTAGGGGCAGTTTGGAGCCAGCAGTTCTGGATTGTAAGAAGGATCAGGCCTAAATGGTCAGTCCTTCGAGGGGTCCCAAATTGGAGAGGATGCTGGCTGGTCTGAGGGACAACCTTCACCCCCCCATGCATGAATTTTGTGCACCGGTCCTCTAGTCCTATCTAATAAAAGAGTAATATGCAAATTGACCATACTTCCAATCAAGACATCCACGGGCTTAGAGTAATATGCAAATTAACCCAAGATTGTGGCCAAGATTGTGGTTAATTTGCATATCCGTGCGCAAAGACAGCATAGAAGGAAGCCAAGCACTATGAAAGGGAACAAAGCTGCAGAGAAGTAAGCAAGTGGGGTGGGGAAGAAGGGAGGGAGCAAGGCAGAGGAGACAGGAGCGAGGCAGTGGAGACAGGAGAGAGCCGAGGAAGTGGAGAAGGGAGCAAGGCAGCAGAGAAGGGAGGGAGCTTTGCTCAGGCTGCAGGAAGCTCTATTCTTGCAGGAATCTTCCTGCAACGGGTCTCTAGTGTATATATAAGATTCTGGGGATGTAATGTACAGCAGTTAATAATCCTGTATTGTAAAGTTTCCAAAACATTAAATTGTAAGAGTTTTAATCACAGGAAAAAAATTGTAACTAGAGTGATGGATGTTAACTAAATTTATTATGTTCTACACCTAAAACTAATACAGTGTTATTTGTCAATTATATCACAATTGAAAACAAAGGTATATGGAAAGTTTTAAATAAACTTCTCTTTGTGAATAGGAAAATTAAAGAAAATAGGAGATAATTTTAGGTTATTTCAGAGTGTGAGAGTAGTTGAAGAATAAACTACCATAGAAGTTTTAGAAAAATATTCTTATATGACTTTTAAATATTAGCTGTGCAATTTTAGGAATAGACTAAGCAATACTTTTGTTTTCAAATGATAGCCATGAGATGTTGCCAGGTGCATGTAACACAGCCAGTTATTGGTGAAGCATTGTTACAATTCTCATATGAAATTCAGGCCTTCAGTCTTTATCTCAGTCTTCCAGGCCCTTTCTAGTATTTATGTGTCTTATCTAATCACTTGGTTTAAAGTGGCATGGAAATTGACAGTGATCTATGAAACACCTTTTACTTTATTTAAATTGACTCTTTATCAATGGATCTGTTAACAACTGAGCTCTCCAAACTCCCCACTGCCATTCATTTGCATGACACCTTATTTTACTTTTGAACTTAATGACTTCTTAAAAGAGCTCAAATGCCTCCTTTAGCTCTTGAGCACCTTATGTGTTACATTTTTAAACATAAATATTATGTTAACTATTTTGATATACTATTTCATTAAAATCTTACCACTGTATGAGTTATCAAGAACCTGAAATTAGAGAAAGATAATTTGACCATTATTTCTTTTAAGTGGCTTTAATTTATTCTGATTCCATGTTCAGTGCATTTTTACCATCCACCACACTGACCATTATTATAAAAACCTCAGCCAGATTTCCCAAGTTGTATACCAATTGGTGAATCTCTAGCCATAATTATATTCCTAAAATAGTTGTTCACATGTAAAAAAACAGTGATTGATTTTTGTTGTTTAATATATTTAAACCAGCTTTTCATTACCATTTAGTATTCATCCAGTTTATCTTTCTTTTTAGGCCTGTATGTGGAATCAGAGGGAAAACTCTCATAATTAACTTGCCAGGTAGCAAGAAAGGATCTCAGGTAAGAAACCTGGAGAATTATGTGATTTCATGTTCTTGAGAATTATATGGTTTAGTGTACAAAGTTTTGGCTATCTGTGAAATTTAGCCAACCAAAGAGTTGGAGCACTCCACAAGACTACCCTCACTTCTGACAAGTCAGTGCATTTCCAAAACCAATCTCAGTTTCAATAATTCATTAATTACTCACATAATTCACTGAAGAGATACCCACAATTATGGCTTATTGTAGGGAAAGGATGCAAGTTAAAATCCACCAAGGGAAGTGCATTAGACAGAGTACAGGAGAGTTACCAATTAGGAACTTCTGTTATCCTCTCCCTGTGGAGATATAAATGCATTAATCTCCTGACATCAATGTATAGCAATACAGGGAGCATTGCCAATCAGGGAAGAGCCAAGCCTTTGGTGTTCAAGGTTTTACTGGGGCTCATCAAATACTGCTCATATGGCTAACTTTTAGTCTCTAGCCCTTCCCAGAAGTTGGGCTGATACCTTTAATACCTTTAATGTCCACCACTTTCCAGAAGTAAAACTGATACCACATTGCCCAAAGCCCCATAATAAATCACATTGTTAGACTGTCTGGTATCTTTGTACTTTCCCAGTACAAAAACACTTCTATCACTTATCAGTTACTGAGGGCAAAAGCCAGATTCTCTTTGAAGAAAGTTAATTCTTTATTAGACAAGCTACCCCCTAGTCATTGGTCAAGGCTATATGAAAGCTAAATAATTGTATTTGTTTGGCTGGACATCTATATTAACTATAGCATTTTTATTATATACACAAAAACAATATAAGTGTTAATATGCCTAAGATTTGGAGGAGCCACTGTGGGATTGGGATTGATTTCAAGAAAGAGCTAATCCATCCTCTATAGCCATTACATACATTTTCGTATCTTTGTATTAATTTACTGATTTTTTCACCTTAAACTATTATTTGTAGTTTATGATACATTCACATAGAACTATTTACCCTAGAAATTAGCTCTGTTGCTTAGGTCAGTCATTTTTCATTGGTATTATAATTTTGAGGAGGCTTTAACTCTGTTTCCCAGTACATATAACCAGTTTTATAATCTTACTAAAGTGCCAGTATTATAACATATCACAGTATAGTAGTAGATATAATGTGAAAAATAAAAGTCAAAAGATACTGGCACATAATTGAATTCCTGCACATACATTAAGTTACCCTTGACCATCAACATATCACATGAAAATAGTGCCTCTCAGAATGATGCTACTCAGATTTAAGGTTTGTCAGGTTCCAAAAGCAATAGTCTCAACAACATATGGCTTTTCCCTTTCTGGCATCTGTTACAACTGAGCTAAGAAACATCATCTCTTGTTCTAAACCTCTTTTGATACACCAATATATTGGATTGCCCTCATTGTACAAACCATTTATTCACTCATTTATGTTTAGCTACCATTTCTTCTCTCCATTTATACTCAAACTTTTCCTTTGAAAATCTTTGATGAGACAATTGGTTTGGCTACTATGTGATCCAGATTGCCACCAGGAATACTTGCCATCAAATACTGCTCATATAGCAAGTGCCTTTCACCCAGTTCATTTCCTTTCATATAAGGTAGGGTAACTTACAAATAGAACTAGTAGGCACTCACAATTGCAGTCCTGGTCCTAGGTAGGACTACTACATCTGATAGGGGGGAAAGTTGAGGTGACATGGGGGAAAAAAGTAGTATCATAAAGTAAAAAGTATATCATAAGAGCATCCTCCCCCAACCCTCTCTTCTCCAGAAAAGTAGAGGAATCTGTCTAATGGGGACCATCCCTTGGATTCCCTCATATTGAGTATGATCAATTAAGGTGTATAAGTACACCAGCCCTTCATGTCTTTATCTCTTCCCCTTTGAGACAAGTGTCGTTATCAATTCCAATTTTCTATCAAATCATTGCTATGTAGATGAAAGTGTGTTCCTTGGTTTAATGGTCATTGATATTCTATCTTTTGCTCTGGGCCGTTCATTGTACACTGAGCATTTGTATCTACCACTGGGTAAGCAAAGCCCAGCCTAGAGTAAGTGTCTACTCCTATTAGGACCCATTTGTAGCCTCCAGGGACTACTGGCATTAGGCCAACCTGCCATCCATGTGCAAGACCTTTCCCCATGGAATCTGCTGTATAGCCCTGTGCCATCTCTGTCTCTCTTGTTAGCAGACAGAACAGTCCTTGTTGGCATTGTGTGTCTCAAAAAGTGCAAGACGAATATATCTATATTCATTCCATCTTGCAGCCCCCTAATGTTCACTCATCTCATGGGTCCAGGTGGCACATCAATTCCTGTTCACAGTTCTGATCAGTTTCTAATTCTGGAAGGGGGTTCTTTTGCTGGGCATTGACATATCTTACTTTAATATACCCCTTGCATTCCCAGAGTGATTTTCGTGGGGCTATGCCCCATGCAGGAATCCCTTTAGTAGACCAGTTTTCCATTGTCCTTCTGCCTGACCATATGGCCAGGCCATTAGACACTTCCTATGACTCAATTAAAACTCAAATATAGGGCCAAAAATCATGCAGTTCAGCCCATCGAGCTGATTTGTTTTTACCTTCTTCAATCAGAGTGGCGGCCTTCCAAACAGGATGCTGTCCCTTCACCTTGGAATTGCCATCCATAAACCAAGCAGCTCTTTGTTGATCAATAGAAAGCTGTTTATAGGGCACCGCCCAAGTGGCCTAAGTGGCCATAGGATCCAGCAGCTCCTCAGGTGCTTCCGAAGTCGGCCCTAGGTGAAAAGAGGCTACCTGCTCGTGAGTACCTCCTTGCATTCTCCTGGTAGCATGATCCTATATCCACCATTTCCATTTTATTATGGAACTCTCCTAGGCATTGCCTTCCCCATTAGAACATTTCTCTGACCTTACCTAAGACATTATGGATATTTCAGGTTTCACGATTATATTATTCCATGTCCTTTACTAATAAGGGAAATCTCAATTAAAGTTCAATAATAAGCTAGTAATTGTTTTCTCAAATACAAATTTTCTGGTCCAAAATCCCAGCAGTTGCTGCTGGGTGGCACTCACAGGTTTTGCCATAAGTCCTAGTTTGTACTCTACACAAAGCGATTTTATAGCAAGTTAGTGAACTGTGTGGGCTCAGACAACCTTATTGATTTTCACTTAGCACATCCAATCTACATTGGTGGAAGAGTGGGTTTACATGCCTTCTATCTTATAATAGTAGATAGGGGAAGAACTCTCCAAATACAATATCCATTCCCATAATACATTCAGGCAAAGGAGACTCATCACTTCACATAAAGTTCACTATACAAACATTCTATTTTTATCCAAACTTTCAACTTAATCCCTATTGCACTCCTATACTCTCTCAACCTAATATTACCTCCCAATTAGGACCTTAATAAGTTTTAGAATCATAGTACATGGTACTCCCATGTCAGAAACCCCCCCCCCCCGCCCCCAAAATCTCTTCTACATTTTCTGAACATTCGAAATCTCTTCTACAATTTCTGTCCATATGGCCTTGGATTTATAGGCCTACACTGGGTGAAGGGATCCAGACCCTTTTGTCAGGCCTTATCTTGACTAGATTATGGGATCACCCATCATATTAGGTGATTCAAGGTGAGTTTTCTTACAGTTATCTTTGCCTTCTCACTTTTTAAATATTTCTAAACTAAAGTAAATAGAGATTTGTTTAGGACCAAAGCCCTCATTAAACTACATTGTTAGATGAAGCAATGTCACAGTCACCAGGAAATCAAGGACACTCCTATCAGGAGATAAGCAACTGCTCCTATCTGGTTGCTACATTAAGACCTTTGTTTTGCCCCATCAGTGCTCACTTTATTCAGCCTGTTTGTTTGTTTTTTTCATTCAGTTGAATTTATTGAGGTAACATTGGTTAATAACATTATATAGGTTTCAAATGTACAGTTCTATGATACATCAGTTATTGCATTGTTTGCCTACCACCCATGGTCAAATCTCTTCATATAGGATTCCCTTTACCCTTTACTAGTCTCTTAACCCTGCTTCCCTCTGATAACTACTGTACTGTTGTCTGTCTATGAGATTTTGTTTGTTTTGTTTGTTCATTTGTTGCTTTCAGTTTTGTATCCCACATATGAGTGAAATCATATGCTTCTTCACTTTTTTTAATCTATTTTGCTTAGCATGATATTCTCCAATTCTGTCCTGCTAGGACAATTCCATTCTCTTATGAATTAATCTAACTTTATTTGCTATTTATTGCTTTAGCCCACCTTTTTTCCTTTGGAAGCAGCTCTAAGGTTAGCAACTATATACGGGACAAGCCAAAATATCAGCTTGGCTCAGCCTAGGATCCACCCCGATATTCTCCCTTATATTAATTTTAGCTAGCACAGATATCAGTAACCAAGAGGCTGTATATGTACCTTGTTTCTTGTTATTTTACATTTATTTATGCATCCAGTAACACAGCTCCTTAGGAGTTGGATCTTTCATTTCAAAATTCCATTGCTAACTTTTATCTTCAATAACTAATCGCAGCACAGCTGCATCTTCTTTCTGTGAGTGACCTTGTGTTCATTCAGGCTGTAAAGAGTATTTGTATCTACTACTGGGTAAGCAAAGCCCAGCCTAGAATAACTGTCTATTCCTGTTAGGACCCATTTGTAGCCTCCAGGGACTACCGGCATCAGGCCAACCTGCCATCCATGTGCAAGACTTCTCTTTCTTCACATTACCCTCTCTTCTTTCCTCCTCCCAGATCACATGTTTCATGCATCACACTCATTCTAGCAAATCCCACTTCTAATACCAACTATAAGGAGTTTTGGCCAACCGAAAAGTTAGCCAACTCTAAGACTGCCCTCATTTCTGACACCAGTTGCAATTCAAAGGATTTCTAAAACCACCCTTAGTTTTAATAATTCATTAAAAGGACTCATAGAATTCACTGAGAACTGTTATACTCCCAGTTATATTGTATATTACATAGAAAGAATATAGATTGAAATTAGCCAAGGGAAGAAGCAGAAAGAGCAGATCTAAGAGAGGTACCAAATGAGGAACTCTGGTTATCCTCTTACCTGCTCTCCATAATATAGACATACAGACAGACTATTGCCAGCAAGGTACCTGACTTCTTGCCTGTGGTGTCCAGAGTTTTTTTGGTACTTGACCACATTATTCCTGCAAAGCTGACATTTAGCCTATCTTTTCCAGAGGAAAGACTGGTGACTTTACTTTCTCGTTCCTTCCAGAGGCAAAACTAATAATGTTTCCTGAAGCCCTCATAATAAATCAGTGTTAGGCTGTCCAATACCTAAAGCCCCCAAACAAACAAATACATTTATATCATGCATGAAATTCCAAGGCACTGGAGATGACTTCTCAAAGTCTGAAAGTAAAGGCCAAATCTCTCTTTGGTTAAGGTTACATCCTTTACTATCCAATCTTTATCAGTAAAGTGATTGAGCCATGCAAAAAGAGATCAAAATATTAGGCATGCTTTCATGTATTCCAGTAACCCTCCATAAATTCAAGATACTTTTTTTACATCTTACATTTTAAGGTAAGTTACTTTAAATGTAAAAGAGAAAGACCTCTGCCCAAACACATTACCCAAACATATCTGACCCTATGTTCTAAGGTTAACGTTCTCACCTATTCTCTTTTTGGTGATACGTTATTGGTAATAGTGGGCAGCTGAGAGTAGACTGTATTGACTTTAATGCGGTGTTTTGTACAAACTTATATCTAATGTTGACTAGTTATACTTTATGATGGTAGTCAGAACTTTAGATCTCTGAATAAAATAGCTCAGTCTTCAATTGGTTTGTTAGTTCTAATGCCTGCTCTAATTAGACAGGTAAAAACTGTTGTGTGTGTGTGTGTTTTTTTTCTTTTCCCATAATATATCCTTGAAACCCAAAGTGTATAAAAATTTTTGGTCAAAAAATATTGTATGCTTATATAGTACTTTAGTTCCTCAGAGAATACTGTAATATATAACATTCTTACTTCCCTTTTCATATCCTGTGTAATAAAAGGCTAATGTGCAAATCTACCAAATGGTGGAATAACTGGTCACTACAATGTGCACTGACCACCAGGGGGCAGACACTCAATGCTGGAGCTGCCCCCTGGTGGTCAGTGTGTTCCCACAGGGGGAGCACAGCTCAACCAGAAACTGGACTCCTTGGGGGGATGTCCGACTGCCTGCTAAGGCCCAATTCTCAGTAATCAGACATCCCTCAGAGGGTTCCTGGACTGTGAGAGGGTGCAGGCTGAGCTGAGGGACCCCTATCCCCCAGTGCACGAATGTCGTGCACTGGGCCTCTAGTTACAACAATAATGGTTTAAAGATTCATTCTTAAGACTGATGAAAAGAAATGCAAATCCAAAATCACAAATAAGTTTGATTCCTACCATTTTTTATGCCTATAAAAGTACTTCATCTTCATTTTTTTTCTTCCTCTTGCACACAGGAATGCTTTCAGTTCATACTGCCAGCTCTACCTCATGCCATTGACCTTTTACGTGATGCCATTGTAAAAGTAAAGGAAGTGCATGATGAACTTGAAGATTTACCTTCCCCACCACCTCCTCTTTCTCCTCCTCCCACAACTAGCCCCCATAAACAGACAGAAGACAAAGGGGTTCAATGTGAAGAAGAGGAAGAAGAGAAGAAAGACAGTGGTGTTGCTTCAACAGAAGATAGTTCTTCATCACATATAACTGCAGCAGCCATTGCTGCCAAGGTAAGCCTGCTGAGAGAGACCCAACAATCTAAAGGACCCACAGGTAAATGTACTGATTTCATCCCTCTTTTCATCTCATCATTCCATAAGTTTAAAACTTTTTCAGTACATCCTTTAAAAGAACTGAGATACTCATGACACGCAATAATGTAGAGTTCTTAAAAGCATTGAAGCTCATTCTGAGTTCTGAAGCACTCAAAATACTGCTGTTATCTAGTGAAGTAAAAGCTGCAATGATAAAAATGTGATAAACAATGTGACATTGAAGAACTTTTTAGAGATGTCATTTTTGTGTTATAAGTATACAATGTTCATATATTCAAAACATCAAATATTCACAATTTCTTAAAGGAATAGCAAACTGAATATAGGAAACCTTAGATGATTCAAGAGATTATTTAGAAAGGTTAATAAAGATATTTTAATATAAGGTTTTTAGCAATTAACTAAACAGTTAATAAATATAATGACAGATTATCATAGTGGTGTAGAGAGGAAATAGATATAAGGTATTTGCATTTTAATCTAATAAAGTGATATTATTAGGACAGTACCAACATATTAAAAACTCTTTTGGGGAAATGCAGGGAGTAGTGTACTATGAGGTACTTGAACAAATTTAGTCATTTTAAGTCACAGAACATCATTTACATTATTATCTAGACCTAAGATGTTTTACCCAGTGTCCTTTAAAAATTTCAAAAAGTAAAATATCACTTCTGGGAATAATGATTGTTCATTGATTGAGAGCATAAAGAGTAAAAACCTAATCACTATCTTAAGCAATTCCTAAAGTTTTATGGATTATCCAGATATTTTGCCTATGAGGATTGCATGAGAGGGTTTTTTGACAACATATAGATAGAAAGTATCATAGAGATTCTTTTGAAGTGTACATTCAGACAGTGCACGAGGTGGAGGGGGCGAGGGGTGTTTCTCAGCCCCGCCTATACCCTCTCCAATCTGGGACCCCTCGAGGGATGTCCGACTGCTCGTTTAGGCCTGATCGGGATTAGGCCTAAATGGGCAATCAGACATCCTTCTCACAATTGAGGACTGCTGGCTCCAACATGCTCGCTTGCCTGCCTCCCTGATTGCCCCTAACCGCTTCTGCCTGCCAGCCTAATCACCCCTAACCACTACCCTTCCAGCCTAATTGATGTCTAACTGCTCCCCTGAAGCCTGTTTGCCCCCAACTTCCCTTCTCTGCTAGCCTGGTCACCCCTAACTACACTCCCCTGCAGGCTTGATTGGCCCCAACTGCCCTCCCTTGCAGGCCTGGCCCTCCCAACTGCCCTCTCCTGCTGGCCTGATGGCCCACAACTGCCCTCCCTTTGCAGGCCGGGAACCTCCCAACAACCCTCCCCTGCTGACCAACTTGTGGTGCCCATCTTGTGTCCACATGGGGGCAGGATCTTTGACCACATGGGGCAGCCCTCTTGTGTGTTGGAGTGATGGTCAATCTGTGTATTACTCTTTTATTAGATAGGACAGAGGCCTGGTGCATGGGTGGGGGCTGGTTGGTTTGCCCTGAAGGGTGTCCCAGATTAGAGTGGGGTTCCCTTGGGGTGTGGGGCAGCCTGGGTGAGGGGCCTGTGGTAGTTTTCAGGCCGGCCATGCCCTCCAGTGACCAAGTGGATGCCCTGGGATCTGGGATTAATTTATGTTCTACAATTGAAACTTTGTATCCTGGAACAGAGCCAAGCCTTCTGCTTGCTCCATGGACACAGCCATTTCTGTTTGGGTTTATTTAAATTCTATAATTGAAACTTTGTAGCCTAGAGTGGAGGCCTAGGCGCCAGGGCTTTAAAAGCTTGGCTTCCTTCATCGCCCAGGCAACCATAGCCTCTGCTCTCTCCAGCTCTGTGGCTGCCGCCATTTCTGTTGAGATATATCTTCTATAATTGAAACTTTGTAGCATTGAGTGGAGGCCTAGGCCAGCAAGGACAGGTGGAAAGCTTGGCTTCTTTCATTGCTGGGGAAACCCAAGTCTCCCTCCTGCTCTCAGTGGCCGTAGCCATCTTGGTTGGGGTTTATTTGCATAATTTGCTCCTGATTAGATGATGGGTATGGATGTGGGTGTGGCTTGCTTAGAGGTATGATCAATTTGTGTATTACTTTTTTATTAGGATAAGTGATTCTATCTTCAGATCAATTTAATGATCCATTATATTTTTACTTAAGGCTAGTATTTAAGTTGTATGTGAGGTTTGTTTTGTTTTGATGAAACTAATTGGTGAATAAGATACATTTAAAAATCAATGCATGTTCTTTTTCTTTTACTCTTAATTACAAGAGTGAAAAAATACCACCAATTTCAATCTTAAGAAAAAAGCTTATAGCATTTGAAATCTAAGCTGATTTGACATTTCATTGTTCCATTTGTTTTCACTGTTTTTCCTTTCCAGTCATTTTGCTTGTGTAGATTCATGTTTTCTTGTCACTATATTCATAGTTATTATGTGTTGTGCATTAGAAGCATCCATTCTACACCAGTCCTGCTGTTATCATGGCACATGGTGAGCAGCCCATCCCTGGTCTCATCAATTATTCCCATCATGCAACAGGCAGTGCAAATGAACCGGTAAGACAAAGAGGCTTTTGCATTAATGATTTTGCAAGCATACCACCTACCTCCTATCTTTGGAGGTAGGCTATAACATATTATGGAAGATGTGTTTTATTCAGAAGGACCTTCAGCAGTGCTTTCTTGTGAAAGTGTAAATGCTACTGACTATATTTCATTGAAGAATTTAATTTAATAGAATTTCTCCCATACCTAAATTACTCTAATATCATTAAGATTCTGAAGTATGTGGCAATGAGCTTTCATTACATGACTTCCAAGAAATTCATTGCTCAGAAGTTCTTTTTTCTTTAGCAGTTTTATCACATACCTTCAAATAAATTACCCTGCTTAATTAAAGTAATTTCTTTAAGAGGTTCAGCCTATGTCTTAAAATCTAAACAGATTGTTCAAGCTAATATTTCATTTGTATTAACCTTGGGGTTTTTTCTTTTTTTTTGGTTTTTTTGCTCATGATTTTACATCTTATTTTCTTTTCCTTCACTATGTTCTCATTACAACCATTTAAAGAGTTGACTTGATACAAATTCTAAGATTTCTGACCTTTAGATAGAAACTTTCAAGGGTACATGTCAGTTCTTTTAGCCACTAGCTAAATAATAGTTTGCAAGAAATGTCAGACTAGGAAAGATTAAACTGATGAGTGTAACTGACTAAGCAGTGATAATTTAAACTATGGCTGCAAAAAAATAAACACACACACACACACACACACACACACACTAGAGGCCCAGTGCACAAAATTCGTGCAAGGGCCTCGGCCCTCTTAACCCTGGAAGGTCACGCTGTCTGGTCTAATTAGCATATTATGCTTTTATTATTAATACACACACACACACACACACACACACATATATATGTATTTCAGTCCCTAATGGGGATATAAACTAAGAGGAAAAAATAACTACTGAAGTAAATTTTGGCTTTAAATATTTAGGGAGAACAGCACTCAGAATTTGAGGAAGCGGGTATGGAGGGATGGGTGGGGAACTAGTAGTCTCTTGGGAGATACACTACCAAACTGAAGACTTTAATCTTTACACTCAGCAGGCCCTACCTGGTTGGAAATAAACTTGAGTTAATCAAAGGACAAGTAGAAAATTTAAATATTGATTATTAAAATTACTAATGAATTTCAGTTGACAACTAGCATGTGAATTCTCCAGATATAGTTTTGTTATAAATTATAAACATTCAAAAATATATCAAACTTGAAGCAGGACTGTTTTTTGTATTCTCATTTTATAAAACAACCACAACTGTAATAATCATCCTGGTTTTCAAAATAAAGTATTTGGAAGTTTCATATTCATAACCAAAGTTTTAAGTTATTACAGTCTGAGTTTCATATTATTACACTGAAAATTATTTAATGGCTCTTTGTTTTAAAATTGTTATCATTGAAAGTATTACATGTGTTTCCTATTTCCTCCCATTGACCCCTTCTGGCCTGGCTCCTTTTTTTTTTTTTTTAAGTAGTCCCTAGTACCATCCTAGATGCTGGAAGAGAAAGTATTACATACAATGGATTCCTTTTATTACTAGGATTTCATTCTCTTGAGAAATAGTTGAAAATGGCTATTTAAGTATTCTGACTGGATGACCTCATATGGCATCACCAGGAACTTATTATTTATTTATTGATATTTAATAATCCTTTGTAACTAGTGGTTATAGTCTTTTGTCAGATAATTCAATTTTGTAAATAGATTTACACTTCCTTTGACAAGTGATTATCAGACTTATAAATCAAAGAGTATAATGTTCTATTTCTACAGACCTAACATCCATAGAAAATAATGAAAAAGAAGAAATAGGTAACAGAAAATGATTAAAAAGAAGATTTTTAATGTTCTTAATGCTCCTAAATAAGTTGTGTTAACTCTGTGAATGCTTATCTGGCACCAACTTCATCAGTGAGCCTTAGTGGTTATGAATGCCCAGGTGTGGTGTCAGTGTTTTAGGACTCTACATGAGACAGTCATTTGCAATATCTCTATGAACTGTTTGGTGATTTTTACAAGCTTTACTAATGTAAATTTTAAAAATTAATTTTTAAAAGGTACCATCTAATTACCTATTGAAGAGAAAAATCACAATTTTTCTCAGCTGGTTCCCATTCTAAGTCATATGAAGCAGTGTGGAATAATGTAAATTATGCAACTTAAAATCAGAAAAATTAGATATAAGCCCTGACTTTACCACTTAACATTTGAGGAAAATTACTCAAGATTTAAGGTTCAGTTTCTCATCTATAATTTTAATAAGTAGAGATAGTTCTTGTAAAGAAACACTCATATGAATATTTAAATTTTTACATTTATAAAAAAGATAGGTTATAGTTTATATGTATATTTTTACTGTGTAGACAGAATCACTGTGATATATATATGTTCTTGTGGATTTTTGTATCACTTACTTTAATCTAAATTCAGGTCTTATACTTATTAAATTTCGTTTTTCAACCTGGCCAATATGGCTTGGTTAGCCATCGCCCACTGCAAAGTTGCTGATTCGATTCCTGGTCAGGGCTCATGCTTGGGTTGTGGGCTCAATCCCTGGTGGGGGACATGCGGAGGCAACCAATAATTTTTTGTTCTCAACCAGATGATTCTCTCTCTCCCTCTCCCTTCACTTCTCTAAAAATCAATTAATTTTTTAACATTTCATTTTGCTACATTCAACTGATGAGTCTAGCCTGAGATCTTTTTTAAATCTATATTGGCATTTAAGTATATTTCCTGTCTCTTCTAGCTCTGTCACCTACAACTATACTAGGTGTTAACCATGCTTTCATGCAAGTCACTGATAGAATTCTTTTTTAGGATAGGCCATTGCACATACTACCAGCAACCCTATTGGCTATAACATTTAACCTGCTAGCATATACTTTTCTTATAGTCTTTATCGATTTTGTCCACAAGAATTTTATAAATGAGTTGTCAAAAGATATCTACTGAATGCAAGATAGATATGCTAGCTTTGTTCTTTAGTAAAAATTTCCATTAAACTTAGCCTTTAAAGAATTAGTACTAAAGCTCTGGAAAGATACATGTTCTATATTTTCTGAAAGAACCCATTTAGGTATTCGTATGTCATCTGTTTTTATTATTCAGATCCTATATTGCACACTGAGATGACTGTAAAGGTCTCTAAACAGAGAAGTTATTAGTAAAGTGTACACACAATAGAACTATGCACCAAATTTAACAAGGACTCCAAAAGCCTTACTAGTGGAGATTGACAAATTATGGCTATGGAAGTCATACTTTTTTATATTGGCTGCTTTAATTGATTCCAATTATTATAAATTTGCTCACAGGCAACATAAAATTAAATCCAAATAGTAGATCTCTTATTGTATTAGTCTTTCAACTTTTCTGTAAGTTTAACCATTTTTCAGAACAAAAAAAATTAAAGTGGTAAAAATAATAATTTAGAGAGTGAAATGTGTGATTACTTATTAATTTACCTTGCATCAAATACAATCATGTGTGTTTTCACTATTGTTATTCTTACTGGCATTTCAAAAGACTATGGAGTTCAAAAAGAAAAATAATACTTTGGCTATGTATTCTGATTTTGATATAGAACTTTCTATTTCTTCTTTTGAAGTATTCACCCTATCAATCAAACTAGCTTTAGGACATTAAAAGCAACATAGATAGAATAGCACAGTACCTAAGAAAGTATGTAATCTCATTACAGTTTCCGTTACTGAAGAAAATTCTATTGTTTAATTGTATATCTACAGAGTTTATCATCAACTGGGACAAATTGTTTTCTCCCTGTAGTTGTGTAAGACAATAGGAATACAGATTAGTTCTCGAAAAGTGGAATGTTATTTCTTTTGAAAGTGATTTGGCATTTCTCTTTCTCTTTTTTTGCTGACTTAACCCACTACAAATTCTGCTTACTCTAGGTAGAATCTTGCTACTCCTTGGTAAGTCTTTGACTTATCCCTTATTGATTCTTTTATATATAGTAATGAGATACAGACCTTTACCTTTTTCACCTCATTTCCCCTATTCTCTGTTCTTGTTCCTTTTTTTGTTTTTAATCCTCACCCTGATGATATGTTTTGATTGATTTTTAGAGAGAGAAAGGAAAAGAGAGAGAGAAACATCAATGTGAGGGAGAAACATCAGCTGGTTGCCTCTAATTAATGCCCCGACCAGGGATCAAACCCACAACCTAAGTATGTGCCCTGACCAGGAATTGAACCTGCCACCTTTTGGTGTACAGAACGACACTCCAACCACTGAGCCACTTCACCAGGACAGCTCTTGCTTCTTTTTATCTCAAAGTAAAGACCATCAGGGCTAAACATTTTTTTATTTTTGCTTAAACTATATTTTTAGTTAATACTTTCTTCATTTCTATCTCAAAGAGAGATTGTAATTTTCAAAGTTAATGACTGCTTTTACTGTTTTTTTATTAAGGAAATAATGATTAAGTATCAACCGCAAGCAAGACATTGTGATCATTCCTTTATCTTTCCCTAGTTGTTAAGTGTGTTGACTACTTCTCATTTTTGAAACTATATCTTGCATTGGTTTTCTTTACTAAAATGTTTTTAATTATAAGCTATACAGACCTGTAAGCTATACAGACCTAATTTTCCTTATTAAAAAACAAAAATTAAACATTAATAAGATTAACATGCATTTGAACCACACTGTTATTTCATTCTCATTTTTCTTCACATTTCCCTAGAAGTAAAACTTTTGAAATCATTCAGCAGGGAATTCTCCAAAACTTTTCTATACAGATGTAGTAAATAAAAGCCTAATAATCTGTAAGTGATGTGTTGTATATTTGTGTGTTTGTGTAATTGAAAGAGGGAGAGAGACAGATGTAGTAAATAAAATCCTAATAATCTGTAAGTGATGTGTTGTATATTTGTGTGTTTGTGTAAAGAGGGAGAGAGATAATTGATAGGCTATTTCTAAAATTGTATACACTATCAATGGAAAGGGCCAAAAATAACCAAGATACTCTTGAATAAGAAAAAGAACAAAGTGAGGAAATCTACTCTATAAATATCAAAACATAAAATGAAATAAAGTAATACTGATACAAAATATAAATGAACACAAAAAATGAAAACTACAAACCAATATTCCTTATAAATATAGATGCAAGCATCCTAAACAAGATACTAGGAAATTGAGTCCAATAGCATATTAAAATGATTATAAACCATGACTGTAAAATTTATTCCATGGATATAAACAACATCCTATATAATAAAGAGGTAATATGCAAATTGACCATCACTCCAACACACAAGAGGGCTGCCCCCATGTGGTCAAAGATGGCCACCTCCATGGGGACACAAGATGGCCACCACAATATGGCCAGCAGGGGAGGGCAGTTAGGGGTGACCAGACCTGCATGGGAGGACTGTTGGGGTGACCAGGCCTTCAAGAGAGGGCAGCAGCCTCAGAGCTGGAAAGAGCAGGAGGCTAGGGTTTCCCCCGGTGATGGAGGAAGCCAAGCTTTCCACCTGCCCTGGCCAGCCCAGGCCTCCACTCCAGGTTACAAAGTTTCAATTATAGAAGATAAATAAATCACAACAAAAATGGCGGTAGCCACGGAGCTGGAAATAGCAGTAGGCTAGGGTTACCCCTGGCGATGGAACAAGCCAAGCTTCTCCAGCCCTGGCCTGCCTTGGCTTCTGCTTAAGACTACAAAGTTTCAATTATAGAAGATAAATAAATCCCAACAGAAATGGCTGCAGCCACGGAGCAAGCAGAAGGCTTGGCTCCGCTCCAGGCTACAAAGTTTCAATTGTAGAAGATAAATCCCAGATATCAGGGCCTCCGCTTGGGTCACCAGGGTGTGTGGCTGACCTCAAACCACCACAGGCCCCTTGCCCTGGCCACCTCACACCCCGAGGGAATCCCCACCCTGATCTAGGACACCCTTCAAAGCAAACCAGCTGGCCCTCACCCATGCACCATGCCTCTATCCTGTCTAATAAAAGAGTAATATACAGATTGACCATCACTCCAACACGCAAGATGGCTGCCAGAATTTGGTCAAAGATCCTGCTTCCATATGGAACACAAGATAGCCAGCACGGGAGGGCATTTGGGTGGGACCAGGCCTGCAAGGGAGGGAAGTTTGGGATGACCAAGCCCCAGGCCTGCAAGGGAGAGCAGTTGGGGGGGGGGGGCAGGCCTGCAGGGTAGAGCAGTTAGGGGCAAATAGGCTGGCAGGGGAGCAGTTAGGCATCAATCAGGCTGGCAGGAGAGTGATTAGGGAATGATCAGGCTGGCAGGCAGAGCAGTTAGGGCCAATCAGGAAGGCAGGCAGGTGAGCAGTTGGGAGCCAGCAGTCCTAGATTGTGAGCGGGATGTCCAACTGCTCCTTTAGGCAGCCGGACATTCCTTGAGGGGTCCAAGATTATAGAGGGTGCAGGTTGGGCTGAGGGACACCCCCTCCCCCACATGAAATTCATGCACCAGGCCTCTATAGTTTGTAATGAAAAGCCACAAGGTGGGTAGGACTGGGTCTCGGGATCACCAGAAGGTGAGCAGTATTAATCAGGTTGATGGAAAATCAGATATGGTGTCCATGTGTATCTGCAGGGGGAAGGCTCTGCAAAGAACAATAGTTTCTGCCAGAACTTCTATTTGGGAGAAAGCTGCCCCACAGTCCCTCACCGTAATGCCATACAATTCAGTTTCTTCCCACATATCCTTGGCACCTTTCAAGTTGCTTCCTCAGTGCTGGAGCTCAGAGGAAGTGAGTCCAAGTAAATCTGTGCTTGGGCCCTTCAAGGGGGAACACCTGGGACTCTTAACAGCCACATTCTCCACTGGTTTTCACAGCCAGAACTTAGGAGGACTTCTCTTGCTGGCATTGGAACACTGGGCTGAGAGGCTTGGTGTGGGCCTGGGACACCTTGCTCCTCAAGGGAGTATCTCTGCAATCAAGATAGCTTTTCCCATTTTAACAACCACATGTGGGTAAGAATCAGCCTGCTCTATGTCTATGCCCCTCCTACCAGTCTCCATGTGGCTTCTGTATATTCTTAGTTATAGGACTTCTGTTCAGCTAGATTTCAGGCCATTTTCAATGATGTTATTCTATAGTTTAGTTATAATTTTGAACTAGTATGGGACAATGCTTAGCATCATGTTTACCTATTATATCATCTTGACCAGTTACGTATTCATTTTTATTCATATCAAAATATTTTCTAATTTTCCTTGTGATTTCTTCTTTTTTTGGCAATTATTTTTTTATTGTTATCATGTTTGGTTTTTTGTTTTTTTTTTAATTTCTTTATTGATTAAGGTATTACATTTGTGTCCTCATCACCCATTACCCCTCCCAATCTCCTCCTCCCCTGTCACCACTTATGCCCTCACCCCCTTGTGTCCGTGTCCATTGATTAGGCTTATATGCATGCATAAAAGTCCTTTGGTTGATCTCTTCCCCTTACTCCCGCCCTCCCCTACCATCCCTCTGAGGTTTGACAGCCAATGCTTTTCTGTCTCTGAATCTGTTTTTGTTCATCAGCTTATGTTGTTCATTGTATTCCATAAATGAGTGAGTTCATGTGATACTATTTTTCTTTAACTGGCTTATTTCACTTAGCATAATGTTTTCCAGTTCCATCCATGCTCTAGTTTGAAGCAGACACCTTTTTCTTCTTCTTAAAGAATACCTTTCAGCATTTCATATAATACTGGTTTGGTGTTGATGAACTCCTTTAGCTTCTTCTTATTTGTGAAGCTCTTTATCTGACCTTCAATTCTGAATGATAGCTTTGCTGGGTAGAGTAATCTTGGTTGTAGGTTCTTGCTATTCATCACTTTGAAAATTTCTCGCCACTCCCGTCTGGCCTGCATAGTTTCTGTTGAGAAGTCAGCTGACAAGCGTATGGGTGCTCCCTTGTAGGTAATTAAGTGTTTTCCTCTTGCTGCTTTTAATATTCTCTCTTTGTCCTTTGCTGCTGGCATTTTAATTATGATGTGTCTTGGTGTGGTCTTCTTTGGATTCCTTTTGCTTGGGTTCTGTGCACTTCCTGGACTTGTAAGTCTATTTCTTTCACCAGGTGGGGGAAGTTTTCAGTCATTATTTCTTCAAATATGTTTTCCGTATCTTGCTTTCTCTCTTCTTCTGGCACCCCCATAATTCTGATGTTGGTACGTTTGAAGTTACCCAGAGGCTTCTTACACTATCTTCAAATTTTTGGATTCTTTTTTCTTTTTCGGTTGAGTGTTTTTGGCCTCTTGATATTTCAAATCTTTGACTTGATTCTTGTGTTCCTCTAGTCTGCTGTTGGGTTTCTGTAAAATGTTTATTATTTTAGTCAGTGTATGTTTATTTTCTAGTTGGTCCTTTTTCATATCCTCGAGGTTCTCGCTGAACTTATCGGCTATTTCTAGGAGCCTCTTGAAATACCTTTTCACTGTGGTTTTGAACTCTATATCCAGTCGTTTGTTTTCCTCCATTTCTTTTGTTTGCAATCTTTTTCTTTCTCTCTCAATTTTCACTGCTTCCCTGAGTTGGTTGGGTAGGTTTGTGTGCTAGGTATCTCGGCCTCCCCTGTTACCTGAGATATACACTCTTGGTGCACCCCTTTGTGGATTGTGTATACAGCCTTGTTGCAGATAAGTCTTGTTTGATGTTGGTATCACTGGGAGGATACCAACTGACTGTGAGGATCAGCTGTGTCTACTCTAGGAGACAGCCTTCTGCACCTGGACTTGCAAACTTGCCAAAGTCTCTGTGCTCAGTTTGGATGGGGCAGAGTTTCTGGGTGGGGCGGAGTTTCAGGGTGGAGCCGACAGCCTTGACTTCCAGTCAGCCCCGGCCCATGAGGTCGCCAGGTCCTAGCGTCTGCAGGCAATCGCTGCAGGCACCTCTGTGAGAAAGGTGCCCTCGCATTTTGCCTGCCACCAGAACATCCAGTCCCCAGTGGATTCGGAACCTCAGATTTTCGCCTGGCACCTGGGTTCAGTGCAATCGGAACTCCTTTTCCCTTCTCCCAGACGCCAGCCACACAGTCAACTGAACGCCCTCACCGTGAGCACTCGTGCACGCCCCCAGAGTTCCGCCTCTGGCTCAAGCTCCTTTCTCCTAACAGACACAGCCAGCAACCCGTTTGTCCCCTCTGTGCACATTCACGTGCACGCCTACGGAGGTCTGCCTCTGGCTCTTTCCCTGGTATTCTGCCCGCAATCCAGGTTCTCCTGGTAAGGGCCTGGTTCCCCGAGTTTTTTAGTGCAAGCTGAACTGGGTTCAGTGCAGCCTGGAGTTTTTGTCTCCTTTCCGCCAGAGCACCTCTGCCAGGTTCAGACACCCCGTCCTCATGTGTGCGAGTCTCCGCCTTACTTGGGCTTTGCAGAGGCTCTGATTATCCGTGTGCACTTCTATGACCTCCAATTTCAGATCTTCCAGTCAGCCAGCCTTCCCGTGGTTCTGGACAGTGTCCGTTCTGTCCTTCAGTTCTATTCTCGTAATTGTTGTGCGGGGCAAAAGCCTAGGTGTTTACCTATGCCGCCATCTTGGTTTTCTCCTTTCTTTGTGATTTCTTCATGACTCATTGGTTTAAAGATGTATTTAATTACCACATATTTGTAAATTTTCCAGTTTCTTCCTATATTGATTTCTATAATCAGAGAAAATTCATTGTATGATTTTAATATTTTACTGAAAATTATGTTATACCCTAATATTTTATCTATCCTGGGAAATATTCATATTGCTTAAGAAAAATGTATGCTAGTATTCCACTTTTATCAGCTGATTGTTCTCTACATGGTTGTTAGGTATAATCCTATCCTATAAAAGAGTAACATGCAAATGTGACCGTACCTTGGCTCCTGATTGGCTATGCTAGCAGCCAATCAGGAGGGGGGCGGGGCCAAGCGACGCGAGGCAGGGGGCCAGGGCTGTGGTGCATGGGAGGCTGATGGGGGGGGTGCGGCACGTGGGATGGGAGGGGCCGATCTGCAAGCCGCTTGGGATGGGGGCCATGCAGGAAGAGAAGAGCCGGCTGGTGCTCTGGGCGAGGTGGGTTGGCATGCTGGGCAGGGTGGAAGCTGCGCGGGATGGGAGGGGCCAGCCTGCGCGCCTCGTGGGACGGGCTGAGCAGACAAGAGGCAGGCGAGGCTGGTACGTGTGGCTGCCAAGTGTGGGTGCCCCTGGGGCTGGGCAGTCACCACTGGGGCTAAGGCCAGGGCTGGGTCGGCGGGATGGGGCAGAGCCAACCAACAGCCCCATTCCAGGGTGATGGCTGAGTGCCCAAGGCCTAAAGCTTTGGCCAAGGGTGAGGGGACAGTAGGACATTCCCTGAGGACTCCCAGTACATGTGAGGGGACAGGTTGAGCTGAGGGAACCCCCCTCCGTGCACGAATTTTGTGCACTGGGCCACTAGTTAATTTATATTGTTCATGTCATCTGATTTACTTTTTGATCTTTTGTTGTTCTAACTATTATTGAAAGTTGGGCATTGGAATCTTCCATTACTATTGTTGAAGTTTTTTTCTCTTCAATATTGTCAGTTTTTGCTTCATATATTGTGGGGCTCTGGATAGGTGCATTTAAGTTTAAAATTGTCAATGTATTCTGATAAATTGACTTTTTTTTATCATCCTATCTAATAAAAGAGTAGTATGAAAAGTGACTATACCTTCACTACACCCAATAAGCCACCCCCACAAGCCAATCAGGAGTGATATGCAAATTAACACCCAAACAAGATGACTGTTGCCCATGGCAGGGCAATAGCTGAGTTCCCAAGGCCGGAAAAAGCCTCGCCAAGAGGCTCTTTTTGACCTTGGGCAGGCAGGCAGGCCAAGGCTGGGGTAGAGCCAGCCAGCAGATCAGCCCCATGGCAGGGCAATTGCTAGGTTCCCAAGGCCAGGGCTGGGGTCCCAGCGATCTGCCGGATCTCAGGGCGATTGCTGGCTGGGGTCTCCTGGCCTAGGTCTCCTGCCAGACGCTTTCGGCCTTGGGCCGGCTGGGGGTGAGCCATCAGTACGACATCCTCCAAGGGCTCCCTGTATGTGAGAGGGGCAGGTTGGGCTGAGGGACCACCCACCTCTAGAGTACGAATTTCGTGCACTGGGCCCCTAGTTATATAATACTTCTTATAACAGTTTTTATCTTAATATCCATTTCTTCTGATATTATTATAGCCATTCTAGCTCTTTTGGTTACTTTTTACCTGGAATTGTCTTTTTTAATTAATTAATCTGGTTTTTTTGTTTGTTTATATATTTTTATTATTTTCAGAGAAGAAGGGGGAAAGAGATATAGAAACATCAATAATGAGAGAATCATTGATTGGCTGCCTCCTGCAGGCCCCCTACTGGGGATCAAGCCTGCAACCTGGGCATGTACCCTTGACCAGAATCAAACCCGGGACCTTTCAGTCACAGGCTAATGCCCTATCCACTGAGTCAAACTTGCTAGGGCTAGAATTGTCTTTTGAAATTACATAAGCAAATATATATATAGATTTACAAACCAAAATATCCACTCTACAATACTAACTTTTATATTTACCTATGCAGAATAACACTATTGTTTAGTTCTTCATATGAATCCCAAATTACTACCTAATGTCCTTACATTTCAGCCTGAAGGACTTTCTTCTTTTAGCATTATTTGTAGAGCAGGTCTACTAGCATTGAACTCTCCCAGTTTTTGTTTATCTGAGAATGTCTTGAATTAACCTTTATTTTTGAAGTATTTTGACAAATATAAAATTTGGGGCATTTTAGTTTATCATTTCGCTGCCTACTGATCCCTATGGTTTCTATTCAGAAATTAGCTGTCATTCTTATTGAGGATCATTCATATGAGTGCTTCTCTTTTGCTGTTTCAGGATTCTATCTTTGTCTTTTTATTTCAGAAGTTTGATTATAATGTGTCTTGGTTTAGAAATCTTTGAGTTTATCCAACTTTTGGTTGTTGATCTTTTTGTGTTTATAAAATCTGGAAAGTTTGGGGGCCTTAATTGCTTAAAATATTATCTCTTCCTCTTTCCTCTCCTCTGTAACTCCCTTTATTCATATCTTGGTACAGTTATTGGTGTCCCATAGATTTCTTGAGTTCTGTTCACTTTTCTTCTTTTTTTTTTTCTGTTTCTAAAACTGGGTATTCTAAATTGATTTATCTTCAAATTCATTAATTCTTTTTTTTCTTATTCAAATATGTTGCTGAACCCCTTTATTAGATTTTGACAATTATTGTGCCACCCCCTCCCCATCTTCCCTAGTTAGCTGCCTGTGCTCTGGGAGTGTTACAAGTCAGAGGAAATAAAGGCAGCCCTTCAAGTGTGTCCTTCAGTGAACCACCAGACATGTTGAAATCAACAACCACAATTTTTTTAGAATAAGGTCTATTCTTAATTTGTGAGAACCTTTACCAGGATTCTGGACTGTGTCTTCAAGGCCATTGAGCTGTGTATTTGGGGATCAATAGATTTTGTTTGTTTGTTTTTTTATTGATAAGCATTCTTCTGGTTACTATATACTTTTTATTAGTTTCTAGATTTCTGGTAAAGTTGATTCTGACATTATTGCTAGTTTATCTCTTTAGTGGAAGAATGGACTTTTGGCATTCTTACTCTGCCATTCTCACTGTTGTCACTTAGGAAGGATTCCTTTTAAGACACAAAAACTGCTAACTATATAAGAAAATACTGATAGATTTAATGAAATTAAAATAAAAAGATTATATTCATAAAAAGACATGATGAAGGAAGAAGACAATCTGCATAATGCGATTATACACTGAGTGGCCAGATTATTATGAACTCTGAATGTATAATAATCTGGCCACTCAGTGTATTTATATTTATATTTATTTATATTTTTTTATATTTATATATTAGAGGCCTGGTACATGAACTTGTGCATAGGTGGGGTACGGCCAGCCTGGCCAGGGGGAGGGGACATGGGCAGTTGGCCAGCCTGCCTAATGGTCAAACTCCTGGTCAAGGGGACAACTTGCATATTAGCCTTTTATTATATAGGATATACACTGAGTGGCCAGATTATTATGCATTCAGAGATCAGAAGAATATACCAAAAGACATAATGCAGTGCCCTGGGACTAGTAATAGTGGATAGTCCTAATGAAGTAAAGGGAGGGAGATGCTATTAGAATCCAGAAAAGAGCTATAAGCAAGTGTTATCTGACATGGCTATGATCCTAGCCAACCTATAATGACCTAGTAGAGAAGAAGCCAGGGGAATAAATACTAGGCTTTATTTTCCTCCACTCCTTTAAGTTTCCTGATGGTGCCTCCCATTGGCTGAATCCAATTGGAAACCAGAAAGCCCAGCATATCTTGTTGATTCTATCTATACAGGTCAACTTAGAGTAGAACAGGTGAAGAAGGATGGAAATGAATCTAAAAGGGAAATGGAAAATACCTGGGAAATACATAACTATTAAATTACAGAGTCAGTATGTGAATGCCAAACACTTTACTCTTGACCACAATGCAATTATGGTTAAGAGCTCTCATAAATAAGTTTAATAAAATATTATTTGGCCAGGGGAAATACTTTGAACCTGGAGGTTTCTATTCTACGTCAAATTGTTGAATACTTTTATAACTAATAGTACATGAGAAGAAAAGAATGTCCCTGTCCAAAAACAAGTTAGGTGTGGGTATTGGTTTTACATGCTGTTAATATTTTTAGAATATTAAACCATGTATATTCCCCTTGTTCAGATTCCAGACTCCATAATTTCTCGTGGCGTTCAGGTGCTCCCACGAGACACAGCTTCCCTCAGCACTACTCCTTCAGAATCGCCTCGTGCTCAGGCTACATCTCGCCTTTCTACTGCTTCCTGCCCAACACCAAAAGTAAGTACAGTCCCTTGGCACTGTGGTCTACGATGTGAATCTGGGAAAACTAATCAATATTTTCTTCTGCTTGTCAAGGTTGAATTCATGCATGATAAATTCAATGAAAAATTAATGGACTATAAGATAGTTATCACCTACTGTTTCACAAATTGTCATACTAGGCCAACAGAAGGACAATAACAAAATTCATGCAAAATGTCTACTTCTACATCACAGCTACAGGTATCACTTTCTGTAGCTCCTATTACTTTGCTGTAGACTTGTTATTTTCTTAACATACTCATCAATATAGTTGTGGAGTTACATGTTTATGCAGAAGATCAATGCATTTTTGGCCAAAATAAAAGAATGTTACCAAAGGGTGTGTGTTTTTTTAACCTGTCTAATCTGAGGTAGCTCCCTGCTCTAGTATCATTCCAAATTTTTTCAAACATATCCAACTTAGACTGTTGCTGCCTAATATTTGGAAAGACATCTAAATTGATTAGAAAGAAAGTTTTAATGCCAACCTTTAGGGGAGGGGAAAAGTATCTTAGTATTTATCTTTTATTACTTTCTCAAGTCCTGAATTGTGTATAGGGAGAAAAGTATTAGACATTTATTCACTGCCTCACATCTTCAGTGTATATGATAAATTAAGCAAACTTAATTATGGCTATGAATGCTTATTCCTGGAATGTCCCTTCCCTGGTTAAGTTAATCATTTGTGCTATCAAGTTTTCTATGGAATGGATCCAATATTGGCATCAAAATGTTAAGAGTAAAATTTCTTCTTACTTAATAGGATATGGTGTTAGATATCAGTCTGTACACTGAATTTATTCTAGGGCTCTGCAGGTAATTTTTCAAATTGTGACTTATTCTCTATATCAAAATTAACTTACATAACTATATTTCTCAACTTCTCTGAATTTATCAATGTTATAATCAATTTAACTAGAAGTGATCTCAAGCAGTTCTTGATATATAATGTAGTTGCTTTTACATTCTATGGTACAACTTTCTCAGCAAACTCTCTGAAGAGTTAGTGTTGTATATCATTGTTTTGGGACCTGTATCAAAAATAACATATTAATTTTATAGTTAAAAAATCTGAGGTCCTAAATCTTCAGTGAAGGAAAATTGCAAGAACATTCTAGACATGAAATGTATGATAATGCCATTTGGATGACAATCAGCTTCATCTTCACTGAATGAAAACATTGAGTTCTCTATACTAAAATTGGATAGATGAATCTCATTCATGTCTTTTAAATTTTTAAATCAAAATAATTTATTGGTTGACTGCATTAAATTCTAATTGTATAAGCTGTATTTATTTATAAAATCTGGGAAATAATTAAAGCTGAAAGTTAAGGTCATTATTAATGTTTAGCCATTCACAAAATATTAAAATCCAAATCTTCATAATACAGAGCTATCCAAGACAAAGCAATTTTCCCCCTTGACAATAAATATTGTGAACTTAAATATTTTAAGCATAATTTAATTACACATACTACTTCTTAGTTCTTTTAAAACTTTGTAATTACATTTTAATTACAAAGTGAATATTAAATCCAATTTTAAAACTCACTTGGTATTTCCCAGTTTACTAAAGTGAAATACTAAAAATAAAATGTTGATATTTATTAAGCTAATGTGCTTATTGCAGAGCTCTAGGAGAGCAAGTGGCTTGTCTTGACATTTTTTCTTAGTTAACACTTACATGGTCAAACTAACAATGAATTCATATAAAGCAGTGTATATGAATACCTTTTTTCCTAGGAATTTTTTTATACTTTCATCTAGGAATAAGCTTCTGTTTCTTTTAGATAACGTATACCTCAAAGATAAAATTATTGCTTTAGTGTAATTTTAAAATTAAATTGTTAAGGCTAAATCAGAATACTAATAAAATAAAAAACTAGTTTGAATATTGATTTCTTAAAAGAATAAAGAAAGTCAAATTAATCTTTCTATTAAATATTTTAAATTATAAGACTACTTGATTGAATCTAAATTGTATGTGCTTTGGTATCAGTGATAGTATAGTGGGTGGTATATTAAGATAAATAGGTAGAAAATCAAATTATTCTATTATAATTTTACAATAACTTAATAATTATAAATTGAAATTCATGCAAGGAGAAATGAAAAAATTATAGTGATAGAAAATAATAGGAGGGAAATCTTACTTCTAATGATCAGAGACGACCCTGCAAAGGAGTAACATTTCACCAAGGACATGAAGAATATACTGTCCAATCTTATATTCAAACAAAATGCTTAATTATTAACTCTTTATAAGTTTCTTATATCCTTTGAACATAAGGATTTAGATTACTCTGGATAAAGAATAAATAGTTTTTAGCTCACAGTTTTTATTCATTAGGTCTGTCTAGAAGACAATGTGATTTCCTTTACATATAAAAATGGCATTATTGATCCAGTATCAGTATAATATTCCCTCTTGAGATTTTTTCTTAGTGAAGTTAGTTTTATAAATATTCTATATTATTGCCACTTTTCTTTGTGAATACCAGGGTGATTATGTATGGCTAGTTTATTGGTTGTAAACCTGAGGTTCCCAAGTCTCTGGAGAATCTTAGTTGCTAAAATTCTAGCCTAGGTCATGGTACTAGCTGGGATCTGCAAATTATTTTCCACTATTTATAAGAGCAAACACATAATCAATAACACTATCCTACTGGTAAACATTAAGTTTCTTTGCTTTTGTCTGAAATTAAATCAGTATTGGTATAGCAACATCTATTCAGCTGTAAATTACATTATGGAAATTTGGGTTTACAAACACCACAAAAGGTTGGAAAACACTGAATTGATGACATCAAAAGTACATTTTCTAAACATAAAAATGTAAGTTATTTTCTAAAAAGTTAATTGTCCCATCTGATGGATATTGAACAATAATATTCTCTACATTATTTGTCAAATTCAGCAGTTCTCAGACATAATGGTCTCAGAACCCCTTCACACACTTAAAAATTATTAAAAACACCAAATAGCATTTTTATGTGGTTATACCTAGTAATATCTACTGTGCAAGAAATTAAAACTGATAAATTTTAAATATTTATTTGCTTCAAAATGAGAACAATAGGCTTTTATATGTCAACATAAATAATATTTTCATTAAAAAATAATCTTTTTCAAAACAAAAATATCTACTGAAAAGGATGGCATTGCTTTACATTTTTTCAAATATATTTCAATGTTTGGTTTAATAGAAGACAGCCAAATTATCACATCTTCTGTACTCAGTCTGTTGTGATATATTGTTTTGGTTGAAGAGTATAAAGAAACAAATCAGCCTCACATAGTTATATAGTTAGAAAAGGAAGGACGATTTTAATAGTATTTTCAGATAATTGTGGGTATTCTTTGAAACTACACCACAAATTTACAATTGTCTATTGAAAGTTAGTTGAAGGATGGAATCTAAAATCTTGTCAGGACCATTCAGTACTTTGATAGATTAAAGTCCGTTGCCCTGGCTTGAACTTTGAATGGACCTAAGTATGATTTTATAACACATTTTTTGGTAACTTGAAAAATATATGTTCTTCTAAGTGTTGACATATTTCATTATTTATATTAAAAAATCATTTTCATTAATATAACCACCCAGCTCATAAAAAATGACTTTGAAGTATTGGAAGCTCTCAAACATAGTATTATATGTTTTCCACAGTTCTGATTTGTGTTTAAAAGTTATCTTTGACAAAACAACAATTCCTGTCTGTTTTTCTGGAATTGACAGGCTCATTTCATTCATTTCGAGAAAATGTCTACCGAATATCTAAGTCTGCATAATCACAGTTTGTCAGTATTCTTTCATTCCTTCAAGTAAAAATGGTATTCTGTTCAAAACTGGCTAGTTCAGCATGCAACTCAAACAACTACATAAGTGCTTTTGCTTGAGACAATCATCATCCTTTGGTATGGAGCAACAGTTATATATATAACAAGGGTAAGAAGGGTTGACATTTTAAATAAATAAATAAATAAATAAATAAATAATGTACATATAATTAACTGGCCATGTCTCATCTGATTCATGACTTTAATAAAGAGCATACCCCAAATTAAATCATTGTCAGGATTAAAGACAAATCCTAAAAAAGTATTTTCTTACTTACAGAAGTTTGTTTAAATTTTCAGGTTTAAAGTAAAACTTTTTTAAATGTCCTCCTCCAAATAATAACTACCAGAAACAATATATAGCTTTACTGATATACACTGAGTGATACTGGTTGGAAGATAGTATCTAAGAAAAAAGTCTTTTTTCTACTATTGATGTCCATACTTTTTAAAAAGTGGCATAATGGCTTAAGGTTAAAAAATGTTTGTCTCTCAGGGTAATTAGGAGTAAGTTAGATAATTCTAACAATAAAAAGATTCAGCCCTAGGGCAAACAAATGAACAGAAAAGTTTGTTTAATCTACATACTCTTAATAAATCAATAGAAAGTATGTCAGGGTACAAGGATGGGAGTCTACATTAATCATTTCATAGGTGAGAGTCTAAAGTTTCTTAATTTCTAGTTCTCCAGAAAGCCACTGAACCTCTCTATACCTCAGTTCTCTTATCAATAAAACACACAAAATATAAACCTTTTCTCAAAATTTTCAGCAAACATCTTGTAATAAAGAGAAATGTGACTGCATATACCCAGTGATATAGTCACTTACCTTTATGTGGCTTTTACAAGCCTAAACTTTTTTTGAAATTTCATAGCTTTGAAAATTAATATAAAGTTGGATTTTTAATCTGTATGTTTGCTTCAATAAAAACATAACACAACTACTTATTATTGGCAAGAGGAGTAATTTTTTACCTTGTTAGCAGTAAAAATGATTTTACAGTGAGCTCAGTTTTGAAAAATTAGGCTAAAACAAAGGGAATCAACAACCCTTATTGTATTAGCTTCTGGCAATGTCTTTTATACATGATATTTCTAGAATCCAAGCTTTTGTTAAAAAGGTGACTACAAACAGCAGTGATTTCACTGCTTTATAGGACACATACTGGTAATTAATCCCTAAGGACAGTAATTAATCCCTAAAGAAAGATTTCTAGAACGCTGCAAAAGAAGTAATACAGTGCAATATTTTCAGACTATTTTTAATAAATGTTTTGTTAAATATTCTAGCTGGGAGGCTAAAGAGAATATTTAAATAGTTTTGATCCTCTAGTTTGCATTTTTACAATCTCAGTAAAATGCTTGTAGAAGGATTTCAGGATAGAAAAATTATTAGTGATGACATTTTTTATTTTGAAACTGACATTTTATTTTTCAATATATAAATAAATTAATAATTTCAACCAACTCATAATCCTTACAATTCTTTACATCTAATTATCAAAATGTCATTAATATTGCAATGATCCTATATGTAACAGAAACATATTGCAGTTTTCATCTCTCTTAGTTACTGATAAAGTTTAGCCTCAGAGAAATGTATGTATGAAATTAGCTAACTTGTGAGGCTCTTATAATTATCATGAAGACTAAGTTAATTCATCTTATTCAAATGCTAATCTTTTGTGATTTCTCTTATTTATTCTGTTCCATCATAGTTGATGATTAAAGGTTGACTGGAATAAATGATAGCATTGCATTTCAAAATCTATTCATTTAACTTTTCTCTATTTCTCAAATTTTTGTTTATGAGACAAATCTTTTTCAGATTCTCTTTGAAAATTTTTAGTGTTTAGAATTATCTATTTTAACAGCCACAAAATATTACATAACAACTCTGACTTTGGTAACTACATTGGTTTTCTAAAATCTTCCTCTTATGATAGTTTCAATTTACAAAGTCCAATTCATATGCAGAAAATTGATATTAAGCATTGACAAATGAGCTGTCTACTTTAAAAATCTATCTTTAAATTAGTATTATAGTCTGGTTTTCTTTATTTTTAGTGTTCAATGGTGACTATATTTTCTCTCTTATAATTAATTCTTTAAGTTTTTGTACTTGCACTTACAGTTGGAACTGAAATGGTTTAGGAAAAATTTCTTCCACAAATAAATATAATAACAGAATTTATTTTATAGATGGAGATACAGACATATATACATACATATAGTCTAATAAGCATCAATTTTTGTCCTACCCATTTATTTCCAGGCCTATTAAGGGAATACAACCTTAAACTATAAATTAGGAACTGTGGATGTTGCTCCTTGATTTATCATTAATATTCTATGTAACCTTGAATAAGATACCTTATGTTGCTGGACTTGAGGTAATTTTAAGCTTTCTGGAATCTAAAACAAAAAACAAAAAACTAGAAAATGGTGTTCACTTGTTACTGGAAGTCTTCACAGTTTTTGAAGTTTTCAGAAAACGGCATGAGACACTAGACTATACTTTTATTGGAAACTGCATAGTTTATCTTTGTAATCAAGATATTGTGAGTCTGCATTTAAAAAGGGGAACAACTTTTGATATTAAGATGTTCTCTGAGTTCAAAGAAAATAGCACAAGAGAATTACTAGGAATGCATTGTCTACACAGAAGCCCTACTTACTTAGTTTTCATTGTTTTTAAATTTGAGAATTCTGTTTGACTAAGCATGAGAATTGGTGATTATCATTTGGGGATAAATTTAGTTAATGCTGAAGAATTAGTAAAAACTACTTATATTGAGCAAAACCAGAAGTTGACACAATTCTTATGTGCCAAGATGCTTTTTTTTTTCCAAATGAAAACTCAATTCTTAATATTTAGTAATCTCCATATACTATCTGAGATGTCCTAAAAAAAAGATAAAACAATCTATAGTGTGTCAAATATAATTTTGTAGCGTGGTCAGATTTCTTTTTTTTTCCTGGGGACTTTCATACTCAGAACTTGACATCATGTAAATGCTTCTCTGCTGCCTCCTAATACAAGCAGAAGCATTCCCGCTAACCTGACCTCTGCAGTCTGAAGGGAACCCATCATTCTACATAGGTAGGAATCCACTTAACCTGAAGCTCCTTTCCCCTTCATCCTCCTTTTTTTTTTGTCTTCCTCTTTAAACAAAATATCAGTTGTTGTTACAGCTCTACTAAAAAGCAAATGAATTTCTAGTTTATACCTCAGCTGATGAAACACTTTGTATTAAGAACCTTCTTTTTCTCATTTATGTAATAATTTAAAACATATTTTTAAAATCACAACTTTATTTTCCCCTATCTAACTTAGGAGGAAAATTCAACTGAAACACAGAAAGCTTTGAGGGAGTGACTATATCTGATATTGGTCTGGCATTAAAATTTTCTGGTTGGGCAGCACAATTGTTTATTTGGGAATCTCAGTGACAGCTGAACAACCTCAATGCTTGGGTCAGGAAGCAGAGGATCTTCACTCTGTCACCTATCAAGAATGATGCTTGTCAGGACTGATCTTTCCACTTGGGGAACATTTATGTTTCTAATCATATCATTAATGTTTTCTGATATTACAATGGAATAGATACTAAAACACTGAAAGGAACAAAGTTCTATGCATAAGTATATTTATAATTCTTTGTTTTTCATAAACCAAATGCAAATGTAACACTACTCCAGATACTGCTTCATCAGAAATCCCCAAGATAACTGAAAGTAAGTGCACATTTCTTCATCAGGAATAGTGCCATAACAATGATTGCATTTCTAGTGACCAGCCTATTTGTAGAGCATGTCATATAGCTTCTGGGTTAGTTAACTCCTTGACCTCCTAAGAGGTACCTCAAAGAGTCAATTGATGTTTTTGCATGTATTATTTACTAATGCGTAGAAAAAATTTTTAAGTTCACTTTTTCTTTATTCTGTCTTTTTTACCCATCTTCCCTCATTGTAGCAAATTAGACGGCCGGATGAAAGCAAAGGAGTTGCTAGTAGAGTTGGATCCCTCAAAGTAAATATGTTTCTAACATTTTTTGGCAAAATTTTGTCTATAGCCTACACTTCTTCCTTTTTGGTGGGAGGTGGGAGGAAGGGAGCTTTTTCCATTTTTCACCATCCCATTTTTTTTATTTTAATATTTTTATTGGCTGTTGGGTCATATTTTTTGTTTGTTTCAGCTACACATAGAGCAACCAGCTGAAGGCAAGCTGACAAATAACTAGCTTTGAATGGCACTACAAACAAGAAAAGGGGCAACTGCCTCAAGAGTAAACCGTTCCTCTGACTGATGTCACTATGGGTTAAGTTTCTGTTATACAGAGAACTAAATTTATTTTCAGAATATTATCTTCCCTTTTTATGTTTTTTGTAAAAAATAATTAAGTATTACTTAGTGTCATTACTATTTATAGTTTATTCCAGAAAAATAATTATGAATTAATAACATATTTTATGCATAAATAAAAGTCTTAAAAATTAGAAATGTTATATGATGCTAATAGAATGGGCTTGCACATAGCTAACAGTATTTAAGCACTCAATCCCCTTTATTTTATTTTTTAAATTAAAAATTGACATAACAATCAGCAGAAACAATATATATTTAATGCTTGCCCATTTGTGTATGCGATTTGCTAATTTACATCTTAAATATTTCTGATCTGATGATCCCATTTACTATCTATTAAATATCTTGGGTACTTGATACTCTAATAATTAGACACAGTGAATAGGTAAACAAGTTATCACTCCTAAGAAACACAGACATACTTAAAAGTTGCATTGATAACTTTTAATGCTGCCCCCATAAATATAAGATAAAAAATTTGAATTTTTAAAATACACAGAGGAACCCCCCCCCCAAATTAACTGCTTCTTATATCTCAAACCCATTTGTTCTTGCAGCAGTAGTAACTTAAACAAATCAAAATGACAGATACTTCACTGCACTTGGATGTTTCCAAAATTCAATTACTATGCAGCGGTCACCAGCCAGTGGTCCACAGACCATTGGTGGTCCATGAGGTCCGAAAGGTTGGTGACCACTGGTTTGGATTCTAGAGGCCTAATGTTAAGTCATTTCAAAATTTTACACACCTTCAATTTATTTCCATTTAACAGTTTATTAAGCACTAATTTCTGCACTCTTTCCTCTCCTTGCCTCTTCTGCCTTCTTAATTTTACTTTTTTGTATCTGTTTATTTATTTGTGTGTGCGCCACTCGTGTGATTGCACATGGATGAAGGTGTGTCTGTATGTTTGTGTCCTTAATTCCAGACAGATCATCCTCTCTGTTCTCTAACACTGCTATGTACTGGGTATCATTTTTTTAATGTAATTTCACTAAGGATAATCACAGGGGATAGGAAGTGTTGATTAAATTCCTATTGCAAAAAATAAGGCAAGTTAAAATTATTCAGTCACAAATATATTAGTTTATGTATCATGATGATATATCAGTTACATTCCTCACTGTCTACTGTGAGGTATCATATTTTATCTTTGTCTTTAAGGAAAGGTAAATCCATAATCATTTAGACTAAGGATTATGACTCACACTCAAATGTGCAGAGCAAATAACTTTGGGGAAGTTATCGATAGAGAAATAAGAATCAAATAGCATCCCTAACTGCAGCACCATCTGCTATAAACTGGATTGTATGTGTAGGTGTGTGTTTAATTATCTCTATGTTCAGCTTTTGTGTATATAGAACTTCAAGTTTTAATTGTATGTTTGTTTTTAAGAATATATACAGTATGATTATGTATATACACATGTTATTTATAAGAACAAAAGATAGATTTTTGGGTTCAGTTTACTCGATGTGGATGCCGCCTTAAGTCAAAAAGTGTGTTTGGGGAAGAAAGGCAAATTTTATAATTTTTAAATATTTTTACTCCATATTTCTACCAAATAGAAAAATTTTAAGTGAATCTCTAAGGATTAAAAGGGTAGTTACAGTATTTCTTTTCTCTAATGCATTGGGGAGACAAAATGCAATAATTAAAATATTGGCTTCCCTAGCACAGATTTATTTAGCATGTACTCTTGGATTATACGAAGATCTTTGATGTGTTGAAATGTTTGCCAAAGGCAGTGAGAAATGTGTAATGCTATGATCTTATTTTTAAAAGGAAAACTGAAGAAAACAAGTTGCTTTTTCAATTCATTTTTCGATGTTTACATGTAGCTCCATCGAAAGCTGGATGAGCTCAGAGATCGCCTAGAAGGCAATGTGAAAGGATACTCTCTCAGAGTACATGTACGATTTTACTCGGTGATTTTTTTCCCCTAAACTTCTGCTGACTGGTAATTCCAAATCTGATTGGTTTGTCCTCTCATCTCCATTTTTGTTTACTTTTTGTCTCTTTTCTTCCTCTTTTCTAGCTGCAGCTTCATGCTCATGTTTATGAAATACAGATCAAATTGTCAGAGCAGAGGACCCTTAAGCCACACTAGCATTGAGGTTGATTTAACAACATTCTGGAGTCATTACTAAATAAAAACTTACTTTGCAAAATCTGTTTTTCTTATACAATTTTCTGAGGGTCTTTTCATGAGACTTCCTTTGGAGTTTTTCTGTTGACTGTCTCTTTTGTCCCCTGTTAGATGTGTCAACAGGATTATAATTTATGGGCTGGATCCAAGTGATAGAGCCTTTATGATTCAATTTCAGTTGTCAAGGAAAATAATCTATGTTAGAGTATAGGTATGCTGGCAAGTAGACTTTTTTCCTGAATTAATAGACTTTTCTCAACTCAGATTCTTTAGGATTAACTGAAAGATATTTTTTATTTTAAAATAAAATAGTAAGCATCTTTATCAGGAATACCATCATGTAACATCTTACTTGAGATAAAGGATAATATACTTAAGATAATACTTTAAAGGAGAACAATACTTTATAGCCACTCAATACTCTGCATATATTATATAATCACTTGTGACCAGTAGTTCAGACTCAGAATACTTAGCTCTCTACTGAATATATCTTTTTAAGATAAATGGAAATAAATCTCAAAAATGGTATATGATATAAATATGGCAGAAGAAAAGCTCAATTATTGCAGTATAGTAAAACCTCGATATAACAGACTGACTCAGGAGAGGGAAGGTTCATTAAAGCTGAAATTCCGTTATATAATAAAGTAGGTTTTCTGAATGCATGTTAAAAACTTGACAAATTAGTTTACTTGTTTTTACTTAATGTGGACATACTTGTGTAATTAAAATTAAGTATGTATGCAAAGTTTAATTTCACAGAAAACTTTTCTAGATGTATACTGTAATTTTAATTTTATACTAAGTTTAGTAAATGCATGCATTCATCAGTCACTACGAGTAAACAAATGCACAAAGCTGGGTGTGGGGACCTATTCAGAGCATGCCGAATGCTCAAGGCCAGTCAGAGTCTGAAGGCCCTGTTCAGAGCATGCAGGATGTCCAACAAAGTCCAGTCCCTGGCAGAGATGCCCAGACCCAACAGCTGGAGGAGTAGAGCAGAATCGAGACCTGGGCACCCAACATACGGTGCAGCGAGCACGGGATAAAAGAGGAACTGAGTTCCCAACAGTTAGTGCAGTGAGCAGAGTTGGAGAAGGAACTTGCTCTGATACTGGGGCATGGCTTAGCATAAGTCCAACCATCAGCAGGCACACGTTAAAACTGCTGCAGAAAGTCTTACCACAGGACAACAGAACCAAGTAACACAAGTGCTGCGGTGTGATCACGTGCTAATCATTTGTTGAACATTGTTTATGAGTGTTGACTCTTGAATTTAAATATGTTGACTATAATTATAGATATGTAATATTTATGTCAGTGAAATTACTACAGTGTTTTTTCCAACATATGGCCTACTCAAATTTTTTAAAATTTGTTTTTAAAAAAATAGCAGTGAAATAACAAAAAATAACCTGTTAATTTAACTATAGGCAAATCCTGGGTAAAAGCATTTTAAAATTAACAGTATTAATATTCACATGCAGACTGGAAATTTTGTCCATTAAATTGAGGTCCACAAAAAACAAGGGTTTATTCTAAATAATTCTAGCTCTTTTAAAGACCTCCTAAGGCTTTTTTTAAAGTGTCTATGAATCCTAGCCCTAACTCACTTCTCCCAAGACTAGTTCTATACATCTTACAGGATAGAATGAAAAATAATAGTGATATGATAATTCTCAGCTTGTTTTTAATTAGATACCATATATAATAATGTATATCTCTATATTAAATTTTGATTATTGAAGTCCAAAGTTGTTTTTACTAATATCGGTAATTAAATTATAACAGCTAAACAGAGAAGGAAAGTATAATAACTGTTTTTTCTACAACTTCCTTTTGAGCCAGTCCTTCTTTTCTGTTTATATTCTTATTGAAGTTAAAAGCTCATCCACAATTGCCCTTAGAATGTGTTTCACTGTTTTCAAAAACAAAAGATGAACATGAATTCTATGTCTAAGTCAGTCTAAACATTCCTGGATATTATCCTAAAAATCACTAAAAATATTCTGATTATATTAATTAATATATGTATTTAGTGTCATACTCTTCCCTAATCAATCATGAGAGCTGATATTCTTTTTATTTCAATCAAACTAATACTAGAAAATTGTGACTTGCTCCCCTCAACTTAGTGGGGAGTTAGTGTTATATTAGGGTTAAATGAAAAGTTCTGTACTTTGCAAATTAGTTTATTCCATGTCTTTTATTTCTTTTTTCATCGCCTATACTGCATAGTATAGTACATAATGACCAATCTCAGCATCTTCATCTTTTGTTTTATTTCATGGGGCCACATTTTGTTCTGTATGCCTTTTTTTTCTGAAAAGATTGACTAGAGGTATATCATTCTAAGATTTCTGTTAACTAGAAAAGTGGGGGGGGGGGGGAGGGGGGAACTATCAAAAGACAAATTGTATCTTCTCTAGAGAGCTCAGCTAAGAAAAGATGCAAATAAAATCCTTAGCTGAATGTTTGCTTTTTCTCCTTCACCTTTAACTTCTGTTACCCCAGAATGCTGTAAAATATGCTTTGTATATTTTAAAATGTTGCTTAAAAGCAAAATAAAGTTATTCTAAGGATCGTAGGCTATATAAATAGGTTTTGTTTCTAAAATGGGGTAAATTGTCAGATAGTGACCATTCCGTTTCACACAAATTTATTGTAGGTGATCACACACAATAATAAACCTATGGGTGCCATTTTATTCATTGGAACATTGCTAAATATTTCATCAAGAGAAAAGATTTAGAACTGTATTGCCACTTAAATATTTTAATGTAGAAGGTGAGGCATCATTCAGAAGTTTGGAATAAGGATTTCATTAAATCATTGATGCTTCGATTGGAATCATCTACACAATATACTATTTTTTTTAGAGAGAAAAGAATCTTGCATTCTTATTTATTATGGGTAATCAATTATATAAAATTTAGTGTTCTGTTAAAATTTAATTTTTTGAATATTAAATTTTATTTATATACTTCTTTATCCTACATTTACTCCTCTATAGCAAAAAGTAGGATGTAATAGATTCTTGAATTCTACATTAAGAATTTATCATCTTTTTCTGTACATCGTACAAAGCTGAAGTATTCTGAACCCTCAATGGGTTTTTAGTAATTTTCGTATTGATAAAATTATCCTTTCCACCTAAGCAGAGTTTGCCTAATTTAATGACTGCAAATATTACTGCAAATTCTTAGACTAATAATAAGTTGAGAATAATGACAAGAATAAAACCAACTAAAGTAAAAGGTTAATTTTCCAATTAACCAAATGCATGAAACTAGTAAGAAGAGTACTGAAAGTAATGCACAAGATTGAAGAACAACATAGACATTGTTGAAAACTGGAAAACATAGATAAGAAAAGGCAAACTAACACTTTGTTTAATATAAATAAAGGTAAATTTACAAAATTGAAGTTAATTAGTTTTTTAAAATGGAATCCTGGAAAGCTTGAATATTAAAACTTTTAGAAGAAAAGTTAGGTATATGCTCCTGAAATAATGACAAGTAGAAAGGAAAGCAAGGAGAGGAGTAAAGTACCTCAAAGCCACAAATTTTGTCTTTTCGCTCAGTTTATGTAATATGATAGTGATTTTTTATTCAGCTACAAATATATACAGATAGATAACCAAGTATGTTAATTTTTAAAGGCTTTAAAAACAATAAGAGGGAAGATGACTTATGAAGACAGATCAATAGCACAAAGTGAACTAAAATAAAACGGATATTAAGTAGGGATAATATGAATAATGAATTAGATGGTATGGTTGTAGATCTTTTAAAATCAGTATTTTCATTTCAGCCTTACTCCTGAATTACCGCTTATATTTTTTGAATTGTCTTTAGGCTCTTTTGCACTTTTATACTCATCAAATTAATGCTCTAACACAGGAGTCAGCAAACTATAGCCCTTGTTAGCCCACAAAGTAGGGATGATTTTTGCATTTTTAAATGATGGGGAGGGAATCAAAAGAATACCATTTTATGATATGTGAAAATTATATGAAATTCAAATTTCAGTGTCCAAAAACAAAGTTTTATCGAAACACAGACATACTCATTTCTTTGTATATCATCTATGCTTGTTTTTGCACTACAACAACAAAACTTAATTGTTGTTGACAGTTGAGGCAAAGACCATATGAAATGCAAAACCAAAAATATTTACTATCTGAATGTTTATAGAAAACATTTGCCAAGATCTGCTATAACTGGTTAGTGTGTCAAGATGACATTGAAAAGAAAGATGACATTGACAAAGAAATGATTATAGTAGAGGTTGTGTGAAATTATCTTCATTTTAAAGCTTGAGAAAAAGAAAGCTGCTCATTTTTCTATGAATGGTTTCAGATTATTCTACTTAGAAGCATGTACTGAAAAGAGCCAATCCTCTGAAATCTACCTTTGCATTTTTATTCTTCCTTTAACCCCCTAGCTACTTTTTTATATGCCACATATTCTCTCTCTCTCTCTCTCTCTCTCTCTCTCTCTCTCTCTCTCTCTCTCTCTCTCTCTCAGTAAAACTTACTATGAAATTAACATTAAACCTTTCAAATTTAGACATACCCTTCAAATATAAACATATCATGTAAAAAACTATAGATTATAAATTTCTCCTCTTTGGAGGACCACTTAATGTGACCTCACCTAAAATCATACCTTATATAAGAAATGTCATACAAATGAGAAAGACTCTGACAGTAACAAGTAATGCATCAATATCTTACTATACTGCACTTAAAGGTCTAAAAGGTATCTGCATTGAATCAGCCAACTCTTTCTGAGTTAAGGAAACAGCTGGAACATTACTCCTTGGGTAAATAAACATTCAGTAGCTTTTAAATGAGTAAACATCAGTTTGTATACTTTAGGCAAATTTCTGTGTCTTTTGGGTTTTGTATGTAGAACATTATTTGAGCCTTTAAGTCTTCTTTTTCTTGACATTTTGGCATTCATTAATAATATGCATTTAATTTATAATAATTATGTAATATTCTGAGTACCTTGATAGATGATATCTTATAAATATATCTGTGCTACAATAAAAATAGCAGTAAATCAATTTTAGGGCTATCTCCTTTGGAAAACTGGCTAATTTTGCTACCTTTCACTTTGTTAGAATTTGCTTAACATGTATGTAAAGGTAATAGATTTCTGAAGTTCCAGTTCTACTGAAAAAAATAGCTAAAATTTATCTTGTGCTTCGAACTAAAAGTTTCTCATCTAATACTTATCAAATCACTTACAATAGCCTACAACATCATTTGAAGTGGAAATAACATATCTTTGAGGTGTTTAATACTTACGACAGAATTGCCCTTCTCAGAAATTTTATACAAAAATAAGGTACTAATAAAAGATCTCCTTGACAAGTAAATTTCTCTAGTAATAGAAAATGGAAAATTGAGGAGGAGAGGGAAAACAAGACTCAAACTGTTTTCAAAGATAACGTTTTTTAGTTTTATGGGTATAGTTATAGAAACAGAACAAACATGCAGAGCAAGGCTTTCTTAGAAGTGTATCTTGCTAAAGAAAATCAGATGTGTCTGTGGTTGATTAAAAAGATATTTCTTTTTTATTTAACTTATTGGGATGACATTTTTAAATAAAATTATATAGGTTTCAGGTGTACAATTCTATAATATATCATTTATTGTATTATATGTTCAACACCCCAGGGTATAATTTCTTAATATAAATAGAATTGGCCATATTTTAGAAACTACCTCAAAGTAACTCATTAAGGGGCAGTCATACCTTCTGTCATAGGTCTTTGTAATGGTAAGTGTAAAACCTTCTGATTATTATTTCACATGGTTCAAGTTTTTTTAAGGTTAGAAGAAAAGAGTTTGTATATTCATTCATTCAATACATTGAGGGCCTTCTACATCTAGCTGAGCTAGAATACAGTTAAAGAACAAATCAAATAATAGAGCATTTGATTCCTCCATTTTGACATTTCCTATACTTTCATTTTCCCATTCTAACTTTCTATTTTGGAACTTCATGAAGAATTTTGTAACTAGAGAATGCAGACTTAAGGATTTACCTCACATGACATTATGACAACCTAATAAAAGAAGAAGCCACAGAATTGAACTTGGCAATGTGACAACCTAGAAAGGAAAAACAGGCCAGAAAATTATCAGTTCAAAATCATGAAGATTATAAACATGTTTTAAAATATAAAATAGTTGTTTTTTAAAAAATCATTGAAGCATTCTGATAAAAGATAGCTCTGTAGAAGAGTTTGTGTTTAAGATTTCATATTCTTTTTGTATTGCTCTGGGTAGATATAAATAGAGATAGAGTATAGGCATAGATATATAGAGAAAAAATATTTAGTAATACTGAGAATGGAATAGTAAGAACAGGAAATCGGAATTAGAATATTGAGCTGGCTTTAGTGCCCTCTTTAAAGAATAATGTCACATGTAGTTTGCAAGTATTAAGCCAATGAAGATGGGTGTGATACCATAGGAAAAAGTCCTTTCCTGTTAACCTTAAATTAGCATCTTTTCAACAAGATTATACCAGATTCTGATTAATGGGGTCATCTTCATCATGGATTTTTTTTATAAGCCGGTATTTTTTTTATCACGATGTTCTTCTCAACTAGCTTGAACCTTGAGATTTCAAACTCAGGTGTCTTCTTATAAGGCTGTTTTACTATCTGGCATATGTGTTGGTGATGGAACCATCTAAACTTCTGAGACCCTTACTATGCTATCATTTCCTCTTTAACAGTGTTTTCTTTTCCCCTCTGCAAAACCAGGCTCGGCTTCCCTCGTGCTCATCTACCTATAGTGTATCTGAGGTATACTTTGCACGTATTTTATTACATGGTCAACAACATGCTCGCCCTCACCATTTTACTTATTTTATTTTCCTTTTGCCTTAATTTATTTTGCCTTGCACTTCGCATTTGGCTGAAAGGGGAGAAGTTAGCTGTTTCGGGGGAAATTTCTATATTTTTATACTGCACTGTTTCTGAGTAACTTTTTTCTGGCAATCACTGTATCATATTGAAATGCTTAAAGCCCAAATAGCCCACTTGATTATTATCACCACCGTAATTACATAAAGATTCCTTTGAACAAATAATTTCTTATTAAATTCGAATTGGCTAAAAACAAATATTCCAGTTTGCAAATCTGTAAAGGTCTGTCTCTGGTAGCTGAAGGTTTATATTACATTAGTGACAACTCTGACCCATTATCCATAGAAACAGGAAAGTATCCAAACTGATTACTTAATATAAGTTCTCTATTTTTAAAACAAAAGATTTGTTCTCTTTTAAGATACTAATTAGGTTATTAAGGATACTTGTATTTTTATAAGGTTTTTATCAGCTAGAGGACCTTATCCTCACGAGATTTGTGTTTTCCTTAACAAAATATTTTACATGAAATTTGACCGTTGTGTTCTTTGCCCTTTTTAAGGGTTTCATTTCTTATTCTTACTATGTTAAACCATAGCATAAATGGGTTTTCTATTTTTATAAGCCAATTTATTAAGATATTATTAATAGATTTTGAATCTTTCCAAAGCAGGGGCACTGTTAAATAGCTAAAAGGAAAGAGTATATGTACCTCAAATATGACTAGTAATTAAAAGGACTTTAATAGCCTATGAATTTTAAGGTCTTAGTTTGTTACTTTAGAAACATAACATTTCTACACTTTGTGCAGGCCACCATGTGCAGGCCAGTATTGTCAGCTTAATTCTCACCACAAAAATATTATCTCATAATGTTATGCAAAATAAAACAAAACAACAAATAGATCAACAGTATCTAAAATACCAGGTAGTATATGCAGACCACAGGCAGAATATAATCTTTTGACTTTAAAATTTAAGAAAATGTCTTGAAGGAATAGCATAGTTAACCCATAGCCTCACAAAGTTTAAATTTGATAGAATTACAACCAACTTCTCTAATTTTCTTTCTTTTGCAAGTTGCAGCTGTTACCGATTTTTTTCTCTTAAAACTGATTTGGGGGATAATTAATTTTTTTTGGAATATATAGTTGTAGTGAGAAGCAAAGTAATGAAAGACAAATGAATTTCTTGTGATATCAGCAAAGACTTTTAAAAGAGAAGATTCATGTCATATTTTTCACAGGTCTTTTCTTAAGTTCCCAGGATTATGATTCCCAGTGTAAAAAAGTATATATAACCCATTTCTTTCTGCCACTTCATCCAGGCAATTCTCCATTTCCCATGAGAGTGTATAAGAAGTCTACCATTGGCATCATCTCCAATCACAGCCTCCAGCATCTATCAGGGTATTACTTTCTCTGTGCCAGCATGTGTGCAGGAGGGCTCTCAGGTTGGAATGGGAACTGGCTTCAGGGGATGGGATTGTGTATGCTGTGGCATTGGCTCCATAGCACTCAGCTCTTAAATGAACTCTGGTTTTATCAGGGTTTGTTTCTCTCATTATGATACATAATCTTAATTTATTTGTCATGAAGTGTGTTTCTCTTTTTGTCACTTGTGGTAGGTTTCTATATTTTACTCAATGCCACATGGCTATTGACTCTATAGGTGGTATACTATGCTATAAAGACTAATACCCTGAAGAACTCCTTAGGCATTCTAATATGATAATCATCTGGACAAAAATCAACTTTTATAATTGTTTTCTATTTCGTCTTAAATTGGTAAATGACTATTTCACAAATGTTAGACCATAAGCCTTAATTGTTAGAATTTCAGGGAATGTCCTCATATTTTTTCGTTTGAAAGCCTCTTGATGGGACCGCTGCTTACATGCAGTGCGTGTTTTATAGCATCATTATGGAGTTAGCCAAACCTGATGGCTCAGTCTCTTCTTTTCCTCACATTCACATCATGTCCGTTTACCTCCACTACTGTAGAAATAACTTCTTTAAACTCTAATGTTTTACCAATTGCATGTCACTATCTTTTGTGGCATTCATAAGACTAAAAAATAATAAGTCTTATTAAAAAGTAAATCCATGAGTTATACAAGAACAAGATAATTTCTAATCTTATCTGGATAATACTGCTCAGCAAATGTTACTCCATGTAATGATGGTTTCTTGTAAAAAATACATTTCTCTTACTATGTGACAAGTCTGTGTTTGATATCTCTCTTATTTTATCTTAATTAATCTTCACTACAGCTCTGTTTGAAAAAGATATTATTGTCATTCTCATTTTACAGATGCATAGTCTCTGGCACAAAAGGTTAGATATCTTGTCCAAAGTTATAAAATCTGCCAAGTGAGTGGCAGAGGATTTTTTCTTAAATACCATGGTTTCGAATGTTCAGAAGTTATTAAAAGTCATCAGCTCTCTGAATGTCATGCAGTTGTCTTATACTTTTACAGTATATATTTCCTTAGTTTACATTGATTATATAGTTTTGGATATTATTATAGGAGAGGATGTGATTGTATAAGATAGAAAACTTTAAGGAAATGTTAGAAAGACATCCCTTTGTGTAATTTATTATTGTTTTTTGCACTTAGTTATTCAGCATATAATTATTGAGCTCCTACTGTGCTTTATTCCAATGCAATAGTAATCTGCTAGCTTATTTTTTATCTTTGGAATTGGCTTTACATTTAGAATGCATAAAAATATGAATGTAATGAGATTAGTGTCTCAGGTTGTACACTATTGTTCATCTCTTCAAGCCACATGAAAAAAGGGAAAAACCTTCAAATATGTAACTAACCCTCAAATTTATTCTAACAGTGTTTCAGCAGTGTTCATTTTTTAAAATACTTTGAAAAAATTGCTTCAGACTTTTCTTAGCCTAAACAAAAGCCAGACTTAGTACTATATTCTGGATCAAAATAGTGCTATTTTCTGACATATAGGGGTGAGCAAAAGTAGATTTATAGTTGTGGGTACATGAAACAATTTGTTCTTATTATTTATTAATTATTGATTATTTCTATTACAACTGTAAACCTACTTTCCCCCCTCCTGTATTTGCAAAGTGGGAATATCCTATGTAATAAAAGAGTAACATGCAAATTAACCATCACTTCGAGATAAAAATGGCCACACCCACAGCCAAAATGGTGGCACCAGCTGGAGCCAAAGAGCCTGTAGAGAGGGAGGAAGGTTTGGCATCCTGGGTTGCCCCAGTGATCCAGGATGCCAAGTCTGATGGGAGAGCTGAGTGGGAGATGGGCGGGAAGGCTTGGCATCCTGGGTCACTGGGGAGGTCATTTGGAGGGGACCAGGCCTGCAGAGGAGGGCAGTTGGGGAGAACAGGCCTGCAGGGCAGAGCAGTTGGGGTGGGGGGACTAGGCCTGCAGGGGAGGGCAGTTCAGGGGGACCAGTCCTGCAGGGGAGGGCAGTTAGGGATGACTAGGCCAGCCTGGGAGGGCAGTTGGGAAGGACCAGGCTTGCAAGGGAGGGCAGTTGGGATGACCAAGCCTGTAGGGGAGGTCAGTTAGGGGCAATTGGACCAGCAGGGAAGCAGTTAGGCATCAATCAGGCTCGCAGCGGAGTGGTTAGGGGGTGATCAGGCTGGTAGTCAGAAGCAGTGAAGGGCAATCAGGCAGGCAGGCAGGTGATTAGTTGGGAGCCAGCAGTCCTAGATTGTGAGAGAGATGTCCAACTCCCCGTTTAGGCCCAATCTCTTCAGGGTTCCCAGATTAGACAGGTTCAGGCTGGGCTGAGGGATACACCCCAACTCTCTTTGCTCGAATTTTGTGCACCAGGCCTCTAGTATACTATATAGAAATCTTTAATGATTTGTAACAGTGTCTACACTAAAATAGTTAATAAACATCTTTTAAACCTATCTTTAATGTGTTAGATTTCCCAATAGCAAGATTGATTTAGATCATTTATATTGCAGGTAATAGATGTATATATTCAAGGAAGGGTGGGAGAGAGGGAGGGAAAGAAGAAAACTGGACTCTAAAGACTATGGCATTTCCTATTTTAAACAATAGGGCCATTTTTAACACACCAAACAGACCACACACTGTTCAAATTAGAAGAAACTATAATACAATAAATATTCATAAAATGAATATTCTACACTGTCAGAATATTCTACACCTAAGATTTTCTGTTATATAAATTCTTACTTAGAAAATCTTTAATAATTGATTTTTTGTTTATTTTAATCTATTTTCTGTTATGTTCCACTCTTTTCTTTCACATTAATGTGTACTGTTTTCATTCTGTTTATATATGAGTTAGAAATTTGGAGACAATTTAAAGAAATCTCTTAGAAATTGTGTGTTTTTATAACACTGCAACTGCTGCTAGCAAAGTTTCTTGACTCCTTCCTCACTTTTGAATTTTTAAAAATGAATTGAAGTATATAAATTGTTTGGATCAAAATAAGAAAATAAAATACATAACTAAAAACCAAATCAAAATAGAAATGAAAAAAGCCTATCAAATACTTATATGGAAATCCATCTTTATACAAATAGAGGTGAGTTTATAATATTTATATTATTTTACAAAAGAAATATAATAATTATAAATATAGTTAGAGCCCAAATAAATGTTGGCCATTATGGTCTGCACAAAAATGACATATCTTGCTTGCATTCATACTTTGTGGTTCCAGCTGCTCTTTAAATGTCTTTTTATTATCTCAATTTAGTATATCCAACTCTGCTGTCTAATTCACTTGTTTTTATCATGTTCTTAAAGTTTCCCAGCATAGAAATCTTTGTTGTTTTGACTCTTTATTTTTCATCTCTGACTGTGTGTCATTAAATTTTGTCATTTTTTGTTATTTCTTCCCTTAAATTATCTTCCTTTAATTCTTACTTTTAATATGTACAATAAACTTTGTAGTCTGCTCTACTTTCAAATCCTGGTTATAGTAAAATAAGTCGTGAACTTGGCATGTCTTATAGGAGGAACTCAAAAAATATCTGGGAAATGGTGAGTGCCTTAAATAAATCATTGAACTTTTTAAAAGTGTATAAAGTTTCCACATCTGGGTTTCAGGGAGAATTTATAGATAATTTATGTAAAATCTAATAGAGTACCTGAGACATAATAAGCATTAAATAAATATTTCTCTTTTTTATCCCCTCTAACTTGAATATTTACAGCCCTAATAACCTCAGAGTTGGATTACTAGAGTAGCTAAATAAGTGGATTCTCTTTCTATAATCCTTGTTTTCTCTTATTTCAGACTAATCTTCCCAAGACCACTTTAATTACTTTCAACTCTCCAATCCAAAAAGCTATAATAGCCTACCTCTGAGTTATTATCAAGAGTAAATGCCTTTCTATCAAAGCCCTTCATACTTTGACTAGCCACAGTTTATCTGACAGTAGAGGCCAGGCGCACAAAATTTGTGTGCAGGTATGGTCCCTAGGCCTGGCTTGCGATCAGTGCCATCCTCTCCAACTGCCTGCAGCTGACCCTGCCCACTTCTGCCACCCACCCCGGTTCCCCATTTGCTATTGAGTGATGGGGGAAGGGACCAAGAGGTTGGCTGTTCTCACCCGCTTGCTGGCCCCGCCCTCACAGCGGGTGGCCATCAGGTGATCGGAGCCTGCTGGCCAAGAAAAGGGACCAAGAGGTGGTCAATGTACCTCATAATAACTGGTCCAGCGGTCATTTGATCATTTTGCTATTAGGGTCAATTTGCGTATTACTCTTTTATTATATAGGATAGAGGCCTGATACATAGGTAGGGGCCAGCTGACCTACCCTGAAAAGGACCCTGGATAGGGGGGGGGGTGTCCCGTCTGGAGGGCGGGGCTGGCCTGGGTGAGGGACCAAAGGCAGTTTGCAGGTGGGCCACGCCTCTAGCTTTGACAGGATGTCCAGAGACATCTGGTCTAATTAGCATATTACCCTTTTATTAGTATAGATTATTTTCTAAAAGTGACCAACTCCTCCAACTTTGCCCAAGACTTTCCAGATTTAGGCACTGAAAGTACCACATCCTAAAACTGAAAGTTCTACATACCAGGAATCCTCTCAATCTCAAGCAAACAAGGACATTTGGCCACTTACTCCTTATCATGTACTTACAGTTCCAATCAAGGTGCACCTTCTTGTCATATTATGTTTCTTCCTTTTTATTGGCCATTATTAGAGGCCCAGTGCACAAAATTCGTCCACAGATAGGGTCCCTAGGCCTGGCCAGTGATCAGGGCTAATCTCTGGGACAACCAGCAGGGTAATCGGGGGCCCCAATTGTGCTCACCTTGCCCACTTGCCAGCCCTGCCCTGCCCTCCGCCACTGCCAGTCAGGGCCTGTGGGCTGGGGGCAGCTCCTGCATTGAGCATCTGCCCCGTGGTGGTCAGTGCTCGTCATAGCGACAGGGCATTCCACCGGTTGTTCCCAGGTTCAGTCGATTTGCATATTAGGGATTTATATAGATAGATTTTTGCTATTCTTCCTTCCTCCATAACTCCAGCACATCTTCCTCCAGAAAACCTTTTATACCAATTCCCATTCAGCTCAAGGGAATTTCAGTTGTGCTTTAAGACAGTACTTTCCTATATTGCTTTTCCTCCTGCCTTTTTGACTGTGTTTTTTTTTACTGTTGCTTACATGTTGGTGACCAACTTGATTCACTCTCAGATTCTGTTTCATTTCTCACAATATATCTGCTGTTTCCAACATAATAGCCTGTAGCCACATGTAGCCTTTAATTCACTAAAATAAAATAAAATTTAATTTCTCAATTGCAGCAGTCACATTTCAAGTTCTTAATAGTCACTTGTGAATAGTGGCTACCATATTACAAAGTATAGATAAAGGATATTTTCGTCATCACAAGAAGTTCTATTGGAACACAATGCTCTCTTCTGGGTTGATCTCATAATCAGCTATTATTATTAATATGATCATCACTGTCCATCATCACTATTCTACTTTTATAGCACTTGCTTTGGTCAGGGATCATTCTAGGAACTTGGTTGGATAGAGACACTGGCTTAGCTTCTTTGGGTTTTATACTACCTTTTCCCACACACAGCACATGCAGTAAGCATTTAATAAACACATACTAGCCAGGTCCTGAGTTCAAACCCAGTCTCAAATATCCCATTCTGTATATGTCAAATATGACTAAGATTTGCATTTTTAATTCCCTGAAGCATATATTTATCTAGGTCAGCAATTTTTAATTAGTGTGCCACAAGAGGTACTCTGGTGTGCCACAAGAATTTTTAAAACCTGCAATTCCTATTTAGTCAAGGACACTGACCTCTTTTCTCTTTGATTGTCAATTTAAAAAAATAACATCAGCCAACATGATAATAGCCGTCAGTGTGAATGAATCAAAATTACACCTATTTCTTGTCAGATCGGCAAATATATATATATATATATTATTTGTGTGTGTGTGTGTGTGTGTGCCAGAGAATTTTAGTAATTAGTTTATGTGTGCCATGAGATAAAAAAGGTTGAACATCATTGCTCTAGGTCAGTGCTTCTAAAACATTTTAATTCTCTATTGCCTGACTTGCTTTCCTAGAGCATATTCTGATATTCCACTTTTTAAAATAACAAAGGTAGCTGGCCCAGTCTTTTTTGAGTATGGGTTTCAACAATATGAAATAGTTGTTCCAATCTCTACAACTCTAAATCCTTATTGACCTTGGATGTAATAGGAGAGAGTGGGATCTTGAACTACTGAATTGTTTTTCTCCCCCTGTTGTTGAAACCTGAGCAGTGCAGCTTTCTTCTCTGTGACCCCAATCAATCTCCTTGACATCCTGTTTGAAAAACACTAGGGACTAAAGTTCATGAAAAATCATGCTTTTATAAATTCAGATGGGAATCAGAATTGGTACACAAGCAAAAAAATAAAGAAAGCTGTTAAACCAATAGTATTTCTTAGCTCTCAACAAATTGAAGTCAGAATCTAGTGTTGTTGATTGATAAATAAGTCAAACTTTTCATTGAAGCTTTTCATTGTTTTATAAAAATATATGTTTTTATTGACTTTTAGAGAAATAGGAAGGGAGAGGAAGAAAAAGATAGAAGCATTGATAAGAGAAACATTATGGATTGGCTGTCTCCTTCATGCCCCCAACTGAGGATTGAGCCTGCAACCCTAGAATATGCCCTGACCAGAAATTGAACCAGCCACCTTTTGGTTCACGGGTTTACGTTCAACCACTGAGCAACACCAGCCAGCCAAAGCTTCTTTATTTATTACCAAAACACAAAGCAGGTATTGGTAGGCAGTTTACGTCTAAAGAAGGATCAGCATATACATTTCCAGTGGCTTTTTTTTTTATTGCTTTCTATTCGGTATTGAGGACAATTGACATCAAAGTGATTTTTGCTCCTTAGTGGGCTGATGCCCATAATTCTCTTCTTTCATGTGCCCTTATACACCACAGCCTGCATTTTGTCTCTATTTCTCTTCTTTCTTAATTAACCCAATTGTCTCTTCTATATGGGAGGTAGTGTATGTATACTTGCACAGCTGCCTGCAAATTACAGAGTAGGAATACTAAGCAGCTCGTGGTCATATCCTGCTGTGGTTCATACCCATAGACTTTCAGACACAGTTTTAGTTTATCACCAAACGTGTCTAAATTTTAAAGAGTCATAAAAGTATCTTGACTCTCGGCAATGTAAATTTTTTACTTGTTCATACAAACATGCATTTGAGTGCAATGAAATGGGTAGCCTGGACTTCAGCAAATAGAAATGTCAGTTTTCTCTGGTCAATATTTTTCCCCTTTCAAAATCACCTCCTTTTTCAATGAGTATCTCTCTTCTAACTTCAGAATAACTTAGTTGTGTGGCTGTTTTTACAAGCTCCTGTGATTATGGTACTATTCTAAATTCATAAAGGAGAAGCTAATTTATTACTTACAGTGTGTATAATGCATTGGGCTTAATCCTCTCCAGAGTTGAGAAACATATTAATTCTTTCTCTAGTCTTAAGTAGTTCAGTATTTCTTGAGGCCAGTTGTCATTTAAAACCTTACTTAAAATTTCTTCTTTGGGAATTCTCCTTATTGCCATTTTTTGAGGATAGTAAAATACCTAAATAGCTTCATGCTTACCATGCCAATTTTAAGATTTGAAAATATGAGGCATGTATTTATTTGAGAAGGATTTTTTAAATTACTTTTCTGAAAGAATCAAGAATAACCAGCTTCTCACCATATTCCAAAGATGTTCATGCTTTGGCAGTTATTAATATTTATTGGTTTTCTCTCAGACTTGAAGTAAATTTAATGAAGATGAATTCAACATAATGCTTAAAAAAAATTGTGTTTGAGCTAGATTTGAATTCCAGCACTAGCCTTGCAATCTTAGGAAAGTTAACTTGTCTTCACTTCATTTTCCTATAAAATGGGAATAATACTTCCTTTTAAGGGTACTTTATGTATTTAATCACTTAATACTGGTTGATACAGTGCCTGATATATGTAAGTACTCAATAAATATTTGCTAGAGGTACAAAGGTAAAGTTATGTTTAGTTTGAACTAACTGTTGGACATAGTAGCTGCTACATTTGTCATGCAGTAAAATATGTTTTACATAGGCTTAGCCACACTCTGAAAAATCAAGTATTATTAACTTCACTATCAACTTAACCTGAAACTTGTACACATTTCTGCTTGCTTCTTTTTTTTTTTTGTCATGGTCAAGTATGTTGAATGTGCTATATATGAACATCTGTTTCTTTTCATTTAGCCAGTTTACTATCTTTCCCAGATTTTCTCTTTTTTTTTTTCCTCCAAAATCGCTTTTCTCGGTAGTGTCTCTATTACTTAGCGCACTTACACACCACTGCACTAAAGATTATAAGAATAGTATTTTTTGTTAAAATTGTTATTTTGGGGCAGGAAAATTGTTATTTTGACACTGTTATCGTCCCTCATTGGGTCTGAAAATTAACCTAACAAAGATTAACAGGAGAGAACCATACAACATCATTTTTATAAATTTTACATGACATAGGAGCCTTCATAATAAAATGAAGACCCAAAGAAATAGTTAAGCCTGTGTGTTTTTATGCTAGTTTTAATAATAAGTGGACATTCATGGAAAAGTAGGAAAGGGCAAAGAAAATGAGCTAAGGGTAGTAAAAGGGGGAAACTTAGCAAGGCCTATTTGTTCTGATTCTTCTCAGTGCACCCTCATCTTAGAGATCAGGATGCTCCTTTCCTCAGACTATAGGGAGAGCATCTTTCACTTAAAGGTCTTATGACCTACTTTAGGGAAGAAGGGCAAGGGAGAGACAGAAGGACCTTCTTGCTTCTGCCATTTTTCTAAACTTCTTTTTAAAATTTTCAGTATGCCAAAATGCCATATTTGGGGATAGTATATCCTGAAGCCCATCATTATATTGTTCTTGAATTCCATTATATGTCATTAGAGGCCTGCCCTGTGCCCTCTCACAATCTGAGACCCCTGGGGAGATGTTGGAGAGCCAGTTATGGCCCAATCCCCACAGGCTAGGTCAAGAGATCGCACCGGTGCATGAATCCATGCACCAGGCCTCTAGTATGCATACTAGTATAAGATATTTGGTTAATCTCTTCCTGTCCACCTCCCTCCCCCCTTCCCTCTTAGATTCATCAGTCTGTTCCATGTCTCTAGTCCTGTGGTTTCCGCTCCTGCATTGAGCGTCTGCCCCCTGGTGGTCAGTGTACATCATATTGGCCAGTCAGCTGGTCTCTTAGGCTTTTACATATATGAATACTTTACAGGCACTTGCCTTATAAGTGGGGCAAAGAATTTTGCCATGAAAATAACTTTATAAAGAGTGACCAAATTTCTAGGCTAGCATTCAAAAGTTTATATTACCCTTAACAAGTTGAAATAGCACTATAGTTTAATTGAATTGAGGGTCAAAAAAGTATGGATTAATACAGGGATTTGTATACTATTTATAATATTATTTCTTGAGAAAATGCATTTTAACTTCTAATAAAATCCAGCCTACTTCAAGGCATTTTTACCCTGACAAATTCTAAATAGCAACAGGTCTTACATTCTGTTTTCTTCTTCCAACTCAAATGACAGATGTTCCTCAGAATACTCATTATGGTGGAAGGGAAAGGCAGAGGGAAACTCTGGCAACTTGGGGCAAGGACTTATTCACAGCAGCATCAACCATTGTATTAAATTATAAATCGAACATTTATATCAATGGTTTATACCTGTATAGTTAAATTTCAATAGGTTTTTATAGTGTGGTGTTATTTCTAATACCTCTTCCTAATGAATGCTGATTTTTCCTAACTTATTACATGCCTTCTGTGTCTTTAGTATCTTGTAAACAATATATAGGTATTTGAACAAACTGAGAAAGATAAATGTCTGATTCTGAATTAAAAGAGGTTATTTGTACTACCTGGTCTGTTCGTGAGAAAGCTAATTTATCATGAATGTAGCAAACAGGATTTTTAACCCTGTTAAAGTATTAAATAGTACCAGTTTAAAGAAATTTGATCTTGATTATTCTCTGCTCATTTTGTTTGCTACATTAAGTTCAGTCAGAGTACCAAAATGCAGATAAAAAAAAAAAAAAACAGACTTTGAGGTTAAATTTTGTAATGAGTTTTTTTAATCCTCACTTGAGTATATGTTTTTTATTGATTTTAGAGGGAGAGGAAAGGAGAAGAGGGAGAGAGAAACATCAGTATGAGAGAGAAACATTGATTGGTTGCTTCCCTTATGACCCCAACTAGGGATTGAATCCACAACCTAGATTTGTGCCCTGACTAGGAGTTAAACCTGAAACCTTTTGGTATACAGGATGATATTCCAATCAACTAAGCCACACAGCCAGGGCTGTAATGAATTTGAAGTACTAGGTGAATGTAAAAATTGAAATTGATATGATTGCATTTTTTCTACTTGATTATTTATACCTTGAGTTTTTCTAACATTACCAATAGGTTATGATTAATAAAGTATCTATTGGGCATCTCTACTACATAGAAGATATTGCTTTATTAGTTATAGTTATACAGAGAATATAGTAAAAAGTCTAAATGGGGTCTCACTTAAGAATTTTACAAATTGGATATTCTCTGTATTTTTTTAAAAAAAATAATATTCTATGTATTCAGGCTGAAAATTAAAGCTATTCAGTGTTAGCGTCAAAAAAAGTCTATAGGAAAATCATCATTCTTGGGCCCTATGTTCACAAAATAGTCATGGGGGCTTATTTTATAATTCACCAAATTATTGTCAAGTCCCAAAAAAAGAACTTGCTTAGGGCAGATTTTCCTAGAATAGATTTGAGATCTTGAGGCCTTATTATATAACTTTAAAAATGCCATAATATTTCTTTAGGCCATATTTTTTTTTATACAGAGATGGTGTCAATTATTCTAACTTGATGGAAAGCCTTATTTATTTGCCAATTGCAGACCTCTTTGGAAAGGGGAGATAAAGGCAAAGCATGGTATTATTATTTATTAGCTTTACTTATTGGAGGGGAATGCAAATTTTCACCTTTCAAATGATCTTCTCTGTTACCAAATACACTTGAGTGATATATGAGACATTGAGAAAGAACTCAGCAAACATTATAGGTCAGAATGAAGAGCATATACAAAAGATATATAATCTACCAAAAGGAATTTGAGAAATATATTTTGAGTCCACTCAATTCAAAATAAGGGCATATTTTGAATTCTATGGAATTCATTTTAATCATATTAGTAGCCTTTCTCATGTGTTATATAATAAATGTTTCCTACCCTACTTTACATTTGTGGCTGTCATTCTCCAATGTACATTAACCTGTAATGTTTACATTCTTAATAATAGTATTATACCTATTATTCAAAAGATTTTCAACTCTGTCTTTTTATCTTTTTGCATCTAAGACAGAATTTTTATTTTATGCTCATTTTTTTATTTTTAAATTAGTGATTAGAGAGAGATTAGTTGTTCCACTTATTTATGCATTCATCAGTTGCTTCTTATATGTGCTCTGTTGACTGCAATTACCTAACTTTTAGATATAACTGAGCTCTATTTCAGGCTTTGTTCTGAAATTTAAACAAACAAACAGCTAGAATTATCTACTTGTTCTTTATTGAGTCATTTATCCTGGTAGATATAGCTATATTGTCATTGCTTTAACGTTTGAAGTCACTTTGGCTTTCTTTTAAATATCCCATCCACAAAGAGAAATGTTGCTATTGCTCTTAAGTCATGATGTGGTTCAAAATACCTGTTATTACTCTGACACACACCTTTTAAATTTTTGTAAGCTCTGTCTTTTGACTCTGGCCTATTAATTGAAAAGAAAATGTCAGGGCACAGTTGATATTGGTGTTTTAAGGATGAAATAAGAAGTATAAAGAGGAAAGTAACAAAATAACAAAATAACAGAAGAATCCCTGTTCTGTACATATTCCCTAATTTACATTCACCCATTTTCTTACTGCAGTTCCCTACACTTCACTCTTTTCTGTGCTTTTCTTTCCTATGTGCATATGTGTTTTTAATAGAAATGACCTATCTTTATATTTCTACTTGTTTCTTATTTTCCTTTTCTTTTTTTATAAACAACACAACCCATCTCAGCCAGTGATAAAGAGTATGAACTTTAATAGTTGTTTAAAAATGAATATGTGTATCTCAGTTTGCTATAAAGAAACAAAATGGGATGAGCATAGCTGCTTTAGTATTTAAATATAACAAAGAATAAATAACAGCCATATTACTGTTCCTATATTCTAGGCCAGCTATCTCACAGGAATATGGAACAGATAATCTGAAAGACACTCACATGAATTAATTAGGTATAACATTTATGCCTGTAAAATTTGTAAGTCATGTAGTGGCCCTGTGAAAATACTATTTATGAAAAGAATATATGTGCCTTTTTCAGTTTAGTTGAGTTAAAACATAATGCTAATAATGAGTTTAGTGTTACAGATTTGTAAAGCCAGTGAATTTCAAAATTGTTCTATGACTATAGACTGTAAAATAATTCTAAATATTTTATTGTAGATGTGTATACAGGTTAAAGGCTGAGGAAGAATATATTGATGTCTCAGAATAAATCTATCAACAATTGAGTGAGAATGTTGACATTTAATGCAAATAATAGGATGGTGTACAGAGGAGATAGAAAGGGAATTCTATTGAAACTGTAAAGTAAATAAAGAAGCATTTATAGAAAGAATAATTATGTGGAAAATTTTAAGAACAGTTAGTATAAAAGAGATTTAAGATTTGGAAAACTCTGGTGGATGTGTTTCTGCAGTTTGACTTGATTGTATTCCTTATGCTATAAGTGAGCAATGAAAGGAATAGCAAAGCTTACTCAAGCTGAGAAGAGTAAAGGGAATAAATTGGAGAATGGCAAAACAGTCAAGGACAGTGGTAACAATTGAACAGCATTCTCAGTTCAATATATACTTAGCCAAAGGGGGAGGGGGAAATATATGGTTTGAAAACATTGGCAAGGCAGAAGAATATCGAGGTGATTCTAAACTCTGAATTTGAGAAATATAAGCTAAAAGGTTTCTTGATATCCACAGCCTCACTTAAATATCCTTTGGTGAATCAGTTCCCTTTTTTCTCTTTTTTTGTTACAGTTCTCATTTTTTAATGAAATATTTTAAATATATAATAAAGGATAAATAACAAATACCCATATGCTGATCACCTAGATTTAACAAATATTAATGTTTATTATAATGTCATTAAATCTTTTAACATTTTTAAAAAGTTATGACAAAGCTCAAGTTTCCTTTGCATAGAATTGTAATTATAGAACAATAATACATTATATGTTAGAAAGTTAGAAATATGTTCTTTCTACATGTGTGGCATATATTGACCCTGCATTTGAATGATACTGTATTTTCAAGATCCCTTTCGCTTCTGTGATACCTTGATATATTTCTGCTTATATTTATTTTTAAATTACTTATTTAGTAGCATGATTTGAAGGATTTTGGGTATGTGCTGATGGAAAGCGAATACACACACACAAATACTATATGGGTATATGTGCTAAATACAGGGGTGAATTATATGAATGTGAACTACACTGGTATGAAGGAGCAAAACTAGTAATGTAGATGGAGCAAATGCATATTTTTTGTAAGGTAATTAAAGTGGTCTAAAACAACTTAAACTACCTATAAGTCTAAATTTAACAATGTTCTGAGAAAGAATACCCCTTCTAATTCACTTCTTCCTACACATGACTATTTAGCTTTTTTTTAAAAAAAAAAAAGTATCTAAAATAAAACTTCACCCTGAAAATATAATCCTTAATTACTTAGCTATGTTCTACCCTTCTAGGTTATTTGGCTGTTCTAATAATCAAATTGATGTAATATAGATTAACAGGAGAAAAACAAATTTTTAATGTTGTACATTGGGAGTTCCATAAAGATATGAAACCAACATCAAGTCAGGTATTTGAGGCTTATATCCCTTCCCAAGCCAAGGAATGGAACAGGGGCCTGAGGCTTCAAATGGTAGGAGGAAATTCACAAGACAATAAGAATTGTGCATGTTTGGTAATTAGATGTTTGCCCTGCCAAACAGATAGATTATTCAAATGAAAGTTACTTCTGATAACACCTGTCTCTCTCTCTGAGCCAGACCCCTCTTCCTCCATCAAATTTTTTTAGGTAGATAAAGAGAAATAAAAGTTTTTCTAAGTCTGTTGCGTCTTGATCGCCTCAATGCAAAATAATCCACATGCTGAAGGAGAACTTTTTGGGGTGACATATTTTGCTCCTCTTCCGTACTGTACTGTGTGATGAAGCCAGTAACAATCCTTGCTTTTTCATCTCTAGAATGGATATAAATTTCTTTGTAAAATAATCAGTTATTCATCCAAAGATTGAGAAATAGTGTTATGAATAATCCAAAATCCCTATTAGTAAAAAAATATTTTATTTAGCTTTGTTTTATATAAGCAACTAGGTAGCATATTTTTCTCCTATTTATCATATTCAATATTAAAATTCTTAGGACAAACAGCAACTCAAAAATATTGTTGTTACCAAGGGGAAATCAGCCAGAGATTACATATTTTCTAGAGGTGAGTGATAGTGGCTCAATTTATAAGTAAAGCTTTAGTTAATACATTAAGAATATTCATCATTGATGTTCATATTCATATTCCCTTGAGAGTTGATGATAACCAGTTTTATTCTTAGTTATGTTCTGCATATTATATTGTTCTCTTTAGGAATAAGGAACTCACCAAGTTACCTATATAGCACCATAAATAGGCCTGTTATAGTTCTGACTTACTTTAGAAGAAGTCAATCCTGAAAACAAAAATAATTCTTCACATTTACCCAAGACTTAAGAAAGCTCAGGGGAATTTAAGACTATAATAATTTATACAACCACTAATAGTCCTGTGCACAAATCCGTGCCCCAGTAGCTTTCTGCTGCCCTCCTGTAGCTCTCCACCCACTGCCATACCCTCTTGTAGCTCCCCCTGCCTCCCCTCATAGCTTGCTGCCCTGCCCCCTCCTCTAGCACTCCACCACCCACTTGTAGCTTGCTACCCCACCCTCCTGCTGATCCGTGATCCAGTCGTTATGTGGTTGGTTGTTATGCCTCACAGCGTAACGAATAATTAACATATTCCTCTCCTATTATATAGGATGTGGAAAATGTTTAAGAATAATTCTCTGGAAAAGACTTAAAAATTGTATTGCTTATAAATATTGTCTGTGCACCTTCAAAGACTTATATTATATATATATATATATATATATATATATATATATATATATATATATATATATATGTCTAATATGCTCTGTCCTCCTCACCTTCTGAATAATGATGTCACATAGCAACACCAGGCTTCCTCTCCCTAGTGACAACTAACCTCCTTACAGTTTCTTCAGCCTAGGAACATGACTTGCTTTATAGCCAGGTGCAAACATTTCACACTGTAACCAAATGTCTTTGAAGCATTTTCCCATGCCTCAGCTCATTTGATCCTCATAGAAGTCCGGGAGTAGGTAGAGAGGAGACTTGGTGGAATCTTATTTTCTTTTCATTAGCCAGAAAACAGAGACTTAAACAGCTTAGAAACTTGACCTGACTGAAAAGAAGTAAGAAATGATGTACCTTGAAAATGACTTCAGGTTTTCTCCAGCACAGAATATAGTCAAACACTGCTGCACTTAAATATTTTATCTTTTGCTCTCCCTGTGTGATCTACAATAATAATTTGATTTGTGTTGATATTTGCCGACAGTGACCTGACAGAGAATTGGGTGCTTCACTGGGCTGGAACAAGTTTAGCTAAATCAGAAAGCAGGCTAATTAAGCAAGTTCTATATCTATAAAAGGCTAAGTTGACGCACACATGCGTGATACGTATAAAGTTCTCACTGGCACCAATCACTCACTTGTGTTTCTATCTGTTATTGTCAATCGTGAATTTAGTTGACACTTCTATTATAGAGAAAGGGCAAATAATGATATTAAAATATTTCTTCTAATTAATTTCATTTCAACATGCACAAATTCGTGCACTGGGTCACTAGTACATAGATAATAGAATTGATTTGTATCTGTGATCAACACATGACTAAGAGTTCAAAGAATAATTAACTAAAGAAGTGTGTGTGTGTGTGTGTGTGTGTGTGTGTGTGTGTGTGTGTGTACGTTTACATTTGGCTAGAGAGTTTTAAATGTGATGACTGTTAAATGATTATTCCATTTAATTATTTATCTAAATCAATGAAAAAGGAGCAAGTAAAACAGATTTTCTTTTTGTAATGCATTTTTTATTGATTTCAGAAAGGAAGGGAGAGGGAGAGAGAGGTAAAAACATCAATGATGAGAGAGACTCATTGATTGGCTGCCTTCTGCATGCTGCCTAATTGGGATGAATAGAGATAGGAAAGATTCTTAGAGCTACAAAATTCTAGACATAAAAGGAAGCTTGGGAATTACCTAAGCCTTAGTTTTTTAACCTTTTTTTACCCCTGGACCTATTTAGAAATCTGGCAAAGTCTACACTCTTCTTTAAAATATATATATACATATATATATTAAATATATATAATAAACATAGAATTACAAAGAGAACTAATTGAAATTATTATCAAAATATGTATGAAATAAGTTATGATAAAATACTGCTTCATCCATTAGATAATAAAACCTAACAGTAAGTAATTAGACTACTGTAATTTGAAATTTTGATGAACATGACAATACTTTAAGATACTCATAATAATTCAAAGCAGTAGTTTTTGCTATTATTATGGTTTTTTTATGCTCCTAATGAAATAAAATACTAAAATTTATTTAGTTTGAAGAATATAAAAATTATAAATTTTTTTTTTATTCCAGTGAATGGACCCCCTGACAAATACCACAGAGTCTCTCAAGAGGTCCATCAACCTTGATTCAAACCCTGGAAATATCCATAGAAATGATATAATTTAGCTAAAATCATATAAAACAAAAGCAGATTAATCCTTGCAGAGATAAGCTTAGACCTTAGCTCAGCGTTTTTTGAACTATAGTCTAGAAATTGGCCATTATATTGTTATTGATTTGTGGCATAATCTGAAGCAAATTATTCTCATTGTGCCTCAGATTTTACCAATATACATAAGGATAATAACAATAACATAGATCTGTATTGCTTTTTTTCATCTATACTAGTTTTATCTTCACATACATTATCCTACTTAATTTTCCTCCATTTTATGGATTAGGAAGATAAATCTTTGAGGTGTTGATTATTGATTCTAAGGCCATACAGCTAGAAAAAGGAAAAATCAATATTAGAAACCATACCTGTTATCATGCTGCCTTTCATGTCATAAATAAACCAAAAACTAGTTCTGTAGTTGCATTTGTGCTGTGGTATCATAAATCTAATTGAACACAAATGAGTTGTTATTAGGATTATATGAGCCCAATACTTGTATCCAAATTTATAGATAAAGTGATGAATGAATGGAATATGGAATAGAGTATTTCTAAACCAGTTACCCATTTTTGTTATAAGAAGTGGGAAAAGAAAGAAATAGAATTTAAAGAAACTTCAATTGTAATGTTAGCTTAATTTGTTTAAATCAAACCTTTCTGGTTTGGGGTAGGCTAAAGAGGCAAATAATCTGAATAAATGCCAAGGAGATTCTTTTTTTCTCTCTCTTCTTAAATTTCATTTTTATGAGTAAATGGCATTCAATAAAGTTAGTGCTTTTATAGACAGATTACTCTTAAATAAATTTAACAAGATAGAAAAATTAAAATGAATTTTTTATAATCTCTCATTCTACTGACCTGACTGTATGAGATATAGAATATTCTGTTCTCTTGGAAAATAAGGAATCTTCTTAACCTGAACTGAAATTTTTGGTATAGGATAACTTTTATTGGACTCCAATAAACTTAAGTAATAATAATAGTAATGTGTTTTCCAAACTTTTAAGATCAGTCTGGAGGTTACCCATATATTTTTAGATATAATTCACATAATTTTCATATTATATCTCTTGATATTAGCAGACCCAAGTAAGTAAAAACTATTTTTAAGTTAGTATAGGAATGGCTATGATCATACTGATGAGAAATCATTTTTAATCTGCTGAGATTAGAAAAACTATAATTACTACAAAATATACAAATATTCAAATATGGCTAATATTTACTGTGTATAAAGTACTATATTTGACATAGTATAAAGAGAATATACTGAGAATTAAAGTTAAATCCTTTCAACAACATACAATATATTTAGGTACTCACATAAGAGGCTTTAAGAGCTTAGGTAAATCTAAAACCAGATTTATGGTGATAGTTGTACAGCCATATAAATTTATTAAAAGTCATAAAACTCAATACTTAAAATGAGGCAAATTTTATCTCAATAAGACTATTAAAAGAGTTTAGGGAAAGAAGAAATTGTTTCTGATTAAGCAACTTGAAGAATATTTTTTGCACCTGGTACAACTTCGGCTGGATCTTATTGAACAAGTACCGGTAGTATTTAGATTAGAAAATAAGCAACAGGATATTCCAGAGAGAGTAAACAGATTGTCTAAGGTCTAAGAGTTCAAAAGGAATATTCTAGAGGAGTTAGTTCAGACTTTGCTCCCTGCCTTAGATTATATGGCTTGCATTCCTACCAGTACATATGGCCAAATGACTATGACATTTCCAAAAAGTTCTGGTCATTTCCTATTGAAAAACATAACTGTACATAAATACTTTTTCTTTCTTTGAGTTAAAAATAAGTATTTGCCTCCATTTTGAGCTGATGAGGAAGTTTCAATTAGAAGGTGTATAATTACAGTATTTCACAATTATCACTGTCTCCACTGATAGCAACTCTTGACATTTGGTTCTACCTTTATAGCTAAAATCACTGATACTTGCACTATCTCCTGTGAGCCCCAGAGTCTTTATTTTCCCCAAGAGGAAAAAAGTTAAAGGAGGACCCAGAGCCTAAAATAATAAAGACATGCTAACAAAAGGGTAAACATATTCTGACCTGCTAAGAATAGGATGAAGGAGAGAGAAAATGGTAATATAAGTAAATTATATTAATTGTTTATGATCTTTGAACAATTAAAAATCTGCTAACTAAATTGCATGTCACATATGACTCAAAACTCATACAAAAAATATAATAGGTGAAGTTAACTACTGGCATCAATTACAGATAAGCAAATTTATATTTTTTCTAATGAGCTGATATGACCCTATTACTGGCCCATATTTTATTGACAGTAGAGAAAAGTACATAGGAAAGTTAGCAACAATTTCTAAATAGGTAGGGGTTTTTGTTTCTTTTTTACTTTTTAAAAATGTAAAAAGATTGCAGTTACAATTTAAGTTAGGTGTTTCAAAAAATTGCCATAGAATTTATCACATTATATGAGTGAGCAGGTATACAGAATCTTCATTTCTAATTTTAAATATGACTGCTGACCAGTAAAATTATGCTAAATATAGAAAGGGCTTTCTTAATGACCCTCAAATATAACTTAGTTTGTTCTTGACTCTAACCCCATTTGACCAACTGCTCAGATTTTTCATTAAGTCATATTGTATTGATTAATTTATTCCACCTCTTTACAAGGAAAAAAATACAAAGTAGCCTGATGAGCAGCAAAATAGAAACAAGTTTTTAAGAAACCTAAGTTGTGTTAATCTGTAATCAAATGTAATCTTCATTTTAATATTTATACATCTTCATGTTGTTATGAGCCTATGCTTAACATGGGTTTTATTTATTTGTTTCTCTCCTCCCTCACTTCTGTGAAATGCAGAAAGGAAAGGGTGTCTGTTATTCATACATTTATACCCCATTAACTGGTGTTACTCATCTGGCTTCCACTGGAGAGCCCCTGACATCGCAGGGAACGGTGATCAAAATTCCACACACTAGCTTCATGCTGGGGGCTCGTAGCTACTGCAGCATTGAAGAGGGCCTTTTCCTGGCTTCTTTAAAATAAGCATGGAGATGGGATGGTTTAAGGGAAGAACACCTCTCAAGTCACATGACCACTGCTGCGCTTCTGTGTGTCCTGCTTTCTTCATAACAGCTTGGCACTACATTCTTTCCCTGTACCTTAGTAGGCTTGTATGTGTACAAGTGGGATGGGGGTCAGGGAGGGGCATTGTCCGTAGATGGTTATACATCATGCATGCAATGTTAGAGTGATGTGTCTTCCCTTATGTGTCGCAGATTATGGTCACAGAGAGACTGGTCTGTCTCTCTCTTACTGGTGTGAGATTTGTGTGTTTTGATGTTTACACCCTCAATTGTTCATCATGTTGCATTAAACATAATTTGAAATGTTCTCCTATAAGAGTTAGCTTTTCATGTTGGGCTGAAAAAGTCTTCATTTTTGTGTAGCAATTCATGTTATTATAACCTATGGCTTTCAATTGTACCTCCCATAATGAAGAGCTGACTTTAAACACTGTGCTATTCTTGTTATGACCTAAGCATAAGGTAAGTCACTTCTCTAACTGTATCTAAAGATTGTAGTTTGTTAAATTTTTCTCAGTTTTGTTTAAAGCATTTTCACTTTTTCCCTTACCATTTATTGCGTGCTCTCCTCCCTTTTGTTTTCTGTTTCATGGCTTTAAGATTTGTTAATGGGCAATGTGATCTTCAGCAAAATTATATTATACATGTTGAAATTAATTAAATGAATTATTTGATGTCTGAAAGCAGTCTTGATTAGTAAATGAATACCTATATTTTCAGTGAGTCTCTTATACATTTCATTTCCTCCATTGACTTTAATACAATATACCGTTTCTACACCATTATTGTAGTTTTGACTCCGGTTGAAAGGGAACTTCATTGTCTACACAATAAAGTCAGATGTTAATCCAGTAAAGTAATAGATAATTCAATACCATATTTTTTATTTATAATCCCTGAAAAATTTGGTATTAGGGCAAAATTTTGGTTTTATTTAGTTTATCAAACTTTATTTTTCTCCATTGAGTAAAAATCCAGGATAAGATAGAAAAAACAAAACAATAAACCATAAAACTTGAGACAGACCTGTGTTACCTTCTTTAGAGTTCATATGTGTGAGAATAAAAACAATAATTGTTTCTCAACTCTGTTCTTTCAAGTAAATTCCATGTCATTGTGAGTTAAGTAAAATCTTTATATTGGAATTTTATAAAATAGATAAAGATGACTAGTTTAATGGTACAAGAGAGAGGGGCATCTGCTACATGCATAAATATTATTACATTTTTAAAATTGTTTTCCTTGATATTTTTACATACATACTCAAAATCACTAAAATTTATGTAATTGTTGATTTTAAAGGTGATCTCCCTCAAGTCTGGTCAAATAGCCAATAAAACATAAACGAGAAAAAGTTGTTAATACTGCTGCGGCAGTTTGTGAACCTAAATAAATAACTCACAGAATTGAATTGTTTTCATCATCCAAATTTCTCTCCCAAAACTATTTGGGAAAAAAAAAGTTTTAAAATGAGGTGCTATAAAGCAAGACATGGTTCTTTATTAAATTTACTCTATTAATGAACTTTTTTAATTTTTTAGGCCACCTATGGAAGGGACACGGTGTTAATTGTTGTTTTGGTTTGGGTTTGTTTTTTATTTTGTTTTGTTTTTTGTTTGGTTTTGGTAAAGCCAGATAGTTTTTCACCACCATTTTCATTTAGACATTATATAAACTTGTTGAAACATTTGATGAGAAGATTTGAACTACTCATCTGAACTGCTCTGTTCATTATAAATCTCTTGTTTTTATCCATACACTAGCTCCACTCTAAATTGGAAGGGCTTAAAGATGAACTCTGGAGGAATAGAGGCTACGACTTAAGAGTAACTATTACTGATCAAAGGAGCTGCTTTCCATTCGCAAACATTGCTTTGCGCTATGGGTTTGGGCTCCTTCTGTTTCTACATCTTGTTGAAGGCTTTCTTGACTTCCATTTGACTTCTTTGAACTCTGTTTTTGTCTTTCAACATTTTCCCCTTTCTTTTTCTTCTCTCTCCCAGATGTTTTTCTCACTCTTTAGCTTTCTCTTACGTTCTTTGAATAACTTTTTAAAATGTAGTTTATCTCTTTATTAAGCTTGTCTGTTAATTTTTCTATTAGTGTTTGTTTTTTTTCTCCTTTAAGGCTGTAGTGACATAGTTACACTTATTTTCATCCCATAGTATGCCAACTTGCTTGTTTATCTTTCAGCAAGTTCATTAGTCATTCTTACCCTCTTGATATGAGTTTTCAATAAGAAATAGCAGATCATTCTGCATTAACATATTGTCCCCTTCTGTAAACCCGTACTTTCTTTTCTATCTGCTATAGTTACCACCTCAAACCCATCTCTTCTTTTTTTTTTTTTTCCCCTCGCTCTTGTGTTTTCCTTCCTGTATTGTTTTCGTTAAGTAGTCATTGATTTCTTTCCCATTTGGTCCAGAATTGTTCCCCAATAAAACTTATGAATAAAATAATATAAGAATGCTGTTTTCTAGATTAGCTTCTTAATTCTAGTATATTTAAATCTAATGAAATAATCTGGGCCAAAAGAGAATAACTTTAACACCTGGAATTATTTTCCCTTTTTTTCCTCTCCTTTTTTTAGCGTGTGTATGTGTTTTTCTTGTGTGTATGTGTTTTTTTTTATGTTGTTGTTTTTTTTTAAACATTAACAACTGTTTTTTTCAGGGAAGGACAACCATAATCCACTCTAAGTTGCAACATTCCTTTCATAAGTTGTTTCATTACAATAGTAGATTGTGTTAAGCTATAGAAATTAATTTTTTGTGTATATGTCCATTTGGGGCAAGCTGCTGTGGAATGGGAGGAAGAGGTGTGGAGTTTAAATACAAATTACTCTGAAATTAACAAGTGGTAGTGCCATTCAGCATGGCTCTTGAATTCAGCAGTTTTGCAGCTTTTAAAAGAATGTTCCACTTTGAACTAAAATATTTGAATCAAAGTATAAATGTTTCTGATTGAAAAATTATTATACACCTAAGAACTGGTAAATGTATTCAAAATCATTGATTTCAAACAACCTCATCTTTTGTAACCAATATTAATAAATGCAAAAAACAACAAAAGTTATTAGAATCACACATAAATATTGTATCTGAGGATTTTCCCTTAATTAACATGTAACAAAAATTACAATGGAGTATTTGATTGCAACTTTAATACTTGAATTGCATTATTCTAGTCAATAGATAAACATAATGCCTTAAGATTAGGGATCTTGATTCACAATAATTATGCGGTAACTTGAATTTTTCCATATGCTAATTTCAAATACACATAAATAAAAAATTACCTTTGGTTTTACAACTCTGTCACGTTTATAGTATTGTACTTCAGTTTTTTTCTGGAAATCAATCAGTTACTTAAGGTAATGAAAGGATAATAACATCTAAAACAAATGTAGCAAATTTTTACTAACATGTTCTGATATCTGAGATATATAGAACCCTTGCTCCTAGACCTCAGGAGTTTGCCCATTAAGAATACACATATATCTGGCTATCTGTGTTAGAAGCCCTAAATTACTGAGTTTATGCTTGCTTTGCAGGTCCAGTCCAGGTGCAGCAGCAAGGAGAACATTCTCAGAGCCAGTAAGTATGTCCTTATTTTAGATGGACTAGTGAATTAGAGCTTGGAATGAAAGCTAAAAATGACATTTTGGTGAAAAAATGAAGAAGGTAGTAGATAACTTTTATACCAAAATATGAATATTAGGGCTTTTATATTCTAAGATTATTAGTATCAATATAGTAATGGATATTTCCTTTATTCTAATTATTTAAGCAAGCTAACAGCAAAACTTTGATAACACTCCTAGTTAGGGTGTTAATGAGTGCCTCTATGATTCTAAGATGGGAGCCTTCTTTAATTGTCTCAATGCCAAAAAAGTTACTTAAAAACAGACTAACTGAAAACAATAATATAAATTCACTAAAAGAATCTAACTAAAAAAAAGTGATTCCTAAAAGGATACATTATAATCATTTTGTATATGTGAATTCCTGAAAGATCTTACTTTACAAGCAGCATGTTTTAAAAATAATGCCCTGAACCATGGATAAAGAAACCCTTTTTAATTTTTTTTGTTTAATTGCTAATGTAAGTCATATAACTTTGTGTATTATTCATTTTTTTATTTTATAAAAGGAACTATTTTTTATTTTATAAAAAGGGATTATAAATAACCTGCATCCTTGAAATGATGTGATGTTGAAGGTTGTACCTTAAAAGCTTTGGGATCCTAAGAGAAAAGTACTGTATAAATGCTAATTACTTTAATATTATTTTTCTTTCACTTAATGTTAATTATATCAAGCTTTCTTATTCCTCTTATTTATCAAAAGAAGTACAGATGGATCATACTGAAATGGGTCTATTGAATATTTATACCACTGGAAGTTTTAGTAAATGGAATGTATATATTATTTAACATAAAAAAATAGCAGAATTTAAGATAGGTAAAAATTCATGTTTTATGTTCTTTAATGTAAATTTTTACCATTTCTGTATTATGAATCTGTAATCTTTGTTTGAAACCATTGAGTTGATAGGCAAGCATATTGCAATTGTTTTCTCAGGACATTTATGTTAGAGTTATATAAAATAAATGCAAACAGCCATGTTTAATCTCTATACTTTCTCAAGTTTCTGCAGCATTTTGAAAGACATGAGAAAGGTTTTTCAATTATAAGAGATGTAAAGTTCTATAGTCCTATACTAACACTTAAGGTTAAATAACCTAAGAATCAGGTGAATAATAATTCACTAAAATAAAATAGTAGGTATAAATTAAATTTTAAAATTATATTTTATGATGATTACCACATAATTTCCATTTTTGTTGATCCAGAGATAATAATGAATAAACTGATGATGATGATGATGGTGATTAGGAACAAAAATAATTTCTTATGGAAAACAGACTTCTTTGAACTCTTTTTCACTTCTCATGGACCTTTATGTTGCTCGGACTGTCTTTCATTTCAGTTATGTTCTTACTGGCTTGTTGGCTAATTATCACTTTGGCAGTACATCGTGATGGTCCAGGTTTTTCTGATCGTGGTTTTCAGAGTGAGTTGTCGTGTAGATGTTCCATATAGTCATTTAGATCCATGTAGAGAGCCTATCTAACATCATAGTGTCATAATTCTGTGACTTCTGTAAGTTTAAGTTCTTTCTTCTCAATACCACTTTAGTAACTCATAATCATGCCCGTAGCCACACCCAGAATTCTTTCATCATTATAAACTGTACTGTAAACTTCTGACTTCAATAATTCATTGCTTATTTAGTCTACTGTTATCTCCCTTCATTTTTTTTGCCATGTGTTACTATTATAGTCATATAGACCCTATTAGCATTTCAGCATTCTGTCAATGCTATGTCCTAGAGGATCAAGGAGTGATTTGACTTCAAATCTTATTTAATAAATAAATTTCATAAGGCTATACCTACCATAGATAGTGACTCATCTGATAGATCTGAGCAAAGTAAATTGAAAAGCTTCTGGAAGGATTTGTCATTCTAGATGCCATTAAGATCATTTGTGATGCATGAGGGTAAAAATATCAGGAGTTTGGAAGAAGTTGATTCCAACCTTCCTGAGTGACTTTGAGACGTTGAAAACTTAGGTGATGGAAATAACTGCAGATGTGTAGGGCTATCAAGAGATCTGGAATCATAAGTGGAGCCTAAAAAGGTAGCAGAATAGCTGCAATATGATAATAAACTTGAACAGATGAGAAATTGCTCCTAATGAATAAGCAAAGAAAGTGGATTCCTGGGATGGAATATACTCCTGATCGAATATGCTGCTTTGTGATTATTGAAATGACAACAAAGGATTTAGAATATTACATATACTTACTTAAAAAGGCAGTGGCAGGGTTTAAGAAGATTGACTCCCATTTTGAAAGAAGTTCTATTGGTAAATGCTATCAATCAGCATAACATGCTACTGAAAAATTGTGAAAGTCAATAAATACGGCAAACTTAATTTTATTATTTTAAGAAATTGCCACAGCCACTCCAACCTCCACCAACTGCCACCCTCATCAGTCAGCAGCCATCAACATCAAAACAAGACCCTGCACACCCTAACCACTTTGGCTCAGTGGATAGAGCATCAATCAGCCTGCGGGCTGAAGATTCCCAGGTTGGATTCCGGTCAAGGGCATATGCCCGGGTTGTGGGCTGGATCTCCAGTGTAGGACATGCAGGAGGCAGCTAATCAATGATCAGTGTCATCATTGATGTTTCTGTCTCTCCCTTTCCCTCTCTCAAATCAATAAAAAAGACATTTAAAAAAAAGACAAGACCCTTCACTAGAAAAAAAGATTATGACTCTCTGAAAGTTTAAAAGATGGTTGACATTTTTTTAGCAAGAACAAAACAAAACAAACAAACACATAATCTAATTAAAAATGGGCAAAGGACCTGAATAGACATTTCTCAGAAAAAGACATATGAATGGCCAACCAGTACATGAAAAGACACTCAGCATCACTAATCATAAGGAAAATACAGGTCAAAATCACAATGAGTTATCACTTCATCCCTGTTAGAATAGCTGTCTTCAGAAAGACAAGAGATAACAAATGCTGGCAAGGAGTGGAGAAAAGTGAACCCTTGTCTCGGTTAGTGGGATTGTAAATTGGCACAGTCACTAAGCAAAATAGTATGGAGTTGCCTCATAAAATTAAAAATTGAAATACTGTATACCATCAATTCTACTTTTAGGTATTTATCCAAAGGAAACAAAATCAGTTTCTCGAAAAGATAACTGAACCCCTGGGGTCATAGCAGCATTGTTTACAAATGGAAAGGACTTAAATATCCCTCAATAAATAAATGGATAAAGAAGTAATTAGATAGATTGATAGATAGATAGATAGATAGCCATAAAAAAGAGGAAATTTTGCCATTTGCAAAAACATAGGTAGACCTTTAGGGCATTATGATAAGTGAAATAAGTCAGATAGAGCAAGGTAAATTCTGTATGATCTCATGTGTGGAATAAAAATAAACTCATAGAAAATTGATTATTTGTGGTTACCAGAGGTTTGGGGTTGCGGAATTGGATGAAGATAGTCAAAAAGTACAAACTCCCAGGTATAAGATAAATAAGTACTGGAGATGTAATATGCAACATGACAACTACACTGAGTGGCCAGATTATTATGATCTCTGAATGCATAATAATATGGCATATATATATTATAGAGGCCAGGTGCATGAATTTGTGCATGGGTGGGGTCCCGCCAGCCTGACCAGGGGGAGGGGACATGGGCAATTAGCTGGTCTGTCTGCTACTCGAACTCCTGGTCAAGGGGACAATTTGCATTTTAGCATTTTATTATATAGGATATACACTGAGTGGCCAGATTATTATGCGTTCAGAGATCATAATAATCTGGCCACTCAGTGTATAGTTAACACTGCTGTGTAATGTTCTTGAAAGTTAAGGCAGTAGAGTTCATATCTCAAGGAAAGAAATATTTATATCTATGTAAAATGATAATGTTAACTAAACTTACTGTGGGAATCATTTCACAATATGTGGTCAAATTATAATGTTGTACACTTTAAACTTACACAGTGCTCTATGTCATTATATCTCAATAAAACTGGGATTGGGGGGACAAAAATAAAATTAAGCCAAGAGAATAAATCTCTTTCTCAGTCTGAGGAGTCTTCAGAGTAAGATATATGGTTATTAGCCAAACTACCTAATTTTCTGACTGACTTGCTTTCTGATTCTTTTTAATAATATCAGTGATCCAAGAGAAGTCTATAAGCATATAAGAAGCACATTCTTACCCAATATTAGCACATTTATTCCATAAGAAGCCAATATTATATCTAGAGCAGCTAAGGCACTATCATTGTGATTAGTTATTTAGCCTTTGGGGCATTATGTAACTCATCTGCTATTCTCTGAATCATAGCACGTAGCACCTTCCCTACTTACAGAGCCTTTTGTAAAGCTTGAAGTAAAGAGGCTTGAGAAAGGAAGGAAGAAATACAGAATTTCCTTTGAGTGGTTAGCATTTTGATTGTTACATCAAGGCCCAATTTTCCTACTTTTTAAAAATTAAGTTATCTAACAATCTAGGAACTGGTGCTGTGTTTTTTCTTAGAAAAGAAACTGATGGTTTAAAATGGGTTCTGGAAGAAGCTCCTTGCAGTATTTCATCTACTACCTCACTTTCCTCATCTGCAAAATGAAGATAATAAAGGAATATTTTGCACATAGGAATAGAGCTTTAGATGTCCTGATTTGAATTTTAATGGGTTCAACCCTAGCAATTATATTTCTGTTGAAATTTTGCCCACAAAATGTAAAAAGTTTGGCACCTTTTTGAGATCTTTAATTTGGGGTTGATCTCCTTGAGATCTTCAATATTCAAATTAGCTATAATCTCTTACAAATAGGGGAGGCTTTGGGGACTTCAAGGAAGGGAACCATCAGGAGAACATTTCATCTATCAATTCCATTTATATAGTATATTCTGCCTATCAAGTTAGCAGGAATGACATTACAGAGGAAGAAAACTGTTTCTATGTTAAACATCTGAGGGTGACAGTTATAAAGGACACAACAAAGGATTATTAGAGATACCCACCAATGGGTAATTTTTTTACTGCAATGAAGAGATTGTATTTTAGTGGTACAATTTAAGTTTGATGTAGTGTGAGGAAGGGATCCAACTTAATTACTTTTGCTTGTAGATGTCCAGTTGGCCCAATGCCATTTGTTGAAGAGATTGTTCTTGCTCTTGTTGAATGGTATTAGCATCCTTGTCAAAAATCTATTTAGGTGTTTCGGTTTATTTCTGGACTGTTATTTCTATTCTGTTGATCTATATGTCTATCCTTTGCCAACCTTACGCTGTTTTGATTACTGTAACTTTGTAAGTAAGTTTTAATAGTAGGAAGTGAGAGTCTTCCATCTTTGTTCTTTTTCTAATTGCTTTGCCATTTCATCTGAATTTGAGGATTGGCTTTTCTATTTCTTGGAAGAAAAAAGGAAGCCTTTGAAATTTTGATAGGTATTGCAATAAAACCATGGATTGCCTTGGTAGTATTTTTGTCTTAATATTAAGTCAGCTAATCTCTATTCCTTTGAATCTTAACGTGAGGCTCACTTTTGCACTCAATTTTATGTTCTATGCCAATTTGTGCATTTTCACAATGAAGTAGGCCATGGCATGTGGAGATTCCACTCCCAGTCACAAAGTAATCTGTATATTTCATCTCTGGAGGAACTTTTATCACACATTTCTTCCTCAGAAGTGAAACCAATATATCAATGTCAAACTTAGGACTAGCATGATCCGTTGTGCCAGACTCTAGGCACCTCTCCCCATTTTCCTCTCCATCCACTTCAGCCAAGGCCCAGGGCAGGCAGGCCATTCCAATCGCCAGTTCTGCAACAGGCTACCCTGTGGCCAGCAGTGGAGGTGAGGTCCCTGTGCCCACAGTGTGACTCAATTCCTGGGAAGGAACTCTGCACTACAGCAGTACCCAAAATGCCTCTATGCAAAGATTTGGGGGTGAGGGCTTAGAAAGGTATTGGTGTGTACACTGTCTTTGATATAGTCAGTGGGTCTTTGGGGAAGTTCCTAGAATGAATAGTAATTTGTAAGTTTTGTCTTCCTAAGCAAGAGGTTTCTGGATTACTAAAGTTATGCTGATGAAGACAGTAAAATAGTAAAGCCATGTTTCAATTCTCAATCTAATGTAATAGCTAACAGTAGTTATCTAGCCAGAAATATCCCCAGGTGCAAAGTAATTGATCTGCATCCTAATATTGTGAAAAGCCATACTCCTTTACTTAACTATGTGTAGAATTCTATGCTAATTTCTGGAGATTCTTATTTGAATAAACTATAATACAAGTAAAATAGTGGCTTTGCGTTTTGAGTTATATAAAGGGACTGACTTTTTCTTTTGAATACATTATGAGATTTTACCACTTACGCGGCAAGAAACTGGAATAATGATTCAGTTGAGTAGTACTGAAGTAGGGATTTACCCTGGCTTTCTTTTGAAACTGACTTAGCATTGTTCTTCTTTTCAAAAACTATTTTCTCCCAAATTGTTTTGTCAAAGACTAGCACATTGATCCCATGTTTCTAGTGGGCTTTTAATTTTAAAATAATTTTATCTTAAAGACATGTTTGTTTGAAGACATTATTATTTTTTTGGCAATATTCATTATATAATAGAACAGACTTTATTGGGATGCAGAAAAGATAAATGTTATTCATCTATTAAATGAAATGAAAATTTTTAGATATGTTAGTTTATCTGTACCTCCTAACTTTCCGAGGTGTTGCTTTTTATACTTTAGTAGAGGCTCGGTGCATGAAATTTGTGCACATGCCTGACCAGTGATCAGAGCTGATCAGATTCCCTGCCTCCCCCCTCCTCCTTCCATCACCACCTATATTTGCCACCACCTACCCCTAGTTCCTTGTCCCATCCTGGGGCCCAGCTCCAATTGGGCAATTGGGACCTGCTGGCCAGGGAGAGGGTTCAGGAAGTTGGCCAGCAGGCCTTGATCAGATGATTAGGACCTGCCAGCCAGGGGGAGGAGCCAACTGTCACCATGGCAGGCATGCAGCAGGCTATTGGGGGCCTCCTGGCCAGGGGGAGGGACCGGGGAGTGGTCAATGTATCTCATAAAGACTGATCATTCCAGTCATTCCATTGTAACAGTCGTTTAACTTTTATATATATAGATTTGTAAGTTTGATAGCCTTATGCTAAAAAACTGAACTTTGTGGGTTTTAGGATTCTTCCCATTGACCTTAATACTCCAATATTCTAAAGTTTTCAAAATGTGATTAAACTTTAAAATTTTATCTAATAAAAGAGTATTATGCAAATTGTCCTGCCTTCGCTACACCCACAAGCTGCACCCCCCAGCCAATCAGGAGCAAATAAGCAAATAAACCCCAACCAAGATGGCTGCAGTCACTAAGAGCAGGAGGGAGGCTTGGGTTTCCCTGGCAATGGAGGAAGCCAAGCTTTTTGCCCACTTTTGCCAGCCTAGGCCTCCACTCCAGGCTACAAAGTTTCAATTATATAAGATCCATAAATCCCAACAGAACTGGCGGCAGCCACAGAGCTGGAGAGAGCAGAGGCTAGGGTTGCTCCCAGCGATGGAGGAAGCCAAGCTTCTGCAGCCCTGGCCTGCTTTGGCCTCCACTCCAGGTTACAAAGTTTCAATTATAGAAGATAAATAAACTCCAACAGAAATGGCTGCCATCACTGAGCGAGCAGAAGGCTTGGCTCCACTCCAGGCTACAAAGTTTCAATTGTAGAAGATAAATAAATTCTAGATACCAGGGCCTCCACTTGGGATGCTGGGGGGCATGGCCAGCCTGAAAACCACCACAGACCACTTGCCCAGGCTGCCCCAGCCACCAGGGAACCCCCACCCTAATCCGGGACACCCTTCAGGGCAAACCAGCTGGCCCCTACCCATGCAACAGGCCTCTATGCTATCTAATAAAAGAGCAATATGCAGATTTACCATCACTCCAACACACAAGATGGCTGCCCCTATATGGTCAAAGATCCTGCCCCAGTGTGGATACAAGATGGCCAGCAGGGGAAAGCAATTGGGAGGGTCTAGGCCTGCAAGGGAGGGCAGTTGGGAGTGATCAGGCCTTCAGGGAGGGCAGTTAGGGGTGACCAGGCTGGCAGAGGAGGGAAGTTTAGAGCAAACAGGCTGGCAGGGGAGTAGTTAGACATCAATCAGGCTGGCAGGGGAGTAGTTAGGAGGTGATCCAGCTGGCAGGCAGAAGTGGTTAGGGGCAATCAGGAAAGCAGGTAGGCAAGCAGTTGGGAGCCAGCAGTCCTGGATTGTGAGAGGGATGTCCAACTGCCCGTTTAGGCCCGATCCTAAATAGGCAGTCAGACATTCCTTGAGAGATCCCAGATTGGAGAGGGTGGAGGCTGGGCTGAGGGACACCCCCCCCCCAAGTGCACAAATTTCATGCACCAGGCCTCTAGTTATTAGATAATGACTCATTTACTTATAACCTTACTTATATCTCCTTCTTGTTCACATACGTTTAATACCCATACATAAATGGTAGATTTTCCCTTTTTGTTGTTGTTAATCCTCATGGAGGATATTTTTTTTCCAGGGATTTTTTTAGAGGGATTGGGAGGGAGGGAAAGAGAAAGAAAAAGACTTTGATGTAAGAGACATACAATAATTGGTTTTCTCCTGCATGCACCACAACCAGGGTTGGGGATCAAACTGCATCCCAGGCCAATGCCCTTGATCTGGAATCAAAACCTGAGACCCTTTGATGTGTAAGCTGTCTCTCTGACCACTGAACAACACAGGCCAGGTTAGATATTCCATTTTTGCTGTCATTATTTTAACAATAGTGATCTTAAATATCTTTAAGAAACTTATCACCTGACTATCATCAGGTTTGATAAATATTATTTCTAATGATAGATGCAGTCCATTAAAACTCCTTAGTATTTAAATTATAGGTCTCAAGTGTCAATTCTAATTTAAGGAAGCAATGAAACAATTTTCAATAAGCAAATTTGTGTTTTAACAATTCTATATCCTCTAAATTGTTCTGTTCAAATTCAAGTTTATACATAAGCAGAACAAGTGATTGCAGTTTTAACATATTTTGAGGTACAGTGAAAAATCTGCAAGTCTCAAATACCTATCCTCATTGTCTCAGCTTATAAAAGAAAATGTGCTGTAGGTTTAACTACCTATGTTTAAATCTTGGTTTCTCTACTTACTAGCTATATGAACTTGGACAAGTGCTCATTATCTCTAAGTCTCGGTTTCCATTTCTGTCAAATGAGGATAGTATCTACCTCATGGATTGTTGTATGGATTAAACAGCTAAATGCTTGGTATATAATATTCAGTAAATGAGTAAATGGTAGCTGCTATTACATTATTACTACTAGTACTACTAATATTGATGTTATTGTTATAACAATTGTTTTTTTAAGCGCAAAGCCATTGTCTTTTAAAATAAAAACACTACTACTTTAATGAAAGTCTGTTAATTGATTGGGGTAACAAATAAAGCATTTAGAATTCATTAATCTTAGATAATTTATCAAATAATTTGGCTGCTTCCTCTGAGGGACAATTTTTAAGACAGTGGGTGGTTACAGAGCTATCATCCTATACCAAAGGCCTGGTGCATGAAATTCGTCCACGGGAGATTGGAGGGGGAGGTCTCAGCCCAACCTGCACCTTCTCCAATCTGGGAGTCCTCTTGCAATCCAGAACCTCTGGCTTCTAACCACTCACCTGCCTGCCTGATCCCCTAACTGCCCTCCCCTGCTGGCCTGGTTGCCCCTATTAACTTTTTTTTTTATCTTAACCCCTTCACACACAATTGTATTTGACTTATTGGCTTCTCCCTATTACACAATTTTTCTCTGACCTTTATGTAATACTTTTTCTTACTGACTCATCATTTATAAACTTTTCTTTCCTCCATATTTCCTACTTCTGTTCCATCTTCCCATCTTTCTCCTACCCTCCCTCCATCCCCACATTCCTTCTTTCCTTTATATTGACCCCTTCCCCTTTCCTTTTCCTTCCTTTCCACCTTAATTTTTTTATTCACTTCCTCCTCAGACCTGCTTTGCTCCTTCCCCTATTTCTTCCTTCTTCCCATTCTCCTTTTAAACTCTACCGGCTCCCCTTTAAAACTTTTCTTCCCTCCCTCTTTCTCTCTCATCCACATTCGTCTCTACTTACTTCCACGGTTTTAATATCTATCTACCTGCCTAATTATTCACTATCATTTATCTTTTTTCTTTTCTGACTCCTACTTTTAAAATCTGTCCCCAATACACAACTATACTTGATTTTCATTATAGCTCCTGCAGTTCACTCGCACATGCTCTTTCCTTCTTTAACTCTGCTCTCTACTGACTCATTTATAAGCTCTTCTCTCCTTTCCCTTCTTAAAGCTTCCGTAGCGGGGAGGGGGAAATTTCCCCAAGCCCAGGGCTCAGCCCCAGCTAGGTGTTTGCCTTCCCCAGCCTCCCTGCCACTGTCCTGCTCCCATTCCCAGCCCAGGATGCCCAGCCCAGTGAAGGTGGCCCAGGGCTTCATGGTCTGAGCACTGCTGCTGCGAATCAGGAGCTCCTCCACCCAGAAGGCCTAGGACCATCCTGCACTCCATCCCAGACCCATGGGCGCCTTCCTGCCAATGGCCCCACTGCCCTCCTCCTGGGTCTGGGCAGGGCTCCCGACTCTGTGCCACCTGCGTCCTGCCCCTATCCAGGTGCACCTACTCCTCTCCCCCTCAGTCACCACCCCCTCCCGCGTGCAGTTTCCTTCCCTTTTTCATTCCTGTGTCTTTTTCTTGTTCCCTTTCTGTATTTCTGTTTCTCCTCTCTGCCTGTCTACATGCAGACCTGCTTTCCTCTCCCTCTTTCTCCTTATCCACTCCTATCCTATCCTATCCTACGCCAGGCCATACAGCTGCCTGAGCAGAGGGCGGGGATGCAGCCTGCTGACCCAGTTGTAATGTGATGCTGTAATGGACAAATTTGCACATTCCTCTATTTTTATATTAGCATGTTTTGGATGCCAAGGGGAAACTGAGAATAAAGAAATTCAGAGTGGCCTGCAGCTGTAGCACTTGGAGTAAGAGATTGTGGCTCCTGAAAAAAGAAATTGGGCAAGTCTTTGGTTGGGCAATTACACACACAGCCAAGAGAAAAAACTTTCATAGGCACCCAGAACCCCTAGCCGGGGTGAAAGTCTTTTTTTATATGAAACCAGTTTATGAACACTGGGAGATGTAACTGTTTTTCCAAATGCATAGTAAACTTAGCAAAAGAATTAAGAGGCACACGAGGAAACAGGGAAATATGGCCCAATCAAATGATAAAAATCTAAATTTCCAGAAACAAATTCTAAAGAAGTAGAAATCTACAAATTTCTTCTCAAAGAATTCAAAGTAATTTTCTTGAAGCTACAGGAGAACACAGCCAACTATGCAAAATCAGGAACTATGCATGAACAAAATGGGAATCTCAACATAGAGTTGGAAACTTTAAAGAAAAGAACCAGAGACATTCAATCAGACTTAATCAAGTAGAAGAAAGAACTTGAAGGAAAATTTATTTGAAATTATTAAGTCAGAAGAGCAAAAAGAAAATAAATAAGTAATAAAAATTTTAAGAAAGAAAACAAATTAAGAGAAGTGAAGGAAGCTTAAGGGACTTATCAGATAACATGTGATAAGGGAGAGAAGAAAGAAAAGGGTATAGAGAACGATCTGAAGAAATAATGGCTGAAATATTCTCAAATCTGAGGAAAGAAATGGACATCAAAATTCAAGAAGCTCAAAGTATTTCAATTAAGATGAATCCAAAGAGGCTCACACTAAGACATAAAATAATTAAACTGTCAAAAGTCAGAGATAAAGAGAAGATGTTGAAAGCAGCAAGAGAAAAGCAACTAGTTATGTATAAGGGGCTTCCATAAGGTTATCAATGACTTTCTCAGCAAGATGCTTTCCAGACCAGAGGGAATGGGATGATATATTCAAAGTGCTTAACAAAAAAATCAGCCAACCACGTGTACTATGTCCAACAAAGCTGTTATTCAAAAATTAAGGATAAATAATTTTGTAGATAAAAGCTGTTGAGTTTATCAGCAGTAGACCTGTCTTACCAAAAAATGCTAGTGCCAGTCTCGTAAGTTGAAACAAAATGACAGTAAACAGCAAACATGAAAGCATATTAAAATATGTAACTCACCAGTAAAGGTAGATATATAGACAAATACAGACTTATATAATATTGTAATGGTGTTACATAAAGCACTTTTAATTATGTCATAGAATTTAAAAGACAAAAACATAATAACACTATAAGACTATGTTAATAGATACACAATATATAAAGATGTAATCTGTAACATAAATAACAAAGTAAGAGTGGAAAGTTGTAAAAGAGTATAGCTTTTCTATATGATTGAAGTTTTAGCATGAAATGATAAAGATTAAAGCAAAAATTAATAAAATAAAGACATAAAAAATAGAAGAAATCAACAAAACTAATTTGGATTTTTTTAAAAACATCAGCTAATTTCACAGACTCTTACCTAGACTAAGAATAAAAGAAAAGAGACTCAGTAATTAAAATTAAAAATGAAGAAGTAAATACTACAACTGATGCCACAAAAATAAAAGGAATTTTGAAACTACTATGAATACTTATATGTCAACAAATTGAGCAACCTCGAAGAAATGGAGACTGAATCAGTAATCAAACTTCCTAACAAAGAGCCCAGGACTAGAGAACATCACTATTGAATTCTATCATAGAATTAAAGCCAGTTCTTCTCAAATTCTGACAAGAGTTTGAAAAAGAGGAAACACTTCTTAATAACAAACAAAACAGTTTAAAAATGGGCAAAAGACTTAAATAGACATTTCTCCAAAGAAAATGTACAAATGCCAACAAGCATATGAAAACATGCTTATCATGAGTAGACATTAGGGAAATGCAAATCAAAACAAACCTATTAGGATGGCCACTACCAAAAAAACAAGAAGTGTTGGTAAGGATGTGGAGAAATTCAAACGCTTATATACTGTTGGTGAGCTTGTAAAATGGTGCAACTATGGAAAACTGTAAGGCAGTTCCTCAAAAACTTAATAAAACCTTCATATGCTTCAGCAATCCTACTTATGAATATATATCCAGAAGAATTGCAAACAAAATATGAATGAGATGTAAACCAACAAAATATTTGCACACCCATATTCATTGCAGCATTATTCACAACTAGAGGCCCAGTGCCCAAATTCATGCACCAGTGGGGTCTCTCACCTGGCCTGCCATCCCCCAAGGGGTCCTGGATTGCAAGAGGGTGCAAGCCAAGCTGAGGGACCCCACCAGGACCAGGGAGAGATGTGGGAGGTTGGCCAGACACACAGGGACTGCAGGAGGGCTCCAGGGCATGCCCAGCTCATCTCGCTCAGTCCTGATCAGCCAGACCCCAGCAGCAAGCTAACCTACCAGTCAGAGCGTCTGCCCCCAGATGGTCGGTGCACATCATAGCAAGCAGTTGAGCAGCCTTAGCATAGCATTGATATATTACACCTTGATTGGTTGAATGGCTGACCAGTTGGCCAGACACTTAGCATATTAGGCTTTTATTATATAGGATAGCCAAGATATGGAAACAACCTAACTGTCTATCAATAAATGAATACATACATGAAATGGAGTGTTATTCAGCCTTTAAAAAGAAGGAAATCCTGTCATATGCTACATGAATGAACCTTGAGACAAGCTAAATTAAATAAGCTAGTCACAATGCAGCAAATACTGTATGAGATATTATCTGAGATATCTAAAGTAATCAAACACATAGAAACAGAAAATAAAATGGTGGTTTCCATTATTGTTCCATAGGTATAGAGAGTTGCAGTCACACAAGATGAAAAAGTTCTAGAGATCTATAGTTAACAAAAATGTGCTTTAAACTTATAAACTTAGAGACTAAAATATGTATATTATTAGATTTACCAGCTGTATACTAATGACTCTTAATATATGCGTATATGTTCTTTGATTAATCTCTTCCCAACCCCCCCACCCCACCCCGAGGTCTGTCAGTCTGCTCCATGCACCTATGCCTCTGGGTCTGTTTTGTTCATAAATTTATTTTGTTCATTAGATTCCACATGCAAGTGAAATCATGTAATCTCTGTCTTTCTCTGTAGGGCTTACTTTTATGGCTGTTCCTGATACCCCTTTTCCAATTTCTGTTGTGTTAGTTCTGGCTTTGTCTTTCACCCTTACTGTTGTAATGGCACACGAGCTGCTCTGTCTGTCTATAGTCTCTCTTCCTTCCAATCTAACATCAGCCAAGTATTACATTTTTCAGTAACACTTAAAAATATTTTTTCTCTTTTAAAAAATATGTAAATAGCTTTTCATTTTTTACAGTACTAAGTCTTCACAAAATTTGTCCTTAATTGAATTGACCAGCCTTATTCCTTTTATATATTTTATCCTCTTCTCTCTAACCTCATTGGGCAATTCTTCATTCTCTAAAAATATGTACATACTTTGGAATCTACATCATTTTGTTCATTCTGTTTCAAATGTTTCTCCCTTTTTATGGATTAGAACCCAACTTAATTGCCATCTCCTCTGTGAAGCTTTACAGTTTGTTCCATCAGGAATGTTTATCCACTTTTTGGTTTGTTTGTTTGTTTGTTTGTTTGTTTGGGGTTTTTTTTTGCTATCAGTCATAGTATTTAGTTTTTACATTAAAGCATAAAACGTTTATGGATGTATTTTTTTTTTTTACTTTTTCTTTAAAACACGGCCTAATTTGTGTATTTCATCAGACTATGGAAAATAGGAATCTCAACTTATTTATCTCAACATCACTCCCTAATGTTTAATAAAGTGCCTTATATAGAGTATTCCATTCATATTTAGTAAATGAAGTTGAAGGAAAGAATGTTCCCCTTGTGTAATCTAGGAGGAAGCACGACAGACTAAAATTCTGGAGATTTGGTCCTTTCATCTTGACCTGCATCTATTTAGACATGTGACTTTGAACTAATCTTTTAACTTTTCTATAATAGAATTTGTTGTCTACAGGAAATCTATATGTGTATCACTTAAAAACATTAAAGTGTTGGCTTACATATTAACGTTATGCATGTAAAAGTTTTAGGAATCTCCATGGTCTGGTTTTAATTACTTTTCTAGCCTCAAGTCACACGGATGCCCACTAAGAAGTAGGTGTTCTAACCATACTGATCTCTACGTTCTTTCCTAAATATATTGTGTCCAGTCTCACTTTGGCTGCTGTGTCACTTAAGTCCTGGCAGGAGTCAGATGACACACTCAAACAGGATAATAAAGAGAATTTCATGAACGAACATGTCACCAGTGTACAGATTTTATGTTCTAGAATTGTGTGCCTGAAACCTGTATAATTTTGTATGCAGTGTCACTCCAATAAATAATGAAAGAACAAGTCACCCCTGACTATGGGAGATAAACTACTTTTCCTCCTTTTGGCCTTACAATTTTACTATAGGTTAAACCTCCTGATCTCAAACATAACCTCTAAGAATTTACTTACAGTGTTGTTTATAGTATTATCATTTAATCTTAAACTTGGTAGTATATACATTGAACAAAGATAATTTTCTCCCTGGCTAAGGAACCTTAGCTAAAAGTGATTTTCATATTTTCTTATTCTTTATTTTTCTTTTCACTACTACATTGACTGGCCACTTTTTAACAAAAAGGTAGAGGAAAAACTTTTATTTTCATTGTTAACAAATGTTTGTAACTTTTTAAAAAACGGATAATTCTAATAAAAAGCACATTGAAATTATTGATTAAAAGAAGGCTTAAAACTGTATGTAATGTTTGTCTATACAGCCCATCTTATTTGTCAGACTGATTAAAATCAAGCATTTAGAAACTCATTCAACAGAAATTTTCTATGTGACCACTGGGTGTTTTTATTTTGAAATAATTTCAAACTTCAGAAAAGTTGCAAGAATAGAACAAAGAATTCCAGTATATCTTTTACCCAAATCCCCCAAATGTTAACATTTTGCCACATTTGCTTTATCATTTCTCTCTATATAAATATCAATATTTTTCTGAACAACTTGTGCATAAATTATAGATATAATTTTACCCCTAATTATTTCCTTATGTAAAGGAAAGGAAGACAAAATAAAAAATAAAAATATATGTTCTTATGTAAACACAGTACAGTTATCAAAATCAGGAAACGAACCTTGCCATTATACCATTATGTAATCTTATTCAAATTACATTTTCCCAGTTTTTCTAATAATATTCTTTACTAGAGGCCTGGTGCATGAAATTCGTGCACAGGAGGGGGTGTCCCTCCATCCAGCCTACACGCTCTCCAAACTGGAACATCCCTCTCACAATCCAGGACTGCTGGCGCCCAACTGCTCACCTGCCTGCCTTCCTGATTGCCGCTAACTGCTTCTGACACCAGCCATATCATCCCCTAACCACTACCCTGCCAGCCTGATTGATATCTAACTGCCCCCCTGCCAGCCTGTTTGCCACCAACTTCCCTCCTCTGCCGGCCTGGTCACCCTAACTGCCCTCCCCTGCAGGATTGATCACCCAAAACTGCCCTCCTTTGCAGGCCTGGTCACTCCCAATTCCCCTCCCCTGTAGGGCTGGTTCCCCCCAACAACCCTCCCCTACAGGCCTGGTCACACCTAACTGCCCTCTCCTGCTGGCCATCTTGTAGTAGCCATCTTGTGTCCACATGGGGGCAGGATCTTTTTCCACATGGGGGCAGCCATCTTGTGTGTTGGAGTGATGGTCAATCTGCATATCACTCTTTTATTAGATAGCATAGAGGCCTGGTGAATGGGTGGGAGCAAGCTGGTTTGTCCTAAAGGGTGTCTTGGATCAGGATGGGGGTTCCCTTGGGACAAGAGGCACCCTGGGTGTTTGGCAGGCCAGCCACGCCCCCCAATGACTCAAGCAAAGGCCCTGGTATCTGGAATTTATTTATCTTCTAAATTTGAAACTTTGTAGCCTGGAGTGGAGGCCTAGGCTGGCCAGGGCTGCAGAAGCTTGGCTTCCCCCATCACTAGGGGTAGCCCTAACTTCTGTTCTCTCCAGCTCCATGGCTGCCGCCATTCTGTTGGGATTTATGTATCTTCTATAATTGAAACTTTGTAGCATTGAGTGGAGGCCTAGGCCAGCAGGGGCAGGTGGAATGCTCAGCTTCCTCCATTGTCAGGGAAACCCAAGCCTCCCTCCTGCTCTCAGTGGCTGCAGCCATCTTAGTTGGAGGTTTATTTGCATATTTGCTCCTGATGGGTTGGTGGGCGTGGCTTGTGGGTGTAGCAGAGATACAGTCCATTTGCATATTGCTCTTTTATTAGATAGGATAGCAAAAGGAAAACAACCATTCCCTTCTTCTGATCTGGGATCCAATCATTACTTACTTTTAGCTATCATGTGTTTTAGGCTCTTATCTGGAGTGATTCCACAAATTTTCTTTGTCTTTTATAACTTTGACTTTTAAAGAGTATAGGTCAGTTATTTTGTTGAATGTCTATCAAATTTAGACACTTCTGATATTTCCCAGCAGTTTTATTCAAGGTAAGCATTTTTGTCAGTAAAACCTCATATGTGATATTGTGTGCATTTTTGTCAGTAAAACCTCATATGTGATATTGTGTCCTGAGTGTATTATATCAGGATGCTCCTGAGATAATGTTGTTTCATTCATGATGACATTAACTTTGATCATTTGATTAAAATAGTGTCTGCCAGGTTACCCCATTGTAAAATTACTATTTTTCTTTGTAGTTAAGAATCTTGTGATGATATACATTGAGACCATATAAATATTATTTTTCTTGAGATTTTCACCTTCTGGTTTTGGTATCTATTGATTTTTGTCTGAATCAGTTATTACAATGATAATTGCCAAGTAGTGACTTCCTAATTACAACATTTTCTCACTTACCATTTGACATTCTATTATAAAGAAGAATTTTATTTAATCACTTGTTTACTTAAATTACTATATGCTAATTGGTTCTTATTCTCATTTTATTAAATGGACTAGAGGCCCAGTGCACAGATTCATGCACCAGGGGGTCCATCGGCCTTACTTGCAGGGATAGGGCCAAAACCGGCTCTCCAACATCCCCCAAGGGGTTCCAGATTGCAAGAGGGTGCTGGCCAGGACTAGGGACCCCACCAGTGGACGATCAGAGCCAGGGAGGGACCACAGAAGGGCTCCAGGGTGTGTCCTAATTGGCTGGACCCCAGTAGCAAGCTAACCTATCAGTAGGAGTGTCTGCCCCCTGGTGGTCAGTAAGCATCATAGCGACTGTTCAGATGGTCAAATGGACAGTCAGACACAGCATATTAGGCTTTTATTATATAGGATTATATAATCTGTTGCTCTCCTAATTGTTTTTAAGTTTTCCCATATTTAGCCAAAGGGAGTCTTTTCAAGTTGAATCCAAGATCCTTTCTGCATGTTCCCATCATTATTGCATACTTCCATACCAAAGAAAAGTTGTAAAGGAAGAATAATAACTTCACAAGAAAATAAAAAGATGAAAAAAAAATTATTCTAGTAAAAAAAAATGTAATGTGCTAAGGCAGGAAAATATGAAATAGTATGGTATATTCTAATATCTACAGTGGGAACAATTTTGTGAATGATGGAGTAATGAATGATGTGGAGGAAAAGGAACCAAGAAAGGATTTTATATATTACTAGAGGTCTGGGGCACAAAATTCGTCCATGGGGGTGGAGGGGTAGGGGGAAGAGAATGTGTGTCCCTCAGCCCAGCTGCACCCTCTCCAATCTGGGACCCCTTGAAAGATGTCCTATTGCCTGTTTAGACCCGATTCCAGTGGGATTGGGCCTAAACGGGCAGTAGGACATCCCTCTCACAATCCAGGACTGCTGGCTCCCAACTGCTCACTTCCATGCCTGCATGATTGCCCCTAAATGCTTCTACCTGCCAGCCTGATCACCCCCTAACCACTCCCCTGCTAGCCTGATAGACACCTACTTACTCTGCTGCTGCCCCGTTTGCCCTTAACTGCCCTCCCCTATAGGCCTTGTCACCCCTAACTACCCTCCCCTGCAGTCCCAGTCACCCCTAACTGCTCTTCTCTGCTGGCCTGATCGCCCACAACTGCCCTCCCATCCCAGCCATCTTGTGGTGGCCATCTTGTGTCCACATGAGGGCAGCCACCTTTGACCACAAGGGGGAAGCCATCTTGTGTGTTGGAGTGACAGTCAATTTGCATATTACTCTTTTATTAGATAGGTCTAGAAGCCCAGTGTGCGAATTCATGTGGTCCCGCCCACCCACATGTGCCCCTTCTGCCACCCCACCACGCTTGCAGCCCTGCTCACCCGCGCTGGTCTTTGGTCCTTACAGTGTTAGGACCACAGGCCTTTTATAATAGAATTCTAAGTAATTTGAGTTTTATCCTGTGGGTGATAGTGAACCTATCATATAAATTATAGAGCACACATTTTGTGACAACAATGCCTGTTTTATAATCTTGATGCACAAAAATCCCAAGAATACTTTCTTTAATATTTCTTTTTCAATTGAATTTATTGGTATAACTTTGGTTCACAAAACTGTACAGTTTTCTAGTATGCAAGTCAGTAAGACAGATGCAAACTGCATTGTGTGACATCACTTCAGAGAGTTTCTTTCTGTTTCCCTGTCCCCCACCTTTTCCCACCTCCACCTATTCCCCACTTCCATTTCACTCTGGCTATCACTACACTGTTATGTGTCTATGCTTAATACCCATGCAGCTCTTTAAAAATAACACAATTCTTTCAGCCATGATTTCTAGGTTTTATCAGAATGCTGGAAGGCTCATTGTTTTGAATAAACAAATAGAAGAAATAAAACTATTATTGAAACAATACAAGAAATCATTTTGAAATATGAAAAGTGTCCTGTAGTCCTGAGCCTCAGAACACTACTGTTACCAGTGTTTCCTGAGAGCTTTAGACCTGATTTCACTTAATCTGAGAGATTCACATGAAAGATTAAATGCTGTGTATACCTGAACGACACATTCTTTGACTTACCAAAGTCCCTAGCTGTTTAACCTTAAAAAAATTACTATCATCTTCTCTCTCCAGGAAAGCTGTTCATTACTTTAGGTGATTTCTTTTCAGAAAGATGCAGGGAATAGGAATTCAAGGAATGCAAGCTGCAAAGACAATGGAAAATAAAGGCAATAGTATTAATAGGGCAGAACAAGTCTCTTCCTTGAGATTTTTTTTATATCCAAAGAATGAATACTGATTTACACTTTGGGTAGTTGAGGAATTCTTTTACTGACTGTTTTAAAGAATAATGTTTTCTCCTGAGGTTATGAATTTCATCAAGAAGAACTTGTGTAAACATCACCTTTCTATTGTACTCTGTTCAATCATCTGAAAGCATCTTTTCTTCATTTACTTCTAATTAAAAAAAATGAATTTTCAAACCAAGATGAGACATTGTATATTAAGAATTAGCAGATTATACTCAATGGACAAAAACTAAAACCATTTCCTCTAAGGACAGGAACAAGACAGGGATGCCCACTTGAACCACTTCTGTTCAACATAGTACTGGAAGTATTAGCCATAGCAATCAGACAAGATGAAGAAATAAAAGGCATCCAAATTGGAAAAGAAGTAAAACCATCCTTATTTGCAGATGACATGATATTGTACATAGAAAACCCTAAAGACTCCATCAAAAAGTTATTAAACTTAATAAATGAATTTGGCAGTGTAGCAGGATACAAAATTAATGCCAAGAAATCTATTACATTTCTTTATACCAATAGTGAACTTATAGAAAGACTAAAAAAGCAATCCCATTTACCATTGCACCAAAAAAACTAAGCTACCGAGGCATAAACTTAACTAAGGAGGTAAAAGACCTATATGTGAAAAACTTCAGGACATCAAAAAAAAAGATAGAGGAAGACATAAATAGATGGAAGAACATACCGTGTTCAAGGATTGGTAGAATCAACATCATCAAAATGTCCATACTACCCAAAGCAACCTACAGATTCAATGCAATTCCCATTAAAATACCAATGGCATATTTCACAGACCTACAATGAACTTTCCAAAAATTGATCTGGAATAAAAAAGACCCCAATTAGCTGCAGCAATCCTGAGAGAGGAGGACAAAGTAGGTGGGATCTCAATACCAGATATCAAGCTGTATTACAAAGCCACTGTTCTTAAAACAGCCTAGTACTGGCACAAGAACAGACATATAGATCAATGGGATAGAATAAAGAACCCAGAAATCGACCCAAACCACTATGTCCAATTAATATTTGACAAAGGAGACATGAACATAAAATGGAGTCAAGATAGTTTCTTCAACAAATGCTGTTGGGAAAATTGGACAGATACATCCAAAAAAATAATGAAACTAGGCCACCAACTTACACTGTACACAAAAATAAACTCAAAATGGATAAAGGACTTAAACATAAGACGGAAACCATAAAAATACTAGAGGAATCCACGGGCAGAAAAGTCTCAGACATAAGCCAAAGGAACTTCTTTACTGATACTGCTCCTAGGAAACTAAAGAGAAAATAAACAAATGGGACTACATCAAAATAAAAAGCTTTTGCACAGCAAAAGAAACCATCAACAAAACGACAAGAAAGCCCACTGCATGGGGAAACATATTTGCCAATGTCATCACTGATAAGGGTTTAATCTCCAACATTTACAGGGAACTCATACAACTTAACAAAAGGAAGATAAACAATCTAATTAAAAAAAAATGGGCAACGGACCTAAATAGATACTTTTCAAAGGAGGACAGAAGGAAGGCTAAGAGACACATGAATACATATTCAAAGTCACTAATTATCTGAGAGATGCAAATCAAAACAACAATGAGGTATCACCTCATACCTGTCAGAATGGCAATCATCAACAAATAACAAGTGTTGGTGAGGATGTGGAGAAAAGGGAACTCTTTTGCACTGCTGGTGGGAATGCAGACTGGTGCAACCACTGTGGAGAACAGTATGGAATTTCCTCAAAAAACTAAAAATGGAACTCCCATTTAACTCAGTGATCCCACTTCTAGGAATATATTCCAAGATATTAGAAACTAATCAGAAAGGATATACACATCCCTATGTTCATAGAAGCACAACTCACCATAGCTAAGATTTAGAAACAGCCTAAGTGCCCATCAGCAGATGAGTGGATGAAAAACTGTGGTATGTCTACACAATGGAATACTACGCTGCAGTAAAAAAGGAGTTCTTACCATTTGCAACAGCATGGATGGAACTGGAAAGCATTATGCTAAGTGAAATATGCCAGTCAGAGAAAGAAAAATACCACATGATCTCACTCATTTGTGGGATATAATGAACAACATAAACTGATGAACAGGGACAGATCCAGAGGCAGAGAAGCATCGAACAGATTGTCAGACCTCAGAGGGAAGGTAAGGAAGGGTGGGGGAAAGGAGGAGAGATCAACCAAAGGACTTGTATGCATGAATATAAGCCTAAACAATGGACATGAACACCAGGGGTGGGGGGTGGGGGGTAAAGGGGGTATATGGGGGTTAATGGAGGCATGAGGACACATATGTAATACCTTAATCAATAAAGAAATTTTAAAAAAGAATTGGCATATTTAAAAAGGTACGTTTGAAGTGGTAAAAATAATTTCATTGGTATAAACAGCTCAATTTCAAGGTGGCCATGCCATAAGTAAAAAGGTTATTGCTACACAACGAAGATCCTAGCTTACTCTACTTAGTATAAGGAATCCATTTGTACTTTGCTCCCTTTGAAGTCCTTCTACATCCTAGACATTGTGACTAATATTTAAACACTAGGGTCCTGGTGCATGAAATTCATGCACTGGGGGTGGGTGGTCCCTCAACCCAACCTGCCCCTTCTCACATACTGGGAGCCCTCAGGGTATATCCAACTGATGGCTCACCCCCAGCCTGCTTTAGGCCTTGGGCACCCAGCCATCACCCTGCTCAGCTCAGCCCTGGCTGCCTGCGACCACCTGGCCCAGGGTGCTGGGCACTCGCCGCCACTTCCACTCAGCACCCGGGGGCCAGGTGCTCCCTGCCGCTGCCACCACCATTTCATCTCCACCCCCGGTCCTGGCATTAGTGTCACTTGGCCTCGCCCTCGCTCCTTATTGGCTGGTAGCATAGCCAATCAGGAGCGAAGGTATGGTCAAATTTACATGTTTCTCTTTTATTATATAGGATATCTTTGATGATGTAATCCTGAGTGAACCTATACTGTTTTAACACTGACTTGTTATATAGTCTTTTTAGTGATTACAGCTGCAGCATGGAAGATAGTACATTTTGAGTACCTGAAAAGATTCTGAACTAATGTAATCAACCCCATGTCCAGACTTATGTGCCAGAAAATATAAATGAGACTATTTCATTTTTACTTATGGAATCTAGGCTTTTTAGAGAACTATTTAGATTATTGATGCATGTCTAATTTAAAATTGCTTTAATCATTCAAATCTATTTCAGAAAACTTGTAGAAGAATGCTGTCAATTTAGATGTCAAAATAATTCACACTGTTCCTCTTTGCTCAGTTGTAAAGCTTCTCATTAGTGGGGAAGTCTAGACTTTCTTTTCTTATCCCTACCCTCACTCCCATATCAAAACCTCAAATCCTAGAGTGTTTCATAGCTTATTTTTGTCAAACTCATTAGCCCACCTACAAATTTGCACTAACAGCCATACATTACCAATTAATTTTACTATTGTAAGTTAAAATAAATATTCCCTTGAACACTGTAATCTTCTCAGTAGGGCATATTTTCACATGTTAGTTTTGTTTTGCATGGTAGTATATATGAGTTTAATGGAGCCAATGTTTTCACAGACCCTCTTTGTGACCATTGGTTTTCATTTGTAAGGTAGCAATCAGAATATGTTTGTGGCCATGAAATAGTTTTTGCTTTATGGGAAAAACTATCCAAATTTTCTATCAAATTTTGGGTATTTCTCTATCCAAACACCAAACTTTCTTTCATTGTAACCTTCTTACTTTTTCAAAAAAATTATTCTTTTCTTCATTTTCTCCATCTGCCTAAGTGGGGTTTATGGACCACTAAATGGGCTATAACCCATCTTATCTTCAAGACACAAAACTGCATACTTTTTTTCCGCAAAATTTTTTTCTTCTATAACATTTCTGTATTAGGCTCAGAATCAATAAGAGGATTGGGGTTTAGGAGAGAATATGTCTTAATCCTTTTCCCTACCTGATTGAGTTCTCTAATGACCAAAGTCAGAAGTGTTTTTTGAGGTTGTAGGTTGCAAAATAAGAGAAGTCAGATATAACTGTTCTTAAATTTTCTGCTTTCATTTTGAAGCTTCATGTAAATCAATAGTGTCAACATCAGAAAGAAATTATCTTCTTTATTGAAATTACGTTTCTTTTGAAGATGGAAACAAACCACAAAAGGAAACATAACTATTTGCTTACCAGATTTACTTTGGAAATCTATACTTTCTAGAAATGGGAAGTCTGCTGCACTGTGCGTGGGAGTGCCGTGCCAGCCAGGGCCTCCAGGCTCAGGGGCCCTTGTGTCTGTCCCGGTGCTGTCTCTGGAGCAGTGTTTGTTCTGTTGATTCGGAAATCAGAGCACTGGGTCACCTAGATCAATGGTTTTCAAACTTATTTTGGCTACAATTTTTTGTTAACCAGGATCTTATATGGACAAATAGTCATCTTGCAAATTGTGAGGCATAAAACACAACTAGGTGTGCTAATGTTATATGGTAGTTCTTTTTACGTAAAAGGAGCTGCTATTGTCTATTGTATTTTATTCTTGTGTGTAGGTCAGTTACAAGTACTGTTTTTCTTATATTTATAGAACTAAGTTAAACCTTCACCTATGTGGTGAAGTAGCTGATTATTCTTAGTGTGATTTTGAGTGGGTCTTGAGTGGGAAGACACTTGTTGGCACATAGAATGTGCTCAGTAAATATTTTTTAAGAATGAGCACACATATATCTGTTAATGAGCCAGAGAATTAAAATACTCCTCCTTTGAGACATTTCTTCCAGTTAATTTACTATATATCCAAAAGGCCCCTGTGATAATATGCAAATAGTTTAGATAAGTCCAATATTAAGGCACTAGAAGCTCAGTGCACAAAATTCGTGCACAGTGGGGTGGGGGGATGTCCCTTAGCCCAGCCTGCACACTCTCCAATCTGGGACCCCTTCAAGGGATGTCAGACTGCCCGTTTAGGCCCGATCCCAAACCATCTGTAGTTTGAGCCTTCAGATGGTTTCGTAACCTCCTGCTTTTATTTTTTTATCTACTTACATTCCCATTCTTTCTGCTGAGCTGTAATGTTTTTCATGGCAGGGCATGGCTTAGGATCGGGCCTAAACAGGCAATCAGACATCCTTCTCACAATCCAGGACTGCTGGCTCCAAACTGCTCACCTGCCTGCCTCTCTGATTGCCCCTAACTGCTTCTGCCTGCCAGCCTGATCACCCACTAACCACTACCCTGCCAGCCTAATTGATGTCTAACTGCTCCCCTGCCAGCCAGTTTGTCCCCAACTTCCCTCCTCTGCCAGCCTAGTCACCCCTAACTGCCCTCCCCTGCAGGCTTGATCACCCCCAACTGCCCTCCCTTGCAGGCCTGGTCCCTCCCAACTGCCCTCCCCTGCTGGCCTGATCGCCCACAACTGCCCTCCCTTGCAGGGCCTGGAACCTCCCAATGGCTCTCCCCTACTGGCCATCTTGTGGTGGCCATCTTGTGTCCACATGGAGGCAGGATCTTTGACCACATGGGGGCAGTCCTCTTGTGTGTTGGAGTGATGGTCAATAAGCAAATTATTCTTTTATTAGATAGAATAGAGGCCTGGTGCATAGGTGGGGGCCAACTGGTTTGCCCCGAAGAGTGTCCCAAATCAGGGTGGGAGTTCCCTTGCGATGTGGGACAGCCTGAGTGAGGGGCCTGTGGAGGTTTGCAGGCCAGCCACGCCCCCCAGCCACCCAAGCAGAGGCCCTGGTATCTAGGATTAACCTATGTCTACAATTGAAACTTTGTAGCCTGGAGTAGAGCCAAGCCTTCTGCTCGCTCCAGGGTGGCAGCCATTTCTGTTTGAAACTTTGTAGGCTAGAGTGGAGGCCTAGGCTTGCAGGCTGAAAGCTTGTCTTCCTCTGTTGCCAGGGAAACCCAAGCCTCTGTTTCTCCAGTTCAGTGGTTGCTGCCATTTCTGTATTTTTTATAATCAAAACTTTGTAACATTGAGTAGAGGCCTAGGCCAGCAATGGCAGGCGGAAAGCTTGGCTGCCTCTGTTGCCGGGGAAACCCAAGCCTGCCTCCTGCTCTCAGTGAGGGCAGCCATCTTGGTTGGGGTTCATTTGCATAATCTCCTGATTGGTAGGTGGGCGTGGCTTGTGGGCATGGTGAAGGTACAGTCAGATTTGTGTATTTTTTATTAGATAGGATTAGCATCAAAATTTGTATTATTTTCTCATGAACAATCACTTTGTAGCAGAGATTCTATAAATATTGGAGGGCTTAGAGAAGCATAAGGGCAGATCAGGAAGCATCACTGAGTCCCTTCCCAGTTTGACTTTGTTTGGAAGATTTATTATTCACACATACTAGTATTTATTTAGTAACTACTGCAAGTATAAGGAAAAGCACTGTTCTAAATATGGCAAATAATAAAAATGTTAATAAGATGTAGATCTGCCATCAAGGAGTTTACAATTAACTAACATAGGGAAGGCAGATATTTAAATGCCTTTAACATAAATTGGAGGGTGATTGATGCCATAAGACAAATATAAACAAGGAGCAAATTATTTTAAAGGCGGGGAATATTTTTCCAGACTGGTAGATATTCACATTACCATTTCCAATTAAAAGTGACAGAGAGAGAAAGAACTACTTATTTTTGTAGTTTGAGCCTTCAGATGGTTTCGTAACCTCCTGCTTTTATTTTTTTATCTACTTACATTCCCATTCTTTCTGCTGAGCTGTAATGTTTTTCATGGCAGGGCATGGCTTACTCTGTATTCCCCAGTCCCTCACTGTTCCTGGCTCATAAAATGCACTGGATAAATATTTGTTCAATGTGTGTCACTGATAATCAGACTTACTTTTTAATAAAAAACATTCTATTTTGTTACAACACAAATTCCACAAATAAAGTCTGCACAATTAAAACATACAGTTTTCTCCTTAGGAACAACATTTTAAAAGGACAGCTTTTTAAAATTACACGAAATTTGCACCATAAAGAAAGCTTATCTTAGGAAAGATTAAATCTGAGACCTATAAACCTGAGTTAAAGACAAAAGCATCTTAAAGCTTTATATTCCTATCTTAATTTGTAATGGGAAACCTTCCCTGGGATTTTCTACATCTCCTTGTCCAGAACTATATCATATGAACACTTGTAGATGCAAGGTGGCTAGTGAAGAAGGGAGTTGTGGATAGCATTTAGCATGGCCAAGCAACAGTATCTACAGTTACTCCTTTTCTGCGTACCCTTTGAACTATAGACCCTTAAGTTCCAAGGAAAAGGTCAAGTTATTTATGAATGAAGATATAGTATTCCAAGAAGATGCTTTTTTGTCACTAAATGATTAATTTATTAATTCAACAAATATTTTATTTTTATTGCCAGATACTGTTCTAAGTGTTGGCGATAACAACACTGAACAAAAAGATAAAGTTGTTGCCGAGGCCGTTTTGGCTCAGTGGATAGAGCCTTCGGCCTGCAGACTGAAGGGTCCCAGGTTCGATTCTGGTCAAGGGCATGTACCATGGCTATGGGCACGTCCCCAGTGGGGTGTGTGCAAGAGGCAGCTGATCGATGTTTCTCTCTCATCGATGTTTCTGACTTTCTATCCCTCTCTCTTCCTCTCTGTGAAAAATAAATAAAATATGTTTTTTTAAAAAAAGATAAAGTTGCTCTCATGGAGCTTACATTGTCCTTACAAGGCTAAAAACACGAATAAGTATAAGTATATATTATACACACACATACATACACACATATATATGTATATTCAGATATATGTAGATATCCATAAAGAAAGGTAAAGTAGGGTAAGGAGAATTGTGATGGTATGTAGTAATCTATACTAGAGGCACAGTGCATGAAATTCATGCACTTGGGGGGCAGGGGGTTCCTCAGCCCAGCGTGTGCCCTCTTGCAGTCCAGGCGCCGTCGGAGGGTGTCTGACTGCCAGCTTAGGCCCGTTCCCCACGCCTAAGCCAGCAGTCGGACATCCTTAGCACTGCCATGGAGTTGGGAGAGGCTCTCACCACCGCCATTGCACTTGTCAACCATGAGCCATGAGCCTGGCTTCTGGCTGAGTGGCGCTTCCCCTGTGGGAATGCACTGACCACCAGGGAACAGCTCCTGTATTGATTGTCTGCCCCCTGGTATTCACTGCACAGCATAGCAACCGGTCATTCTGCCATCTGGCCAAAACCAGCTCTCCAACATCCCCCAAGGGGGTACCAGATTGCAAGAGGGCACAGGCCAGACAGAGGGACTCCACTGGTACATGTTTGGGGCTGGGGAGGGGTGCAAATGGTTGGGCAGCTAGGGAGGGATCCCAGGAGGGTTCCAGTGTGTCAGGCTCAGTCTTAATGGGTCGGACCCCAGCAGCAAGCTAACCTACAGGTCAGAAATCTGCCCCCCTGGTGGTGAGTGCACGTCAAAGCGACTGGTTGACTCTCTGCCCCCTGGTGGTCAGTGTACATCATAGCAAGCCATTGAGCAGCTTTAACATACCATTAGTAAATTAGGCTTTTATTATATAGGATAGAATGTTTAACAAAGACCTGATGAGGTGATATTTTAGCAAAAACATGAAATAAATGAAGAATCGATGGAATCATCTGGGGAAGAAAGGTCCAAGTTAAAAACAAACAAACAAACAGCAAATACAAAGACCCTGAAAAGAGATGCATTTGGCATGCTCCAGGACAAACAGGGAACCAATATAGATAGAGTACAGAGAAAAAGGGGTAAAATGATAGGTGAGCACAGTTGGGGCCATAATATGTTAGGCTTTGTAAGCCTCAGCAAAACTTTTATTCTTAGTGAAATGGAAGTCATTGGAGGGTGTGAGCAGAGATTAGCACAATCTAATTTACAATTTAAAAGGATTACTGTAACTACTTTGTGTAGGATAAATTGTAGTGAACAAGGATAGAAGCAGGGACACCAGTTAGAAGGCTATTCAGTTTCCCAGAAAATAAGTGATAGTTTCAGTCATTGTGGCAGTAGTAGAGATAATGAGTAATGGTCAGATTCTAGAGGTATTTCAAAGGTAGTTTAGATATGGTTCTGACAAAAAGAGAAAAATCAAGGATGTCTCCAATGTTTTAGACTAATAACTGGAAGAACACAGTTGCTATTTTCTGAGAATAGGAATTGTTTGGGTAGGATAGGAGGGTGGGGAATCGAGTTTGATTTGGACAGGTTAGGTTTGAAATGCCTGTTACATATCTAAATGCATGTTGGATGATTTATAGGTTAGGAAATATATATTCTTATCCACTGGCTATTTGCATGGCCTACAAATCTAGAGTCATGAGTAGAGGTTGGGATTAGAGATATAAAATTAGGAATTTTAGTGCATGGATGATATTTCATGGGACTAGATGAGGTTATATAGGGAGTAGCTTAGTAAAAACCTTTTTCTATGACTGTTTTCAGGAGAAAGAAAATTTCCTATGAAGTCCTAGATAAAATGAAGTTTGGGTATGGCATTTTACTAACTAGCACATTAAATGTTCAAAGTTTAATGTAGTGATTAAGCACGTGGACTCTGAAGCCAGGCTACCTGGACTTTGAATTGTGACTCTTCTGTTACTAGCTCTGTGATCTAGACCAAAACATCTAATCTCTCTACACCTTTCTTTCCTTATCTGTAAAGGATAATAATGATGCTTTTCTATAAGGTTGTGTGATGATTAAGTTAAATTAGAACAGTAATATGACACATAGTAACCTGCAAAAAGGATTAGGCAGCCCAGCCAGTATGGTTCAGTGGTTGAACATTGACCTATGAACCAGGAGGTCATGGTTCGATTCCCGGTCAGGCACATGCCCAGGCTGAAGGTTTGATCCCCAGTGTGAGGCATAGGAGGCAGCCAGTCAGTGATTCTGATCATTGATGTTTCTATCTCTCCCTTCTCTGAAATAAATAAAAATATTTTTAAAAATAATTATGCAATATTATCTTTAACATTCACCAAATGTTGACACATGAGGTAATGTTGTTAACTTGATGTAATGTTGCACCACAGAAGGCTATATTTTGACAAGAGAAAATTTCTCACCTTGTATTCTTCATTTGGGTATACAAGAAACCAAGGGTTATTGATATTTATGAGTCAGTCCCATGTTTTAATCAGTGTTTCAGCATCATATCCTTAGTTAATTGTTTTCCTGTTTAGGTCACAGTGCTGTTGATATCACCAAGGTGGCTAGAAGACACCGCATGTCTCCTTTTCCTCTAACATCTATGGACAAAGCCTTCATCACAGTCCTGGAGATGACTCCGGTGCTTGGGACAGAAATCATCAACTACCGAGGTACTATAATACCTGTCCCCATTGCCTTTCACTTTTCTCCAAGTAAGATTCATAGACCATTAATAAACAGTTTCCTGAAAGAAAAAGGTTATTAATTATTATCACAGTTATTATTATCATTATTCCTTTTACTTCTTATTTCTATTCAATTCTATAATCAGCTTTAATAGTATGTAGAGCAAAGCATCCATAAAGCTTCTTTTTCATGAAAATAAAAAAAATGAATAAAGTAGTTGTGTTTCTCCTGTTCATCAAAATACTAATACTACAAACCAGTGGTTCTCAACCTTTCTAATGCTGCGACCCTTTAATACAGTTCCTCATGTTGTGGTGACCCCCAACCATAAAATTATTTTCATTGCTACTTCATAACTGTAACTTTGCTACTGTTATGAATCGTAATGTAAATATCTGTAGCAAAATTACAGTTATGAAGTAGCAACGAAAATAATTTTATGGTTGGGGGTCACCACAACATGAGAAACTGTATTAAAGGGTCGCAACATTAGGAAGGTTGAGAACCACTGCTATAAACCAAAAAGAGGGCTGTTAGCACTGAGTGAGGAAAATAGTTAACTTTGAGTCTCCTTGATGTCCTTTCTGTCAGAAATGGAAGGTAAATAATGTATCTTGTAATCATTTTTTTTGTGTGTGTGGAAAATATGTGTGTGTGTGTGTGTGTGTTTGTGCGCGCGCGCGTGCGCTTTTAAAACAAAAAATGTAAAAACTACATTAAATGACCCATGGATCATTGAACAACCAGTCTGATCTCAGTTTTTCTGCTTCGTCTATCTTCTTATTTTCTGCCCTTTACTTCAGTAGCACATTGAGACCAGTTTCTGGAAGGACAATGGAAAGGTGATGTCCCCAGTGTTTTCAGTTTTTAATCAACTGCCTTCTTAAAAATTTAGCATGAAAGTTATATTTAGTGCAGTCTCAATGAAATATAGTTTCTTAGTTATTTTTGTTATGTAGATAAAAACAACACAATAGGATGACTTTTTAAAATATTTTGTTCATACATTATAAAATATTCAAACTTCAGTGAGCATTAGAAAGTATCTGTACAAACACCCTAACTTTTCTGCAAGGCAGTTCAGACTTAGAACAGCTGAAAAGGGATAAGACTAAGGCTTAAGGTTCCAGTATTACAGTGTAAAAAAATAATGACAGAGCTCGGCTGGAGTGGCTTGGTGGTTGAGCATCGACTTACGAACTAGGAGGTCATGGCTAAATTCCTAGTGAGGGCATATGCCCAGGATGTTGTCTCAGTCCCCAGTGGAGGGCATGCAAGAGGCAGCTGATCAATGATTCTCTCTCGTCATTGATGTTTCTATCTCTCCCTCTTTCTTCCTTTCTGAAATCAATTAAAAAAATACATATTTTTAAAAATAACAATAGATAACTGAACAAATTAGGTTAAAATTTTAAAAGCCTAATACTAGTGAAATTTTAAATGCCAAATTTTAGATCTTTGTTCACTGAAGCTACTTAGACAAAAATTGTTTTCATATAATTCACCCTAATCCTATATCTCTGACTTGCATTCTTTTAAATATGTACATCAGTAGGCTTAAACTTTTGGTTTTTTATTATTCCCATTAAAGGATCTAAAAATTAGAAACTCACTAGAGTGGGGAATTAGGAATTAACTAAGTGATTTCAAAATCAATTTTAATGAAATAGGTTTTTGCTATTATTAGATGTAGAATATTCAGATATTTTTATATTAATCAACACCAAGACATATTCAGAAAATATAAATGTAAACTTTAGTTGGAAAAAAATTTTAGTCGTACTTTACCTATTAGAAACATGAATTAACCTTCTCTGGCCTTGGAATTTCAGGGGAGTTTTCCCTAATAGCAGATTTTAGAAAAATCTTAGAGTATGCCAAGGTATTTAAACAGAAATTTTAGTCCTTTTAAGGAAAAAATAAAAGGAATTGAAAGTGGCCATTTATGTTTCTTCTAGGGGAAAAAAAAATAAAGCTGTCTGATAGATTCTCTTTTTTCTTCATGTGCTTATTTCTCCTTCATTTGTTCATCAAATCAGTTGTCACTTATAAGTTAGAAAACTCTTCATGGATGGTTAAATTTCTTGTCAAGTGCTTCCACCCATGAAGTGTGCATTCGACCTTTGAGTTAGATCAAACTCAATTTTTCATGCAAAAGAGTATTTTAATTAAACCTCCTAGGCACTTTAAGTAGCTGTTTAAAAAACATCATTATATATAGAAACATTCATTTTATTCAATAAATATTTATTAAACATCTACTATGTTAAGTCCTGGATAGACAAAGATGAATAAAACACTTCTGCCCCATAGATCTCACATACAGTGCAGAAGAGAAACAGGGAAAAAACATATTTGTCTCCTTTATTGGCTTTTTTGTAGGCTTGCCTGTCTTTGCCCATTCCTTGAATGTAAGCGTTTTTTTACCATTTTCGGTTTGGGTCCTTTTTCACATCTTGCACATGCACTTCAAATAACCTCATGCATGCCAGTGATTTCAAATGGCACCTATTAAATGATTTCTAAACCCATATCACTTGCCTAGACTCTGCCTGAGCTCTAGACTTATACACCAAATGTATACATGCTGCTAGTAAATTTTTAAAATATGTTTCTATTGATTTTAGAGAGAGAGAAAGGGAGAGGAATAAAGAAATAGAAACATCAGTGAGAGAGAAACATCTATCAGCTGCCTCCTGCACACTCCCTACTGGAGATCGAACCTGAAACCAGGGCATGTGCCCTGATTGGTTCATGAGACGACACTCAACACTGAGCTACACTGACAGGGCTTGCTGCTAGTAAATTTAATATGACCAAAACTAAATTTACATTCTTTACTTCTACAATACTTGCTGTTTCTACGTCCTCTTAAATCCATCCCTTGTTTTCTATTCCCAAAACTATTATTTTGATTTAGGTCTTTATTATTAACTTCATCGATTATTGTCTAATAGAATATTGAAAATTATCCTTCTAAAACAAGTGCCTAGATGTCTATGTCTGTATTGTTTGTTGTCATCTGGTTTGGGTATAGATGCATTTCTACTATTTTCAGCTTCTACTTGCAAACAAGGCCTTTAAAGAACAAGTGTTCCACTGATTATAAATATCTTCCTTTGGTTTCTTGTGAGAGGCATACTCATATGTAAGACTGCCACTTCTGATTCATTTTCTTTACTTATGAAATGCTTTGCATGAATAAATTACAGCTTCACTTTTGGTACTGTACTAGCTACTGTAAAGCAGATTAAAATATTCTGGCACCATTCACTGTAATTCCCAGTCTCTTTTAGTTAACAATGGAAAAACTATGAGCTTTCAATAGAAATGATTGTTTCCTTAGGATCATTATTTTAGATCACTAGCTCTAGGCTTTCTTATTTAAGATTAAATGATCAAAGACTTTAGCATCTCTAACCTTGGATCTTTGTTTTTCCACAAAAGACTTAAGTAATTCTAGTCAAGGAAACTAAACTTTGATGTTGGAACTCACTTGGAAGCAGTGGAGTGTCTCTTTTAGAATACTGACCACAGCAGAGGTATTTCTCCCTGTCTTTGACTTACAGTTAGATAATTGCCTGAAGGTAGGCAGAAATTACTGCCTCTAGAAGAAATTCAGAAGCTCTTGATTTCAAATAGTAGGAGTTCCTCACCAAAATGGTTCACAGCTCATGCTAGGAATTCTTTAATTCCTCTTGAGGATTCAGGAGCTGTCAGAAAATAATGAAAAGGCAAGTAAAGTATACTGGCAGGAACTTGCCATCAAATATACTCTTTACCTTGCTTCACTTTTAACTAGCTGAGAGAACTTGGGCAAGCTACATAACCTTTCTGAGTCTTATTTCTCTTATACATAAAAATAGAAGTAATGTCTACGCAATAAGATCATTGTGAGATACTATTAAAGGAAATAATATATGTAAATCATCTAGTTTGCACTAAACTGCCATATTTCGAATTTAGTAAATAATTGATCCCCTTCCCTTCTCCACAAGGATTCTTAGATCATAGCCCTGAGATAAGCACCTAAAAATTACAGCCTCAAAGCTAGAATCCCATAGCTCAGCTCCATTTGTTTATCCACATGAATAATCTCTGGATTCCTATGTATTTTCTTGTAGTCAAATTTACATTACCTTCCTAGATCATGTGCTCCCTATCCCATTAGGAAATGTAACCTAAACAACAGTTTTTATAGTTTTTGAGTTTATTTCTGATTGAGCTTTACAAAACTGAAGCAGAGAATTCGGGTGTTATTCAAATATTTCAAGTGAAAGGATATATTTTTATTATCTAATTTACTGACTCCAGTCTAGTAAAGTTTTACCAAGGATGATTCAATTTGTTTGCAAATACCTCCTGGGAGATTAGACTGGGCTGGCATTGGCTTTAGATTTTTCAATGTGTCTGCTTGAAATCATTCATACTTTCCTTCAGGTAGTCTCATCTCTTTAGACTTTAATCCATAAACTTTATTATATCTCTAAAATATGCTTATCTCATTATATCCTTTTATTTATATCACTAGAGGACCGGTACACAAAATTCGTGCACTTGAGGAGGTTGTCTCTCAGTCCAGCCTGCACCTTCTCCGATCTGGGACCCCTCGAGGGATGTCCGACTGCCCGTTTAGGCCCGATCCAGCTAGGATCGGGCCTAAACCGACAGTCGGACATCCCTCACATAATCCAGGACTTCTGGCTCCCAACTGCTCACTTGCCTGCCTTCCTGATTGCCCCTAAACACTTCTGCCTGCCAGCCTGATCACTCCCTAACCACTCCCCTGCAAGCCTGTTTGCTCCTAACTTCCCTCCCCTCAGACCTGTTTCTCCCAACTGCTCTCCCCTGCAGGCCTTGGTCACCCCCAACTGCCCCCCTGCAGGCCCAGTCGCCCCCAACTTCCCTCCTCTGCCAGCCTGGTCCCTCCCAACTGCCCTCCCCTGCTGACCATGTTGTGGTGGCCATCTTGTGTGTTGGGGTAACAGTCAATTTGCATATTATCCTTTTATTAGATAGGCTAGAGGCCTGGTGAATGGGTGGGGCCAGCTGGTTTGCCCTAAAGGGTGTCCTGGATCAGGCTTGGGGTTCCCTTGGATGTGGAGCGGCCTGGGTGAGGGGCCTATGGTGGTTTGCAGGCTGGCCACGCCCCTCAGTGACCCAAGTAGAGGCCCTGGAATCTGGGATTTATTTATCTTCTATAATTGAAACTTTGTAGCCTTGAGTAGAGCCAAGCCTCCTGCTCGCTCCATGGCCACAGCCATTTTTGTTGGGATTTATTTATCTTTTATAATTCAAACTTTACAGCCTTGAGTGGAGGTGTGGGCCCATCAGGGCAGGCGAAAGCTTGACTTCCTCCATCCTTGGGGGCAACTCAAGCCTCCTGACTTCTCCAGCTCCATGGCTGCCACCATTTTTGTTGGGATTTATCTTCTATAATTGAAACTTTGTAGCCTTGAGTGGAGCCCTGGGCCCACCAGGGTAGGTGGAAAGCTTGGCTTCCTCCATTGCCGGTGGCAACCTAAGCCTCCTGCTCTCTCAGAGGCTGCAGCCATCTTGGTTGGGTTAATTTGCATACTCGCTCCTGATTGGCTGGTAGGCATAGCTTGTGGGTGTAGCGGAGGTGTGGTCAATTTGCATATTACTCTTTTATTAGATAAGATTTTATTTACATCATATTACTTTATATAATTTCCTATATACTTCTTCCTGCATTCCTCAAATATGAACAATTATTTCCCTCTATATATTCATGATATGTGTGTGTGTATATAATCATAACCTCTAGGCAATTATGCTGCTCTTAATGTCCAAGATTGTGATTATATTACCAATCTGTTTTCTATATATATGCTTTCAGGTGCTTTTTTCTCCAATATGGTAATTACCACATGTGTGCTGTTATCACAGTACTCAATAAGCCCTCTTTTGTGGGGGAGTCATTTCTATAATTATACAATTGAGTAAAAGTAACTCACATAGAAATCAAACCTGTAACATTGACTAATTATCCCATGTGGCAACCAGGTCGACTAATCTTCCTATTTCATACTTCCTTCTCTGCATAACATTAAAAGTTTCTTTATATGTAATGTTTTCTCCCTCTCTGAAAATAAAGTGTATTTCACTTGAAATAATTTTGATAGAAAATAATCTCTATTAATTTTTTTAAAGTAAGGAGGAATTTTTCAGTATATCAGGTTGAGACAAAGTATAATTTTTAAATATGATTCTTAGTGATCCTTAAATTCCATTTTTGGGCGGTACTTTCTCACATTTTAAATATACATTTTATTTAGCACTAGTGGCTCGGTGCACAAAATTCGTGCACATTAAAAGGGTATTAATTAGAGGAAATATTTTAATAGTGCTATTTGCCCTTTCTCTACAATAAAAGTGTGAGAGATAAAAGGTGATGAGTACAATGTATATGAAAATAATACAGGATTTCATTAATAAATAAATAATAAAATGATATAACAACAATACGAATCCACAATAAACTGTTGAGTTAATTTTCCTGCATTTAAAATAGGATTTAATGTGTCCCTCACAGAGAGATGAAATCCATAATACTGCATTTGGGTGACTCGTGTTCTTACATTTTGTCTAGTATTATTGTTGAGTACACTGTTGTCTCTGAGTCTTAATGCAATATCTGTTCCCCAACCTTTTTCACCATGTGGAAAAAGAATAGGATATGTCATTGCATCTAATGTAGGAAACAGGACACTAGTTTGTTTCACTTTAGTGGCATTTGGATTATTGAGATAGGGTTTACAATAAATGAGCAAGTCCCTTTCAAAAGGAGGTTCTCCACCTTCATTTCTGAATATGACAGCAACCTCGGTTACACTGAGAGAATTATATCTACCTGTGTCACTATTACGATCATATTTAATTGCCATAGTTACTTCCGTGGGAGCTATACCTTTTGCTGCTGCTTCAGATTGGGCTTTCTTTTCTACCTCATGTAGCATCTTGTACTATTTTGTTTATTCATTTTTTTCTTGAATGAGGTTGTTGATGTTGATCATGAGTCTTTCTGAGCAGGCCTGGTTTGCTGGGATTGCTAATCTTTTACGTGTAGCTTCAGCTGTATCCAAAATATAGAGTTTAGCAAACTTCTGAGAAACACCATCAGAAGGATGTAAAGTTCCTGCCTAGACTGGTTTGGCTCAGTGGATAGAGCGTCGGACTGCAGACTGAAGGGTCCTGGGTTCGATTCCGGCAAGGGCATGTACCTTGGTTGCGGGCACATCCCAAGTAGGGGGCGTGCAAGAGGCAGCTGATCGATGTCTCTCTCTCATCAATGTTTCTGACTTTCTATCCCTCTCCCTTCCTCTCTGTAAAAAAAAAAAAATTCAATAAAATATATTTTTTTAAAAAGAAGGATGTAAAGTTCCAGTATAATGATAAACTTGTCCAAGTATCCTAAAACAGTATACCCCATACCCTGATGGTGATGCAACATTTGCACCCATGGAAGCAAAAGCAAAAGAACTATTTATAGATCGAATGTTTTCCATGAAATTTTTACTGTCAGAATCCTCATTTGATATTAATCTTTTTAAATATGGCGGGTAATCTGGAAAATGTTTATCATTTGGACAGACTTTCCCTTTGCTACAACATTGAGTAAATTTCCCATCAGATGGTTTTTCCTCAGAGAAATTTAGTGATAGGCAAAATTCACATCTAACAGTCATTTCACCACAACTATGTTCGAGAATTGCATTCTCACGTACTCCATTTTTGCTGAGAAGGCAGTTCCCACCACTATTGCTAGTACTTGTTGATGACTGTTCTTTAGACATATTCTGTCTTCACCACCGCCTTCTTTCAACTTCAAAGGCACATTGTTCTTTAGACATTTCCTGTTGAAGATGCCGGTGTTTTTCGGCTTCAGAGTGATGTTTTTCCAATAGCTGCTCTTCAGATACATTCTGTCGCAGGCGTCGCCTTCTTTCAAGATCAGACGCACGTCGCTCTTGAGACATTTTCTGTCGATAACGTCGGCACCTTTCTGCTATACAGCTCCGTTGTATCAACAGTTTTTCTTTGGCCATAGTCCCACCTCTCTATTGCCTCGTTCAGAGATAGAGGAGGCCTTTCAGCAGTGTGACCAACCGCTGATTTGGACAGATTCTGTGGGGGTGGGACTTCCTACCTGTTGTCAGTTTTCATAGCTGAGATGCTGAAGCTGGGACGTTGCTTTCCGTTTTTGCTGGCATACAGCTGAAGCCACACGTAAAACATTAACAATGCCAGGGGCCTCAGACGCAGATGTGGTGAATTCTCACTGCCACCACCACCGCCACCTCGTTCTCCATGCCCGGGGGCCTCAGTTAGATGCAGCTGTGGTGATTTCTCCCTGCAGCTGCCGCCTCGTTCTCTAAGCCATCCCGGGGCCTCAGTTAGACGCAGCTGTGGTTCACGGGCACTGCCACTGCTTGGTCTCTGTGCCCGGGGCCGGGCGCTTGATGCTTTCACCACTTCCTCTCCACTCCTGGGGCCTGGTTCCCATGCCTCTTGGCCCCGCCCTTTGCTCCAATTGGCTGGTAGCATAGCCAATCAGAAGCCAAGGTACAGTAACATTTGCATGTTACTCTTTTATTAGATAGAATAGTTTATTTGACAATCCTTTAATTCAGTATCTATTTTGAAGTACCATCATCTCTATTACCAGTATTAGGTTAGGATTCAGAATATAAGCAATGGAAAAAAAATGTTTCAGTGAAAATAGAAAATTTTTCCAAGTCATAGCATCAAAACACCTTATTCTTGCAATGATCAAAGAAGGATTTCAGATTTTTAGAAATTCCTATCTATTCTTAATCGTGTTGGTAGAACTATGAAAATTTATGTAAATATACAAGATTTTCCAAACTATAGGAAAGAATATCTATAGTACAAATGAAATTAGTACAAAAGAAAAGAGACAAATTTCAGAAGCAGTAAAGGATTCACCAGCAAGAGAATTACCAGAAATGAAAACTGGGCAATAGCTTTTTTAAAATTTGATTTTATTGATTAACTTTCCCATTAGAGCATCCAGTGCTATAACAATTACATCTTTGACTGTTTTCTTAAATAAAGACTTTGCAACTTCTGTCAGGCTATTATTAATTCACCCCATACCGTGGAGCATGTGGCAGGGAAACTCAAATATTCCTTCCATTTAATTATGAGACAAAAACATATGAGCAAAATTTGAGACACAAGGATTCTTTTGTAATTAACAATAATATTTGTAACATGTCTGAATGTATGTAAGAATGGAATAGAATTGCAACAATTTTTAAAACTTTAACTTCATTTTTCAGGAACAAAATTTGTTTAATTGGTTAAAAATATTATTTTCTCTGTCTAAAAGCTCCTTTTCTACAGAATATTAATGTTAACTTGCTAAAAAATAATCTATTAACATTTTATCTTATCATTTGTAAATAACATTGAATGATTCAATGATATTATTGCAAGCTTGAAACTATAATGCTTTACTTAATTTCTTTATTTTAATTTAAGCAATATGAAAGTAAGTTACCAGAATTACTTCAAAGTCAATATTATAATTGTTATATTTAATATTAATTTTTTCTTGCATCTCATCTAGGAGCTTTCTTTATCATCTTTTTTTCTTTTTATAAAATGCTTATTACATATTACCTTTTTAAATAGTCAATAATATGCTAATACAGAACAATTAATGTTGAAAGATAGGAATTATTTTTAGGATAACAGAACATGTGGTTTAAAATTATAGAAATTATAGTAAGAAAATATTTTCCCTGTGGAGTATATTGTAGGACAGTGATTGAGAAACTATTAATAAAGAAGAGTTTATTTAAATTCTTCAAACTTTATTTTTTAAAAATATATTTTATTGATTTTTTACAGAGTGGAAGGGAGAGGGATAGAAAGTCAGAAATATCGATGAGAGAGAAACATCGATCAGCTGCCTCTTGCACACCCCCTACTGGGGATGTGCCCGCAGCCAAGGTACATGCCCTTGACCGGAATCGAACCCGGGACCCTTCAGTCCGCAGTCCGACGTTCCATCCACTGAGCCAAACCGGTCTCGGTAAATTCTTCAAACTTTAGAAAGAGCATTTTATTTGTTTCTACCAAATCCTGACCAACAAATCTATTTCTTTCACCTAGGTGCTAACTATTTATCAGTGACAGCCTATTAATGTGACCTTGGTGTGGAAAGGTTTCCATCATTAAGTACCACAAGGAGTGAGCATTTACTTTCATTTGAAATATTTTCTGTGACCTCAGGAACATTTTAGGTTATTTTTTAAAACTAATGTTTTTTTCAAAAATATATATATATTTCATTTCAATTAAGGTAAATGCTTTTTACAGTTACTTATTATTTTTAAAGCTTAATATTATATATCCTATATAATAAAAGAGAAACATGCAAATTTGACCATACTTTCGCTCCTGATTGGCTATGCTACCAGCCAATCAGGAGCGGGGTCAGGGCCAAGTAGCAGGAGTGCTGGGCCCTGGGGGTGGAGATGAAACTGCAGTGGCAGCGAGCACCCAGCCCCCAAGCACTGTGCAGGGAAGCAGCATCAGCAGTGGTGGTGGCAGAGGCAGGGAGCACCCGGCCCCCGGGGCAGGGTGGTCGCAGGCAGCCGGGGCTGAGGTGAGCAGGGCGATGGCTGGGTTCCCAAGGCTTTAGGCCTTGGGCAGGCGGAGGGTCAGCCATCAGTTGGTCATCCCCTGAGAGCTCCCAGTATGTGAGAGGGGGGCAGGTTGGGTTGAGGGACCACCCACCCCCAGTGCATGAATTTCGTGCACTGAGCCTCTAGTGTGTGTGTGTGTGTGTGTGTGTGTGTGTGTGTGTGTGTAACACAGATATAAGTTGTAGTACTCAAGGATAAAATTTATATCATGAAACCACAATACAGCCTAAGAACTAATTCATTACCAATTCCATTGCATCTTTTTGTATTTCTAAATCATCTTAATCATTTCTAATAATTATAACATTTGTATTTATCCAAATTCTATAACCTTGCACAAAGCTTATTTTTATTTTATGATGTAAGAACTATAATGCTTGCCCTTACTCATTACATTGGCAGATAATGAGCATCCCTAGATGGAAAAATACAAATGCACAAAAGCTTAGGTATTTTTTTTTGTATTATTCCATAAACATGACTTCTAGAATAACTAGAGATTAATTAATGTACTTGTTTTCACCCCAAAAATACTCACCCCTAAATCATTTAGTCTTTCTCAGTTTACAGACTTGTGAAGCCTATAATAATACATTAGTTGGATTTATAATGTACCAATGTTGTCTAGTCTTTCAAATTCACAGTCAAAAAAGTGGGAATAAATTATATTATATTTGGATAGGCTAACCATATTAAATGTTTAGTCTCTCTTAAATAATCATGAACCTTTCTATAAGTATATTATATTTCATAATAAAAAAAATTTTGTTAATGTCACCATGATTCAATTCTATACCTGTTTCACCTTCCTCTTAATCTTTGGACTCAACTAATATTGTTCCTACCAATGGTCATTTGGCCAGAGTAAGTATATGTATCAAGTCTGCCTTCTCAACTGTTTTTGTAAGCATAACAGATAGGTGTTAAGTCAAAAAGATCTTTCAGAATATTCTCAGATAGGTTGGATATGATGGTAGTTTTTAAATATTATAGTAACATAAGTAGATTTTTTAGGAATTTGTAACCAATATAAAACTGACTTATATCCATTTTTTAGATTAGGAAATCTTGGATAGTATCTTTCTTTTCAACCTTATGTTATCTAGCATACTCTTCCTGTATTCCTGAAATATAAACTGATAGTATCCTGGTTAGCCAAAGTGAGGACAAAGAATCAACTTCCTGAACCACTGAACTCAGTTTTCCCTTGACTTCCTCCAAAGCCTTCTTAAAAATAACTACACAGGGAACTTTACAATTGTGGAATCATTTTGATAAGTGACTTTGAGAAATTAACATGCTTTTTTCTTATATCCAGAAGTCACTCAATTCTCCTGACATCTTAATTTAGATAGCAAAAGAGACTATTATCTGGGTCAGAATAAATGCCCAACCAACAAATATTTGCTTTTACCTCTTAGAGAATACATTTGAATTTAATGGTCGCAAAGCATACTCAACTTTCTAAATAGCTCTCTGTCTTGATTTTCCTTGTATATGTGTCCAGTTGTCAGCCATTTGAATTTCTAAAGGCTCTTTCTGAAGATATTTTTTGGGACAGTCATCCCATTATAAAAAAGCTAACACTCTTGAGAGTAGGCATAATCACTATTACCTACGGGAAGATGACTCATGAATTTTCTGCTGACAACATAGAAGGCAACCATCTTTTGACCACGCACTCTGCCACTGTCTTCGTGCAGCACAAGTAAGCATACAACACAAAGCAGTATATAAGTCATCAGCCAGTCTTTTCGACTCCTTCCTTCTTATCAACTTCTTCAGAACACTAAATTGTATATACAGATCAGGATCCCCAGTAATACATAGCCCTGCCTTCAATAAGCTGAAGACATTCTTTATTATACAGAACTTAGAGAATAAGTGTGAGAGGGAAAGTAGAACACAATGAACGTTTTTTCTTCAGACTCTGGAAGTGGGACCATAGCTTCTTGGCACACAGCCTAACTTTCTACAACTGAAAGGCTAACTTCTGACTGCAAAGAGCTACAAATTCCCAACATCAATTATTCCTAAGAAAACATATTAGTTGTATTAATTATATATTGGAGAAATCATATTTGGCTTATTTTAAGTAGGGCTCTACTGGAATAGAACACCTGAGGAAAAGGAATTTTGCTCATGTTTTCCTGAAATTATATCTTTTAATAAAATTTTTAGCTACCATAGCTTCAACTGCTCACTGTTTTTTCTCTACTAAATGTGAAACCTAAAACAGTCATAATACTTCGTTGAGAAGTTACTGCTGCCTGGTTCCCATTCAAGTTTGAAGAAGGCTGAGGCTCCCTTTTTCAAAACACATGTCCAAAGTTTATTCAACACAATACTTGGGCTCCACCTATGGGCAAAGAAAAGGGATGCTTTAACATCTATGTACCTATACTAGTAAGTATGCAAGCGAGACTGTCCCATGCGATGAAGTAATTTTCCGCACTACTAAATACTCTTTAAGTTCCCAAACAGATCATCTGGTCAGATATTAACCAGATAATTCTAATATTGACTGCTTGGAAAATCTACCCATTATTTAGTCCTGAATCCTACTGGGAGATATGGTTGGATATACTGTACAGTAGGTGCTTTTGTCTATTTGCCATTTATTCCTTCAAAACTCTTGCATCTGCCGCAACTGGGAGTTCTTACCATTTTCCAATCAATTGCATATTTTCTATAAATCCCATCCCTTGCCTTAGGCTTTTAGACCAACATTTTTTGTCTTTCTCTTTGAAGAGATTGAAACTCTGCTGATAGGTTAACTTAATACCAACTATAAAACCAGAATTAACCCAGTAGGTATCTAATTTACCATAAAGACAGCAACCCTATTTTTAGTACAATTCCAAAATAAAAATCTTGCCAATTATATAGATACTAGGGGCCCAGTGCACGAAATTCGTGCACTGGGGGTGGGTGGTCCCTCAACCCAACCTGCCCCCTCTCACATACCAGGAGCCCTCAGGGGATGTCCAACTGATGGCTCACCCCCAACTTGCCCAAGACCTAAAGCCTCTAGCGAGGCTTTAGGCCTTGGGCACCCAGCCATGGCCCTGCTCAGCTCAGCCCCGGCTGCCTGCGACCACCCGGCCCCAGGGGCTGGGCGCTTGCCGCTACTTCTGCTCACAGCACCCGGGGGCTGGGCGCTCCCTGCCGCCACTTCCCTGCACAGCGTTTCATCTCCACCCCGGAGCCCGGTGCATGTGCCATTTGTTCCCGCCCCCGCTCCTGATTGGCTGGTAGCATAGCCAATCTGGAGCGAAGGTACAGTCAAATTTTCATGTTTCTCTTTTATTATATAGGATATTAATAAGTTTTAATAGCCTAAGTATGAAGCAGTTCTTTTTTTCAAAATGAGGTGTTTTATTTTTCTTTCCATGATATTTCAAGGTCTGTAAAGACAAGATAGTATATCTGTGCTACAAGTGTAATTTTTTTAACGTGCCTAAATATAGTTATTTGTTGAAATGAGAGGAATATTCTTTTTTTAATCTCATTCTTATCCTTTAAAAAAACAACAAATTTATGGAGATACAGTTCATATACCATACAATTCACCCACTTGAAGTATACAAATACAGTGTTTTAGTATATCCCCAGGTATGTACAATCATCACCATAATCAACTTTGGAACATTTTCATCACCTCAAAAACAATCCTTCTCCCCTTTATCTGTCATCCTCCTATCCTCTTATACCCCCACTTAGCCCTAAGTAACCAATGGTCTACTTACAATCTCTATAGATTTACCTATTCTGGACATTTTATATAAAGTTATCATATGTGATCTTTTGTGACTGGCTTTGTCTACTTAGCCCTTTTCTTATAGTCACTACTTTTTTTAGGTTAAAGATAAAATCAAGGCTAAAATTCAAATGAAATGGTAAGGAAGCTCTGCTCTTTACTTTTCATAAGGAAAAAAGAACTTTATAAAATTTTGTTTATTGTAGAAAACTTGGACACTTTCAGAAAAGTATACAGCAAAAGGAATAAAAATCATATATAATTCTAACACACTGAAATAATAGATGCTTTATTTTTCATGTATGGCTTTCCCATCTTTTTCTATTGATACATAAGCTTATATCTACATGTGCAATTCTGCATGGTTTTAACTATATGAGTTTTCCTTTGTCAGTGAATCTTCTTCATAAATATCAGTTTAGCCTGCATAATGGTTTATCTAAGGCAACATAATTGTATATTTAAATTTCTGTTATTGGTCTTTTGATTTCTTCCCCATTTCTCACTAATGTAAGCAGCTCTGAAATAAGCATGGGCATAGAGATTTATGAAATAAGCCAGTCAAAGAACAACAAGTACCATATGATTTTACTCATATATGAAATTTAATAAACAAAATGAACTAACTAGTAAAATAGAGACATACCAGCAGGCTGACAGCTATATTGGAAGGATTGAACAAAAACAGGAAAAACTCTTGGACATAAAAAAAAAAAAGATTTATTCATTTTCTTAACATAGATTTCTAGAGGTGAAATTACCAGGTCAATAGATAAGAATTGGCTTTTTAAAGTCATGTTTGGGTTGTCAAAGGATTAATGACATATCAGCTTAAACACAACTTTGATGATTTTGTAGCTACTCATATTCAAATAATCTCTGCAAGGATTACTATTAATAGGTTGGATCTAATATTTCATTTCAGATGCTAGAATGCATCTCTTCCTTCTGTCTCCTATTCTGTGGGTTAGAAATCAGGTCTAACTGATGTACAAGCCTTGTCAGACAAGCACATATGCTCATCTTGTCTATGACTGTCTGTTTAAAATTAATCTCAACAACCATATTTTGCTTCTTTTCTCTTCTTTCAGATGGAATGGGTCGAGTCCTTGCTCAAGATGTTTATGCAAAAGACAATCTACCCCCCTTCCCAGCATCAGTAAAAGATGGCTATGCTGTTCGAGGTAAATATTTTGGCTTTCTTGACTATCATTATAACTCACACTGTGTGTTTTTTCACATTTTTGGCTCAGCCTGGGCACCTAACAACTGTTAAATCTGTTTCCCTCTTGGTTGTCAAAATAATTTTATTCACAGATAACAAAAGTAATCTACGTCTATTTTCTGACACAATCTTGTTTAAAGCTTTTCAGTAAAATTATTATAGTTACCTGAAAATTATCCTGTCTAATAAAAGAGTAATATGCAAATTTGACCATACCTTTGCTACACACACAAGCCACAGCCATGCCCACCAGCCAATCAGGAGCACATTATGCAAATAAACCCCAACCAAGATGGCTGCCACCACTGAGAGCAGGAGGAAGGCTTGGGTTTCCCCGGCAACAGAGGAAGCCAAGCTTTCTGCCTGCCATTGCTGGCCCAGGCCTTCACTCCGTGCTACAAAGTTTCAATTATAAAAGATACAGAAATGGCACCAGCCACTGAGCTGGAGAGAACAGAGGCTTGGGTTTCCCTGGCAACAGAGGAAGCCAAGCTTTCCACTTGCGGGCCTAGGCCTCCACTCAATGCTACAAAGTTTCTAACAGAAATGGCTGCTGCCACAGAGTGAGCAGAAGGCTTGGCTCTGCTCCAGGCTACAAAGTTTCAATTGTAGACATAGATTAATCCCAGATTCCAGGGCCTCTGTTTGGGTTGCTGGGGGGCATGGCCAGCCTGCAAACCTCCACAGGTCCCTCGCCCAGGCCGCCCCTCGCCTCAGGGGAACTCCCACCCTGATCTGGGACACTCTTCAAGGCAAACCAGCTGGCCCCCACCCATGCACCACGCCTCTATCCTATCTAATAAAAGAGTAATACGCAGATTGACCATCACTCCAACACACAAGAGGGCTGCCCCCATGTGGTCAAATATCCTGCCCCCATGTGAATACAAGATGGCCACTACAAGATGGCCAGCAGGGGAGGGCCACTGGGAGGTTCCAGGCCTGCAAGGGAGAGCAGTTGTGGGTGATCAGGCCAGCAGAGGAGGGCAGTTGTGAGGGACCAGACCAGCAGAGGAGGGAAGTTGGGGGCAAACAGGCTGGTAGAGGAGCAGTTAGACATCAATTAGGCTGGCAGGGTAGTGGTTAGCAGGTGATCAGGCTGGCAGGCAGAAGTGATTAAGGGCAATCAGAGAGGCAGGCCGGTGAGCAGTTTGAATCCAGCAGTCCTGGATTGTGAGAAGGATGTCCAACTGCCCGTTTAGGCCCGATGCCTAAATGGGCAGTTGGACATCGCTCTAGGGGTCCCATATTGGAGAGGATGCAGGCTGGGCTAAGGGACATCTACCGCGCCCCCCCCTCCCCCAGTGCATGAATTTTGTGCACTGGGCTTCTAGTTATTTATAATTATACTAGAGGTCCAGTGCATGAAACTTATGCACTGGGGTGTGTCCCTCAGCCCATCCTGCACTCTTTCCAATCTGGAACCCCGTTTAGGCCCAATTTCAGTAGGATCGGGCCTAAACGGGCAGTCGGACATCCTTCTCACAATCCAGGATTGCTTGCCTGCCTGCCTTTCTGATTGCCCCTAACCAGTTCTGCCTTCCAGCCTGATCACCCCTAATGACTCATCTGCCAGCCTGATTGATGTCTAACTGCACCCCTACCAGCCTGTTTGCTCCAAACTGCTCCCCCTGCAGCTCTGGTCCCCCTCCAATTGCTCTCCCCTGAAGGCATGGGTCCCCCCAACTGCCCTTCCCTGCAGGCTCGGTCACTCCAACTTCCCTGCTTTGCTGGCCTCGTTACCCCTAACTGCCCTCCAATGCAGGCCTAGTCCCTCCCAACTGCTCTCCTCTGTTGGCCATCTTGTGTCCACATGGGGGCAGCCATCTTTGACGACATGGGGGCAGCCATCTTTTGTGTTGGACTGATAGTCAATTTGCATATTACTCTGTTTGATAGATAGGATGTAGAGATTGATATAAAAAAATACTATACTATAATTTATTCTTTTAGCCTTGCAAATACCAGATAGCAGCCAGTCTTACTTTGGATGTTTTTCGCATGTTTTCTAGTTGAAAACATCTAAATGGTACAAGAAAGAAAAGCAGATTCCCAACATAGGGATAAAGTGGGGTGATCTTTTCTCTTGCTTTAAATTCAAACATCAATAAAGGCTTCATAAAAAGCAAGCATGAGGGAAACCTCTAATTCCCAGGAAGATGCCATATTTCAAATATCTAAAGCTCTACATGGTACCAACAGCTCACACATTTGGTGTTGCCTGAGATTACATAAAATTTAAAAGCAAATATGAAATAGTAAGAACCCAAAATGAAAATGCAACTGAATTGCTTAGAAAATATTATTGGTTATTAACTCAAGGCTTATGTCATTGAAGAAATGTCTAAAAACCTTTCCCAACTTATCAAAGCTGTTAAGAAGGCCATTTCCTTTTTTAATGATAATTTACGGAGTTTCTTGCCTGATTTTTGTCATTATTTTCTTTTTACTCTATTTAAATAATTTTTTATTTTTTGTAATGAAATGCATTAGTTAATCTCCATGTTCCATTACCATCTCTTAGAAGTACGTATCTTTTTATGTTGGAGGCAGTACAGTAAGTGGTTAAGGGTAGGGGCTTTGAGCAAAGTAACAGTGATCTGGGTTCTAATACCAGTTCCATTGATATAATTTTGAGCAAATTACCTAAACTTTTTGAGACTCCGTTTCTCATCTGTGAAATGATGATAATTATAATTACCACCAGGTTGTTGTGAGGATTAAATGAGACTATTAAAATCCTTAGTAAATTTCCTGGCACCAAAAAGAGCACTCAATAATTGTTTTTAATAATAGTAACTATTATTATCACTATTGTTATTATGATAAACACATTTACTTATACAGTCTCTGAAAAAAGTATAACATTTATCTAAATTGTTAATTTCATATCCTGTGTAAATAAAATGGTGAGGGGATTAATTCCTATTAGTGTATATTTTCTCAGGAACACTATTTTGGATGTACCTCATTCTGCTTGATCCACTAAAATTAGAGTATTTCTGAAAACAGAAATAATAAATCCCTACCAAATTTTCTCAATTCCTTCTACAAAGTTTATTATGTAATACATATTGTCCAGAAATAAAATTGTTTTATCTTCTGATAGCCTCATTGGCTCTTTTTGTTTTTTATTCCCAATCTAAGATATAAATTTTGTTTTGAACTTATAATTAATAGCCATACAGTATTACTATTAAATCACAAAGAATTCTTATTTCCAGAATAGAACAAATAGCTACAACAAATGAAATACCAAAAGAGACAAGAAAGTCTATTTTTTACATGCTTTGTAATATTAAGTAGGAGAAAGTGAGAAAATAAATTATTTGAGGCAGAATTATTCTCGAACAGAATGTTGTTCTATGATTTTTGCATTAGATGTAGCAGCTTAATAAAAAGGAACTATTGCTCTTAGCTTTTTAGTTGCCAGAAAGAGCAGTTAGCCCCCATGAGCCATAAAAAGCTTTTCTGCTATAGAATCCACGAAATTTTTATGTAAAGTTACCATTCAGTATCTTATTTTTTCTTTTGTTTTGAGATGATGCTATTTTAGTTCTTTTACACCGAGAAAAAACATCGAATATGACATCTCACCAGTATATATCATGCAGCTTATTCATATTATTTCTTTCCAGTGAAGTATTGATAGTTCTCTACATATAGAACATTTAACAGAGACTTAACACATAACAAAACATTGTGGATATAGTTAAATCTCAAATTTGGAATGATTGGTGAATATATATATATATATATATATATATATATATATATCATCATACTTAAAGTAGCAAAAGTCATCAGTAAACAAAAAGGCATGGTCTTAGTCTTTGCTGCGTTATAATACCACCCCCCCAGTCATTGTCTTGGTAAAGAATATCCTTGAAGTTATTGTTGTGGTTCTTTACCACTCTACTTCGTGTCCCCTCTTCTCTCCACCCTGTCTTCCTTTACTGCCATTCTTTCCTCCCCACTCCCGTTACTCTCCCTTTTTTCTTCTCCTCTGCCTTTGCCTTAGGCCTTCCAGTAATAACCAGTGGCACCTGTGAGCATTGCTAACCCTCTAGGTGTAAAGAGGTTGCTAACTTGCTCTGGATCACTAAGCATTAGCCAGTATCCTTCAGAAGCATGTGGCATAAAACTCCAAACCAGTTGGAGGATCACTTGCTTTAAGGTATGTGGGTTGAAAGAATCAAGACAGTAGAAAATGACTGAGGAAATAAGAAATAGGAACAACTTTTTAAAAATAAGATAGATTAGAATATAAAAAAGGCAGGAGTCAAGTGATGATGATTTAAATAATAGGCAGAGCTGTGACCTTATAAACCCAAAGCTGCATTCAGGAGGGAGTAAATTTGAAAGGTAAAAGAAAATGAAAGCATATTATCAATTAGAATCATATTCTCCATACTGAATAAGTCAGTCATTTTGATGCATTCACACCATCCTGGAGAGATGTGGGTAGGTGTTCATTGTCTCACATTTTTTTAAATTACAGTTTACTTCAATATTATTTTGTATTAATTTCAGGTTTACAGCTTAGTGGTTAGACAATCAGATACTTTACATAGTGTTTCCCTTGATATTTTCATTACCAAACTGGCACCATACGTAGCTAACACAATGTTATCAACTATATTCCTTATGCTTTACTTCCCTGTGACTGTTTCTAAATACCAATTTATACTTCTTAATCCCTTTACCTCTTTCTCCCAGTCTCCCATCACTCTTCTTCTCTGCCAATCAACAGCCTACTCTCTGCATCAAATTTTGCTTGTTCATTTATTTTTTTCTTTAGATTCTACATATAAGTGAAATCATATGGTATTTGTCTTTCTCTAACTGACTTAATTCACTAAGCATAATACTCTCCAGGTCCATCTATCCTATCTTGAAAAAAACAGATGTATATGGAACCACAAAAATCCCAAATAGCCTCAGCAATATTGAAAAAGAAGAACAAAGTTGGAAGTATCACACTACCTGATATCAAACTATACCATAAGGCCATAGTAATCAAAACAGCATGGTACTGGGATAAAAACAGACATAGATCAATGGAACAGAATAGAGAATATTTGGCAAAGGAGATAAGAACATACAATGGAGTAAAGATAGTCTATTCAATAAATGATGTTGGGAAAATTGAACAAGGAAAAAAAAAAGAAACTAGACCATCTTCTTACACACTTCTTCTTAGATGTTAATAAAGGGAAAAATGTCTCAGAATTTCAGGTTCAGTTTTCTTGAAAGTGTTCAATTTGAAAGGCTAATCCCTTCAGAGCTTGTTTGGGGATTATTTAGAAAAAGGAAAAATTATGAACAAACCAGTAGTTATTTTGAGCACCACATGTTGCAAACAATTCTGGAAGGATATATTGAAAGAAATATTTACCATTTGGGTAAAGTAAATTTTAAAAGTTTTTATGTTGTTTTACTTTCTGATTGAAATATTTGCTTATGGAAATTTAGAAAATCAAAAAGAACATTTAAAAATTGCCTGTTTTCTCAATGCCCAACCACTATTATTGTTGTACTTCCTCGCAGTAGGTTAAACTGGATACTAAAATTCAGTATAACCTTTTTTTCATTTGTGACTTATCAGTATAATTTTTTGGATTTAGACCTAATTCTTAGTCTTTCATGAAAGCTATGTTTCAGGGTTTTTATTTTGCCCATTCAAAACCTTTTTGGCCACAGCTGGTTCTCCAACCCATTTGACAGCCTATTGCCTCCACTGTAATACACTTCAGATGAAGAAGAGTATTACTCTTCTTATTATGATACTAGAGGCCTGGTGCACGAAATTCACGCATGAGGGGAGTGTCCCTCAGCTCAGCCTGCACCCTCTCCAATCTGGGCCCACTCAAGGGATGTCCAACTGCCCGTTTAGGCCCATGTTCCCTTTGGCAACCTAAACTGCCCTCCCCTCTAGGCCTGGTCCCCCCTAACTTCCCTCCCCTGCAGGCCTGGTCACCCCTAACTGCCCTCCTCTGCAGGCCTGGTCCCCCCAACTGCTCTCCCCTGCAGGCCTGGGTCCCCCCCAACTGCTCTTTCCTGCAGGCTTGATCGCCCCCAACTGCCCTGCCTTGCAGGCCTGGTCCCTCCCAACTGTCCACCCCTGCTGACCTGATAGCCCACAACTGTCTTCCTTGCAGGCCTGGTTCCTCCCAACTGCCCTCCCCTGCTGGCCATCTTGTGGCAGCTATCTTGTGTCCACATGGGGACAGACATTTCATGTGTTGGAGTGATGATCAAACTGCATATTACTTTTCTTAGATAGGATAGAGGCCTGGTACCGGTGTGGGGGCCAGCTGGTTTGCCCTGAAGGGTGTCCCAAATCAGTGTGGGGTTTCCTTTGAGGTGTGGGGCAGCCTGGGTGAGGGGCCTGTGGTGGTTTACAGGCTGACCATGCCCCCCAGTAACCCAAGCGGAGACCCTGATACCTTGGATTTATTTATCTTCTATAATTGAAACTTTGTAGCCTTGAGCGGAGGCCAGAGCAGGCCAGGGCATATGGGAAACTTGGCTTCTTCCATCACCGGAGGCAACCCAAGCCTCTGCCTGGCTCCAACTCCATGGCTGTTACCATTTTTGTTGGGATTTATTATAGCCTTGAATGGAGGCCAGCACGGGGGAGGGAGAGAACTTGGCTTCCTCCATTGCCAAGGGCAACCTAAGCTTCTTGCTTTCTCAAGCCTCCTGCTCTATCCAGCTCTGTGACTGCCGCCATTTTTGTTGGGATTTATATCTTCTATAATTGAAACTTTGTAGCCTTGAGCAAATGCCAGTGCAGGCAGGAAGCTTGGCTTCCTCCATTGCGAGGAAAACCCAAGTCTCCTGCTCATTCCATGGTCACAGCCATCTTGGTTGGTTTAATTTGCATACTTACTTCTGATTGGCTGGTGGGCATGGTTTGTGGGCATAGCAGAGGTATGGTCACTTTCATGTTTCTCTTTTATTAGTGTATATGGGAGTATTATTCATGTGAGCAGAGAGATAATTTGGAATAATTAATTTTAGTTAAAACTGTATTTAAGGAATATCTCTTTTCTCAATGCTAAAAACAAAATGGGTGTTTTTCTCCTAGAAGATAATTGTACATGATAATTCTCACTCATCTGTTCTACTCCCTAGCTCCCTACTTTCCATAAGAAAAGGCAACAGATTTAAAATTCCAAACAACTCACCTGATTTAATCCCTCAATATAATTGGAGCAGTATTAATCCTGTTGTGCTAGTCTTCTAACCTTCTGTCCCCCCACCCCAACTCTTTCTATAATCTTAATTTTACTATATACATAAATACTATTGCCCTATTGTCTATCATCCTGGTCTTAGTGTAGTTCCGTTATCAAAGTAAATAAATCCCTCTGCCTTGTTCCTCTGTTGAAGATATTTCCTAGGATCTCTGAAAGGTTTGTGATCTCTGCAGTCTTTTTTATTTAGTCCTAACATGGAAATGATGAGACTATTATTGGAAATAAATGAATAAAGTGTTTCAGGAGGCTTAAAGAGAGTTCACATATGACTGGAAAATGAAAATAAGTAATAATTCTATAGTAAATGACTTGGGGAATACTATTTTCTATACATTGCCACAATGAACAGTTATCTAATGCTATCAATTTTATGTAAAATGATATCAGAAATCTTTACATAAACAGGTAAACAAGACAAAAAAATCTGGAGATTAACAAAAAGCTTCAGGATCTAGCATTAAGTGTAATAAATTACTTAGATAATGCATTTGCTGTTAGGATTGGGTTTATATTGCTTTTATCGCCTTCTAATTTAATTCAACAATTATGAAACAGAAAAGAAAGTTTATTAACTGAAATGTCAGAATTGAGTTAGGGAGATCCTAAGCCTTTATTGAAATCCTTGGAATCCATCTTTTCTAATGGCATAGTGTGGCTTAATATTATTTTTTCAAACTTTAGGTTCATATGCCACCATTCCTCCACTTCAGTCCCCTTACACCCAAGCTTGTAGAATTCATCTTGAAAAAGACAACTTTTCTTTTACTTAACTCTTTAATAGATATTTTTAATAAATATCAGCAATTAGATTGGTTATTATTTGTCTATCTTTATAAGAAATAGTGAGCCTTGATGTCAGAAATCAGAACTTCTATTGTTCACTGATATTTTTATTCCTTAGTTTTCTCTTAGTCTGAATGTGTCTGAATATTCAGTTCAATCTTGTCTGCTCCTCAACAAGAATAGTCCATGAACCAGTTACATCAGCATCAGCTTTTTTAGAAGTGTAGAACCTCAGGTCCTATGCCAGACCCACTGAATCAGAATCTGTATTTTAACAAGATCACTAGGTGATTTATATGCTCATTAAGGATTAAGAAGCACTTTTGTAAGGAAAATATTTTTTAAAAGACTCCTCTTGATTCCAAGAGCCTTCTATAATGTTAATTAACTGAGCCTTCCTTCGCCAGCAGTATACAGGCCCATTTCCCAGAGCTAGGTGGAGAACACAGTTTAAGTGACTACGTATTCTCTCCCCAGTTAACCCCCAGTCCCTAAATACAAAGGATCACTTAAGGGCTCTTTCAGATGTTGTCCTCCCGGACAGTCTATACCATACTTGCCCCACATGATCTCCAGTCACTCATTATTCAGTAACATTTATTTAGAGCATTTGTGTAAAATATTGATGTAAGCATTTTAAGTGTATGTGCATTTGCATGTGTGGAGGAATAGGAGACATGAGAAGATCGAAGAGCAGAGGATTTCAAAAAAGAAATAAAGTGATCCCTGTTTCTACAGAGCTCATTTTAAAGTATTTTAAAAGATTTATAAAACACAATAGTAACACACACAAGTCAGTTTATAAACTTTCCACCTAAGTATTATAGAAATGCCAAATTCATTTTTTATTCTTTTAACAAGTATTTATTGAGCATCAGTGATGAGGTAGTCATAATCCTGACTGAATAACAACATAATCTAAGTTATATAGAATTAATCAGAGTAATCTTTCTAAATAGCTAAAGATGCTGAATGTTGACACACATTTTGAAGACAGTATGCCTAGAAGAAAATGAAAGACATTCAAAATACAGCATTATGTGTTGAAAAAAAATATTATTCATTCATGCATGCATCTTTCTAAGATTATTAATTTATTCTTATTTATTAGACACTTTGAATACTTCACATATTGAACATTTATAGAATACCTGTTATGCAGCAATTTCTAGGGACCCCTCTGAGACAAATAAGCAAATAATTGCAAATACATAAGGAAGCCATATTAGAGTTATTTCAAGAATATTCTGGAGAAACAAAAGAAAAAGTAGGTGACTCTTGAGGATCAGTAGTCAGATATGACTTCTTAAAGAAAATGACATTTGAACTGAGTCTTAAAAGCTAAGAAGTCTTTCATCAAAGGCAGGGACAAAGAAAGGACACTCCAAGAAATGCAAGTAGCATATGCTGTGGAGCAGTCATCCTTAGAGGCTACAATACCAGAATTTGAGAGATGACTAAAGGGGAAGATAAAAGGAGGACATGAACCAGAGCCCTTTACATATATTGCTCTCTAGGTAAAAAACTTTAGATGGAGCATTTCAACCTCTCTCTCTCTCTGTCTCTCTTTCTCTCTCTCTCTCTCTCGTTCACATACACACACACTCTCTTACCTTTTGCCTACTTAGCCTTATTCATCCTTCATATTCAAATAAAAAATTCTCTTATTAGGGTAACCTTCCTTGACCCTCCAGTGTAGTTCCAGTACTTTTATTGTATACTGTCATAAAATCATGTTCCTTTAGAGTGGTTTTCTTAATTTGTGTTTATATATTCATTAATATGATTGGTTGATTAACATCTATTATATCAGTGGCTTGAAGAGTTTTATTTTAACCACACTCGTAGGAAGACAGGCATTAATTCTCTGCTTTAGTGTAATGGTGGATACAAGACACTATGCATTTATCAAAACTCACAGAACTATATAACACAGAGTGAATCTGAATGTAACCTTCTGGCTTAAATTAGTAATAATGTGTTAATATTAATTCATTATAACAGATATACCTCACTAATACAAGATATTGATGATAGGAGAAACTATGGACAGGAACAGGGAAGATATGGGAACTTTGAACTCTTCCGTGCAATTTTGCTACAAACCTAAAACTACTCTTAAAAATAAAGTCTGTTTTTAAAAAGTAAAAAAAAAAAAAGACATTAAATACAGTAAACATTACAAGCCCATGATATGCACACATATATAACATATACAATATCTACAAATATATATATATGCACACATATAAAAATAAGTTTTCTGAAACAGTATTTATCCTTACCATGGATAAATTTTCTATTCTTTTTAATTTGAAAAAAAAAAAAAACACATTCTATACAGGTTGATTTTAGAGCCTACCTCCATTTGTGATCCAGAGTTTAAAACCATTACAACAGACTGGCACTGCACTAGAATTGAAACAATATCTGGTTTTACTCTGTACCTCAGCACTTTGATGACACTTAGAAATTTAGGGAATGAGTGAAAGGAATGAAAAGCTTTAAAAAGAATTAGTATTTTTAAATGATTATCCCCATTTTTATCAACAAGAAAACTGTGAAGGCTAGAGAAAAGTTTAGTAATTTGCTGGAAGTCCTGAGGCTAATAATAGGCAGAACCAGGATTCAAATTCAGCTTGGTTTTCTCTAATGCCATGCTAATTTTCCCTCGCCCAAAGAAGTAAAAAGAGAAAATGTCTATGTTGCTATTAGGAGATGGCAAATAAATTTATTCACATTTGGGATGCAGTTAGTACAGAATTCTGAAAGCTAATTGACTTTTTAATTTTCAACAGTAAGAAAATAATGATTTGCTTTAAAATTCTGCCAAAATAAATGAAGGAATAGATGAAACAAGATGGGTAAAATGTTGTTAATTGTTGAAGCAAGTACTTCTATGTTTGTTTAAATTTTTCACTTCAAAAAAAGTGTTTTAAAAAGAAGAATCCATGAAAACAATATAGTAAGAATAGCATTACAGGAAAACTGTTCTCTTTTTTACAACTGAACACTGGAAATACTATAAGATTAAAAACAAGCAAAAAAAAAAAAGTCAAGACTTTATTAACTAAGATAATGTTTATGAAGCATGAGATACACTATCCTTTCACGTAGAACAGTGGTCGACAAACTCATTAGTCAACAGAGCCAAATATCAACACTACAATTATTGAAATTTCTTTTGAGAGCCAAGTTTTTTAAACTTAAACTTCTTCTAACGCCACTTCTTCAAAATAGACTCACCCAGGCCGTGGTGTTTTGTGGAAGAGCCATACTCAAGGGGCCAAAGAGCCACATGTGGCTCGCAAGCTGTGGTTTCCTAACCACTGACATAGAAGATACCCAATGTTAATTCTTATCTTCCTCCACAATAGGTCAACCACACATGTACAAAAAGTGACTCATTATAAACAGTATGTTTACAAGCCTTTAGTAAAAAACACAATGTTGTAGTCACATAGAGAAATAATGAATTTCATATATCCTTTTTAAAATAAGGAAAATACTTTTATTATTTATTAACATGATTGCAAATGTAATTAAAATAGTAATATAGAAAGTGTTATCTTTTCTGTGTATGTGTCCCAAACCCTTGCTATATGCAGATAACACAGAACTAATGGCCCTGATCATAAAACTCATTAGGTAAATATTGCCTTACCAATAGTATTGGTCTGAAATCCACATCATATATGAAGAAATCCCTTTTGAGTATATTTATTTATAGGAATATTTTTATCCAGTCATTACTATACTGTATTCAGTAAAAAAAAAATGTGTAAGACAGTTTTTTCAGTCTAATAGTGAAAGGGTTTCTTCCAATTTAAAAATAATCAATGGAAAAAATGTGATGCAGCACTGCCTATACATTCTGATTGAGAATAATATACATTGACCCATTATAAAATATGCACACATACACACACACACACTGTACTAGAAATTAAGAGACTGGATTTTAATCCTAGCTCTACCACAATCCAAAACTTGTTCAATGTACTTAACCTTTTCTACCTGAATTCCTTTATTCTATAAGTCATTTCCTTCAAATGTCAAAAGGAGAAAAGACTGTTATGTTCTTCTTACTTTACTAGGCTATTATAAAGATCAAACTGAGTGATAGACTTTTTAAAAATAGTATGAAATAGTTAAAAATTTTATAGAAAATGGAAAAATGGATAGTGATATTCATGAGTGGCACACACACATCACAAATACATACCCATAAATAAGGCTGTTTTTATTTAGGAAGATAACGGGGAAAACTTCCTATTTTAAAAGCACATGTTTGGAAATTATCAAGCAAGAGAAAGACCATCTCAAGTGACACCAAGAAAGAGCACAAATTAGGAACACTTCTATTAGTACTTGTGAGTTTGGGATACCAAACCAGGAGTAAAGCCATTGTCTCATCTAGGAGATCAGAAATGTATTCCACTTTCCTGAAGCCTATCTGATCATTTGACTCAAATTTTAGAATTCCAATAGTAGGTCTTTATTCCTTGCTATAGGTCCATTCTGATGTTTATTCTTGGTTCTGTTCATCTCACAGCTGCTGATGGCCCAGGAGATCGTTTCATCATTGGGGAATCCCAAGCCGGTGAACAGGTAGATTCATAGGCCTGGCAGGCCCTAAAGAGTTCAGTTCCATGCACTTTTAGAATCTAATTCTAAGTTTCAACCATCACTGTAAGGGAAATCATAGAGAGGGATTAGACTGGTTATCAAAGAGATTAAAGGAGAGTTTCCATGAGAAGAGCCAATTCTTTCTTACTGTAAGAATCTGCATCTATTAATATATGACATAGTCTTGTTGGCATGTCTCATAGACATGCCCATAAACATTTTCCAGCCCTTGATTGGATGATTCTTCTTGTGTAAATGTCAATGTTATGAGTAGAACTACCATCCAGGAGTGTTTTAAAAGTTACATGGAATGCTCAGGGAACTGCAAATAGTTTGTAGTAGTCATAGTATACGTAAAGATAGGTAGCAGATTGTTAAGGACTTTGTGGACTTCTTAAAATTTTAGTTGCTAACTAAGACCACCAGTAGTACTAGAGAACTAGGAACACAAAGAAAAGTTGGAAACTTACAAGTTTCCAGCTTGCAAATTCTTATAAAAATTTTATGGGATAAAATATCAAAACTATACAAGAAAATGGGTGGAGTTTTTTCACATGACCTGTGATATTCTTTATAACTTACATATCATACAGATGAACCAAATTGCTCACTTATTGAAAGTGCATACATGTGAGCATTGGGATATCATTGCATACAATGAAACAGTGATTTACAGAATGGTTTCTTGCTGTACCGAAATAATTTATGATTTGGTCCTAGTGATTAACACTGGACACTTTAAAAGAAAATACTATTATACAGTGCTATTATTAGATGAAGCTAGAAATTCCAACTTAATACCTCCATTAAGGAAAAATTAAGATTTAAGCTGTTTTTATTTTATATAAAGTGTATAAGATATATCAATAAAAATTTTAAAAGAACTAGTCTCAACAATCTAAAAGAAGTACTTCACATATTGCTAGAGTTTTTCATTTGACTCAATTCAATTGCAGTTTATCTGTCTACTCTAAGTAGATTGTAAATGTTTTATGTATCCAACAATTTCTTTTACATTGGATGTAATGTAAGTGACCTGGTAGTGATCTTTCATCTACCATTTAGAATTAATAGTCATGGAGAGGAGCCAAATTGTTTTCTTAACAATCACACAAAAACACTTCATTTTTTATAAATATATAGTATATTTTTATTGATTTCAGAGAGGAAGGGAGAGACAGAAAGGGATAGAAACATCAATGATGGGCTGCCTTCTGGATGCCCCCCAACTGGGGATCGAGCTCACACCCCAGGCATGTTCCCTGACTAGGAATGGAACTATGACCTGCTGGTGCATAAGTCCATACTCAACCACTGAGCAGCACTGGCTGGGCCAAAAACATTTCTTAGGTGTTGGTTTAAGCCAAGAAGTAGAGAAAATTGCAGGTATAAACAAAATAAAACTTAAAGTATACTTACACAATATGGTGCATTAAGCAGGGCTCCAGGCTAGCACACTTCAGCTTAAGAAGCAACTGCTCTGAAACTCACTTTAGGATTTACTTTTTTGCCTTAGCCAAAAAAGCACTTTCAGCAAATGAAGGACTATATTAAATGTCTAGGTACCGCAGTCTCAGAAGATTGTTTTGGCATTAGCATCTCTACTGAAAAATGTATATTAGTCAGATCTTTAATGCTTATCATTAAAAAAATTACTAAGATCATCCAGACAATAAGTAGTAGCAGTATCTGGGGTTGAAAATTAAGGAAGGCAATTTAATGTAATGGGCTCTAAACTTTTCATTTTAAATTCTATGCATTACCTTGGCAGAAGATTACATTAAAATATAACAATTCTGAATGAGTCTGGAATGTATTTTCAATAGCAGAATAAGGGGATAAACAGTATAATCCCAAGAATCACTTTCTCCAGTAACTCTGAGAAAAAGAGGAAGAACACTGGAATTGTAAGCCACAAAGGATTGCATACTTCATGTAGTTTTGATAATGAGATTATTCATGTTCGTTTATTCATTCTGGAATAATTTGTGCCAGACACTTTCTAGGCATTGGAATGGTAGAGCAATAAATATGTCTGGAAAGAGTTGATTAAGATTAATGCGGAGATTATCTCCAAGATATAGATGGGGTTAAGAGAAACTAACAAAGAAATGTGAAGCACCCAGGGGATAACAGTGAAATTCCATTACCATCTCTATGTCTGAAGGAGCCAGGGGAAAGGGTGATTCATAGCTATGGCTCAGGGTCACTTGTCAGTGGTAGAGATGACCTAGTCTTCACCAAAGTGTAGTCCAGCAGGGAAAGAGCAAAGGAGATATAAACCCAGCTTTTCTCTCTCTTCTGCCCTCTCTCTCTTGTTGACCCCTCCCGTTGGCTTTGCCTAACCAGAATTCAGTGATGGAAACCGGTTGAAATAGTCCATTAGAGGTCAGCCTTCTGGGCCACAGCACAGGATGGTATGATGTGATCTGGAGAGGCCAACAGAAAAATAAAACAAATTCCTCTCTTTGTTGAGCTTACGTTACTATATAAATTGAATGTAATAATGCACTTAACACTGTACCAAACATAGATTGAGGGTTCAATAATATCTATTAGTGGGATTGTTTGTAGTAATATTGAAAGAAGCTTTTTAAAGCTCTTCTAATAAATAAATTTTCAGTTTTACTCCATATGTATTTCCAGTGGAGAGGTATGTATCCTTAGCTATTCCCTAAAATGGTTTTAATCTGTTAAAAAATATATAACATGTACCATCTTAATCATTTTTAAGTGTACAGTAGTATTAAATATATTCACACTATGACCTAAAATTTTAGTATATGGACTGCCGAAGAGAGCACATGACCTAAGATTTTAAATAAATACTTATGATGCAGATATCTTTGGAGAGATACTTATTTTAAAATATGTTTTTATTGATTTCAGAGACAGGAGGGAAGAGGGAGATCAATGATGAGAAAGACTCATTGATTGGCTGCCTCCTGCACGCCCCCACTACTGGGGATTGAGCCCACAACCCGGGCATGTGCCCTCGCTGGGAATCAAACTATGACCTCCTGATTCATAGGTAGATACTCAACCACTGAATAACACTGGCCAGGCTGGAAAGATTTTTATTGAGGAATTATTATTATCTCAGAATTTTATCTTAATGGAAATTTGAAGCATTTTTCCTCCCAATTCTGACCTAAATGATGGCCAATGACAAGTTATTCATCTGAGGCCAGCTCACACCTATCAGATGGATCTTATAGAAATATGCTTTTTTCCTATGCTAGAAATAAATCTGTCTCCTAGACCATTCTTATGAGAGTTCAAACAATGAAAATCTTAGATATAGTGTTTCATACAAATTATTACAGACACTACAATCATTTTAAAATTGTTTCATTACATTTGGTAGAAAGATTTTCAAGAGCAATAATTTAAATGATTTTTCTGACTTGCCTATATTTAACCAAAAAGTTTAGTTTTAAGTTATGACTTTTCTTAAATATCAAAACTTCAGTAAGTGACTAATGTGCTGGTTTCTCATAATTTTTATGCATAAAATCATTTTGCATGGCATTTTTTTTTCTTAAAGACTCTGAAATCACTTTACATATATTAAGAAAATTCACATTATTTGAATGAGAGACAATAATGGCACGTGTAAGTGGCAGTTCTTCAAAAGGAAAACAGTGTACCACAAAAGGCATGTAATGGTCATTACCATAAATCAAGTTAAAGCCTCTTGGAGTGTACCTGTTTGTGAGTAGCTATCATTACACTGGCCCAAAATGAATAAGACTATATGATTTTCCTTTTATGGTTTGTTTCTAAAAATGTTACATCTCCTACAGGAAAATGTTGCTTTTACTTAACAGCAGTAAAGTAAATCAACTCTTTCTTAAATGCTTGTGTTTCCAGCCAACTCAGACAGTAATGCCTGGACAAGTCATGCGGGTTACAACAGGTGCTCCAATCCCCTGCGGTGCTGATGCTGTAGTACAAGTAGAAGATACCGAACTTATCAGGGAGTCTGATGATGTACGTTATCACCAGGTCTTACCATTACATTCCTGTAGCAGTATTTTAAGTCATATCCATTTTCTACAATGTTATGAGAATAACCCAGTGTGTTTTTGATTATTTCAGGATCTTACAGTGTAGTGTATGAGTCTACACTAAATAACAAATTGCCTTAGGCTTAAAAATCTCCTGTTATAGGAGACATTTTTATGATTGTTACTGTAATTATAGCACAAGTTGAACCACATTGATTCAAGAAATATCTGCAAACAACGAAAGAAACTACCTCAAGATAAAAAAGCAGAGGTATTAACTGTTGACATACCTTTTAGCTAAGAAGTTTGTTAACCGATACTAACTTCTGATAAAATGTTGAAAGGAGACTTAATAGAGAAAAATTTAACAAAGAACACTTGGGCAGTTTCTTAAATATTACACTAAGTCAAACATTTGAACCAAATAATACTCAGCTCTAGTATCTATATTTCAGAAAAATCTGTGCCACCAATCAACAGCCTGGAAATACTAAATTTCTATTGCCTGAAATAAAGGACCCTAGGATCTTTTCTGGTTTAAGCAGACCTTCATGTCACTAAAACTAGTGGCAGTTATTGCAGCCAGAGGATCAGCCACCAATAAAAGAATAGTTTCAACTGAGGTCTTAATGATTGGCTCTCTTACTTGTTTTGTGAAGAAGTTTAAGATAGCTTATATTTTAAAAGCTGAAGATAAAAATAATAATATTCTCTTGGTCTAGCATGTAGTAAAAATTTTGCCAGGCTGAGAGATCACCACTTTTCTTGATCTGGGAATTTTTTTAATCATCTCTTCACATGTGATGCTTATAAAATTCAACTCTTGCCATATAGATCACATTGCTTGCTGTTAAAACTGTCCAGCATATTTATTGGCATCAGGAAGCCAACAGAGCATTGAAATGCAGACACATACCTCTACAGACTCTGCCAGATGACAAAACACAGTTCCAGTCTCACAATATTATTCACAGCCCATAAATGTAAAATTGATGATCACTATTCATTTATAGAAATTTACTACCAGGCAAACTATAAGTCCTTCACTGAAATTCCTGCAGATATTTGGGAACCTTGATATAGTATTGAACCCATGATTTATGGGAACAGAAGAGATAAGTTATCTCCTTAGACATTCATTTGGCTACTAGGGTAGCCAAATATATATATAAGGTGGGGCAAAAGTAGATTTACAGCTGTGAATATACAAAACAGTTTATTCTTATATTATTATTTATTGTATTATTTCCCATACAAACATTACATATCAATAATATATATAAAATTATTTTCCTTGAGAATGCTTACAAAGTAAGATTCAGTATTTTGATAGGTATATTTTTTAAATGTAAAAATATTTTATTTATTCCTTGACATCAAACCTAATTTTGCAGGAACCTATGGTAGAATTTTATCATGTTCAAAGTGTTTAGCAAATTTTTTTGATTCTCTATATTTGTATATATTCTGGGCCTATCTGATGTAGCTAAATTCCATTGATCAGAAATTCTGTTAGATTGTTCTGTTTGAAATTACACTACTTCCTCTTATTATAGGGCACTGAAGAACTTGAGGTACGAATTCTGGTGCAAGCTCGGCCAGGCCAAGATATCAGGTAAGTTCATAACATATAAAATATGTAGCCAATTTTTTTTTCTGCATGTTCATGAACTCAGGAAAGAATGGCTATCATAAATCCATAGTTCAGTTAACCATTAGCTTTCAGGTTTTTTAACAAGTAGGAAATGAATTGCCTGAACTCTGCAGTCCATGTCTGCTCTGCCTACATTTTCATGGAGATGGCAGAGGCAAATGAAATAATCAAAAGCAAAGATGAGACTACTGTTCTACCATAAGGAGGTCACATACTTTAAATGATCTTTGTTACAATGGAATATGTTTACCCTGATTTCATTAATACTATTTTTTCAAATCTCCTTGTGGCAAAGCTACGCTTTTCCCATGCTTATGTCAGGAGGCCAAGGTAAATGAACTTATGCGGACACATAACTGGACCAACCTAAGTGACTCAAATAGAAATTATTTCCTTGACTGTAATCTTATTAGATTTTTTTTCCTTACCACAAAACTAACAAGCTATAGACTTTTTATCATTAACTTCATATAATTTCTTGCCTTATATCAAAGTTTGCAATTGGCGTTTTTGACAGAAATGTGGTACAAAGCAATTTATAAAGTAATTTTCAAATGTCAAATAAATATTCCTGTTTGTCAGTAATAGATATAAATTCTATTTTTGTCTTCTGTTGTATGATTTAATATTTTTAATTTAAGAAGCATGCAGTTTTTAGAATCTCTTCATTTCATTATTCTGTTCCTGCCTCATCTGTTAACATTTTTCTACCTAGAGTGTCCTCCTTCTCTAACACTAAAGTTTCCCTCTGAGTTGAAAATATTATTCTTACTCATTGTGCTTATGGTTCTGCTTTGACTTTCAGACCAATTGGCCATGACATTAAGAGAGGGGAATGCGTGTTGGCCAAAGGAACGCACATGGGCCCCTCAGAGATTGGTCTACTGGCAACTGTAGGTGTCACGGAGGTTGAAGTTAATAAGTTTCCAGTGGTTGCAGTCATGTCAACAGGGAATGAGGTAAAAAAAAAAAAAAAAAAAGGAGGTGGGGGGAATGGGACTTGCAGATAAAAGTGTTTTTGACACCTATGTTATAAATAGAAGATTATGAGTGAGAAGGAAGAAGTAGAAATTACATATAAATAATCCCTTCCATTTATTAGAATGAAACAATGGCCTTTCCACACATGCAAAGAATGTTGACGGATAGCTATAGATACTCAGCTGTGCAAACTCAGTACTTAGTCTATTAGGACAATGAATTGTGCCCACTCTGCTGCTGTGATGTAGGCCCCCTCTGTGTAGGAAAGAATTCAGTGAATTGGGATACCATGACTAGCCTATTCCTGCTAAAATTCCATGTGATCTTTGTGGAAGGATTTGATAATTGGGTTTTTGTTTTTTCTCTAAAGATAGCATCTCTAGTGACATGCTATTTAGAATGCATCACATGTGATATGAGCCCTGATTTAGGAAGGAGCATTTAGTCAATCTTTTTCTGAGAACTCTTCGAAAAACTTCTATTCCCTGTTTTTCTTGGATTATACAAAAGTTCAGTTGGAGGCTCTATGGTCAAACTAGGAATATTGAAAAGTAAATCTGCTTGAAATTCAAAGCCTAAGATCAGAATCAGAAACTATTGATATTTTAAAAATTAATTCCTTTAGAACTTAATAGAAAGATTGACAAGATTTCTTTTTTCCCCTCTTTGAAGCTCACTTAGTTCTGAAAATAAGCCATTTGTTAACATTATTTTTAATTTCTTAAAGTCTTAGAAATGAGCATTGTCAAGGATCTCTGTATTACCCTGATAGTTCTTTTGAAAGGAGCAGAAGAAAATAACTTTTTTTTTTACTAATGGAGAGATAAATCAACATTCTAGGTTGCTTACTTCCCAGTATATGTGCACTAGGCATTCCCTAAAGCTAGAGTGACCCAAAACAAACATTCTTTTCAATCAATTACATAGTGATGGTTTAATATTCCTAGGATTAACTGACACTATATTTAGCATCAGAAAGTAATTTATTTTAAACTTAATAAACTATTCTGTTAATTACTTACATGTTTGTACATCTGAGTTCATGGGGTTTAGGAAAGCTAAATAAAATGAGCAAATCTATACTAATAAAAGGGTAATATGCTAATTAGACTGGGTCAACCAGCCATCTTCTGGTTGTCTGACTTCCTTCCAGACAAAGCCATGGTGGTAGGGGCCAAGGCAGAGGCAGTTAGGGGTGATCAGGAAGGCAGAGGAAGTTGGGGGCAATGAGGATGGCAGGAGAGAGCAGTTAGGGGCAAGATCAGGCCAGCAGAGGAGGGCAGTTAAGCGTTATCAGGCAGGCAGGCAGGCAGATGAGCAGTTAGGAGCCAGCAGTCCCAGATTGTGAGAGGGGTCGGTGATTGGAGAGGGTGCAAGCTGGGCTGAGGGAACCCTCTGTGCACAAATTGTGTGCACCAGGCCACTAGTTCATAAATAACCAGTTATTAGGCAGCTTTGTTTCAGCTATATTTTTTGTATTCTTACTAATACTTTTGTAGGGCTAGACTAATATTCTCAGTTATCCTCAGAGTATACTAGCAGTATTTTTTAAAACTGTCCTTTATACTCTTTATTAAAATTATTTATTGGTGGTAGGGAAAGTAAGGTGAGAATAGAGATGGTACTTACATTATGGAATCAAAGGAAGATTTTGTAGTCCTATCTTCCTGTCCTCATAGACTTGATAATCCTCTGAAAGGCTTTGATAGATTCTGTGTGACTTCCTTCCTTCCCCTACTTTCTCTGGCCTGCTGTATTACCATGGTTTTCCAAGGTAACAATGCTTCTAAATTCTATAATCTCCATTTGACATAGCTCAACATTTCTCCCCTACTCCCATCCAAAGTTAGCTGTTATGATTCTCTATGATCATATAGCTTAGTTGATGATTGTGTGTCTCTCTCTGAGTAGCAGTGTACTGGAAACTGGGTATTAAAGAGATAAAGCAAGGTTTCTCTCCTGAAGGCTTGAGATCCTCAAATAGCCAAAAAATAACAGAAAAAAAATCATTCATATATTTTCAGAGAGGCCAAAATAAATTATACTTGTCTATTGATGTGGAAAGTTTATAATTTAATCATTCATAGCATAGGTTTCCTTAAGTATTAGTTCTGATTTCCCCTGATATATATGACTTCAGCTATGTCCCCTTATTGAAGCCAATGTCATATATTGGTAAGCAGAACAATGGCCTTAGGCAACTGAAGAATGCCATATAAGATGCCTGTATATCATATTTAAAATCTGCCCTGTATTTTATGACTTTATAAACTTGTTCATAATGAGGGTATTATTTCAAAATGGGGGAGGTACCGTATGGACTACAACTACCACAGAGTAGCCTCTGTAGACACTTGTTGATTTCAACAAACTATGTATGTTAAAATTTAGTTAATACCATCCAATAATTACATAATGTAGATATATGTTTCCAAAGTCATCCATTTGTTCAATTAATATTTTTGAGCAACTTATTATGTGCTGGAAGCCCACTAGGGATTCTCTTTTCTAAACATCAGACTTAAAGATGTAAATGCACTGTATTGTAAGCCAGTATACTTAGATATTGAAAAGGAAACACAGAATCAAGTAGGACAGCATCAGGCTTTCTTCTCCAATGGGACTGGTCATGTAAGCAGTCCACATAGGCATCCAAGAGTATTTTCTTTGCTCTTTAAGTAACATTCACATGAAAGGTAATAAGAATTATACTAGGAGAATATGGGAGTCACCATCTTAGAAGCTCGATGTCCTAAATAGGAATTACTTTTTCTTGTAACAATCTTAGGCAGTTTCCAGGGTCCTCACAAGAGAAATGCTCAGTTACAAGTGAAGCCCAAAGCTATAGCTTCTCATTAAGCATTTATAGTTCATTTGTATAGCACATATGCAAGTTACCATTTTTTATCATTTTTACCAAAGAAATGTTGCCTAGAAACAAGCTGACATTTTATCTTTATCAAATTTCCAGGGGTACAAAGCTAGAAAAGTTAACTTAAGGTCAAATTTGTCCTTAGAGATGGAAATATAGTAGCAACCAAATAGGTTAGGAGAGAAGTATTCAATAAACAAATAGTGATAAATTATATGAAGAAAAAGAAAGGGTCAGATGATAAAGAATGGTGGTAGAAGAGGTATTGCCAGATATTATATGTTGAAACTTCCATCAAATTAACCTTTTCATACTCTCCCTTAAACAATAAGGCAGGAAGTCTGGAAACTCTATTTCTCAGGCTATCCTTCCAACTGTGGTCCAATTAGGTTTGGGGATACATTAACATGATATTAGAAGATGGAAAGAAATTACCAGAAATATAAGCTCCTTGACTGTAAGTAATACTTTCCCCCAACATCCCTAGGGATGATGGTGACTTCCCACAGTTGCTGATCTTTGGTAACCAATATATCTGAAACCAATTCCCTGCATTAAATTCTCCTTTCTCCCACCCCCTTCCATAGCTAGAGGATTTTGGTATTCTTGTCTGGACCTGATTGATAGAGTCTTCTATTTTATATAGGGTAATTAGGCCTCACTGATTAAGTGGCAATTAGAAGGCATTGAAGGCATGTGTCACATGAAGGGAATTGTGTTCCAAACAGCAGGATCAAACAGAAAAGCCCTGAGGTAAAGTGCATGCTTGTCATGTTTGAGGAACAGCAAAGATGTCAATGTGGCTAAAGTATAGACGGAAAGGAGCAAAGTAAAAGGAGATGAGGGTTCTTTAGCCTATATTACCTCTATAATAAAGAGGTAATATGCAAATTGACCATCACACCCTCACAAGATGGCTGTCTACAACCAGGCCCTCAGGGGTGTTAGTGACGGACAACCAAACAACTGAACAAGCAGGCTGTGTGGGGCAACCAGGCCAGCAGGAGGATTAGTGAGGGATGACCAAACAACTGGACAGCAGGCTGCGTGGGGTGACCAGGCCAGCAGCCAATCAGCCTGATCCAAGCCCTACCCATGGCCCCTCCCCCTGGTTGGCCCCTCCCACTGGCCTGCACCACCCGACCAGCCCCCCCCTCCAATCCCAATCAGGAGCAGGGGTGGGCCTCACCCATGCACAAATTCATGCACGGAGCCTCTAATTTATTATAATAGCTCATTTTGAGGAAGGAAAACATAATGTGGAATATAATGTATCTTTTTTTAACATATAACATGTCTTAAAATTTTAAATGTTTACTCCAGCTTCTTATAGTATGTCATATAGGAAAGAAAGGGAAAAAAGCAGGGAGACTAGCTAGCAGGATCTGCAATATTCCAGCAAGAGATTTGGACCAGAGTGGTAGCAGTGGAGATGGTAAGAAGTAATCAGGTCCAGGATATATTTTGAAGATAAAGCCAATAGGATTTGTTAGTAAATTCAAAACTAACAAAGTGAGAAGTCAAGATGAACTCCAAACTTTTTGACCTGAGCAGTTCTAAGGATAGTTATAATTTATTTATCCACATGAGAAAGATTTAGGCAGTAGAAATCAGGGGTTCTATTTTGGACATGTTAACTTTGAGATACTTATTAGAGATTCTAGTAGAAATATCCAGAAGGCAACAAGATATTTAGCCTGGAACTTAGGAAAAAGAACAGAGCTAAATATATACATTTGGAAGTTATCAGCATATAAATAGAAGGGTTTCCCCCCCTTTTTTTTTTCTTTTTTAGATATACATAGTGTTTAAAAGCATGAGACTAAATAAAGTCACTAGGAACTGAGTATAAATAGAAGACAGGGCGTGCAAGTTTTACACTTAAGAGGCAGTTGTATCTTCTGCATCTTTACCAACCTTTATATTTCCCAGGTGTATTTTCTAATTTTAACTCATTTTTTAAACTCTTTTTATGTATTGATTGATTTTGGAGAGAGAGAAAAGGAAAGAGGAGAAACATCAATTGGTTGTCCCACTTATTTATACATTCATTGGTTGACTCTTGTATGTGCCCTGACAAGGGTTCAAACCCGCAACCTTGGTGTATCAGATGACACTCTAACCAAATGAGTTATCCAGCCAAAGCCTAATTTTGACTCTTGATAATGTCATCTCTCTATTGATAAATATATTCTTATCCTCTTGAAACTTTAGATAGTGACCTATAGGTCTTTAGACTGGACATCAGTCAACCACCTTCGATTATCTTCAAGAAGTCAATACTGTATGCTTGTTTTCTACTTACACAAAGTAGTAGCAAAAATTATTCCTTCAGTAAATGCTGGTCTTCTAGTTTTGAAGATAACTGTTTCAGTTACCTTTGGCCATATTTCATAACCCATTCATTCATGCTGTCTATCTCTCTGTTTCTCTCTTTCTCTCCCTCTCTCTAACTCTGCCTCTACCTCACTCTCCCTCTCTTTTCCTCTCTCTCTCACACACACAGAGAGAATTAAGTATATTTATCTCTACTATGCCTTTGCTTTTTCTGTTCCATTTTTTTATAATTTACTTGGCCACTGTCAATAGCAGACACTGGTACAAACAAGTATGAACTTTAGATATTTAATATATCTAAAATCTTTATGTAATACTAGAGGCCCAGTGCATGGATTCGTTTATGGGTGGGGTCCCAAGGCCTGGCTGACGATCAGGGTCAATTGGAGCTGTCTTTCCCAGTCCTGATCAGGGCCAGGCCTTTTGGGGCCCAGCCAATCAGGGCCTTCCAACTGGGAAGAGGGATGGGGGGAGGGTTTGTGGAAGGTTTGCTGGCTGGCCAGGGGAAGAGACTGGCAGGGGGGAGGGACCACAGGAGCTTGGCCAGCCGTGGGAGGTTGCCCAAGGGAGCACACTGACCACCAGGGGGAAGCTCCTGCATTGAGCATCTGCCCCCTGGTGGTCAATGCACATCATAGTGACCGGTCAGCCAGTCGTTCAGTCATGATGGTAGCTTAGGCATATATATATTTAGACCGGACATCCTTCAGGATAAAGCCGGGGTCATAGAGAAGTGCCAGCAGCCGAGGGAAGGAAGACCTACTCACGCACTGGTGGGGTCCAGCTGGCCCAGCCTTGGGGCTGGGCCTGTCAGGAGGAGGAGATGGACAAGCCAGCTGGGAGAAGGGGCCACAGGCAATTGGCCAATGGGCCATGTCCCTGATTGGGGGTGGGGGGCCAATTGGGAGTGGGGCTGGCCACGGGGAGGGGCTGGAGTGGTGGGCTGCCAGCCATGGGATGGGGGGTGCCACTCAGGGGCCAGTGGCCTGGGGGAGGAGCCATGGAAGGTTGGCTGGCCAGGGGGGCCGATCTTGGGTAGGGCCAGGCAGGGGGAGGGGCTGCAGGAGATTGGCTGGCCAGCCTGTCCCTTATTGGGGTGGTGGGGCAATCAGGGGCAGGACTGGCCAGGGGGAGGGGCTACAGCCCAATCAGGGTAGTGGGGGCCCATCAGGGGCTTAGTTGGCAGGGAGGAGGGGCTGCAGGAGGTTGACTGGCCAGCCCCACCCCCTATTGGGGTAGGGGGTATGAGCAGGGGTGGGGTGGCCAATGGGACAGGCTGCAGGTCTATCATGGTGGGGAAGGCTGGTGCAGGGGGGTGAGGAACGGGGCATTTGGCTGGTGGCCCTGCTTTTTTTTTTGGCAACTTCACAACTTTTATTTGTGGTGCTTGTGCTATGTCTTGAAAATACCATCTCCCCCCTCCCCCAGACAGTGTCAAGAAGGGGGCAGCAAAAAACAGAAAACGTCCCTCCCTATTGCATATAGACCCTATATACAGGCCCATCTGGCCTAGGCTGGCAGGATACTTAGCACATTCTCGGATCCCTGCTCAGGGGTGGGAGGGGTGACTGGTGGCAGCACATGTGAGAGGGGACCTCTGGGTGGCCACTCTGGTCCTGGCTACTGGTCCTGGTGCTTGCTGGTCCTCAGTTCCTTCCTGGTCCTGCCTGCAGCCCTGATCCCGCTACCTGGCTCAACCACCTGTCTCCATCCTGGCCACAGATGGCCCCCTTGGCTCCTGGGGGCTCTGTCCTTCCCTCCCAGCCTGGAAGTCCCAAGGGAATGTTATGGTTTCTCAGAGACTCCTCGGCAGCCCTGTCACTTGTGTCTGCACGGGGAAGGGTTTGTGTGGCAGAAGCTGTATAAATGCGAGTACAGAGGCAAGTCATCCGGGGAAACTTGGACAGTTTGCTGATGACAAGGATCAGGGCTGCATTTTCATCCTTGAGGCACTGGTTATCAGCCTTGAGATTGGACAGGTTGTTCAGTTCCTCTTCCAGCTCAGCGGCCTTGCACCCCCAGGGCTCTGAGCTCAAATCTCTCCAGCTCCAAGAGGGCCGGCCTCTCTGCAAAGTGCTCCTGCCTCTGCATGGCACCCTCCAGTTCCACCTTGAGCTGCACCAGCTGCAGCATGGTCTTGGTCCAGTCCTCACAAAGTTTCTCATTCTCAACGCATAGTGGAGAGCTTCCTGAAGCCTTCCTCAGGCTCTTCCAGTTTGGGCTGGGGTTCTAGGTTGAGGGCCCGCTGCCTCCAGAGGGAAGGGCTGGATTCTGGGCTGATGTCCATTGGTTTCACCTTCTCCCCTCCGCAGGCTCTCCCTTCTCCTTGCCAACTCTGTGGTGGTCCCTGTCCCTGCCAGTCAGGCACCTCTACACTCCGGGCAGGGCCATCAGAGTTCTCAAGCACAGGGATGCAGGGCTACCAGGAAAGAAGGGTCCAAGCTCTGTGCAGCCCCTCTCTTTATATGGATGGAAGAGTCTGATCAGGGACAGGCCAGCAGAGGAGAAGGGCCAAGAGTTTGCCAGCCAACCCCACCCCCTGATCAGGTGATTCACTGGCCACAGTGGGCATCGTAGCTATTGGTTGTTTGGTCATCATGGTCGTCATGGACACTGGCTTTTTAGATAGATAGATAGATAGATAGATAGATAGATAGATAGATAGATAGATAGATGATAGATAGATGATTGATAGATAGATGATAGATAGATAGATAGATAGATAGATAGATAGATAGATAGATAGATAGATGATAGATAAATGATTGATAGACAGATAGATAGATGATAGATAGATAGATAGATAGATAGATAGATAGATAGATAGATAGATAGATAGATAGATTGATTCTTTGGGGACTTCCACAAGCAGCTGCTGTAAAGCTAGAATCTTTAAAATCTTTTTCTCCACTAATAAGAGAAGGAATATGAAGTTGAGTGCCTACTATGCCCAGAACTGCTATGTGCTTTATAACTAAAGCAATGCTATGAGATTAGTATAATTGTCCAGGAAATTGACATTCAAAAACAAAGCGAGACGAAGCAGGTTTGGCTCAGTGGATAGAGCATCGGCCTGTGGACTGAAAGGTCCCAGGTTCAATTCCAGTCAAGGGCATGTACCGTGGCTGCGGGCACATCCCCAGCAGGGGGTGTGCAAGAGGCAGCTGATCGATGTTTCTCTCTCATCAATGTTTCTGACTTTCTATCCCTCTCTCTTCCTTTCTGTGAAAAATCAATAAAATATATTTTTTTAAAAAGCGACTAACCTAACATATTTTGTGTAAGTGATGTAACTGTGTTTCATATCTAAGTGTTTTGGCTATAATGACTTTTCCCCACTATGCCACAATGCTTCCCACTAAAGGTTTCTTAAATTTCATTTGTCTAACTTCTCAATGGCAATCTGAAATCTATCAGATTAGATAGTACATTACTTTCTTCCAGCTATATTATACTTCTTGTCCAGATTAAAGACCATGGCTCACTACTAACACTTCAAACAGCTTCACTCCTTCTAATCTATTCCTTTGCTTATTAAATTAATATCAAAACTGGATGGTTTCATCCTCTGACTACAATTTTGCTCCCAAGCATGAAAACATTACTGAAAAAAATTCATAAAACTTGGATTACCTGACCCACTACAAATTTTTGCCATTTAATGTCAACCTGGCACTTAAAGTTGCTCAGTAATTCTGATGTCACTGTAATTTCTTTACACATTCCTGCAGTGGATAGTTCATTCATACATTCTAACCCCCTTTAAACCTTACTGACAGCCCTACTTTCTCACTCTTGGCAGATAACCTCACCAGTGACCGTTATGGGAAAAAATGAAACCAAAAAATATTTGTCAAACTGAACTAGATAAGGGTTCCCTCATTTTCCCTTCTCTTTACCTCATAATTTCCCCTATTCCTTTAGCTATCTTTCTTTCCAACAATCTAAAAACAAAATTTAGGACAAATTTAATCAGATAACCAAAAATTTCTGGGCACCTTATTTTTACTACAAATAAATATCAGCTACCTTTGGGAGCTAAAACGAAAAGGATGTTTTTTATCTTTATTGTTCAGTTTATTAATTACATTGTTTCCCCTTTTTTATCCCCCTATATCTCCCCTCCACCCTGTACCTATCCCACCCTCCAACCTCACCTCCCCCTCCCCAATGTCCTCTCCCATTCTTGCAAGATTTTTGTCCAGTCTCTTGCTGTACTTCCCACAACCCTTTTCTCCCCAAGAATTGTCAGTCCATTCTCTCTCTATGTCCATGATTCTGTTATATTCACCAGTTTATCCTGTTCATCAGCCTATCAATTCACTAGATTTTTATGTTCATTTGTGGATAGATGTGTATTTGTTGTTCATAATTTATATTTTTACCTTTTTCTTCTTCCTCTTCTGAAAGAATATCTTTCAGCATTTCATATAATATTGGTTTGGTGGTGATGAACTCCTTTAGCTTTTTCTTATCTGCAAAGCACTTTATCTGATTTTCAATTCTGAATGATAGCTTTGCTGGATAGAGTAATCTTGGTTGTAGATTCTTGCTATTCATTATTTTGAATATTTCTTGCCACTCCCATCTGGCCTGCATCGTTTCTGTTGAGAAATCCGCTGACAATCGTATGGGTGCTCCCCTGTAGGTAACCAACTGTTTTTCTCTTGCTGCTTTTAATATTCTCTCTTTATCTTTTGCTCTTGGCATTTTAATTATGATATGTCTTGGTGTGGTCCTCTTTAGATTCCTATATTTTGGGGTTCTGTGTACTTCTTGGGCTTTTAAGTCAGTTTCTTTCACCAGGTGGGGGAAGTTTTCAGTCACTATTTCTTCAAGTAGGTTTTCATTAACTTGCTCTCTCTCTTTTTCTGGCACCCCAATAATTCGGATGTTGGCATGCTTGAGGTTGTCCCAGAGGCCCCTTACACTATCTTCAATTATCTGAATTCTTTTTGTTTCTTGCTTTTCCAGCCGAGTGGATTTTGCTTCTTTGTATTTCAAATCTTTGACTTGGTTCTTGTGGCCCTCTGGACTGCTTTTAGGACTTTGTGTAATATTTTTATTTCAGTCTGTGTATGCTTGATTTCTAGTTGGTCCTTTTTCATATCCGTGAGGGTCTGGTTCATATCCTCAGAGGTCTTGTTCATTTTCTTGAGGGTCTCATTCATTTCCTTGTAAGTCTCATTCATTTCCTGGTTGGTCTTGTTTATTTCCTCGTAGTTCTCATTAAGTTGATCGGCCTTTTGTAGGAGCCTCTTGAAAAGCCTTATAACCGTGGTTTTGAACTCTATGTCTTGTCGTCTTTTCTCCTCCATTTCTTTCACACCTGATTTCTTTCCATATCTCTGCATGGTGGCTGCTTTATGTGGTAGATATCCTCTAAGGGTCAGTGGCACAGCCTCCCCAGTTATTTGAGATGGGTACTCTTACTGCAATCCTTTATGGGTTGTACAGTATTTTTTAATTTAAGACCAGCTTGTTGTTGTTAGCCCTAGGAGGGTTTGACCTCCAGGCCAATTGGCTGTGAAGGGAGACTGTGTTCAGGTTGGATGGGCAGAGTCTCTGAGCTGCACAGGCAGCCTCAGTGTCAGCTATGTCCTATGCGGGTCTCTGTTGGATAGGGATGCAGACTCATTTGGGGAGAGGCAGAGTTGTCTGGCAAGGGGAAGAGACTAGCGGCTTTCTCTTGGAGGTGCCTGCAGCCATCCCCATCCAACTGAAAAGGATTGGGAAAACAAAAAAACCAAACAACAGAAAAGTGTCAGAGCTTGAGATAGTGCTGGACTTATTACCATAGGCAAAAAAATCCCCCAACCAAAGAGGCTCAAGAGATCTCAGTGAAGTACAATGTAACCACTATGAGATCACTGGTGGCAAGGGGTCCTCCCTAAATCTTGGTATAACCTCAATGACTCTCAAAGTCTTAATAAAAGGACAACCAAGGAAACTTGTTGATCATACAAAACTGAATATATGAAAGTTTCTGAGCAAGAATGAGCATCACCTTCCCAGAGTCTCAGTAGTGTCTCAAAAGAGGGAAGTTACAATAGGAAATAGGATTTTCAGGACTGGAATTGGTCATGGGTGGTTTTAAGGTAAAAGTTTGTAAGTAAGGTCTAGGCAAAAACTGGTCATATTTTGTAAAGTAAATGAGTTGCTCAGTCTTTTCTTTGGAGCACATGAGTCCATGTGAGTTACGATGGTCTCAAATTGTCCATGGTCTTATGTTGGAGAATATAGGTCTGAACAAGCCTGTGTTAAAACAATTTGACTTAAGATAGTTTGAGTTATATATGTCATGGTTTGGTACAATTTATCTGTTATACAAGTAATAGTAAAGTTTTGCAAGTTGATGTTTCTGTTTTGTTTCTCAGAAAGAAAGAGTCTATAGGCAAGATAACCAATTCATAATGCTTTTACAGAAATTCAGACATATTGAATGCCTGAAATTAGGATTGGGGGTGGGCAGTATTGCCAAGAGAGTAAATGAAACATTGGGTCAAAGAAGAGATGGATTACGATGTTCGTAATAATTCAGACCTCAAAGGGGAAAAAAATGAATCAAAGGTTAAATGTTTGAAAACTGGGAAGACAGTTTACCTCATACCATTGACCATAGCAAACAGGAAATTGAATTTTAATATATGGTAGATAGGAAAGTAATAAGACATGGAGATACTGGGTACTATATTGTTTTCTTTTTCATTCTAGAATGTAAAGTTCTTTTTAATTAAAGTATAGGTAACATACTATACTTAGTTAGTTTCAGGTATACAACAGTGATGTGACATTTATATACCTTATGAAGTAATCACCACGACAAGAAACCATCTGTCACCATACAGAGTTATTGAGATATTGACTTTATTCCCTATGCTGCACTTTATATCCTGTGACTTATTTATGTTATAAGTTTATACCTTTTAATCCCCTTCACCTTTTTGCCCATACTCCCACATCCCAACCCTCTGGCAACTATTAGTTTGTTCTTTGTATCTATGAGTCTGTTGGCTTGGTTTGGTTTGTTCATTTGTTTAGTTTTTTAAATTTCACAAATAGTGAAATTATAAATCATTTGTCTTTCCGTGATTTATTTCTTTTAGCCAATACCCTCTAGGTCTATTTATGCTGTTACAAATAGCAAGATTTCATTATTTTTTATGGATGAATAATAGTCCATTGTATGTCTGTGTGTGAATTACTTCCCCTTTATCCATTTATCTATTGATGGACACCTAGGCTGCCTCCACATGGCTATCTATAATAATAAAAGCATAATATGCTAATTACACCAGACATCCTTCTGGTCATCCCTTCCTTCTGGACAAAGCAACAGTGAGGTGGGGGCAGAGGGGAGGCAGGGCCAAGGCCCTTGCATGAATTTCATGCATCAGGCCTCTAGCTATAAATAATGCTGCCGTAAACATAGGGGAGCATATATCTTTTCCAATTATTGTTTCATTTTTTTTGGATAAGCACCCAAAAGTAGAATTGCTGAGTCCTGCTTTGTCTCATTATAGCCTTTGCCTTAAAATCTATTTTGTTTGGTAAAAGTATTGCTGCCTCAGCTTTAATTTCCCATTTTCATGTAATATCTTTTTCCATCCCTTTATTTTCATTCTGTATTTGTCTTTCGAACCGAAGTGAGTCTCATGTAGGCAGCATATGTAAGGGTCTTGTTATTTTTACCCATTCAGCCATCCTGTGTCTTTTGAATGACGCACTTCATAGCCCATTTACATTTAACTTTTTTTAGAAGTATAAAATATATTTAAAATCACCCACAAAGTTCTCTATAATCAGGAATGATACAATTTGCAATAGCTTTTCTATTAAAAAAAAAAAACCTCCAGACAAAAATTTTAAATATAATTTTAATTACAATATTCATTTAGCTTTACCCTTTAGAACAGCGATTTGCCACTCTGTTGACTAATGAGTTTGCTGACCACTGGACTACACTAATTATTACTGTGTAGTTGGAAGCTGTGAGGATTGGGCAATTGTGGTGTATTGTGTGCAAAGAGGTAAAGGGTGGTATATGACAGTGGGCAACAAACTCATTAGTCAACAGAGCAGCAAACGGCAGCTCCTGAGCCGCAGTTTTCCTACCACTGTTTTAGAACAATAAAATGAAACTATGCTCTAAATAAATGAGACACAAGGAAAATATAATAGACAATTTCCACAACTATCTTTACATGTATGTTTCAATACTAGTACATTTCAATGCCTTTTGCTACATAAACAAAAAATCACGCACAACTGCTGTGCACCAAAACTTAGCTTAATTCAATCTTTTAAGTAATATACAATTTCAACTCACAAGTCTTCAAGTACTGCTAATAAGTGTTCTCTTGTATGCAGAGCACTATATCTTGATCCTGAATTGAAATCATTATTAAGATTATATTTTCCCTTCTACATACAGTGTTTTTTCTTTAAATTGCTTCCCCTATATGTTAACATCAACAACAAAAAAGGATATTTTAGAGTTTTTAAATATTTTCTTATTATTTAATCGTATAGGATATGTAAAGTAACTATTAATAGTGATGTACTTGTCGTCATTTAAATTGTTTTCTCTCTAAATTTATAAGTGACCTACCAACTTTACTATATGTTTGCCTTTCCTAACGAGATTTTATTTCATGTATCTTCTTTTTTCTAGTTTTGGCCTTTTCTTTTCCACTTAAAGAATTCCCTTTAACATTTCTTGTAATGACATTTTAGTATTGATTAACTCCTTTGGCCTTTACTTATTTGGGAAACCCTTGATCTCTCCTTGCTGGGTAGAATATTCTTAGTTATAGAGCTTTCCCTTATGCCACTCCCTTATGGCTTGCAAAGTTTCTGTTGAATAACTGATAGTCTTATGGTCATTACCTTATATGTAACCAGTTGTTTTTCTCTTGCTACTTTCAATATTCTCCCTTTAACTTTTAACATTTTAATTCTGATGTTTCCTGGTGTGGGTATCTTTGAATTCATCTACTTTGGGACTCTATGCTTCCTAGATATTGGTATCTGTTTCCTTCACGAGATTAGGGAAGTTTTCAGCCATTTTTTTTTTCAAAAAGGGTTTCCATCCCTGTCTCTATCTCTTTTCCTTTTGAAACCCCTATGATGCAAATGTGAATATACTTGATGTTGTACCAGCAGTCCCTTATGCTCTCCTTATTCTTTTGAAGTATTTTATCTTTTTTATCTTCCAATTGGGTGATTTCCACTATCATATCTTCCTCATTGATAATCCATTTTTCTGCATCTTCTCATCTGTTGATTCCCTCTACTGTATTTTTAATTTCAATTGTTATATTCTTCAGTTATGACAGGTTCTTATTTATAATTTGTCTTTGTCAAAGTTCTCACTGAGTTTATTCACTTGCCTGCAGAATTTGGTGAGCATTATTTTTGCTTAAAGTATTACAAATAGTAGTATATATGTTTCCTTCCCCCCTCCTTTTGACCTTCCCCCGGCTACCCTTACCCCTCAGCACATGCCCTCACCTGCCCCCCCCCTCAGTGTCTTGTATCCTTTGGTTATGCTTTTATGCATGCATACAAGTCCTTCAGTCTCTTGCAGCACTCCCCCCAACCTCCCCTACCTTCCTGCTGTAGTTTGACAGTCTGTGCCATGCTTCTTTGCCTCTGTATCTATTTTTATTTCCCCAATTTCTTTTCTTTAAAAAATCTTGCCTCTGCACTGCAGACTCATTTGGGAAGAGGCTGAACTGTCTTGGCAGCGGGGAGAGCTCAACAGTAGCTTTCTCCCAGAGGTGCGTGCAGCTGTTACTGCAGGACACAGAGACCCAGGTGCCATTTAGGGCGGGGCTGACGGGAAACCAAGGCTGTCTGCTCAGGCCGGAGACTCCACCCATCCAAACTGAGCAGTGGCTCTCACAGCGTAAACACAACTGATCCTCACAGCCAATTGGCCTGGAGGTCAAACCTTGCCAGTGATACCAACAACAATCTAGGCTTAACGACAACAAGACTGAGCAACCCATAAAGGGCTGCACCAAGAGTATCCACCTCAAGTAACTAGGGAGGCTGAGCCACTGTCCCGTAGAGGACACCTACCACACAAAGCTACTAGACCAACTCAGAGAAGCAGCCAAAATGCAGAGACATGGAAGCAAATCACATTTGAAAGAAATGGAGGGGAAAAAACGACTGGACATAGAGTTCAAAACCACGGTTATAAGGTTTTTCAAGAGACTCCTAGAAAAGGCTGATAAATTTAACGAGACCCTCGAGGATATGAGTGAGACCCTTGAGGATATGAAAAAGAACCAACTAGAAATTAAGCATACACTGACTGAAAAAGGACCAATTAGAAAATAAGCATACTGAAATAAAAATAAAATATTATACAGAGATTTAAAAGCAGTCTAGAAGACAACAAGAATCAAGTCAAAGATTTGAAATACAAAGAGGCAAAATCCACTGAGCCAAAAAAGCAAGAAGCCAAAAGAATCCAAAAAATTGAAGATAATGGAAAGAGCCTCTGGAACAACCTCAAGCATACCAACATCCGAATTATGGGGTGCCAGAAAAAGAGAAAGCAAGATACTGAAAACCTATGTGAAGAAATAGTGACTGAAAACTTCCCCCAACTAGTGAAAGAAATAGACTTAAAAGTCCAGGAAGCACACAGAACCCCAAACTATAGGAATCCAAAGAGGACCACACCAAGACACATCATAATTAAAATGCCAAGAGCAAAGGATAAAGAGAGAATATTAAAAGCAGCAAGAGAAAAACAGTTACCTACAAGGGAGCACCCATACGATTGTCAGCGGATTTCTCAACAGAAACGATGCAGGCCAGATGGGAATGGCAAGAAATATTCAAAATAATGAATAGCAAGAATCTACAACCAAGGTTACTCAAAGCTATCATTCAGAATTGAAGATCAGATAAAGTGCTTCACAGATAAGAAAAAGCTAAAGGAGTTCATCACCACCAAACCAGTATTATATGAAATGCTGAAAGGTATTCTTTAAGAAGAGGAAGAAGAAGAAAAAGGTAAAAATAAAAAATATGAACAACAAATACACATCTATCAACAAGTGAATCTAAAAATCAAGTGAATTAATAATCTGATGAACAGGTTAAACTGGTGAATATAATAGAATCAGGGGCATTGAGAGGGAATGGACTGACAATTCTTGAGGGAAAGGGGTGTGAGAAGTGCAGGAAGAGACTGGACAAAAATCATACACCTATGGGTCAGAACAGTGCGGGGGAGGTAAGGGCAGAGGGTGGGATGGGTAACGAGTGGAGGGGAGCTATGGAGGTGGGGGGGAGAGGAACATTGTAATTAATAATCTGAACAATAAAGATTTGTTAAATTTTAAAAAATTAAAAATCTTGCCTCTGCAGACTAGGAATAAACATGAGAACAAGATTGATAAGCATCTTTATGACTATTACTTTGATCTCTTTACCTAGTAGACAGCTTAGCTCCATTTTGTTTAGGGTTTTTTTCTGGGAATTTGTCTTATGTTGTTTTGTTTGGAACATATTATTTTGTCTCCTCATTTTGCCTTTTTGTTTCTGTGTATTAGGTAAATCAGCTATGTCTGCTGGTCTTGAAAAAGTATTCTGTTTTAGGTGTTCTGTGAGTTCCATTGGTGGAATCCCCCCTTGCCAGGTGCTCTAGAAGTGTTTCCTGTATGGGCTAGTATGGTCTTCTGTTGTGGTTGGGCCACAACTGCTATGAACACACTGGAAGGCGAGGCTAGTCTCTGGCCTGGCTGGCTGTGAGTCACTGACTGCAAGGTCCAGCTTCAGCTTGTTACAGACACACTGCTGTGTACTGGTACTCCTGAGGCTGCCCACCAGGTGTGGCAACTTAGAAACCACTTGGAGGGGTGCCAGCCTGGTGGGTCCTCAGGGAAACACTAAAGTAGGGTTGGAGAGTTTTAGCAAGGTTAATGGAAAGTGTCAGAAATGGCACCTGCCAGCATCCAACCAGGCAGAAAGCAGGAAGGGGAAAGACGTGGTGCCCACCAACACTTCGGATTCTGGAAAAAGTTCTGACAGATCCCTCTCCCTCCAGAAGATGCCCTAAAATTAATCAATGCTTTGCCTTCATGAATACCCAGGTGCTTTTAAACTGCTGCCTTTGCACGGGACTCAGGAAGAGTGCAGCCTTGTTTTCCTACAATCCTTTGACTCCCAGACCTAAGCCCTGCTGGTTTTCAAAGTCGAATGTTATATGAGCTTCTCTTCCTGATTCAGGATCTCTAGGCTGGAGTTCAAATCCCTCCCTCTTCAGGGGGAGACCTTTGCAGTTGTGATATCTCTCCCACTTGTGAGTTACTGCATGGGGAGTAGTGGGTAAGATGAGTCTCTGCCCCTTCTATCCCTCTCAGGATGGCTTTTTTTTTTCTTTTAATCCTTAGTTGTAGAAAGTCTATTCTGCTAGTTTTTAGGTCATTTTTAGAGATAACTATATGTAGTTGGTGTCTATGAGAGAAAGTGAGCTCAGGATTTCCCTAGTTCACCATCTTTAACCAAAGCCAGGAACCTTGCTCTTACATGCCAATTTAACTTGTCTGTGAAATGTCGTTTCTTCTAGTTGGTGCACAGTCCCTGCAGCTACTTTGCATTTTTTCTTTTGTATTTCAACTGTAATAAGTTTCTGACATCATCCAGCGATGACTAGAAGTGTAAGATACCAGAAAATAATACTCAGCTTTAAAAAGGGAATATTATGAATTCCGGTATTTTAGTTTTATCATCTTCCATCCAATTCTGTATGCTTTCTTTGAAAATACTTGAAATGCACTGTAAATCCTATTTCCTCATCTAATTAGCTATTATTTCATTGTGTCAATTTTACAGGCAAATAACTGATTCTCCAATAATCTCTAATTGTTCTGTTATTTCTGGAACTGTTTACAGCAAAGTAACAGAGAGGAGTATGAATGGCGAAGAAAACACCTTAATAACAGAGGAATCTTACTTAGTTGGTAGTCAGAACCCTTTTCTGAAAAAAAATTACATAGCCATAGTTTTCTTTCTGAAACAAGTTATCTGATTAATTGAGTTAAAGAGCTGCAAACCATGATCTTTATAAAATTATAATAGCTTCAATAACCATATGTTAATTAGATTAGAAAATTAATCTATGTTAGCACTCAATCGCAATTTTCTTCTTTTTCTTTTTCTTTTTCCCCAATAGCCATTTACCAAGCTCTCCTGGTGACTAAGGATGAAAGTAGGTTGCAATGTAACCTCACATCTGATTAAGTTAAATTAGCGCCATATCTGAAAGGAAGGCTCCCAGTGACACTACATAAGACAATCAGTTTTCCTCCAACTATTGTAAGGGCTAGTTAGCTGCAAAACTATTACTTTTTCAACACAAAGTGAAGGGTCCGGCCACATAGTATCATTAATGAGACTGAAGAAACTAGAGGTTATTGTTGGAAGAACTGAGATTTGAAGCCCTGGGTATTGGCCATATTAACAACCTGAGCATCTAAATGTGCAGACTTGCCATCCACCTCCTAAGATAATATTCCAGATTTTCTCACTTCAAATATATACTTTTGTTTATTTTGTAATATTTGTAAAATCAGAGTGCATCTTAAAATTAATATATAAATTAAAGTTGTCTGTTGTGTGTGAGGACCCCTACTTTTAAGTATTTTATATTCTAAGAAATCTAAATCCATGTTCACATTATAAACTAATTTCATCTATATGAGGATCTAGGAATAATAATAGGAGACCAATTAGGGGAAAAATAAGTGCTTTCTCAATATCATATATAATAAAGAAAGAAAAGAAAATCTTGTTTATTATATATTTATCGATATCAACTGAGCATTCATTATCTCAGGTAGTTATTACTGTAATAAGATAGTTATTACTATACAAGGGTGGGCAAAAATAGGTTTACACTTGTGAGTACATAAGAAAGTTTATTCTTGTATTATTATTTATGAATTACTATATTATTTATTTGTATCATAACTGTAAACCTACTTTCACCCACCCCTACATATTATAAATGAGAAAATTAAGTCATAATATGTTTTGGCAACTTGAATTTGAACCTTATCTGAATACCAGCCTCTTTCTAACTATTCCAATATTGCCTCATTGGAACATAGACTAAGTGTCTTATAATTTTCTTGTAGGCATATAATAATAGATATTAAATTTCTAAAGGTACTTAAATTTAGTCATAGAATTGTGAGTATGTGTAGCTAAGTATTACTTATTTAAGTTTGCTAATAAAGAGACAAGACATCTGTCTCCTCCTTCAAATAACTTTAACTTCTCAGGTATTGTTGATTCCACTTCAGAAAAGAGATCAAAAACTTGAAAGAAAAGATAAATGATCATTCTCTTTAGACTTGAGAACATCATGTCACAGAATCTCTACCTCAAAAGAATTGAAAAATAATATTGGGAGTTAAAATCAAAGTTGTTTTATTTAGTTTGCCTCAGTAAGCACTGGGAAGGCCAGCATTTCCAGAGCACTGTTGTCAAATTGTAGCCAAAGCTGGTGAAATATTGTTTAGTCACCATTTAAATTTCTGCAAGACCATTTTTTCATCCTCCTGTACTTTCAATATTTATTCAAAGATCCTTTGAGCATATATTTTCTATGTACCAAATACTGTTGTAAGTGCTAGATATACTAAACTCTATTTATTAGATCTATTTTTCCATTAACAATGGGCAACATTATTCTAAGAGAATAATTTGTGGTGGTTTTTTTGGCCTTGTAGCTGCTAAATCCTGAAGATGACCTCTTACCAGGAAAGATTCGAGACAGCAATCGTTCAACCCTCTTAGCCACAATTCAGGAACATGGTTACCCCACAATCAACTTGGGAATTGTGGGAGACAAGTAAGTATTGGATTTTATTTCTAAGTTGTTATTATACAAACATGAGTTATTGGAGTACTAACTAGGTGGGGTTGTTGCTAAAGAAACAGAAATTAAATACCATAATTTTCATCTATTTCATTCTTCAGAATCCCAAGAATTATGAAAGTATCTATGTCCATTAGGGACAGATATTTTTAGTATTTTATTCCTATTCATACTTTTGTTTGTTTCAAGAAAGACAGGGAAGACATAGCTTAGGTGAGAAGAGTAAGAGAGAATGTCAAAATTAGCACTGACTTTTTGAAGTTTAAGTACAATTGTTTTCTAGGGCCTCTGTATTTATTTTGGTATCCTTATGTAACCTGAGTTTCTCTGGACTTCACCAACTTCAAAATTCAGAGGGAGGCACGTAGACTATAATTCCCCATCTCTAACAGCATATTTACTAAATTAACTTAGCCTTCTACTAGATTCCCCAAATATTCCTGTGACTCTCCAGCTGTATCTTACACATGACCAAAAGCAAGACTGCTTTCCTACTACCATGAAACACTGCTACTCAGCCATCTTTCACCAGGCACTGTTTCCTGTTCACTAGAGGTGTGCCTGCTTTTAGTAATTCTGACATATCAGCCTGGTGGAGACAAGCTAGGAGACAAACCTGAGTGGTGAATACCAGTATGTTTCTGTCACCCATAGTCATCCTTCTCTCTCATTACTACCTGGTCACTGAGTAAAGCTCATTATACTGTGATCCTTCATCCCTAAGATGAGTGCTTTCTCAGAAATCAAATGTGCTTTTAGAAAGGCTCTATCTTACCATTTAATAAGTGAATGCTCTCACACCTGTAAACCCCAGCTTAGGCTCAAACTGGACCCAATACATCAAAACTTAGACACAACACCTTGCCATTGATCTGAGAAGCAGTAGCTTTTATGTCATCGGACCTTTTTTTTTTCTGACCTTTTAAAGTTCTCTTCTTTCCTCCTGATTTTCTTTCTTTCTCTGAGGACATTGGAGTAGAAGCTGTTAGACATATTTTCAAACATCACTACTTGTGTTTGCCTGGATGTTTAGTTCTAGGGAAGCCGATAGCTAACTGGCCAGTCCCTCTGGAACCCCTGGTGAAGCCAGTGTAACAGGCTACCTAATACCACCCTGAGCCAAACTCCCTAGCCCTGGAGAAGTAGAAAGAAAAGGGGGATGAAAGGTGGATAGTTGTTTGCATTTGAATCTGACCAGTAACCTGTCCTTCCATGTAAACTTTAAGCACCTAAAAATCCTGATACAGATACAGCTTTTAAAAAGACAAAATTCATTTCTGAGAAAAGGTAGTACAACTCCAAGAGTTCCAAAAACACAGAGCAGACCTGAAACTGTATAGACCTACGAGGTTGTTTAGGTTTTCTTTCCTACCTGTCACTGGCTCTGGCCCTGCCTCCAAGTGCATTAATGAGCTCTAAGAAAAAAGGTAAAAAAAATAAAGGAGCTTTTTTGTTGTTTTTGTGAGTGGGTGGGGTTTTTTTGGTCATTTTAACTTTAATCTCTTATGAACTATAATTATGTCCATTTTATTTTCATATTTTTGGTACTTTTGTGTACAAATAAATGTTAACTTGCCGGTGGGAGTGTCCAGTGATTGAGTGCTGACCCAGGCACCAGGAGGTCATCAGTTTGATCCCAGTCAGGGCACATGCCAGGTTTGTGGGCTCAGTCCCTGGTAGGGGGTATGCAGGAGGCAGACAATGGATGTTTTGCTCTCACATTGATGTTTCCCTCTCCAAAAATCAATTTAAAATATATTTTTTAAAAGAAAATTAATACCTAATTCCATTATGCAGAATTATTCTTCTTTCATTCTTTAATTCTGTACATATATACTGTTTATGTGTGTGTGCATATGCAAAAAATTCGTGCACAGGTAGGATCAGGCCTAAACAGACAGTCACACATCCCTCTCACAATCCAGGACTGCTGGCTCCCAAATGCTCACCTGCCTGCCTTCCCAGATTGCTCCTAACCTCTTCTGCCTGTCAGCCTGATCACACCCTAACCATTCTCCTGTCAACCTATGTGCCCCTAATTTCCCTCCCCTGCAGGCTTGGTCACCCCTAACTGCCCTCCCCTGCATGCCTGGTCCCTCCAACTGCTCTTCCCTGCAGGCCTGGGTTCCCCCCCAACTGCTCTTCCCTGCAGTCCCAGTCGCCCCCAACTGCCCTACCCTGTAGGCTTGATGGCCCCCAACTGCCCTCCCTTGCAGACCTGGTTCCTCCCAAATACCCTCCCCTTCTGGCCATCTTGTGGAGGCCATCCTGTGTTCACATGGGGGCAGTCATCTTTGACCATATGGAGACAGCCATCTTATGTGATGGAGTGACAGTCAATTTGCATATTACCCTTTTATTAGATAGGATTAGATAGGATAGAGGCCTGGTGCATAGGTAAGGGCTGGCTGGTTTGCCCTGAAGGGTGTCCCAGATCAGAGTGGGGTATCCCTTGGGGCATGGGGCAGCCTGGGTGAGGGGCTTGTGGTGGTTTGCAGGCTGGCCACGCCCCTCAGTGAGCTCAGTGGAGGCCCTGGTATCTCAGATTTATTTATCTTCTATAATTGAAGCTCTGTAGCCTTGAGCGGAGCCAAGCCTCCTGTTCTCTCTGAGGCCGCAAGCATTTTTGTTGGGATTTATTTATCTTCTATAATTGAAACTTTGTAGCCTCAGCCAGCTAGGGCAGGCAGAAAGCTTGGTTTCCTTCATTGCCAGGGAAAACCAAGCCTCCTGCTCTCTCCGTGGCTGCAGCCATCTTGGTTGAGTTAATTGGCATACTCACTCCTGATTGGCTGTTAGGCTTGTGGGTATAGCAGAGGTATGGTCGATTTGCATATTACTCTTTTATTAGATAGGCTTTCCTATGCTGTAGTTTATATTCCCATGATTATTTTATAACTAACAATCTGTACTTCTGAATCCCTTCACTTTTTTTTTACACTTTTAATATTTATTTGTTTTGGTTTTTTTATTGTCTAAAATTTTACATTTGGTCTTTTTTTTCTCCAATTGACCGCCTTCTCCCCAAGCCATTCCCACCCCAGGCAAGCCCCCATCATCTCAGTGCATGTGTTCATTGGAGATGCTAATATGCTTGTATACAAGTCCTTTGGTTGCTCTCTAACTCCTTTCCCCTCCCCTATTATTTGTCTCTGGATCTATTCTTGTTCATCAAATTATGTTGATCATTATATCCCACATATGAGTAAGATCATGTGATATTTATCTTTCTCCAACTGGCTTATTTCACTTAGCATAATGCTCTCCAGTTACATCCATGCTGTTGCAAATGGTAAAAGTTCCTTCTTTTTTATAGCAGCATAGTATTCCATTGAGTTATATGTACTACAGTTTTTTAATCCACTCATCTACTAATGGGCACTTAGGCTGTTTTCAAACCTTAGTTATTGTAAATTGTGCTGCTATGAACATAGGAGTGCATTATCCTTTCTTATTGGTGTTTCTGGTTTCTTGGAATATAGTCCTAGAAGTGGGATTACTGGGCCAAATGGGAGTTCCATTTTTAACTTTTTGAGGAAACTCCATACTGTCTTCCACAGTGGCTGCACCAGTCTTCATTCCCACTAGCAGTGCAAGAGGGTTTCTTTTTCTCCACATCTTCACTAGCACTTGTCCTTTGTTTATTTGTTCTGACAGGTGTGAGATGGTGTCTTGTTGTTTTCATTTGCATTTCCAGACGATTAGTGACTTTGAGCATGTTTTCCTATGTCTCTGGTCTTTCTGTATATCCTCTTTTGAAAAGTGTCTATTTAGATCCTTTGCCCATTTTTTTATTGGTTTATCTTCCTTTTGTTAAGTTGTATGAATTCTCTGTACATTTTGGAGATTAAACCCTTATTGGAAATATCATTGGCAAATATGTTCTCCCATCCAAATATGTTCTCTTGTTGTTTTGTTGATGATTTCTTTGCTGTGCAGAAGCTTTTTATTTTTATGTAGTCTCATTTGTTTATTTTCTCCTTAGTCTCCATTGCCCTAAGAGCTGTGTCTGTAAAGATATTGTTATGACATATGTCTCCTATTTTGCTGCCTATGGAATCTTGTAGGAATTTTAAGGTTTCCCATCTTACATTTAAGTCCTTTAACCATTTTGAGTTTGTTTTTGTGTATGGTGTAAGTTGGTGATCTGATTTCTTTTCTTTTCTTTTCTTTTTTTTTATTTTTTTTTTTTTTTTTTTTTTTTTTTTTTTTTGCATGTAGCTGACCAATTTTTTCAGCACCATTTATTGAAGAGACTGTCGACTGCATTGTATGCTCTTGCCTCCATTGTCCAATATTAATTGAACATAATGACTTGGGTCAATTTCTGGGTTCTCTGTTTTGTTCCATTGGTCTATATGTCTGTTTCTGGGCCAGTACCAGGCAATTTTGAAAACTGTGGCTTTGTAACATAGCTTAATATTTGCTATTGTAATCCCTCCAACTTTGTTCTTCTTTCTCAGGATTGCTGTGGCTTTTCGGGGTCCTTTTTTATTCCAGATGAATTTTTGGAGAGTTTGTTCTAAATTTTTGAAATATGCCATTGGTATTTTAATGGGGATTGCATTAAATCTGTAGATTGCTTTAGATAGTTTGGACATTTTAATGATGTTGATTCTGCCAATCCATGAAGATGGTATGTTCTTTCATTTATTTATGTCTTCCTCTATCTCTTTTTTCAATTCCTGTAGTTTTCTGAGTACAGGTCTTTTATGTCCTTAGTTAAGTTTATTCCTACCTATCTTAATTTTTTTTTTTTTGGTGCAGTAGTATATAGGATTGTTTTTTTTCGCTTCTCTTTCTGTGAGTTCATTATTAGTGTATAAAAAAGCGATAGATTTCTGGGTGTTAATGTCATATCCTGCTATATTGCCAAATTCATTTATTAGGTCCAGTAGTTTTTTGATGGAATCTTTTGGGTTTTCTATGTATAGTATCATGTCATCTGTGAATAAGAGCAGTTTTACTTCTTCTTTTCCAATTTGGATGCCTTTTATTTCTTCATCTTATCTGATTACTATAGCAAGTACTTCCAGTACTATATCAAACAGGAGTGGTGAAAGTGGGCATCCCTGTCTTGTTTCTGTTCTTAGGGGAAATGGGCTTAGTTTTTGCCCATTGACTATGATGTTGGCTGTAGGTTTGTCATATAAGGCTTTTATTATGTTGAGGTATGATCCCTCTTTTCCCACTTTGCTGAGAGTTCTTATCAAGCAAGTAAAGGTGTTGGATTTTGTCAAATGCCTTTTCTGCATTGATTGATATGATTATGTGATTTTTGTCTCTCAGTTTATGTGATGTATCATATTTATTGATTTGTGGATATTGTACCATCCTTGTATCCCTGAAATAAATCCCACTTAGTCATAGTGTATGATCTTTCTAATGTAATGCTGAATCCTATTTGTTAGAATTTTGTTGAGGATTTTAGTATCTATGTTCAAGGATATTGGCCTGTAGTTCTCTTTCTTTGTGGTATCTTTATCTCTGAGGAGGATAGATTTCAGTTCTTCTTTGAATGCTTGATAGAATTCCCCTGAAAGCCGTCTGGACCAGGGCTTTTGTTTGCTGGAAGATTTTTTTATCACTGCTTCAATTTCTTTGGTTGTTATCAGCCTATTCAGGTTTTTTTATTCTTCTTGATTGAGTTTTGGGAGCTTATAATTTTCTAAGAATATGTCCATATTTCATCTAGGTTGTCCATTTTTTTTTGAATAGAGTTGTTCATAGTATTTTTTCATAATTGTTTATATTTCAGTGAGATCGATTATTACTTCGCCTCTTCCATTTATGATTTTGTTTATTTGAGTCCTCTTTCTTTGCTTCTTGGTGAGCCTGTCTAGAGGTTCATTAGTCTTGCATATCCTTTTAAAGAACCAGCTCTTGGTTTTGTTGATCTTTTGTATTGTTTGTTTTGTTTTGTTTTGTTGTCTCTATGTCATTTATCTCCGCTCTGATCTTTATTTCCTTTCTTCTGCTTACACTGGGCTTTTCTTGTTGCTCTCTTCTACTCTTTGAGTTGTAGGGTTAGATAATTTGTTACCATCTTTTCTTGTTTTTTGAGATAGGCTTGCAGAGCTATGAACTTCCCTCTCAAGACTGCTTTCACTGTGTCCCATAGATTTTGGATTGTTGTGTTTTCATTGTCATTTGTTGCATGATTCTTTTTATTTCTTCCTTGATCTCTTTGGTAACCCAATCATTATTTAATAGCATGCTATTTAGCCTCCAGTTGTTTGATTTTTTTATTGTTTTATTGTAATTGATTTGTAGTTTTATGCCATTGGGATCTGAGAAGATGCTTTATATGATTTTTATCTTCTTGAATTTGAAGAGACTTTGCTTGTGCCCCAATATGTGGCCTATCTTTGAAATGACCCATGTATACTTGAGAAGAATGTATATTCTGTAGCTTTGGAGAGGAATTTCTGAAGATGTCAATTAATTCCATATGATCTAGTGAGTCATTTAGGATTGATGTTTCTTTGCTGATTTTTTTGTTTAGAGGATTTGTCCAGTGGTGTTAGTAGGGTATTAAAGTTCCCTACTGTGACTGTATTGCTGTCAATCTCTCCCTTGATATTCTCCAGAAGTTTTTTGTTTGTTTGTTTGTTTGTTTTTTAATGTATTTAGGTGCTCCTGTATTGGGTACATATATGCTTACCAGAGTTATATATTCTTATGGAATTGCCCCCTTTAGTATTAAGTGGCCTTCCTTATCTCTTATTATGGCCTTCACTTTGAGGTCTAATAAGTATTGCTACCCCAGCTATTTTTTTCATTTTCATTCGCCTGAAAAACCTTTTTCCATCCCTTCACTTTCAATCTGTGTGAATCCTTTGTTCTTAGGTGGGTTTCCTATAGACAGCATATATATGGGTCATGTTCTCTTATCCACTCAGCTACCCTATGCCTTTTGATAGGGGCATTTAATCCATTTACATTTAAAGTTATTATTGATAGGTAGTTTGTCACCATTTTTATTCTTTATGCCTATGTTCTTTCTTCCCTTCCTATTTCGTCTTTTTACAGCAGACACGTTAGCATTTCTTGCATTGCTGGTTTGGTGGTAATAAACTCCCTTAATCTTTTTTTGTCTGTGAAGCTCCTAATTTTGCCCTCAATTTTTATTGATAGCCTTGCTGGGTACAGTATTCTTAGATTCAGGACCTTGCTTTGCATGTCTTTGTATATTTCATTCCATTCCCTCTGGCCTTATCTGTTTCTGTTAAGAAATCAGTCAATAGTCTGAAGAGAGATCCTTTGTAGGTAACTTTCTATCTCTCTCTGGCAGCCTTTAAGATTCTTACTTTGTCATTGGTGCTTGCCAATTTAATTATAATGTGTCTTATTATCTGTCTTTTGTAGTTCATCTTGTTTGGGACTCTGTGAGCTTCTTGGACTTGTGTGAGTTTTTTGTTCCCAATATCAGGGAAGTTTTCTGCAATTATTTCTTCAAACAGGTTTTCTATTCCTTGCTCAGTTTCCTCTCCTTCTGTTACCTTTATTATGCTGATGTTGTTTTATATCATGTTATCCCAAAGTTTCCTTAGGCTCTACTCCTGTTTTTTAAGTTTTTTTCCTAGATGCTGCTCTACTTGGGTATTTTTTCCTACTTGTCTTCTAGTTCATTGATGCGGTCCTCCACTTCTTCTAGTCTACTGATGATGCTTTCTATTGAGTTCTGTATTGTAGCAATGTCATTTTTCATTTCTTCTTAGATCTTCTTCATTTCCTCTTGAAAGCATATTGTTGAATTTCCTATTGAAAGCCTATCTTCAATTTCCTATTGAAGGCATATTGTTGAATTTGTCTTCCATCCTTTTCAGCAACCTTATGATCCTCCCTCTGAATTTTTCTGTCATATTGCTTGCCTCCATTTCATTTACTTCCTTTTCTGGTGATTCTTCCTTTACTTTGCTATACAGGTTGTTTCTTTGTCTCCCCATGTCTCCTCTCAGGGTTTCTGGTTATGTAGCTCTCTCTCTCCTGCATTGACTTTCTCTAAGCAATATCTGACCTTACCATCTGCAGATTACCAGTTGTGTTTAATTCACCAGTTCCAGGTGGGTGCTCTTTGATTCAGCTATTCCTTCTGCTCTGTGAGAAAGCCCAGGGCCCATCTGTGAATTCGCGCCACTTTATCTCCCCCTGAGCAGATCTCCCAAGCGCCCATGCTGGGGAGTTTGGAGTTCCAGTGTTTATGGATTCGCAGCTGAGGTAACTGGTTTTGGGGTGTTGTGGTTGTAAGGTCCCAGAGGTATCCAAGATCTCCCTGGTTGAAGGTAGGCTGGGGTTCCAATCACAGTCAGTCTCCCAATCACAGCCATCTCCCCTATGAGCAGCTTCTGCAGCAGAGCTGGCTGCTCCAGGAGAAATTTCAGCTGTGACAGAGGCTGTCCAGTCAGTGAGGGCTGGTCTGCCAGTCCCCATCGATCCCTTGGAATATAGCTTTCCCTCACTCACAAATACTGACACTCCCCACATGTCCATGCACTCTTCTTTTGTTCTCTCACTCTCACACTATCTTCCAGCCTGCCTTCTCATCTGCAGCCATCTTGGAACTCTGCTATATCATTTTAATGCTTACATGTTATTCTCTAGTATAAAGTACCATAATACTTATTTATATCCCTTGTTTCCAGACATTAGTATGTTTCTAATCTTTCTCAATTGTAAGTAAATGATTAATATCCCTATAACTAAATCTTGGCATATATCCATAATTATTTGAGAGTGTTTTAATTTTTTTATTTTATTGAGTGTCTTCCATATGCAAAGCTATGTTAATAGCAGAGGAAAAATGATAAATAAAACACCTGAGGAGATTTGGGTAGGTAAATAAGTAGAGAATACTTACTATGGGTGCTAATTGAGACAACTGTGACCAGACTTGGTTATGTTATTGGTGATTTGGGCACATACGTACTTATTTGTTTTTGTATTTTTTTTCTTTTCCTCACTTTCCTGGTAAAATTTCTTAATGAAATTGCTCTTTTGTGGTCTAACCAGGGTGCTTTATTTCCCACCAGATTATAAGCTCCATGATGTGCAAGGTGTGTCTTGGTAACTCTATGTCCACAGCACTTAGTAAGAATACATCTCCTAGATTCGATAGTCCTGCCATCTTTCCCTTTACCACTCCGTCTTTCCATGGAATTTACAAACTTCCAACTATGCAGTTGACCAGAAGAATCTTATAGTGTCTCTTAAAGTGAGTCCAAAAACCTTAGCCATAGGAACAGATCAGAAAGTATGGCACTGACAGCAGAATTGCACTGGTGACTAAGACACATTTTCTTAAAGGGTACAATGTAAAGCTTTGTACCTGGGGTGATTCAATTTATATTTCTGAAGAAAAAAAATGTAAATTGGGTGTGTGGGCATAATTCCAAATGGATTTTAAAAGCTTCTAATTTAAAAAGTTGGGGAGCTGTTCCCTTGTACTTAAATAGATGATCTTATACATTTCCTTCTTGAATATAACAATAATCATAATCCAAATACACAGAATCCACTTGGAGAAATCTCTTATTTTTATCTTCACCCAAGGATATGTTTTTATTTATTTTAGAGAGAGAAGAAAGGGCAGAAAAGACAGGGAGAAAGAGAGAGAGAGAGAGAGAGAGAGAGAGAGAGAGAGAGAGAGAGAGAGAGAGAGAGAGAGAGAGAAAACATCAATTGGTTGCCCCCCAAACAAACCTGGGAATCGCACCCACAACCTGGGTATGTGCCCTAATTGGGAATCAAACCTGAAACCTTTTGGTTTATGGATGACACTCCAACCAACTAAGCCACCCTCCCAGGGCTGGGGAAATCTTTTAAAACCAAGTTTGCTCTTAATTGAATTTATATTATTCCTGAAACTGATTTTTGAGCTGTCTATATTTCTACCTCAGCTATAAACCAGCTTGGTAATATAGCTTCCAAACCATTGACTTGAACTTTGTAGCCTTTCAAGGCTTAACGGGCTGAGAAATTCCCTTATTAAAAAAAGGGTTCCCCACTGTGGAAAATTGCCATCACAGAAGCTTGCCCCTCTCTAGTCATGCTGGGCTTGCTTGGCTCTGCCCTAGATGGTGTTTTGGATTTGAATTGCCTGTTCCCGCTGCTGCCAATTTGTGAAGCTGCCTCTTCACATTAAAGCATGAACAGAAGGGTAATAAGCACTGAGATGTAAAACTGAATTTTTATAAAATTGGCACATGTAGCAGGAATTATCAAGATAGACTTAACAATACAATGATTATTTGGGCAAAGCCCAGTGCCTTATACCTTCCAATTTATGAATAAAACATATGCTAACTTGCTAATGCTTACCTAATGTTCTAAAAGTGGAAATTTTTAATTATCAGGAGGAAATTTGTCTGAATTTAATTGGTTCTTGTCATCTTTATTAAGTGCCTACTTCCCTTTTCTGTTTAAAATGCAAGGTATTAATTTTCACTTCAACATAATAGATTCCTTTTCTGACCATTTATCAACCGAGGTCTCTGATTTTCTATTGGTTAACGAAAAATATTCTTTCTACTTGAACAAGCATGTGTTTAATAACAAAAGATTATTCCCACTCTCAGTGACAGACTTTTTTAGTGACTATTACAGTTGACTTTCTTAATCCTTGAGAGTTGATGTTATTGATTCTTCAAAGAATAACCTCCAAATTTTATTGTACTTCTAGAATTTCTTCCCGACCCCCATTAAAGTAATATCTTCCAAAAAGCTTTTCCTAATTATTCCATACCAGACTTAATCATTATGTTCCACTTAATATTTATATAATTTATCCTTATATGCATTTTACTTTAGTGTTAATTAACATATTTAAATTCAATCAGTGATATTAACTTCATTGCTAATTTCACTCATTTTCCTAAATTTTGCCATTTTTCCTGCACTAGCTTGTAAACTTAAGGTAGAGACCATGCTTTCTTTTCTCTTTTTATGACTCCATAGTGCCTAAATACCCAGTGGAACTGAAGGAAGGACTAACTAACCTATGTCAATATGGAGTATGCAGCTTGATTTCATACGTGAAGTAAACACCAAAAAATATTTGTTTTGAGGAATTTATCCTTGACCCCTAAAGAAATTAGTACATGTCCTGAACTATTTTTTTGTTATTGTTGTTATTTTGGTATAATAAACTGCTATTATTCCTTAATTTCCATCCCAGAATTTTTTCTAACTCTCCCACTGTCTCTTCACTCAACTTAAAATTATATAGCTCACAGTTGGTATAACAGATGAAACAGGAAACTAATTAGCAGCTGTTGTCCATCTGTGTGTTTATATTAAATATTTTAAAATAAAAGTGTATTTGCATTCTGAATGCTCTGTCTGAAATCCATAAAATCTGAACATGGGTAAAAGCTCTGTCTTGACTTTGAATTTTATAGTAGACTTCATGGTAAAGAAAAGAAAACTATGCCAGAATCAGAATTGTGGTAATTTAAAGCAGATACAAATTTTAAAAAGGAAAAAAAGCCTGAACTAAAAGTGAGTCTTCAAAGCCCACTGCAAAGGTATCATTGATGTATTCCTTCACAGAAACTGATTCATACATAAGTTTTTGAGAAACCCACATTCATTCTCTGATAGATTTATTTTGAGTTATACGTCTACTTTCTCTTTTATCTGCCTTTTTTTCCTAAGTTTAAGCTTCTTTGACATCTTATTAAGTTAGAATTCTAGGGAGACTTTTGTTACTATCAGTAACCATATCCCAGGTTGAAGGTGAATGTTAGAGCTTTACAGAGAAAAAATGCTGTTTGATTTTTTTTAAATATATTTTATTGATTTTTTTTACAGAGCAGAATGGAGAGGGATAGAAAGTCAGAAACATCGATGAGAGAGAAACATCGATCAGCTGCCTCTTGCACGCCCCCTACTGGGGATGTGCCCGCAGCCAAAGTACATGCCCTTGACCGGAATCGAACCCGGGACCCTTCAGTCCACAGTCCGAAGCTTTATCTACCCAGCCAAACCAGTTTCGGCTGTTTGATTTTTTTTTAATGCAAGTCAAATAGAAGTTTTTGATGTTTAAAAAGTGAAAGGGAAAAAGTATAATATACAAGGTGATTATTATATTGTAATACTCTAGTCCATTTTGCCCTCTATGCTCCAGTCTGTGTACTAGTATGAAGAGAAAAAAGTTGCTGTATTTGTATAAATTTCATTATTTCCATAGAATCACAGTATGTTAGAATTGAAAGGAACTTCTGATGTTAGCCAGTCAAATCTTTCACTATTGGAGGTGTTAGAGAAAATTCCTAACTAGCCTTCTGGTTTTTGTCTGATGCTTTTAGTGAAAAAGATCTTATTTGCCTCATGAGGTAGCACATTTTATTGTTGGTTGGCTCTTATGATAAGGATGTTTTTCCATTTCACTGAGCCAGCTTTATCCCTGTTTCTTCCATCCATTAGTCCTAATTCTACTCTCTGGAGCAATACCAAATAAATTGACTCCCTATTATATATGACAACCTTTCAAAGAAAGTACTATTTATGTCTATATAAATAGTATCTTCTCTTCCATCCACAGACAATATTATTGCCCATAATATCATTATAGTTGTAATAATTGTACACTATTCATTCCCAAATCTACTATGGAGAGATGGCATAGATGCCAGGGTTTGTTCAGTTCATTTGCTGAGTTCCTACAATGTGTAGAGACTTGGAGAGGCCATCAAGGAGTCCAGATCAATGAGACCCTGTCTTGTGAGGCAGTCATATATTATTGTCATCCTTGTAAATTTTACTTTTCCCAATTTGTTGCTTCTCTTTATTCTTTTTAGTTCTTTTACTTGAAATTTCACTTTGACATCAATATACTATTCCTACTTTTTGCTTATTTACATTTGCCTCCTGATATCTTTTTGCCCTACCCTTATTTTCAGTCTTTCATCTTCAAGTATATCTCTCATAAATAATATTTGAATGGGATTTGAGCTAAAGAGAAAAAAAACCTCAATCTTTCATCTGCCTTAAGTTACTGTAACCCTGATCCTGGCATAAAATTTATGTTGCTTTACCATGAAGTTTGCTATAAAAACATCCCTTGATGTTTTCCTTTCTTTTCTGTTTATATTTATGTTACTGTTTATGTTTACTATTTATCAGCTTTATTATTTCTTCACTATCCCCCTCATGCTTTTTTTCCAATTTCTGATATTCATAATCAAATATATATTTTTCCACTATTATATTTTTAAAGGATGCCTCCTATAAGGCATCCCCGTTTCTTCTCTGCACCCCCTATACCAGTGAGACCTTTAGAATACTTACCCCATCTCTTCCCACCCCCTCTACTTTTAGGTACTATTGCTGCAACCATGCTCTTAATTACAAGCTGTTAAGTTTTCTTTTGTAGTATATCTCTATATTTTCTATGGAAATCCACATATAGTACATATATTATAATTCTACAGTTTATTTGATCGTTATGTATTAGATTTAGCTATGTAGTTCTATAAATAATGTGTGTGGCTCACTAACATTACCTCTTTTCTTGCCCTTTCTTGAGATCTCTGATCTGATTTATTCTTTTCAGAACATTACTTATCAATTTATTATCTGAATTTTTTCATTTTCACAAATATCATTATGTCCTAATGGGTGAATGCTGTCTGACTGGATATATGATTTGGTAGTGGCAAGCCTTTTCTCTCAGAATATGTTGATGTTAATCTACTGTTTTATAATTTCTGGTATTGTAGGTAAGAAATCCAAAGCCAATATTCTTTTTTTAGTAGATCAAATCTTACTGTCTGACAGCTTGTAAGATTTTCCCTTTATCCTTGAAATTACACAATTTTACCAGGACATTCATATATATCCTATATAATAAAGGGCTAATATGCAAATGGTTGTCATGCCCTTATTTCATCACACCTTAAAGGCTCAGACACTCAACACTGGGCAGAGAGGAATGGGGACCAGCCAGGCACAAATGAGTTTGCGAGAGAGGAATGGGGACCAGCCAGCTGCGGCCTGGGAGAGGGACAAGCCTCCCACCATGTGGTCCCAGGCCCCTGCAGCTGTGGCCCAGGTGAAGCCACCTGCCCATGGTCCCCTGCAGCTACAGCCAGCACAGGCGAAGATGGCTCGGGAACTGAATGCCTTCTGCTGGCCAGAGGAGGGAATCCTGGGTCCTGGGTGCAGGGCGAGGCAGAGGCAGTTAGGAGCAATCAGGCCAACGGGAGCAGTTAGGTACAATCAGGCAGGCAGGCTGAGTTGGTTAGGAGCAATCAGGCAGATAGGCAGAGGGGTTAGGGGTGATGAGGCAGGCAGGCAGACAGATTAGGGGCAATCAGGCAGGCAGGCAGGCGAGCGGTTAGGAGCAAGCAGTCCTGGATTGCGAGAGGCAGTTGGACATCTCCCAAGGGGTCCCAGCTTGGAGAGGGTACAGGCCAGGCTGAGGGACTCCCCCCACCCCCAAACGGTGCACAAATTTTATGCACTGGACCTCTAGTGTGTGTGTGTGTGTGTGTGTGTGTGTATGCAACCTTGCCTAGAACTCAGTAAATCTTTAATTTGTAAGTCAACCTCCATTAGTGCTTTAATTATTTGTTATTGTTAAAATTATATATTTCCTGGAATAGTTTTATTTCACAATGAGCTACCTATTCCAAATAATATGCTTCCTCTTCCACATCCTATTGCTAGCTTCTAAAATTGCTGGTATTTTCCTTGTCTAGTGAGAGATCTATTTGCCCTCAGCCCTCAGGAATCTTGCAATACTGAGGACCTGATGGGAATGGAGTTGCAGTAGAAGAGAGGACCACAAGTGGTAAAGGCACAGAAGTCACAACTCCTGAATTGCCAAAGCTCCAGTGGCAAGCTGCCACTCTTCTGTTAAAGTAGAAAAATAAAAAGCCTCTGTGCTTCCTGGACATTTAGTTATAAAAGTTTGGGCTTTCCCAGCCTTTCAGGATAAAGCAGTGTGGGTAATTTTTAAATAGACTTCTAGGTCAGCTTAAGAATGATACCTTGAAGCTAAATGGATCCCAATTAGCTTTAAGTGCTTTAAGTCATTGAATGTTAGAGACAGAAAGGACCTAGTCTAAATGGTCTCATATTGCAAATAAGAATAATGAGACCTCAAAATGATATTAGGTTTTTAGTCATCTCAACATTAGAGACAAAATTGGATTCTAGACCTTGTGACACTTAGGCCTTCAATGAACTGTTCTATTTTCTGTCACCTAGTATTTAAATTTTTAGCATTTAGTACTAAATCAACTCTCTTATAGAATACTTTTATATAATATTTGCCACTCTAAGAGAACAATGGATAGGTACTTAATTTAAGTGAAAATGGATAGAAAGTATTAGTAAATTAAGATTAATGCTGTTATTTGATTTATTTTTAAATAAATGATTAATCATCATCCAAATATAATTAAAACTGTGATTGTTAATGAAGGCAGAATTAATAATATCACATTGTCCCTTTAAGATCTGCTACTCTTTGAGAAAAGGGATGCTACTCATATATACCTAGGAAGCAATAGTGAGAAGATATCTCAAAATTTTAAAGTACAAATTATTTTTCTTTTTTTTCCTCATTTCTATTTTATTTTATTTTATCTTTATTGTTCAGTTTATTAATTACATTATTCCCCCTTTTCTATCTCCCTATAGCTCCCCTCCACCCTGTACCCATGCCACCCTCCGCCCTCACCTCCCCCTCCCCAATGTCCTCTCCCATTGTTGCAAGATTTTTGTCCAGTCTCTTGCTGCACTTCCCACACCCCTTTTCTCCCCAAGAGTTGTCAGTCCATTCCTCTCTATGTCCATGATTCTGTTATATTCACCAGTTTATCCTGTTCATCAGATTATTAATTCACTTGATTTTTAGATTCATTTGTTGATAGATGTGTATTTGTTGTTCATAATTTATATTTTTACCTTTTTCTTCTTCCTCTTCTTAAAGAATATCTTTCAGCAATTCATATAATATTGGTTTGGTGGTGATGAACTCCTTTAGCTTTTTCTTATCTGCGAAGCACTTTATCTGACCTTCAATTCTGAATGATAGCTTTGCTGGATAGAGTAATCTTGGTTGTAGATTCTTGCTATTTATTTATCACTTTGAATATTTCTTGCCACTGCCGTCTGGCCTACATAGTTTCTGTTGAGAAATCCTCTGACAATCGTATGGGTGCTCCCTTATAGGTAACTAACTGTTTTTTCTCTTGCTGCTTTTAATATTCTCTCTTTATCTTTTGCTCTTGGCATTTTAATTATGATGTGTCTTGGTGTGGTCCTCTTTAGATTCCTATATTTTGGGGTTCTGTGTACTTCTTGGGCTTTTAAGTCAGTTTCTTTCACCAGGTGGGGGAAGTTTTCAGTCACTATTTCTTGAAGTAGGTTTTCATTACCTTGCTCTCTCTCTTTTTCTGGCCCCCCCATAATTTGGATGTTGGCATGCTTGAGGTTGTCCCAGAGGCCCCTTCACTATCTTCAATTATCTGGATTTTTTTTGTTTCTTGCTTTTCCAGCCGAGTGGATTTTGCTTCTTTGTATTTCAAATCTTTGACTTGGTTCTTGCGGCCCTGTGGACTGCTTTTAGGACTTTGTGTAATATTTTTTATTTCAGTCAGTGTATGCTTGATTTCTAGTTGGTCCTTTTTCATATCCTTGAGGGTCTCATTCATATCCTCATAGGTCTCATTCTTTTCCTTTAGGTCTCATTCATTTCCTCATAAATCTCGTTCATTTCCTCATTGGTCTTGTTCATTTCCTCATAGTTCTCGTTAAGTTCATCGGCCTTTTCTAGGAGCCTCTTGAAAAGCCTTATATCCGTGGTTTTGAACTCTATGTCTAGTCATCTTTTTTCCTCCATTTCTTTCAGACCTGATTTCTTTCCATGTCTCTGCATGGTGGCTGCTTTATGTGGTAGATGTCCTCTAAGGGACAGTGGCTCAGCCTCCCCAGTTACCTGAGGTGGATACTCTTACTGCAATCCTTTATGGGTTGTACAGTATTTTTTAATTTAAGACCAGCTTGTTGTTGTTAGCCCTAGGAGGGTTTGACCTCCAGGCCAATTGGCTGTGCAGGGAAACTGTGTTCAGGTTGGATGGGCGGAGTCTCTGAGCTGAGCAGGCAGTGTCAGCGTCAGCTACGTCCTATGTGGCACGCAGGTCTCTGTGTTGGGTGGTAATGGCTGCAGGCACCTCCAAGAGAAAGACGCCACTGGCTTCTACCCCTTGCCAGACAACTCTGCCTCTCCACAAATGAGTCTGCACACCCAAAGTCTCGCCCAGGGTTGTAAAACAAAGCAGTCCAGTGGTCTCCCAACCCAGGGGCAAGTCACCAGGGAGCAAGTCACATGTTGGTGCTGTCGCACACTTTACGCACGCAAACTGCTGTTCCAAGATACTCAGATTCTCCTAAGACTAGGAGACTTCTGCCGCGCCTGGCTTTTAGGGTGCGTACCCCAGACCTCGGGCCTCACCTGGCACTGAGGAATCTGTGCAGTGGGACATCTCCGCCCTCCCCATTGGAGAAATCCAGCCAGGATTGCTGCTGCCAGCCCTACAGCCCACGTGCGCCCCATGGCTCCGAACCTCTGGCTCCGCATGTATCTTCAAGGCTGCGTTCCGCTGCTCTTCTGAGTCTCAGTGTCCCACCTTTACTTTTATTTGTGGAATTTTCACTCGGCCAGCTTTCCGGTGATTCTGGATGATGTTTGTCTTGTTGTTATGTTGTAGTTTTGGAATTGTTGCACGGAGCAGCACAATAGGTGTTTACCTATGCCGCCATCTTGGTTCCTCCCCTCTACAAATTATTTTTCAATCATCACTATTTGGCATACATAAATATGGTTTCTATATTTAGATAATGATAGCTTTCAGCTGAGGTATACTATGAATAACAAAGTATCTTTCACAATTTGAGTATTACTATAGTTTAAAAGAATCGAAGAATGAACATAGGGTGACCTTGAACCTGTCACTACCTCCTAGAATTGTAAAACTAAAACATAAGTTTAAAAGTGTATTGTTCTTTTAAAGCATGAATATGAATGTAATTAATTTCATTCTTAAATATCAACTGATCTTATCTTATATATAAGAAGTAATATCATACATAAGGTCATACTATCTGTATATACAAAAGCCTAAGCAGCCACCTGACCATCTGGTAGCTGTGGTGCACAATGACCACCAGGGGGCAGGCGCTCAACACACAGACATGGAAACATGGAACAGACTGTTGAATCTCAGAGGGAAGGGGTCAGGGGAGAGAACGGGAAGAGATTAACCACAGATCTTATATGCATACTAGAGCAAGCATTCAAGCACTGGTGGGGTCCCTTGGCCTGGCCTGCAGGAATGGATCTGAAACCAGCTCTTCAACATCCCCTAAGATATCCCAGATTGCAAGAGGATGCAGGCCAGGCTGAGGGACCCCACCAGTGTGCAGATTACACCAGGCCTCTAGTATAATATAAATTCACATAACATAAGATCCAATTGTAATGTTTTATAGTTTTACTCTCCTAAATTTGAGAAACTAATATGCTCTGATCTCATTAACAAGACTGAGAAAAAATATAAATTATTTTTATCCTATTATAATATCCATAATTTATAATCCTTATTACCTATTCCTCATTTTATTAATATCATCTCTTAGTCTTAGAAAGCAAGCTCAGTTTTTTATTGTTTTAAAGTAAAGAAGTAGGAAGAGAAAGAATATGAAGTAAATAAAAGAATATATTAATGTTTGTCAAATCTGAAAGAAGGATACATGGGTGTTTATTAAATTACTAGAGGCCCAGTGCATGAAATTTGTGCATGGGGGGCAGAGTGTCCCTCAGCCTAACCTGCACCCTCTCCAATCTGGGACTCTTCAAGGGATGTCCAACTGTCCATTTAGGCCTGATCCCAATAGGAACGAGCCTAAATGGGCAGTCTGACAGAACCTTAATGAGCAGTCAGACATCCCTCTCACAATCCAGGACTGCTGGCTCCCAACTGCTCACCTGCCTGCCTTCCTAATTGCCCCTAACCACTTCTGCCTGCTAGCCTGATCACCCCTAACCACTTCCCTGCCAGCCTGATTGATGCCTAATTGCTCCCCTACCAGCCTGTTTGCCCATAACTGACCTCCCCTGCAGGCCTGGTCACCCTTAACTGCCCTCCCCTGCAGACCTGGTCTCCCCCAACTCCTCTCCCCTGCAGGCCTGGGTCCTCCCCAACTACCCTTCCCTGCAGGTCTGGTCACCCGCAACTTCCCTCCTCTGCCAGCCTGGTCACCCCAAACTGCCCTCCCTTACAGGCTTGATCGCCCCCAACTGCCCTCCCTTGAAGGCCTGGTTCCTCCCAACTGCCCTCCCCTGCTGGCCATCTTATGATGGTCATATTGTGTCCACATGGGGGCAGGATCTTTGACCACTTGGAGGTAGCCATCTTGTGTGTTGGAGTGATGGTCAATCTGCAAATTACTCTTTTATTAGATAGGATAGAGGCCTGGTGCATGGGTGGGGGCCGGCTGGTTTGCCCTGAAGGGTGTCCCGGATCAGGGTGGAGGTTCGCTTGGGGCAAGAGGTGGCCTGAGCGAGGGGCCTGTTGTGGTTTGCAGGCTATGCATGCCCCCTGGCCACCCAAGCAGAGGCCTTGCTATCTGGGATTTATTTATCTTCTACAATTGAAACTTTGTAGCTTGGAGTGGAGCCAAGCCTTTGGTGGCAGCCATTTTGTTGGGATTTATTTATCTTCCATAATTGAAACTTTGTAGTCTTAAGCGGAGGCCTGGGCTGGCCAGGGCAAGTGGAAATCTTGGCTTCCTCCATCTCCAGGTGCAACTCAAGCTTCCTGCTCTCTCCAGCTCTGTGGGATTTAAGTATCTTCTATCATTGAAACTTCGTAGCATTGAGTGGAGGCCTGAGCCAGCATGGCAGGTGGAAAGCTTGGCTTCCTCTATTGCTGGGAAAACCCAAGCCTCTTTCCTGCTCTCTGTGGCCACAGCCATCTTGGTTGGGTTTATTTGCATATTTGTTCCTGATTGGCTGGTGGCGTAGTTTCTGGTTGTATTGGAGGCATGGTCAATTTGCATATTACTCTTTTATTAGACATAACTAGAGGCCTGGTGCACAACATTCATACACTTGGTGCAGGGGGTGGAGGCGGCCCTCAGCCCAGCCTGCACCTTCTCGCAGTCTGAGACTCCTTGGGGGATATCCACCTGCTGGCTTAGGCCCACTCCCCACTGGGATCAGGCCTAAGCTGGCAGTCGGACATCCCTCACCCAGCCCAGGATTCCTCGCTTCTTACAACCCGCCTGCTTGCTGCTGTTCCTTACCACTCTGCTCGCTGTTCCTAGCACTGGTGTGGAGAGACTCCCGCCACCCCTGCTGCACTTACCAGCCATGATTCCAGCTTCTGGATGAGCAGTGCTCCCCCTGTAAGAGTGCACTGACCACCAGGGAGCACCTCCTGCATTGAACATCCTCCCCCTGGTGGTCAGTATACATCATAGCGACCAGTCATTCAGCTAGCGTTCAGTCGATTTGCACATCAGCCTTTTATTCATAGGATTATCTTATGTTAGATATATTTCACTATTTAAAATGTAATATAACTCACCAAAAAGAAAATTTGTGGCTTGTAAACAATCCTTAAAGTTAAATTTTAAGCAAAATTTATTTTAGTTTCCATTTGAATATAGTATTCATAGTATGTTTGTTTCATTCTCTGGAATTGTACTAACATGTCCCCACATTCACTCTCCGGTCACACAGAGAGATCACCACCTGCTGCCTTAGCACCCTCTATTTGATGCTTTTGAGCAAGCGTTCATTTTCATGAGAATTTTTCTTAATGACATGTCATATGCCTGAAAAAACTAGGCAATCATTCTGATTAGGTAGTGGGATGGAACAAACACAACAAAGAGCCAGAGGTCCTGGTCCTAGCTCTGCCACTTACTACTCTACCTGCCTTTAACTTATTACTTTGTCTCTCTGAATATCACTTTCCTTTTCTGTAAAATGGACATAATAATACCTATTCAATCTACCTCACAGACTATGAGGGAACAAATGGAATTGTAACATGCAATATAAATGAATTTTTATATGCTCTGACTGTTGTCATACATTGGTGTCTGTTCCTTTTGTAAGCCATAGTCTCTTACTAGATTTCAGACACCAGAAGCATGAACAGAGTAGAGAGTCCAAGAAAGGGACAAGGGAGACAGGACACAAAGAATGTGCCCAACTTTGACATTCAATGATTCTGTGAATCCACCAGCCATTGAGTAGGAAGCAGCATTCAGCATATTCTTTGAAATATAAATTGTAATAAGAATTTAAAATTAAATTTATTTTAGTGGGGTTTTTTTTGCAAATTAGAATGTTTTATGTGTAAAGTTAATGACTCTGCAGTTTTAAAAAATAGGAAAACAGTCTTTCCTGTGAAAGATTTGAAAAAAATGAATGAGAAAAATATCACTGAAAAGTATGTTTATTTACAGTCATCATCCTAGGACCTTTATTCACCTACAAAGGTTAATACCATGATGATGTGTATGTCACTGATGCTTTGTAGAATCAACATGTTATAAGCTATATAGTAAGATTAGTGAAATTAGCTAATGTCTCTTTATACTAACACAGATGTGTATTTCATTGGTAATACTCACTGTCCATTCACCTGAACTACATTCCACATCATCCTGTGTTTTTTTATGTTTTTACCATTTACTCCATTAGGTCCACCATTTGCTTCAGCTTAATGATAGTATGATCCAACATGGCAAAGGTACTAGAACCCTGGGCATGTAGTGGTCAGGAACCCATCACGTGCATATCTTATGGTATTCCACTACAAGAAAAAAACTGGCATCTTTATTGAACTGTTTATGTTTTACACATCGATCCGACTTTTGTTGAATACCTGGATACCTTTTTGGCTGCATAAACAATTAACTGGATGACTTTATTTAAAGGGTCCCTATGTTAGTAGGTTGAACCTCATGTGAGCCATTTTTCAAACTTTTATTTTTTTCTTTTGTCTCTTCTCCTTGGCAGCTCACTCTACACAACCAACCAACTCCCAACACACTCATGGACACACCAGTGCTGAGGAGAAGAATTTTATCCAGATTCAATAAGAAAACCTAGTAGTGAATAGTATTCAGGCTGAAAGCAGGCCTAGCTTGCTGTTGAGCCATTTAGACTCCATACACATAGCTATATGAATGTATTTGAGGCCAAGTGTATGATTTTCTTTTGTGTTAGTCATAGATTTTTTAAATAAAAACAGCAAAGCATGCCAGATTGTTATCTATGTTTGTATGATAACACTATAGCAATAACAACAACTACTACCCCTTCTTAAAACTTAGTTTATGCCAGATATTATTCCATAAACTGTTTCATATGTATTATCTCAGTTGATCCTCATAACAACTCTAATTACCCCTACTTTATAGATGAAAGTATTAGTAGCCATTACTTCTGTGCTCATAATTCTTTCTCCATAATAAGAGTTATGCTCCTGTTGGGCAGAGACCCTTTGATTCCTACTTTGTACAGAATATAGTGCTGTGCTCAGGTTAATGCCTACTCAGTGAATAATGTGGTTTAGTTTAAAGTGGGCACTATATCTGAAACATTTTCCTTGTGTGTTAATGTGTCTGTCTGTTTTTTCCAGCCCCGATGACTTACTCAACGCCTTGAATGAAGGTATCAGTCGTGCTGATGTCATCATCACATCAGGGGGTGTGTCCATGGGGGAAAAGGTATGAAAATGGGGATATGGAAATTTATTTACTATAATATCCTTGCATACAGTTGATTAACTGTAATCTGGTAGCTCTCTGGGACATAATGAGATCCCCCCCACACACACACAAAGCTGAAAATCCATGGGGCTTCAGAAATTTCTGGGCATACAGAAAGGGATGCTGTCTAGGTCAGAGAGCTTACCTCAGAAGCAGCATTGAAACTCACACAACTTGCATTATGGTTTTGATCTCCCCCTGGAGATTTCTGTTTTTTTGCTCACTCAACCTTAGTACATTAGGACTTCCTTTCTATGTAATATTTACTCCCAAGTTAAAACTCCAAGATCCTTCCTTCTACCTAAATTTAAATTACAGATGAACTTGATACCCCCCACATATTTCAAACCTGGTTACCCACAAAAGAGGAAGAGAAGATTAAGTTTTCCTTTGCCCCACTTGAAAAATAGTCATAGTCATAATAATGATGAAAATAAAATACAACCATGGCTATAACTATATATATATAGGATTTTATAAGTCTAAGTACATTTGCATATGGCATATGCTTACTCTTATAAAATTATAATTTGAGTGTCACAGCATCATTAAATTTATACATATGTCTAAATGAAATGTGTTGGTCCATGATTATTTTTGGATCCATTGAATAATCTTATAAAAGTGAAATATTCTTTATGATAACCAACCTTATGGTTGGCAGAATAACATTTTAGATCACAAAATATTTTGCCAATTTATAGTCCCTTTCCATGTTTTTTTTTCAATCTCATATTAATGACAACTGAAAATTATAAAAATATTGCCATAATAGCAACTTTTATTAAAATTCATATTTTCCAAAAGCTTGATTATGTTTAGCTAGGCCTTACGTATATTATTGTTTTTGGTCCCTGCACTCACTAGCTAAGAAGCTGCCTTAATCCATAACCTGACTCTTTCGACAGTGAATTCTCTAGGCTCTGAGAACAAATGTCAGAATTCAGTAGCCTGAACAGATAATGCCTGCTTTCATTCCCAACTTTAGTTTTAGAATGTTTAAGAATAGCAATTCAGATGCTAAAGCCATAGGGAAAAAAAGAGAGAATCTCAGTCCAAGACTACCATCGCAAATGACATCCAAGAGCAAAGCTATTAAAATGTAGATAGATATTCTCCTGATAGAAGATAGTTTGCTTGGTTAGTCTTCCCTCAAGTCTCCTAGCAGTCTTCAGTCCTCAGTACGGCAAATTACTGCCCACCTTCTGAGATCACAAAGGCTAGGGCTAAAGTCTTCATTATAGTAGACCCATAATGGCTGTTTGTTATCATCAAACTGCCTGTGGTGTTCCGAATATCACAGAGCAATCCTGAAGTTGAGTACTTAAATATTAAATTTGCTATTCCCAGGGAGTGTGTCATGTATAACTTATATTGGTTTTTCATGAACTTAATTGTAGGACAATAACTATTTGTCACACCTAAAATTTGTCTTTCCTAATACTTGTGAAGAGGTAACAATTTATAACTAACAAAGATGTCATTTATCCTAGGGATATCCTCACAGTTAAACAGAGCCAATATAGTAAGGCCTGTTGCTTTTCTTTGTAAAGGAGCCAATGAAAAATGACTCTTTCGGAGTTGCTTCCTTCAAAATCTCTCCTCGCTGCTACCTATCTTGCTTCACACAGACTTTTTAGAGTTTTTGTTTTTATAAAACACTGAAAGTTTCAGATAAGCAGAATTTGCTTTTGTCCTGAAAACTAAAGAATTATGTGAATTACTATAAATTTTCTGCAACCTACATAATTATAAAATATCTCAAAAACAATGAAGGGTGCAAATAACCAAGAAGAATATACTTACCCTGGATATCGAGTAATTTTTTTTTGCCTATATAACAGTTTCTATCCTAATAGTGTCTCCATTACCTCATCTGATCAAAATAATCACAGATAGTTCTGATCACAAAAAAAAGGTTAGTCTCATAGGCTTACCCTAATTATTTGGCAGCAAGACTGTAAATTAATAATATAGGCCTTCTTGAATGTGTTGCAAATTTATAGTTAAACAGCAATAGAATATTAAAGCTAATCAATAATATTCTGAACAAATAAATACAGTAAAATTTTTTCTTATAATTTTATTCAGCCCTATATCATTCCCACTCTGCTAGATCTTGGATTAGCAGTCTGTTTTCATGAAACCATCTGCTTCCATTCTAAAGAGTCCTGGGATTCCTGACTCAGTTCACTGATACTGTATAAAAGTTATCTAAGCTCTATCTAAGCCTGGACCCAAGACTCTTCTTTGAAGTGTCATATTTCAAAGCTCCTCTGACATTCCTCCTTAGTGCTCTAAATCTGCCTTTGTTACAGACACAAACTATTGACTGTAGCTTATAGCTGAGCCTACTGCAACATCAGAGTAAAACAGAAACTCCATGAATAGCAGATATTTAGTGGCTGTGTATCATTTGATGCTGTAATCAGAATAGAAGATAAGTAAAATTCTCTATTGGGATACAGTATCGAATTTTTTTCTTTTTTTAATGTATTTATTGATTTCAGAGAGAAAGGGAGAGAGAAATAGAAACATTAATGAGAAGAGAGAGAATCATTGATGGGCTGCTTCCTGCACCACACACTGGGAATCAAGCCCACAACCCAGGCATGTACCCTGGCCGGGAATTGAACTGTGACCTCCTGGTTCATAAATAACATTCAACCACTGAGCCACCCCAACTATTTCATAAAAATTTTTATTAGTGTTTTCCCAGAGAGTAAAAACACAGTGGACAGCTAGGGCATTGTCAAATCTCCAGGCACTTCCCATAAAGCAAAAAATTTCTGAAGTAGTTATTTTAATAACATTTTAACTATGTGAATTGAACCTTAGGGCACACTGAGCATCTCTTCGCAGATATGACAGCAACTTCCCTCCCATGACACTCTTAAAATGGGGACGTTATTGAACAAACCTAATTATTTCTAAACATCTCTTTTTATAAGATGAAAGCACAAATCTTTATGATTTCCTAGAGGACCCTCTAGAAAATTTGAAAGATAGTTTCAGGTGTAAAAGATATTCTGAAGTTTTGTTTTTGTTTTTGTTTTTCTAAATTTAGGCCTGATTTTTAGAAGGCAAAATCAAAAGTTGTCAAAAAATAATTGGGTACCTGATTTAGATAGGATCATGGGTATCTAAGAAACTACTTAATTACCTAATTTATAAACAACAATAAAGTATTTTAAATCAATCCTCCCACCAAGAACAACTATAAAAGCTATATTAATTTTTTTAATTTTTAAAGAAAAAATAGAAAAAAAAAGTGAGCCACAGAGAATTAAAACTGGAATTCTTTTTATTTATTTATTTAATAAATCTTTATTGTTCAGATTATTACAATGTTGCTCTTTTCCCCCCTCTCATAGCTCTCCTCCCCCCGGTATCCATCCCATCCTCTGCCCTCACCTCCCCCTTACTGTCCTCATCCATAGGTGTACGCTTTTTGTCCAGTCTCTTCCCACACCCCTTCCCCCTGAGAATCATCAATCCAGTCCCTTTCTATGTCCCTGATTCTATTATATTCACCAGTTTAACCTGTTCATCAGATTTTTAATTCACTTGATTTTTAGATTCACTTCTTGATAGATGTGTATTTGTTGTTCATAATTTTTATCTTTACCTTTTTCTTCTTCCTCTTCTTAAAGAACATCTTTAAGTGTTTCATATAATACTATTTGGTGTTGATGAACTCCTTTAGCTTTTTCTTATCTGCAAAGCACTTTATCTGACTTTTAAATCTAAATGATAGCATTGCTGGATAGATTAATCTTGGTTGTAGGTTCTTGTTATTCATCACTTTGAATATTTCTTGCCACTGCCATGTGGCCTGCATAGTTTCTGTTGAGAAATCAGCTGACAATCGTATGGGTGCTCCCTTGTAGGTAATTAACTGTTTTTCTCTTGCTGCTTTTAGTATTCTCTCTTTATCTTTTGCTCCTGGCATTTTAATTATGATGTGTCTTGGTGTGGTCCTCTTTGGATTCCTTTTGTTTGGGGTTGGTGCACTTCCTGCACTTGTAAGTCTATTTCTTTCACCAGGTGGGGAAAGTTTTCGGTCACTATTTCTTCAAATAGGTTTTCAGTATCTTGCTCTCTCTTTTTTTCTGGCACCCCTATAATTTGGATGTTGATATGCTTGAGGTTATCCCAGAGGCTCTTTACACTATCTTTAATTTTTTGGACTCTTTCTGCTTCTTGCTTTTCAGGCTTAGTGATTTTTGCTTCTTTGTTTTTCAAATCTTTGACTTGATTCTTGTGGTCCTCTAGTCTGCTTTTGGGTCTCTGTATAATATTTCTTATTTCAGTCAGTGTATGCTTAATTTCTAGTTGGTCCTTTTTCATATCCTCAAGGGTCTCACTCATTTCCTCAAGGGTCTCATTAAATTTATCAGTCTTTTCTAGGAGCCTCTTGATAAACCTTATAACTGTGGTTTTGCACTCTGCATCCACTTTTTTTTTCCCTCCATTTCTTTCACATGTAATTTGTTACCTTGTCTTTGCATTTTGGCTGCTTTCCTGAGTTGGTCGATTAGCTTTGTGTGGTAGGTGTCCTCTAGGGGACAGTGGCTTTGCCTTCCCAGTTACCTGAGGTGGATACTCTTGGTGCACCTCTTTATGAGTGCACAGTCTAGATTGTTGCTGATATCACTGGGAGGGGTGACCTCCAGGCCAATTGGCTGTGACAATGAGCTTTGTTCAGCCTGGATGGGGCGGAGTCTCCAGGCTGGGCAGGCAGCCCTGGTTTCCAGTCAGCTTCACCCTAAATGGCTCCTGGGTCTCCATGCCCCACGGCAATGGATGCACAAACCTCTCAGAGAAAGCTGCCCGGAGCTCTGCCCGCTGCCGGACAGTCTAGTTTCTCCCCAAACGAGTCTGCACACCCAAAGACTCACCAGAATGGGAAAACAAAGCAGTCTGGCTTTTTGGGGTTTTTGTGTTTTTTTCCTCCTGAATGTTAGAGCCAGCCACAAGCCCTCTCCGATAGCTCGCGCACCTTTGCAGTGCCCGAGTTTCAGCGTGCTTCCTCCTTACAGTTTCACCCCGTATTAGTCTGGGTTCCCTGAGACTCACCCAGAACCGGGGCTCAGTGCAGTGGGACGTCTTTGTCTCCCTCCCAGTTCAAGAAAACCAGCTGGGTTTGCAGCCGCCCGCCCTTTCCATTTGCGCGCAGCTCCAAACCTCTGACTCCGTGCGTATCCGCAACTCTGTCCTCCTCAGCTCCCCTGAGTCTCAGTGTCCTTTTATTTTTCCTTCTGTTTGTGGAATTTCCACTCAGCCAGCCCTCTGGTGGTTCTGAATAATGTCCGTTTTGTCCTTTGTTGTAGTTTTGAATTTGTTGTACGGGGCAGCAGTATGGGTGTTTACCTATGCCGCCATCTTGGTTCCTCTGTCAAAACTGGAATTCTTCATCATATTTTTCTTCAATGCCTTTATTAATTCCTAAGCCAAGGAGAAGGGAGATATAATGGTATCGGAGGCCAAGAAGCCAAGCATAAAACAGTAACTAATAAATTAATGAAATGAACAGAATTTTTCAGTCTTAGTTGTTCAGAGCCTGCCATAAAGGAGGAGCCTTAGCAGAAATTTCAGGTTTTCATTTTAAACCCTTGAAAAGCTATATTCTAAGAATAAGAACAAACTGGGGGGAAAAAAAGCCTTCTCAAAGACTGAAATCTCTCTCAAATTATCTCAATACTGTATTAGACCATAGTAATCTTGGTTTACCTTAACTGACTGCCAGAAGTTTCTGGAGGAATATATTATCATTCAGAGCCTCTTCAATTTTTCCACTTCAATTTTTTAAATTCCAGCTAAAATTACTAAGATAGAAAAGCCCTAAAAATGATGGACTTTAAACCATTGTGATTAATCCTATCTAATAAAAGAGCAATATGCAAATTGACCATACCTCTGCTACACCCACAAGCCATACCCACCAGCCAATCAGAGCAAGTATGCAAACTAACCCAACCAAGATGGTGGTTAATTTGCATATCCAGGCACAGAAAGACAGTGTAAAAGGAAGCCAAGCACTGCAGAAGGGAGCAAAGCTGTGGAGAAGCAAGCAAGTGGGGCAGAGAAGAAGGGAGGAAGTGAGGCAGAGGAGACGGGAGGGAGTGAGGCAGCAGAGAAGGGAGCAAGGCAGTGGAGATGGGAGAGAGTGAGGTAGTGGAGAAGGAAGGGAGCGAGGCAGCGGAGATGAGAGGGAGCTTTGCTCAGGCCGCAGGAAGCCCTATTCTTGCAGGAATCTTCCTGCACCGGGTCTCTAGTATGTTTAATAAAAAGGAATGAAAAAATGAAGAATTTTACTAGAAAACTAGAATCTACTCATAAGAATTAAATGAAAATTTTAGAAAAGGGATGATAAAAGGCATAGCAGACATATAAGAAAGATCTAACATATATGTAATTGGAGTCCAGAAGGAAAGGAGGAAGAGTAAGCCGAAACAAATATGTAAGAAATATTGTCAAAGGGTTTTCTCAAATCAATAAAAGATATCAAGTCAGAAATTCAAGTAGCTCAATCAGTATAAACAGGAAGAAACTATCCTTAAATAATTAGATCGAAACTACTGAGAGCCAAGGTCAAAGAGAGAATCTTACCAAAGGACATATTTCCTTCAAAGAAACAACAGTAAAACTAACAGAAATGATTTAACCAGAAATGATGGTACTCAGAAAACACTGGGATGGCATTTATAAAATGCTGAAAAATAAATAAATAACTGCCTCTGTGGAACTATGTATTCAGCAAAAAATTCCTTCAAAAATTAAGATAAGGACATTTTTAGTTAAATGAAAACTGAGTAGACCTATACTAAAGCAAATTTTTTAGAGAGAAAGATTATGGAAGCATGGAAATGCAGAAAGGACTGAAAACCAAAACAAAAAAAAGGAAAGGGTTAATATGTAGGTAAAGGTAAATGAGTGTTGATTGTAAAAAATAATAATCCCTTGTAAGGTTTAAAATATATATAAAGTCCAGCTGGTGTGGCTTAGTGGATCAGCATCAACCCATGAACCAGGAGGTTGCAGTTCTATTTATAGTCATGGCACATGCTCACATTGCAGGCTTGATCCCAGTGGGGGACATGTAGGAGGCAGCCAATTGATAATTCTCTCTCATCATTGATGTTTCTGCCCTTCTCTCTCTCTCCCTTTCTCTCTCTGAAATCAATAAAAAAACACGTAAAATAAATAAATATATAAAATATATATTTACTAAAATATATTTTATATAAATAATAAAATATATATCATCTGTATAGTATATGTAGAAAAGTTATATATCCTACTTAAAATGTATATGAAATTTGTGGTACATTATAGCACAAAAAGCAGAGAGGAATTAGTGGAGTTAACATGTTTTAAATTTCTTGTAATGCCTGGGAAATGATAAAAATAAATTATGGTAGACTGTGATAAGTCAAAAATGCATATTGTAATCTAAATAACAGTTCTAAATTTATTGCACTTAATAATATAACTTCAAAATAAATATCCAGCCCCAGAAATTCAGAGAAGGCTAAGAAGATGACTGAAACTGAGATAAGGGGAGGATAGAGAGAGGAGGATAGAAAGAAGTATTCCAGATAGAAGAAAGAATCCTATCTAATGAAAGAGTAATATGCAAATGTGACCATACCTTTGTCATACCCACAAGCCACACACCCCATCCACACCCACCAGCCAATCAGGAGCAGATTATGCAAATAAACCCCAACCAAGATGGTTGCCACTGAGAGCAGGAGGAAGGCTTGGGTTTCCCCGGCAACAGAGGAAGCCAAGCTTTCCGCCTGCCGTTGCCAGCCTAGGCCTCCACTCAGTGTTACAAAGTTTCAATTATAAAAGATACAGAAATGGCGGCAGCCACTGAGCTGGAGAGAACAGAGGCTTGGGTTTCCCTGGCAACAGAGGAAGCCAAGCTTTCAGCCTGCCATTACTGGCCTAGGCCTCCACTCTAGGCTACAAAGTTTTAAAAAGAAATGGCTGTTGCCACAGAGCAAGCAGAAGGCTTGGTTCCGTCCACTCCAGGCTACAAAGTTTCAATTGTAGACATAGATTAATCCCAGATCCCAGGGCCTCCACTTGGGTCACTGGGGAGCATGGCCAGCCTGCAAACCTCCACAGGCCCCTCGCCCAGGCCGCCACTCACCCCAAGGGAACCCTCACCCTGATCTGGGACACTCTTCAGGGCAAACTAGCTGGCCCCCACCCATGCACCAGGCCTCTATCCTATTTAATAAAAGAGTAATTTGCAGATTGACCATCACTCCTAACACACAAGAGGGCTGCCCTCATGTGGTCAAAGATCCTGCCCCCTTGTGGACACAAGATGGCCACCACAAGACAGCCAGCACGGGAGGGCTGTTGGGAGGTTCCAGGCCCTGCAAGGGAGGGCAGTTGTGGGCGATCAGGCTAGCAGGGGAGGGCAGTTGGGAGGGACCAGGCCTGCAAGGGAGGGCAGTTGTGGGTGATCAGGCCTGCAGGGGAGGGCAGTTAGGAGTGACCAGGCTGGCAAAGGAGGGAAGTTGGGGGCAAACAGGCTGGCAGGGGAGCAGTTAGACATCAATTAGGCTGACAGGGTAGTGGTTATCAGGTGATCAGGCTGGCAGGCAGAAGCAGTTAGGGGCAATCAGGTAGGCAGGCAGGTGAACAATTTGGAGCCAGCATGTCTGGATTGTCAGAAGGATGTCCAACGGGTAGGATCGGGCCTAAACAGGCAGTCAGACATCCCTCGAGGAGTCCCAGATTGGAAAGGGTGCAGGCTGGGCTAAGGGACATCCCTCCCCACCCCTGTGCATGAATTTCATGCCAGCCTCTAGTATTTTTAATAACTGGAGGCAAGAAAGCTTTATAAACTCCAAAATGGTATAGTCTTGCTGACAGGGAGGAAGGTAGCGAGAGGGAGGGAGATTGAGATGATAGATAGATAGATAGATAGATAGATAGATAGATAGATAGATAGATAGAGGAACGAGACTAGGTGAGAAGAAGATTGCTTCATGAGAGAAATGATTGGTAAAAAGGGGCTAGAACATATAAGAATCATAGATATTAAAATATGAGACTTTTCCTGAAAACCAAGAAGTTCTTCAAGTATCATGTAGTGACTTCATGAGAATTGTTTTCAGATTTCTGTTATAGTGTCCCATAGCTTATGAAATACTTAAAATTTTAGTAGGTTACTAGACTCACCCTTGGATTAGTGAACAAGACTGGTAATAGATCAAGAGGCTGAGAAATTTTAAGGACTGCTGTTCTTTTGGTTTTGGGGGGATTTTTTTGTTTTTTGTTTTTTGTCTGTCTGTCTGTCTGTCTGTCTGTCTATAAAACCAACTGCAGGGCAATGGTGCTTTTCTTTTCCAAAGAAACTCCATGGCTTTCTGTTTAGAACTCCATCCTACTTTGTATTTGTATTGGTTTATTTAGAATTGCAATCTGTGGGCCACTGTCCAAGTCTATTCTAAAGAAATGTACATTATTTAAATCCATTAAGTAGATTAGTGTAGGATGCATACATGTGGCTTCCTTGCCTAGGCACGACTTCTTAAGCCATATTTGTTAACATCCTTTCCCAGATGTTAATTCTGTCTTAAAAGAGAGACAATAGCTCCCCAAGAAATGACTTATATGTTAATGTGGTTATTTGGTTTATTAGCTAAGTACTCCTACTAGGATGCATTTTTTATAAGGACAAGAGCATTATCTCTTTTGTTCAAGGCTATATCCCCTGTACCTAGATTGGTACTCAGAATATAACAAGTGCTCAAAATATATTTATTGAACAAATAAATGAATGGCTGAGGAATGATTATTTGTCTTACACAAAGTCAACTTCACTAAAATAAGATGTTTTTTTATTTTAATCTTATAAATTCATTTTATCTTCTTCTTGAAAGTCTGGTATTCAAATGTCTGAAAATAAAGTGATTCTTTTTCATATTTGCAGGACTATCTCAAGCAGGTGCTGGACATCGATCTTCATGCTCAGATCCATTTCGGCAGGGTTTTTATGAAACCAGGGTATGAAAGTATTATTGTTATCTTATATATGGGCTTGGTTTGGCTTGCTTTGACTAACAAAGCTTTAAATGCTTTTTTTATATATAGTCTATGATGGATTACTTATTTTAATAAAAGAAAAATTATAGTAATAGAATTCTTTGCACAAGTGCAGCTCCTATCTGAAATGCGTATTCATCTTCCTTATGAATCATTGAGTTTGGTATAAACAAAGCAAAGCAACTTACCAAACCTTTTTCCCTTTAATTCCCATGTCTAGTTCCTGCTTTCTCTTTTTCTCTTTCTCTCCATACTGATTCTTTGTCTCTCTTTAAAAACATTTCAATATGAATATTCTCAAACATACATTAAGTAGGAAGTACATTGAAGCCCCCATGAACCCATCACCTAGCTTCTGTAACTATCAACATTTTTCATAATTGCTTTATCAGCCCATGTCACACCTTGTTGGGGGGGGGACAAAGGGCTAGATTATATTAAAGCAAATTCTAGACATGTCACTTTTATATACATCTCAAATAATAGCAGCAGCAGCAGTATCCTCTTATGTAATCACAGTGGTATTACATCACTTAACAAAATAAATAAGAATACCTTAACATCTAATACTCTGATAATATTCAAAATTCTCCTATATGTTTAGAAAAAAGAATGCCTTCTTATAATTATTTTGTTTGCATTAGGATTCAAGTCAATGCACTCATTGTATTTGGCTGTTAAAGAACATTTACTGTTCCCCTGCTTTTTTGTCATGCCATTAACTTGTTGAGGAAACTGAATCATTTGTCCTAAACAAATGGATTGGGCTGATTGTTTCTTTGTAGTGGTATTTAATTTATACCACTCTCTCCAGGATATTCTATAGACTGGAAGTTAGTCTAAGTTGATTAGATAAAGATTCAGCTTTTTTTCTTTGTAAGAATACTTAATAAATAGTATTTTATACTGCTTCTTACTACCTCCCCGGAGGAAAGAAAAATGACCAAATACTAAGATCTTGCACATATCCTAAAAACTAATAATTCCCTAAGGGAAGACTGATGAAAATTCTATAATCAATTGTAAATATTTAAAGAATATCAAATATTGGTGTTGATGAAATATTTGTAGCCATGTCTTCTAGCCAAGTCTGGTATTCAAATGTCTGAAAATAAAGTGATTCTTTTTCATAGTTGTCCCTGCTACTCTATAAATCTTTGTTTCCCTACTCAAAGGCTCAGTGTGTGGGTGAGCATTCCAGCAACACCTTCATGTCATCAGGGACAATAACAATAATCCTGTAGTTCAGAATTATACTCTGATGGGGGCCCATGTGAACCCCAAGAGAGAGTAGAGGTGAGACCGTTAGGAGCTATGGGAGCTATTACCATATTCACTTTAAAAAGTATCCCTTTTTAAGTGTCCCTAGCTTTTGTAGTCTCCCTGACTTATTGGGTACTCATGTCAGTTCTAGATAACGAGCAGGCTTTGCTTCCATGACTGCCATTTAAGTATGAAGTTAAGATTATCCCTCAAGTTTTCTTCACAGCTTGATAGAACTTAAAATTCTTTGCATTTTAATTCTGTAGTTACCCCAGTATGGCTGCTACTGACAAGGTTCTTTTATTATTGAAATTGTTGGATTTGGATCATTTTTGTTAGGAATATTTTATCTTAAGCAAATATTGCTATGGTATGAGTTCATAGGCTTTTTCTTTTCCTTTCCCTATGTGCCATACAAATTTAATTAGAATACAGATGACATCTCTGAAGTATATCAATGTGCTTCTCACTAATCCCCAAAGTTAAATCAGTTATTTCCTTTGCAGTGAGAAAAAAAGCTGGCATTACTTCCCATCACTGCTAGAAGAGAATTACCTGTGTGATATATATTTAAATTAATCTCAGGACCTATGATGTATAATTTTAGTACTCTTTTTATTTTCAGTCTTTTAGTTACCAATTACTTCAACTTTGGGACTTTATCAGTTCCCTTAAAATCATAATCCCTGTAACTTCACTCATATAAGTTCTGTTACATTCTCATCTCAGGAGGGGAATTGAACAATAAGTGTTAAGTTCCAAGGAAATGGTTTCCCAGAGCTTAAAAAGACTCTACAGTCTAGTAATAAGACACTCATGACAGCAATATAATAAGACAGCAATGCATGATAACAAAATGTTTTTTTGTAATGGAATCTTTTTTAAATTAGTGCCTTTAGATAAATTATAGTACCTGTCTGCAAGATGCAAGATGATTTGAATTGGCTTTAAGTACAGTCGATGGAAAGTGTTATGCATTCCCTCCTCACTCTTATTATGCATGTTAGTTTGCTATTGTAAAGTGGTTTAGAAGTTTAAATGGGCTTATACTTCTCTAAAGGTAAGATTTTAAAGGTAATTGTGCCTAATAGTACAAAAACAAATATAAAAGCTTAGATCACTTTTGTCTTGCTCTTCCCACATACAGTCCATTTAGAATGTAACTAACCTCTTTCATTATAAACACAGATACTCAAAAAAAGCTTTTGGATTATTATCAACCAGATCTACCAATGACAATTTTTATGGTTCATCTACAGCAAACATAGCTGTTTGTGAGAATGCATCTTGGAAATTATTTTCATCATACAGTAACAATCATTGCCAAATAACCTATCCATAAATCAATATGGCAATCTAATCTCATCTTTCTAAACTACATCAAAGAATCAGAAAGCCAAAAAAAATCCTCAGAGTAGTCAAAAATATATGTTATGAAGTCTATATACAACCTACCCTATATACAGAGCTTTATCAAATTACGAATCATACAGTTAGATAAAGCTTGGTTCAAATCTTTGTTTCCCCACTTAGTAGCTGAGTGATTTGGGGCATTGTTAAGCTCTCAGTTTCCTCATCTATAAAATGGGATAATTATCACCTCATGAGATTACTGTGAAGATTAAATGAAATAATAGATGTAATTAATAGATCTTTCCTTTAAAATAGTAACTTATATTATTGTTATTATCATTCCAACAATATCACTATTATTACTACTCTCTGGTTCTCAAACCTAAGCAAGCTTTAAGGGTCAAGATAATGACAATCTAGCATTAAGGGAAGCCACAGGAAAAAAAAAAAACACTGGTAAAACAAAAACAAACAAACAAATAGATGCCCTGACCAGTGGCTCAGCTGGTTAGAGCATTGTCCCATATACCAAAAAAATTGAGTTTGATTCCTGATCAGGGCACATACCTAGGCTGTGGGTTTGATACCTGGTCGGAGTGCGTATGGGAGGCAACCAATGTTTCTCTCTCCCATCTATGATTTATAAGTGAAAAGAACAAATAATACCCTTGTGACCCAAAATCACTGTATTACAGAAGATTAGAATAAGTTGATAATGGCTGTAAATCATCCAAAAATATTATGACCCATTTTTGAAAGCCCAACCTGCAAAAACAGTAAAAATAAAACAAATTTGGGTGCTTAAAAAGATAATTTTTCAATTATATGGAAACTTCATCACTCCTTAAGGATCACTCAAGTTTTATTAATGCAATAAAAATTTTAACTGAAATTCTACATAAAGGATAGTCAATAGAAAAAGAAGTTACTATTCTTAACTTCCCGCTTCTCCATGCCACTCACACTTACCCCTCCATACCTCTCATGGTAAAGATTCATGTCAGAAACTTGAGAAAGTATAATATGGGAATTTTCTATATTATTATTGCTTTAATTGTATTCTAGTCATGATTTTTTAATTTATTTTGACATTTCAAAACACTCCTTTCATAGGAGGGAGGTTTTTATGTTTATTGCTGAGTACAGTTTTAAAGGTTTGAGAAATACTCCTTTTTGAGCAATTGGCAGTTATCTAATAGGCATGTATTACAAGGTAACCTTTTAATAATAAGAATTATTTTTATGAATCACCAGCAACAATAGTATAGACATCATTAGCTAGGTGGGTAGAGAAATTCGAGGACTTGGGATACTCTTCTCTGACACTGGAAAAAAGAGCTACAGAAAACCAAGGAGTTTGGTTACTTGGAAATAGTAAATGCTAAAAACATTAATTTACATGCTCTTGAAACACTTCACTTATAAAGTATAAAGAATAAACAGAGAAGTATTTTTATATGACAAGCTTTCTATTAGAAGAGCCATGTAACAAGAAAACTGGAGTACTGAATTTACCTGTCATAATACCTTGCAGAACTGATAATCTCTTTTTTTTTCTAGCCTGCCAACGACATTTGCAACTTTGGATATTGATGGTGTAAGAAAAATAATTTTTGCACTACCAGGTAAGAATAATTGAAACAGTTTATTTTGCCTTTTCTGAAAAAAAAAATAACCAAAAATGTTTTTTAATCCCAAGTGACCAGTCCCCTATCAGAGTACTTAATTTGGAATCTAAATGACCTGGGCTCAAGTCCCAGCTTTACTTACTTGGATGAATCACTTAACCTCACTGAAGGTGTTTCTTCATCTATAAAATGGGGCTAATTACTACTTCACAGGGTTGGAGTGAAAGTCATATTAGATATTTCACAGCACGTTTCAAGCTGTCACTGAATTTTTCTCGGGTTCCTGCTTTTCCTTATAGGAGATTGGTCAAAGTTAGCAGCCTAACTGTGTCCCACAACTTGAGGTATTGTGCTCAAGGGGCCAAAGGCTGTGAACCACACATGCAAATGCTAGAACAAAAAATACAAAATTGCTCTTGGTTTTGGCCAAATTTGGACCAGTGGGAGGGGGGTGAGCAACCTGGAAGAAGGGGCTACTAGTATTGGTACTTCTCAGCCAAATCCCAAGCATCATCCGTCTGACCACATCACTGTCCTCACCCTCACTCCCAAGTGAGCAGAAACTCACAGGTTCAGATAGTGGATATTTCAGCAGGGAAGAGGATGCGAATAACACTTTTTAATGTGTTTTTGTATTTTCTAAAAAGCCAAGAAGTGGTTTTGTTCATAAGGGCTTTAAAATTCAGCTTTTTATCGATTTTTGGCTGTGTATTTAAAGCCGTGCTTTTAAAGCCATTACTAATCTTGAAAAATCTAAAGCAGTTGAGAAGTTTTGTATACCTACTTGTGTTTTTTTTCCAACTTTAACAAAATTATCCTCTAATCTGTAACAGTGTCCCATTTCTCTTTTTTTGACACAGGTTTTTTCAGAAAATAACCTACTTAATTGTTTTATAACCTACTTACTCCTTTGAGATATTTGCTTTTTATATAAAATAAGTCTCATAATAGAGATAGAAAGAAAAGAAAGCAGGCTGAAAAAAATATAGGACTTAAAAATTATTTAAAAGCCCCAAAGAATTATAAGCAAAAAAGAGATTAAATTTCTATCATCTAGGATATTTTAAGAGAGAGGACATGTAAGGAAAGTAGTCTTCAAAATTTATCTGTTGTATAGAACTCCTTGGGGCCTTTAATATATCTTTAGATATTCTAAAAACCATTATATAAAAATATGATCATCTGTCTGGCTTTAATTTGCCTAGAAGACACTGTTTACTTTATCTACAGAAGCTATGACTCAGCCTGTAGCCCATCAGTGATAAAAGAATGTTACAGTGGGAGACTAGTTCACCATTACTGAGGAAGTACTGTTTGTCTACCAAAGAAGTTATAATTAACCTATATTCAAATTACTACTTTCATTTGAAATTTTCTCTGCTCAGCCAGAATAAACCTAAAGAGGGCAGCAGGAGCTCACAAGTTCAGACTGTAAAACCAGCAAAGAAGTTCCTTTTACAATAATTTTAATATTCAGAATTATATTTCTGCTTTCCCAAGGTCCATGCATTTAAAGCCATTACTAAGCTTCACAAGTTTTAAAGCAGTTTAAAAGTTTTGTATATCGACTTGCTATTTTTGTAACTTTCTAAAATTCCTATGTAACACATTCACTATAAAAATTTTAGAAAATGATAAGCATTAAGAAATGTTATCCAGCCGAAACTGGTTTGGCTAAGTGGATAGAGCTTTGGCCTGCAGACTGAGGGATCCCAGGTTCGATTCTGGTCAAGGGCATGTACCTTGGTTGCAGGCACATTCCCAGTAGCAGGTGTGCAAGAGGCAGCTGATTAGTGTTTCTCTCTCATCGATGTTTCTGACTTTCCATTCCTCTCCCCTTCTCTCTGTAAAAAAATCAATTATATATATGAAAAGAAATGTTATCCATAATCCTCTTCCCCTTGAAATAACCACTATCTGCAATTTTTTATATCAGTCCTTCTACTCCTGTTTTTATACAGTAATTTTATAAAGCAAATAGCAATTACAGGAATTCTATAATCACAGTTAAATGAACTGTGTGGGTTTTTTTCCAGAAAAAAAAAATTTGTATTTTTGAAAAGCAGTTGATTTTTTTTATTGTTTAAAGCATTACATATGTCTCCTTTTCTCCCCTATTGACCCCTACCCTGCCATTCCCACCCCTCAGGACAAGCCCCCACTGCCCCAGGTCCATGTCCAACGGTTATGCTAATATGCATGCATACAAGTCCTTTGATCTCTTACTACACCCCCTGACTCCTGCCTATTAACTCTGTAGTTCTGTTTGACAACTCATTTTTCATTCAAATAATAAGTATCACTTATCACATTTTACAACTTAAAAAATGATATTCTTAACTACTTTGTAAGTAGAAGAAAATTAAAAGTATGGTTTCAGCTAATAAGAGGCTAAATTAACCATTGCCTTTTATTTTAATGATACAATTAGCAGCACATATACAGGCCAAGGGAAACTAAGAATCTAATAGCCCATCATATATCTCCAGTATATACATACATATTCACATACAACTGTATGAAAATATTAATAAAAATAGAATTTTAGAACCAGAAGAATATTGAGAATCATATCGTCCAACCTTTATTTTGTGAATGAGTTAAGTTAGACTCAAAAAGGTTTTGGAACTCACCAGGGTAACACAGCTTGGATAGTTAATATAACACACAAGAAATTACTATAAATGTGTTTTTCTCAGTCCAGTCGTTTTTTCACAACCTGTCTTTTCTGTGCATGACACAATCAAATTGCTTCTTGAAGAGGTACTATTGAATTTAGTTTTTGTTATAACTAAAAGAACTTGGTGTTTAAATTAGTCCACTCAGGCTGCCAGAACAGAATATCACAGACTAGATAGCTGGCTTATAGATAACAGAAATCTGTTTTCTCACAGTTCTACAAGCTATATGGACACAAATTTAGTTTCTATTGAGGTTTCTCTTCCTGGCTTACAGATGGCTACCTTCTCCCTATGCCCTCGCGCCTTTCCTCTGTGCACAGGCACTCCTAATGTCTCTTCCTCTTTTTTTTAAGGACACTGGTTCTATTGAATTAGGGCCTTACCCTTATACCTCATTTAATTTTAATTACTTCTCTAAAGGTCCTACCTCCAAATAAGGCACATTGGGAGTTAAGACTTCAACAAATGAATGGGAGGGGAAACAACAGAACTCAGTCCATGCAGTATTTATCTTCAAGTCCTTCACATTTTAAATCATTTAGGTTTTTTTTTTTAAACTTAAAGAAATGTCTCTGTCTAGGGAAATATGGATATTTCTTTATGCTTATCCTACTTTCTAATTTTATTTGTATTGAGCATATATTACTATGGAAGTTTTCAAACATATTAATAATAACAAGTAGACAATTATAAAAAGGGGAAGGGGTGAATGGGTGGACATCTGTAATAATGTAAACAATAAAAAAAAATAGCAAGTAGAAACTGCTTTAAAACTTACCAAGACTGGTAATGGCTTTCAATGTATAGCTCTCACAAAAGAATAAATAAATGGTGTTAACCAACTTCTGGATATCAGAATTCTGAGTTTCATTGGTAGACCCAGAAGGTTGCACCCTCTATGGCATTTGGTTGACTATACATCTCTATTTTGGCATCCTTTTTGGTTCAAGGTGATTCAGAAGAGAAAGACAAATAATCATGTCACTGTGATACCTAGAGGTATAGACGGCATAATTGTTGGGGCATGTTATGTGGATACTACAATAACTGCGTGGTTGACTTTCAGGGAACCCTGTGTCAGCCGTGGTCACCTGCAATCTCTTTGTGGTGCCTGCACTGAGAAAGATGCAGGGCATCTTGGATCCTCGGCCAACCATCATCAAAGCCAGGGTAATGTTTTCTAATGACCAGGAACCAAAATAGAAGCCTAGTAACAGTTAAGATATGATCTAGATCTAGAAACATTTTAAGATTTATATTAGTTGTAAGAGGAAATGGGGTGATAGTCTCTCCTTTGTGATAGAAAATAGAGGAAAAGGCCCTTTTTATTCCCCTCTCACATTATTTCATGACTTCTAACGTGAACAATTTTCTCCAGCAAGAAGTCCATATGGTAATGGAGATATAATGACAATATGATGCAACTTATTCTTGTTTCTTAAATTAATATAAATACCTCCTTTAAAACAACCCCATTTTGTAGATGAACAAACAGGTGTCAGAAAGCAGAATAACTTGCTAGTACAGTCATCAGTTAGCAGTAAAGCTGGAAGTAGAACCTAGGTATGGGTAACATCCCATTCCAACATTTGTTCCACTGTACTACTATAACCCAATCAGTGCATTGTTGGGGTGGGGGGAACCTGCTTAAACACTTAGCAGATCACACAGCAATGTGAATAGCTCTTGTAGTTAGTACTGGAGTACACACAGAGAGAGATTCAAAGGGAGATTTTTGCCCTCAAACACAAAATAATTTAAGAATAATGCAAGTTAAACCCCAATTGATATGGAATAGAGTATAAACATAAGCAAGATTAAGTGAAACAGTGGAGTGTGATTTAATCAAAAAAAACATCCTACAATTGAATTATATTCTAGATTCCAGAGGAAAAGCATGTATTGTCAGAGTGAATAATTAGAGTACTTAAAAACATAGTCGCCAGAATGGATTGGACACAAACTTACTAAAATCAAAATTTCCAATTTTAATTGTATCATCCAATCCAAGCAATATCTTTGTTAGAGCTAAAGCCTTTCTAGATCGTTTTAAGGTAAAGTGATTTAAATTATTATTATGTTAATAAAAATGTTAATTAATTTTCTGGTCAGTGTGGCTCAGTTGGTTGAGCATTATCTCGTGTACCAAAAGGTCACTGGTTTGACTCCAGGTCAGGGCACATGCCTGGATTGTTGACTTGATCCCCAGTGTGGGGCATGCAGGAGGCAGCATATCAATGCTTCCCTCACATCATTGTTTCTCTTTCTTCCTCTCTTTTTCTTTCTCTCTAAAATCAATAAAAACGTATTTTTAAAAATTAGACCAAATCTTTTCATCTGCCCCTTCTGCACTATGAATACTAACTTCTTGGCGTTCTTTTCCCTTTTAATCTGGATTTCCTGTAATAAGAATATAAGGTAGGCCCTACCTGGTTTGGCTCAGTAGATAGAGAATCAGCCTAAGGACAGAAGGGTCCAAGGTTTGATTCCAGCCAAGGGCACATGCCTGGGTTGTGCACTTGACCCCCAGTGTGGGGCATGCAGGAGGCAGCCAATCAATGATCCTCTCTCATCATTGATGTTTCTATCTCCCCTCTCCCTTCCTCTCTGAAATCAACAAAAATATATATTTTTTAAAAAGACTATAAGGTAGCAGTGGTGGAAACAGCAGAATATCAAGTTATTTTTCATGTCTACTCTATTCTTTGCACAACCTCCACCACCCTCTACTTCTAAGAGATGATCCAAAAATGATCAAATTTGTTTTATCTTCCTCTTTACTCGATAGTTATCATGTGATGTAAAATTGGATCCTCGCCCAGAATACCATCGGTGTATACTGACTTGGCATCACCAAGAACCACTGCCTTGGGCACAGAGTACAGGTTAGTCATTCACACCTACAGGTACACCTGTGTACTTATTCTGCTAAAATCACATGTATATAACCTCCTTCCTTGGATATACCCAATTTGGAATTATTATATATTTTTATTTCTGGATGATTAGATGAATTAAATATTCTTAAACATACAATATAACAGGACAAAAGAATAAAATTGTAATAAATATTTAGTTATCCAAGGAACCATGTTTTCTAGATAACCATTTGAAAACAAATTTATAATTACGGGCGATTTTTATATACTAGTTCAACCGGTAAGTTCTGAGCATAATTCCTGTTGTAGGAAAAGGAAGGACTGTGGCTGTGCCACCTTGAAACATGAGAATAACACCCAATCATAATGTGATTCTCTAGAGCCTCCACTATACCCTAGATATTGGTAAAATTTAAGGACCAAGAAGTCAATATTGATAATTCAGAGTTCTATAGTTACCTCTTCTAGACTTTAAACTTTTATCCCCAACTTCTTTAGTCATATTTTACCTAACTTTGATGTAATTCCGCTAAAATGGTATTGCCCTTGAAACAAAAGTCCTGTCAAGTGCAGATATCAACTAACACTGTGACTGAGTACAGGGGCCTTGCCATAAGAAAGTAGGGCTCTAAGCAAGTTACCGGAACTTGTTTGAATCTTGTGAGAATTCAGTAAAATAGTTAAGTAAGCCCCGACCCATGCACCCAGGAGGTCAGTAGTTCAATTCCCGGTCACTGGTTCAATTCCCAGTCAGGGCACATGCCTGAGTTGCAGGCTCAATTTCCATCAGGCGGCATGTGGGAGGCAATTGATCAATAATGTTTCTCATCAATGTTTGTATCTCTCTCAAATCAATAGAAACATATTTTTTTAAAAGATGGTTAAATAAAGTGCCTACCACCTTGTCTGGCACTTAGTAAATACTACTAAAGAAATGGTAGCCGTGCTGTTATTATCATTATTTTAATAGGTTTTAAAAGTCTTTCAGACACACATAATAGTTCAGCCTGAAGAGGAAAATTCTGTGGTGTTTTGCATAATGCTATAAATTAGTGGTTTATTCTTTTGAGCAATAATTTCTGATGTTTATTTTTAGAGTTTAGTGGCAAGGTAGTAGGATACAGTAGCAAGGCTACCTGAAAAGAGTACTGGGAAGTCTGATCACCTTTCTTCCTCTTGAAGACCTATGTTTCTATTCATGAGTTCCTACTTTGGAAGGAACTAGAAGGGCTCCAGATGGATCCACAGTGATGCTTCTGCTGCTGCAATGAGAGTATTTCTTTCTAGGTAATCAGATGAGCAGCCGTCTGATGAGCATGCGCAGTGCCAACGGATTGTTGATGCTACCTCCAAAGACAGAGCAGTACGTGGAGCTCCACAAGGGCGAGGTGGTGGATGTCATGGTCATTGGGCGACTATGATGGTCACCAACGGAGAAAGCTTTGATGCATGTCCACATATCATTGACTGTATCCTGTAATATGCAACGGCACAGCTAGTTTTTCTGATTTGGATAAAAGTTGATCTGTATAGTCAACATCTTGAACTATATTTCAAAAGAATTTAAATACCTTTTAAAGAAAAAAAACACCGAAAAATAAATCTTAACAGATAATTCTATTCTGATTATATCAAAGCAAATTTTTCCTTTCTTGCAAATTGCTTTGTGTGTTCAATGCTAAGTCTGATAGCGATAGCTTTTAGTAGACAGCAGTAGGTGCCTGCAGAACTTGTGTTTTTCTCATCTTTAAACAACTACTTATGCTCTCAAATCAAGGCTGTCTGCTTATTTATACTAGCGTAGGCAACACTTGGATTTCCCTTCTTAGTATGCTTCATAACCGCTTTACAGAGAGCTTTCGCTTGTTCTTTATCGTGTATCTCGTGTTTATGTGCACAGTGCCAACAGAAGAGCGGCTGGGGAGGCCCCGCCCACCTCCAGGAGAGCCATCCCGCACAGAGCTTCGGGGAAGTTTCTCACCCCAGGAGCCTCATGGCACAGTACTCTTGGGCAGTAACTGGATACCTTTTATTTGAACAATCTAACTGGGGGGAAATGCTTCCTTAAGTGCTGACAGCCTTTTTAACCGATACATTTAAAATTGTACAGAAAAAAAAACATAAAATCAAAGACTGATCTTGTACAGATATTAGTGTTACCAGCATTCATGTGGAAATCAAGAGCAAAGAAAAAATAATGATAACTCTGTACCATAACATTTTCTGTAATGAAACTTAATGAATAAAAAAATCCTTGATCATTATATAAAAATCCATTGTGTTGGCCTTGTTATTGAACATTTATCATGTATTCTGATGGGGTTCTGCCTGGATGAAAGGCATATTTAAGACGACTCAGCAAGATTAAGTGATATAAAGGAGATGTAAAGTGTAGCTTTATGTAACTACTGGAGGCCTGGCATGAAATTCGTGCATGGGGAGCAGGGTGTCCCCCCAACCCGGCCTGCACCCTCTTGCAATTCAGGACCCCTCAAGGGATGTCCAACTGCAGGTTTAGGCTGATTCTGCGAGGATCCCTCCAGGATCGGGCCTAAACTGGCAGTCAGACATTCCACTCAATCTGGGATCACTAGATCCTAACCACTTGCCTGCCTGCCTGATCAGCCCTAACAACTGTGCCTGCTTGCCTAATCACCCCTAACCACTCTGCCTACCTGCCTGATTGCACCTAACTGCTTGCCTGATTGCCCCTAACCAATCTCCCTGATTACCCCTAACCATTCTGCCTGCCAGCCTGATTGCCCCTAACCATTCATCTGCCTGCCTGATTGCCTCTAACCACTCACCTGCCTGCTTGATTGCCCCTAACCACTCTGCCAGCCTGCTTGATCACACCTAACTGCTCGCCTGCCTGCCTGATAGCCCCTAACTGCTTGCCTGATTGCCCCTAACTACTCACCTGCCTGCCTGATTGCCCCTAACCATCCTGCCAGCCTGCTTGATCACCCCTAACTGCTCGCCTGCCTGCCTGATCACCACTAACTGCCACTGCCTCTGCCTCAGCCCCTACCTTCGTCCAGAAGGACGTTCGGAAGGTCGTTTAGCTGTCTGGTCTGATTAGCATATTTTGCTTTTATTATCATAGATATTTTACCATAGTATTGTGCTCTGTAGCTTTGTGAAAATACAGAGTAGAAGGGAACCTATAGTTGGTCTGGTGTTTCCAGTCATAGCTAGAGAATAAAAAGCAAGTTTAGAGGAAAGATAGTTGATAATTTAGGAGCAAAATAACTAAATTCTTATGCCATAAAAACAAATTTTAAACATCTACAGTTCTTTGGAATGGAAGAGAAACATAAGTAGTGCACCAGAAAATTTCAGATGAATACCTTTTTTTTGTCATGTTCAAAAGGAAGTAAGAAATGGGAATAATCTGTGCTAATCATAGAAAATGCAACAAATGAAATATACTCTATCCAAGTGGTTCCTTTAATAAAAATTTAAGGGCACTCTTCAAATGGTAATAACAGGACACTGAATATGCTGTGAGTTATTCTTTGTAAAGCAGACAATAAAAATTGTCATCTTAATAAACAAGGTTCCAAGTGATGATGATGAATGAAACCAAGTGCAAACAATAAATATTTGATACTAATATTTCATATCTCCAGAGTTGACAATACAATGCCCTATATTTTAAGTTTTATACTTTCAATTAAAGAAGATAAGGATAGTTAATACAGGTCAAGTGAAAGATTATGAACAGGGATTTACCTACATTCATTCAAGAAATATTTATAGATCATCTAAATATGTGCTTGGGAACAAAGTATATCATGCTACTATTTACAAAAATTAATAGACATAGTAGCTAAGTTAAACTCCATAAGGGAAATAATAAAAACACATGCAAGTAACCATAATATTTGATATGTTTGATACTTGAAAATACATGGCAGAGTGCATAGAATATGATAAATGACATAATTCAGATTTAAAGAATTGGAGAAGTTCAAATGATAACCTCCTCTAAGGTAAGATTTCAAGGGATAAGATGGCATTTTAGTGGGTCTTAAAGGAAGTGTATAATTTTAAAGATGATGCAGGAAAAGGGCATTCCAGAAACAGAATTATGGGCAATTAATAATAATTATTTATATTTTAAGATGTAAGCTCCACAAGGGAAAGAATTTTGTTTATTTTATTTACTTATATTATCCCAAGTCCTTAGAAGATTTCCTGGCATATGTGTAGGCATCAGTAAATATTTGTTCAATGAAATACTTTCTATAGAGCTTACTATATGCCCATCACTTTTCATTTGTTTAATTTTCACAACAACCCTGAAAGGATTATTATTATTATTATTATTATTTTTAATATATTTCATTGACTTTTTACAGAGCGGAAGGGAGAGGGAAAGTCAGAAATATCGATGAGAGAGAGACATCGATCAGCCGCCTCCTGCACGCCCCCTACTGGGGATGTGCCCGCAGCCAAGGTACATGCCCTTGCCAGAATCAGACCCGGGACCCTTCAATCCAAAGTCCCACGCTCTATCCACTGAGCCAAACCGGTCTCGGCATGGATTATTATTTTTATACTAGAGGCCTGATGCACAAAATTCCTGCAAGTGTAGGCCTTCCTTTCCCTGGCTGCTGGCACTGGCTTCCTTTGGCACCCGGGACCCGGGCTTCCCTCGCAGCCCTGGCTTCATCTGGAAGATTGTCCAGAAGGACGTCTGGTCTAATTAGCATAGTAGGCTTTTAATATTATAGATATGCCATAAAAACAAATTTCAAACATCTACAGTTGAAATTAAGGCACAGAAAGATTTAAGCAACTTGTCCATGGTCACTCAGCTAGTAAGAGGAGGAGCCAAGATTCAAATTTAGCAAACTGGCTTGAGAGTCCATATTCTTAAACACTAAGCTATAGAAACAGAAAGATGATATAGAAGAGGGGAGAGCCATTGGAGGAGCATCTTAGTGTGGAGTGCTGGAAGAAAAAGCCCATGAATGGAATGGAAGGGAGAGCATTTTTTAGAAGAAAAGAAACCAGGTAGAGCATTGTTCCAAAAACCAAGGAGGAGAGTTTCAAAAAGGAAGGATGATAAACTGTAAAAAAGAAATGTCAAGAAAGATGAAGGCTCAGGAAGATTTATTGATTAGGAATTGTTGGTGAGCTACATAAGTGCAATTCAATAATGAGGTGAGGACAAAAGGCAGAATACAAAATGGAAACTATAAACTTGTACATAAGGAAAAAAGACAGGACAGTAGCTTAAACCAATAACAAGGTGGAGAAAACATGTTTGTGTGTATGGGTTTAGTTTTGAGAAAAGAGAAACAACAGTAGCAGGCTTATTAAAAATTCAAGAGTAAAATTTCAGGTGGAGAAAGAGGAGCAAGGAAAGGCTGGATTTAAGGACCCTTGTGGCCCAATTAGGCTAGAAAAGAAAAAAAAAACATTTTTTCTTCTGAGTTTGAAAAGGGAAAAATGTGAACATGTTTGGAACAAATACAAAGGGAATTTATATTTTAATTAAATTTACTGGAGCAACATTGGTACACAAAAGCATACAGGTTTCAAGTGAACAGCTCAACAAAACATCATCTGCATACAGCATCATGGTGTCTATTACCCCTACCAAAGTCTCTTCATTCCCTTTCTCCACCTCCACTTCTACTCAGCCCTCTTTTTCTCTGGCTAACACGACATTGTTGTTTGTGTCTAGGTGTTATAGATATATAAATATACTAGAGACCTGATCCATGAAATTGATGCAAGTGTAGGCCTTCCTTCCCCCAGCTGCTGGCACCAGCTTCCTTCCCTTTGGCGCCCAGAACCCGGGCTTCCCTCTGGCTGCCCGAGGCACCTGGAACCCAAGTTTCTCTCAAAGCCCTGGCTTCATCCAGAGGGTCAGCAGGAAGGACATCGGATCTAATTAGCATATTATGCTTTTTATTATATATATAAATATATGTACACTAGAGGCTGGGTGCTTCAAAATTCATGCACTCAGGGAGTGGGAGGTCCCTCAGCCCGGCCTGTACCCTCTCGCAGTCCAGGACTCCTTAGGGGATGTCCGGCAGTTAGACATTCCTCTTGTAGTATGGGACCCCTCACTCCTTACCGCCTGCCTACTCCCTGCTTCTTAGCACTGCTGCGGAGGCAGGCGAGGCTCCTGCCACCTCTGCTGTGCTCATCAGCAGTGAGCCCAGCTTCTGGCTGAGTGATGCTCCCGCTTTGGGAGTGCACTGACCACCAGGGCGCAGCTCCTGCATTGAGTGCCTGCCCCCTGGTGCTCAATGCGCATCATAGCAACTGGTCACTCCACCCTTTGGTCAATTTGCATATTACCCTTTTATTATATTATTTTATAGGGTGGGTGTGTGTGTGTGTGTGTGTGTGTGTGTGTGTGTGTTTTGCTTAATCACCTCTTTTATCCAGTCCCCAGCCTTCCTTCTCTCTGACAGCTGTCCATTCCATTTATCCATGCCTCTGTTTCTATTTTGTTCATCAGTTAATTTTGTTCACTAGATTCCTCATATAAGTGATATTTGTCTTTCTCTGACTGGCTTATTTGGCTTAGCATCACAGTCTCCAGGTCCATCCATGCTTTCACAAAAGATAAGATTTCCTTTTTCTTTTATTCTTTTTTACAGCTGTGTTGTGTAAATGTACCACCACTTTTCTTAGCCACTGATGGGCACTTGGGCTGTTTCCAGATCTTGGCTATTGTAAATAATGCCAAGGAATGAACATAGGAATGCATATATTCTTTTGAATTAGTTTTTTATATTTCTTAGGATATATTCCCAGAAGTGGATGGCTAGGTCATAAAGAAGTTCCATTTTTAATTTTTTGAAGAAACTCCATACTGTTTTCCATAGTAGCTGCACCAATCTGCATTCCCACCAACAGTTGAACAAGGGCTCCCTCCCTTTTCTCCACATTCTCACCAGCACTTGTTTGTTGATCAGTTGATGACAGCCATTCTAACAGGTGTGAGGTGATAGCTCATTGTGGTTTTCATCTGTATCTCTCCAATGATTAGTGACATTGAGCATTTTTCATATGTATATTGGCCTTCTGTATGTCTTCTTTGTAGAAGTGTCTATTCAGGCCCTTTGCCCATTTTTTTTCTTTATTGTTCAGTTTATTAATTACATTGTTTCCCCTTTTTTATCCCCCTATATCTCCCCTCCACCCTGTACCTATCTCACCTTCCACCCTCACCTCCCCCTCCCCAATATCCTCTCCCATTGTTGCAAGATTTTTGTCCAATCTCTTTCTGTACTTCCCACAACCCTTTTCTCCCCAAGAATTGTCAGTCCATTCCCTCTCTATGTCCATGTTTCTGTTATATTCACCAGTTTATCCTGTTCATCAGCCTATCAATTCACTTGATTTTTATGTTCATTTGTGGATAGATGTGTATTTGTTGTTCATAATTTATATTTTTACCTTTTTCTTCTTCCTCTTCTGAAAGAATATCTTTCAGCATTTCATATAATATTGGTGTGGTGGTGATGAACTCCTTTAGCTTTTTCTTATCTGCGAAGCACTTTATCTGATCTTCAATTCTGAATGATAGCTTTGCTGGATAGAGTAATCTTGGTTGTAGATTCTTGCTATTCATTATTTTGAATATTTCTTGCCACTCCCATCTGGCCTGCATCGTTTCTGTTGAGAAATCTGCTGACAATCGTATGGATGCTCCCCTGTAGGTAACCAACTGTTTTTCTCTTGCTGCTTTTAATATTCTCTCTTTATCTTTTGCTCTTGGCATTTTAATTATGATATGTCTTGGTGTGGTCCTCTTTAGATTCCTATATTTTGGGGTTCTGTGTACTTCTTGGGCTTTTAAGTCAGTTTCTTTCACCAGGTGGGGGAAGTTTTCAGTCACTATTTCTTCAAGTAGGTTTTCATTAACTTGCTCTCTCTCTTTTTCTGGCACCCCAATAATTCGGATGTTGGCATGCTTGAGGTTGTCCCAGAGGCCCCTTACACTATCTTCAATTATCTGAATTCTTTTTGTTTCTTGCTTTTCCAGCCGAGTGGATTTTGCTTCTTTGTATTTCAAATCTTTGACTTGGTTCTTGTGGCCCTCTGGACTGCTTTTAGGACTTTGTGTAATATTTTTTATTTCAGTCTGTGTATGCTTGATTTCTAGTTGGTCCTTTTTCATATTCGTGAGGGTCTGGTTCATATCCGCAGAGGTCTTGTTCATTTCCTTGAGGGTCTCATTCATTTCCTTGTAAGTCTCATTCATTTCCTGGTTGGTCTTGTTTATTTCCTCGTAGTTCTCATTAAGTTCATCGGCCTTTTCTAGGAGCCTCTTGAAAAGCCTTATAACTGTGGTTTTGAACTCTATGTCTTATCGTCTTTTCTCCTCCATTTCTTTCACACCTGATTTCTTTCCATATCTCTGCATGGTAGCTGCTTTATGTGGTAGATATCCTCTAAGGTTCAGTGGCACAGCCACCCCAGTTATTTGAGATGGGTACTCTTACTGCAATCCTTTATGGGTTGTACAGTATTTTTGAATTTAAACCCAGCTTGTTGTTGTTAGCCCTAGGAGGGGTTGACCTCCAGGCCAATTGGCTGTGAAGGGAGACTGTGTTCAGGTTGGATGGGCGGAGTCTCTGAGCTGCGCAGGCAGCCTCAGTGTCAGCTATGTCCTATGTGGCGCTCGCGCGCGCGTGTCTCTGTTGGATGGGGATGGCTGCAGACACCTCCAAGAGAAAGCTGCTAGTCTCTTCCCCTTGCCAGACAACTCTGCCTCTCCCCAAATGAGTCTGCACACCCAAAGTCTAGCCCAGGGTTGTAAAATAGATGGTTTCCAGGACCAGGAGACAAGTTTCCAGGGGGCAAGTCGCGGGTTTGTGTGACACTTGCATGCAAACTTCTTTTCCCCGCCTCCGGGTTTCTCCTCAGACTAGCAGACCTCTGCCGCGACCCCTTCCAGGGTGCGTCCCCCAGACCTTGGACCTCGCCTGGCACTGGGGAATCTGTGCAGTGGGACGTCTCCACAGACCCCGGATCTCGGACCTTGCCTGGCGCTGGGGAATCCGTGTAGTAGGACGTCTCTGCCCTCCCTGTTGGTGAAATCCAGCTGGGGTTGCTGCTCCAGCCCTACAGCCCGCGCGCGCGACCAGGACAGCTCCTAACCTGTTTCCATCTTCAAGGCTGCGCTCCCGCTGCTCCTCTGAGTCTCAGTGTCCCACCTTTACTCTTATTTGTGGAGTTTTCACTCAGCCAGCTTTCTGGCGATTCTGGGTGCTGTCTGTTCTGCTGTTATGTTGTAGTTCTTAAATCGTTGCACGGGGCAGAACAATAGGTGTTTACCTATGCCGCCATCTTGGTTCAGGACTCCCTTTGCCCATTTTTTAATTGGGTTGTTTTGTCTTCTCAGTGTTGAGTACTATCCATTCTTTATACATTTTATTTTTTATTTATTTATTTATTTTAGAAATTAACCCCTTATCACATGTATTGGCAAATGTATTCTCCCATTTAATTTAAAAGTTAAGATTTAATGAAATAGTTCTACTTGACACAGTGGAAGCTTCAATGTCATCTAATCTATTTGCATTATTTGACCAAAATTATTTTAGAATTGCACATATATGATGTTTTATATTCTTTGTCTTTGTAGTTGGTGTTTAAATAAAGGACTATAGAAGATGTTTTTATATCCCTATTTAAAGCTGTGTGGAAGGTAAGAAGCTCCTTTTTAACCTGCTTTTTTTGGTTCTATGTGTGGGTTGTTTCAAACCATATCACACAATGAAGAAAAGAATATAAACAGTTTATTTTACCAAGTAAATGCTATTGAGTGATGTTGCATATTACAGCAAGTGGATTCTTTGAATGGCTTTCATTTTTTAAATTATTTGCCAACTAGAGTTGTGGATCTAACCCGTAATGAACTCTTGATCTTCATGAAATCCTAACAAGGTAAGTCATTATTATTCCCAATTATATAAAGTGGAGATTTATGTAAGTGCAGAATTCCACGCAGATAAATTATGTATCTTGTTATTCCGATGATGATGGATCAAAGTTAATGATACATTGTGTTCTAACTTGCTTATAAGAAATATTAAGCCTGACTCTGTAACAGAAAGGTACAGTTACAGAGTGTATCAATAACTCAGCCTAGAACCAAGGAGTTAAAGAATTGCTCAATTCTGGCCACTTTGTATGAACAGTTACCAATATTTCTCCTGTATTTTGCAATAATAATTTATTAAACAAGCATTTATTATATTTTTACAATTTATGCCAGTCTCCTTGCTAGGCACTGAGGATACAATGATGAAGGAGAAAAAGACTGATATCCAACTGGAGGAGATAGATTATGAGAAAGCAAAACAAATCTATATTTTGTAAATATAGATTATGAAAAGTCTATAAAGAAATGCAATGATATATTACAGAGTAAGTGGGTGGAGGCCTAAATCATATTCAGTTATGGTGTCAGAGTCCAGCCATTAAAAAGGGCAAAAATCACACTAAGAGATTTTAATGTAGGAATAAGTTTTGGGTATTGAGACCTGAAAAGGCTCAAAGGAAATATTAATATATCAGAGGTAAAAACTACAGGAAGCAACTACCACAACTGGACTGGGAAGGTGTATGGAAGAAGAGTAATCAGAATCCGGAAACTTGGAAGTCAGACCAGACTCAACCCCCTAGGGAGAGAGCACTACCCTGCTCAGGTGTGGATTCTGATATCACACACAAAAAATGTCTAGAACCAGTTGTTGTTCCCAAGGCAACAATGACAGCAACAAAAATAAACAGGAAGGAACACAAGTCCCTTCTTCCCTCCCTCTGCTTGCAAAGCTCCCTGGAGTCTAATGCAACCTATTGAGCCGAACAGGAAGGTTGGCTGGCAAAAGAGATGCAGTTTGCAGAGTTCAAGCCCAGCACCACAATGCAGAATGCAATGGTGGATTTGGAGCTGAGAGAAAATCACTTGTCAGGAGATTGAGGAAGGGCTCTCTAAACAGGTAGCATTTGAACTCAGATCTACAGAATGAAAATAAGCCCCACATGTTAATGCAAGGCAACATGCTAGACAAGGTTCCCAAAAACAAAGAACTCATTCTCTCTGACTCCTATACCTGTTCCTCTGCCTATAGTTTGTTTCCTGGTTAATGACACTACCCTTTACCCAGTTTTCCAAATCAGAAACCTCTGAGTCATTCTCACTCCCCACATCAATTAGTCACCAAATTCTGTTTTTTTCCCCTTTCAACTTTATGTTTGTAGTCACCCTTTCAAATCATGTCATTTTATACCTCAGTGCTTTTGCTCATGCTGGCTAATCTTTCAAGATTTAGCGTGGGCATTAACTCTTCCAGGAAACCTTCCCTCAATCCCTAGATTAAACTGCAAGCCCTTATCTGTACTCCTACTCATCACAGCAATCTGCTTACATGCTCCCTTCCCAACTTGACAGTAAATTCCTTGAGACAGAAACTGTTTACCTTCATAACCCAGTAAATTGTAGGTACTCATAAAAAAAGAAGGATCTATTACCCTTTGAGACATTATGCTAAGTGAATAAACCAGTCAGAGAAAGTTGAGTATCACATGATCTCACTCATATTTGGAATCTAATTGTGGTGGGGAGGGGAGGATTTGTTGTTACACTTAGTTACGCATTCATTGGTTTCTTCTTGTATGTGCCTTGCCTGGGGATCAAACCCATAATCTTGGCATATGGGGATGATACTCTAACCAACTGAGCTACCTAGCCAGAACCTATTTCTTCACTTTTTAACATACCAGTAGCCTCAAAAAAGGGGTAAATGAAAGTGAGATAATATCAAAGAGTTTCATCAAGGTACATCATAATTAAATTAATAACATCAACTTGTAAGAGATGAGATCAGATTTATGCAAAAATGTTTCCTGGCCCTGAGGCAGGAAGAACAGGTACTTGGCAAGTGGATCATGCAATAAATATGCTGAATGAAGAAATGGGTAGCTAGACATCTAGTCCATAGCAACCAGACAACTAGAGGAAGAATTTGTCTATCTGAAAGAGGGCATTCAAGATAGAAGGGGGGGAAGAAAGGGAAGGGAGTGTCTAAGGTAAAATAACAGGAGACCCTTTGAGGAGAGGCTGCCCTAGCCTGCAGACTGAGCTAGTTTTTCCAGGAGAGATGTCACCAGAGCCTGATGCCATTGGACATTCCAGTTATACAACAGCCCTTGACTCTGTTCCTGGGAAAACTGCCTGGTATACCTCTGATGGGAGTGGATCCTGCGGTCTCCCTGACACAACACCTGGTCCCAAATGGAAGTCACACTTCTCGAGGAAATAGGAACACTATCATCCCTTCAAACACTCCGACAGATCATGTTTATTCTGAGAGACCACATATTCTCTGGGTCCTGTCAAGGATTTCACTGGAGACTACGGTGACCCAAAGGAAGTAAATTCACCAAGGTAATGCCCACCCCCTTGCAGGCCTCTGAGGTCCAGATGGGTATGTGCAGCACTTGACTAAAACACAAAAGGTGAAGAAGGATGATCTATATCATAGGGAGGGGGAGAACCTCCTAACCACACAGAAAAGCAAAGACAACCTAACACATAGCCTCCAGAGAAAAGAGCACTTGTGTGTTTATACTCATTCATTCATCCAGGAAAGACTGAGTTCCTGCAATAGCATGTGTCCAGAATGCACTGAACACAAACAGCACTCTGTCCTCTAAGAACGCTACATTTGTTTGAAGTTTCTCCTCAAAATGTCTTAAATAGTCCAAGTCTTCGGAAATGGGGATGTCGGGAGATTGAATGAGAAGTTAGCAGTTGAATGATAAACAGGATAGTGTTTTCAACTTTCTCAGTATGATATCTCAGTATGCTTTTACTGCTAAACTTACGTTTCTCCCCTAAAGTTCTCATCTGAAAACTTTATGCTGCAACCAGAACTACCTCTGTGGGGCTGTGTGGGCTCTGAGAGAATGCTGGGACCCTGACTCTCCCAAGGAGGCCAGCGTCTCCAGTTTCTCTTCCCGCAGAGACCATGTCAGCCATTGTGATGCGGGAGCAATGGAACAATGCCCAGAGCAGCCTGCCTCCCAGGCTTCTTTTACTAGGTGATCAGTGGCCTGCCGGGTAGACACCAACACCTTCTGCCAAAGAAATGTGAAAAGAGTTGGGAGCGTGCCTTTTGGAGACCAACCTCCTAGTGAACATCCAGGAGATCTCGAGGTCTCTCCAGCCTCACCTCTGTGTAAGTGACTCCGCTCCTGTGACCTGGAGTGAACCCGAGGGAGAAGGAAGGTTTAGCTAAATGAATTTCAAATAATTCAAGATCCCAAAGTCTAGTTTCCTCTTAGCTTCCTCTTTTCCTTCTAGTTTCATTTCTTTCCTTCTAGTATGGTAACCAGAACAAGAAGGGAAGCTCAGAGACAACACCCAGTTACTGGGTTTCGTGAAAATAATTTCATTGAGCATTTGAAATGGGAATAAAAATGAGTTTTCCAGATTCTCTTCAAATTTTGATTTTTCGAACTGTTACCCCAATTTTCTTCCATAAGTGCCTGAGAATTGAATGCATTTATAGAAAGATGGTCATTTTCAATTGTTCAAATGAGAGAAAAGATACAGATAACCAGGGCTTTTCTGTTCAAAGATGAAAGGTTAGTTGGGGAAGAAAGGAGGTCCCAGTGTCAAGAAAGGGAACCGCAATATTCAGACCTTCTCACAGGTAAAAGAATTGCAACCTAGAATTGTGATGGACCAATCCTGAAAATGTTAACTGGTGTGTTAAGAATCTTAAAAAAAAAAAAAAAAAAAGTAAATGCGATACTTCAAAGCACCAAGCGTCAGAGAACAGCGTCACCAAGTGCTGGTGGACACCATCATTGAGGAGCTCCCGGGAATTACAGAACCAACACACAAAGGGGAAAGGGCAGGTTCGAAATTTTTTTATAATTACATATCAGTGAGAAAGACCACGTGGAAATAGTAAATAAGAAAGACAGAGACATTTTATGGGCATTTTTTACACACAGCTCTGAATTAAGCGGTCAGAAAAGCCAACAGAAACACTTCCATGCAGGCTCCCAGATGCCTCTCCCTCCTCTTCCTAATTTCCATTGGAGCTCAAGCTCTCCCAGTTCAAAAAAATTCCCAAAGACTGCATTTATTCCTGGGAAGATGCAGACTCCGCACCCCCACCATAGGGTGGTACCTTCACATCCACACTATTCGTAGCTCTGATGGCCATCCTGGGAACATTACCCAGATGGGGAATTCTGGTGACGTCATGGAAAGTCTAGAGCAAAACTGAAGCCGTTCCACCCTGAGATATATGCAGCTCATTGCTTCTTGGGCTCTGTTCCCTGTTAAGTCGCTGACATGGGCTCCTGGTGTGGGATCAGATTTAATATGGAATCCCCCTACCTTTTTCTTTTACTAAAAGCCAACAGTGCTTTTTCAAATGAAAATTACACTGTAATTCTGCAGAAAACGTGCAACCTGGTGTAAATATCTGCTGAATTAATCTGCACTCAGAATTGAAAAAAGAAGGGGGATTGAGAAGGGGAAACACACTAATTAAGAGAAATAAAGAATGTAAAGGCTCTGCTAGTGATAGGATAAGTTGGAGCCCACCTCAAATAGTATCAGATTCCTCTACGCCCTCCCTGCTCAGCAACAGTTACAGCCCTTATCTGTAGTATCACTCTTGCTTGCGTACTTAGATATATAGGATATTTAATGGGACCAGTGAAAGGCAAAAATTATTGGGAAGATACAAATTATGATTGTGAAACTAATACACAGTCCTGACAGAACAAACATGAGATTCTGTGTATATAGAAATGAAGCTAGCTTTGTGTTCCCATGATGGCCTACTGCAACCCTACTAGACTGCTCTGTTTAATTCACACATTCACTTAACACATATTTATTGTAATTCCATTATGTACTCATTCATTGGTCCCTTAGTGTGATTAATCTATTTTAATACTAAAGTTTAAAAAAAAATACTAAAGTTTGCTATTTTTAAAAAAACACATTTTTATTGATTTCAGAGAGGAAGGGAGAGGGAGAGAGATAGAAACATTAATAATTAGAGAGAGAATCATTGATTGACTGCCTCTTACACATCCCATACTGGGGATCAAGCCCTCAAATTCAGGCGTGGGCCCTTGACCAGAATTAAACCCAGGGCCCTTCAGTCCCAAGGCTGACGCTCTAGCCACTGAGCCAAACCAGCTAGGACTAAAGTTAACTTTTTATTTATGAGTTTTATATTATAGACTTACACTGTCCATGTAATATTAAGAAAAGCAAGACAGTATATGAACTTCCATAAGGAATTTTCATAAATAACCTTGCTTTATTTTTAAGATATTTATATATCTGAAATTTGTGATGTTGTTCATATTAATAAGCTGAAAACCAACAAATGTTCAACTTGTTAATATGAATACCATTATCACAAATTTCACTTGCAACATCTCTCTGCCATGACTTTTAATCATAGACTACAGTCATATTCTCTAATGTGCAATGATCACAGGGCAACAAAAGAGACATAAATGTGCTATTCACATTCTTCATTTATCCTTAGTAAAAACTTTCCCATGGATAGTAATGCAAATGTTCTAAAGTTAGATTGTGATGGTTGCACCACTCTAGAATTATACTAAAAATCACTAAATTATACCTTTTAAAAGTGTAAAATAGGTGGTATGCAAATTATATCTCAATAAAGCTATATTAAAAACTGATCCATAGATAAAATTATGAGGAAAACAAAATATATGTACAAGTCCAGCCCACACAAATCAGAGTAATTCTGAATCACCAAAATTAGCAGCAATAACTCAGTAAGGGTTGTTCATGGTTGGTCATGGGATGAGAGGGCTGGCGGCTGTGGGGGGACTGTCAGGATGATCTGCTGTGATCCCCACAAGAACACAGGGTGCTCAGAGTGAGAACCTGGAATCATCCACTACCCTTTAAGGGAAAATCATTTCTCAAACATCTGTTAGTTATTGGGCACAATTAATTTTGGCACATTTTACAAGAGATTGTAATGTTCCAAATAGGTCCACACCATGATCTGTAACTGCTGATTTGATGTTAAGAGAAAATATAAATATTTATGCTATGCAATATAGAATATATGTATATATAAATTTATAAAGCTGAAAAGATACACACATACACACACACACACACACACACACACACACACACACACACGCTAGAGGCCTGATGCAGGACACTAGAGGCCTGATACACGAAATTCTTGCAAAGGGTATGGTCCTCGCAGCCGGCTTCATTCAGAAGGTCGTCCAGAAGGATGTCTGGAAGGCTGTTTGGCTGTCCAGTCTAATTAGCATATTACTATTTTATTATATATACCAAAACTTTAATACTGTCTGCAGGTATTGAAAGCAAACCTAAAAGTTAATTTAAGAGCTGATCCTGCTTTTGGACCACTGACAGATTGTGATGTGATATGTGTGTGTGGCCAAGATTAGTTTCACAGAGCAAGTCATGCGTCTTAGGAACAGTGCCGTCTTGACTAATTAACCAAGATAATTGGGGGGAGGCATTGTGAGACACAGACTGATAATCTCAAGTCACAGTTAAAACTAATTAAAAGTCAGCACACATTTACCATTTACTCAAAGGTTTCAAAATAATTCTAAAACAAATTTTTAGAAACAAACAAAAAAGAACAATCACAAAAAGATTCTGTTCCATTTTCTGCTCCTTATCTGACCTCCTCTTTGTTTCATGGTTCAAAGACAACAAGAGGGGCAAGTCTTAATCAGGGTTCAAATCTGTTAAAGCCCTTCCCTTCCTGTCACTTCCTCCTCCCTCAATGTGGCCCTGAATCCACAGCCACACCTGCTCCCCTGAGAGATCATCTGCTGATTGCTCTCTGGAAAGATGATGTTCTCTTATACAAGGAATCCTGAACCATATGAAGAACTGGGCAGGAAAGGATATTCCCTACTCCCAGTGGCCATGCAGCACCTACTGATTAGCATATTTGTAAACACTAGACATAGTCTCCAAGATGTAGATGTTGTCACTCTCTTGGAGTGATTTTTCCCCAAAAAATGTCTATTCTATCATCCACTTCTAGATGAACAAGAATAGATTACTGCATTTCATCAAATCTAAGATCCACCAATTATAAGATATATCATTATTGTATGGACCACTCTGGAAACAAAAAGCTATGAATTCCATAATTCAGTGCTTTCTTATTAATTAGATTTCTCCCACATAACATCTGTGCCACCATGCTATGAGCATTTCTTAAAGGAATGCTTCACTCTATCTCTGGGAGCTTCTTCCGAGCCTCCGACTTGCATCCTGCAAGTCTTGTCCTGAAAGTTCCTCAGTCTTACCAGAAGATACCAACAAAGCATTTTCAGGGAACCCATTAAGAACACATTTTAAATGATAATTAAATGCAACTCATGTAATACAATCAACGTACTTAATTTAATATGAACAATCAGGATTAAGTTCATCCATGTGCAGCCAAATGACAACCATCATGCCATTGTCCCCCGGTGGTCATAAGATATAGTCCATTTCAGTGTTGTTAAACTGAGGAAAAGCATGTCTCCTATCATGGATGAAATTTGGGGAATATGAAACTAGCAGTGATCAAGAGGGAACCCAGCCCAACAAATGCTAGGTAGATTGTGCTTTCCGAAACAGGGTCAGGTGAGGCAGACTAATATAGACACCATACAGAGGCCCACTATTTGATAGCTATCGTGTTCGGTGTTTCTTATACATTAGTGTATTCAGCCATCCCAACACTGCATTGAGGATTGAGTTTAGATATATTAATAACGTGGTCCAAGATCACAAAAATAGCAGGTGACAGAGCCCAAATATAAACCTGGCTGTGTCTGACTCCAAAATCAATTATATTTTCACCAGATTAGTTTCCCTACTGGCCTTATGTCACTTAAGTTAAAATAGCAACTACAGTTGTAGTTCACCTGGTCCAAGAATGAAGGGATTACTTAAGTCAGAATTTTACGGAGACAAGATAGAACTGTCTATAGTAACTGTAATCACAATATGATATGAGAACTAAACACAAATGACAAAATACTGAGCATAGCAAATGTAAGTATATACATACAACAACTACCAGCTGGGACATTAGAGAGTTATTTAGGTTGCTCTAGCCTATATGTACAGAAAGAAAACTCTCAGGCTTCTTACAACCCACTACTGCACGAAGGTTATGTGAGTTTACATTACTTCCTTTGTCACCTTCTCAAATATCTTCGTTGGCTAGAGGAGCCCAGGAGTTCACTGTCTGGCAGTTTCAGGCCAACCATGAGCTATGGACATACGGCTGCTTGGTTCCACTCAATGAAAGACCGTGATTCGGGTCACTGATAACAGCTCTGCTCAGATGGGGACAGCAGCCCTCTGACCATTTTACCCACTGGGTTCAGCTAGCACTCTTTCTAAGCCATGGACCTCACATTTGAAATAAGAGTAAGGATTCGTGTGGAAATTGTACTGCATACTTTATTCTCTATTTTTGTTTCTTTCACACAAGACTTCATCATGAAAAGGAGGAAGCCCAAACTGAAGTGAGTTAAAAACGCTGTCTCCAAGAGAAGATTCTGGTTTGGCCCTGAATTGAGGTAAGATGTGAGGGTGCACACGATGAACCTGTGGTAAGCTACGCCATCCCCGCTCCACTTCCCTTTGTCCACCCTTCTTCCTTTCTCTTTCCCTCCCTTTTTACTTACTTCCCTTTCCAGGCTTCCTTTTCCTCTGTCCCTCTTCTGGGAATTCAGTGTACCAAAGATGGCGGCTTTGGATGATCCACTGTTCTAGATGTGAGAAGGGACACGTGCACTGACATGAGAATCTGAGCTGAGAGGAACAAAAGTGTGAGAAAGAACAGCGATTCTGGGAAATGGAGGGAGAACAGTTGCTGTAATTGCTTGTCAGCCAGACCCCAAAGGTCGGGGGCCTTTCCTCTCCTTCCTCTATTACACCTTGCTCTCCTTTCAAAATGCTCTATTCCAAAGCTTTCTTGACATGTTCCAGGAACAGGAACAGAACACCATAGACAGGGTGTCTCCCAAAATGTGTACACACACTGAATGATTATAAAGTCAGTGTTTATTAACATACAGTTCATTTTCAAAATTTTAAAGAATCTACAGAAATAAATAATGTGGTTTGTCAATGCCTGTTTCAAACTGATGGCGGTTCTGGTCCAGGCACTGCTGATAACCGGAAGCAATGGATTGGCAAACATCAAGAACCATTCGTTTGGTGCTTTTGAGCTCTCAATTGGTCAACCAGGTTTTGTACCTTAAACTTTATCTTTTATGTATCCTCATTAAAGAATATAGTGACACTTTAAAATAAATTTTCTGTTCAAAGCTTAGTCTGATTGCACCCATTATTTCAAGTCAGTTAAACCTGAAAAGGAGTGAAAATCAAGTGAGTTATCAGCTATTAAAGTGTGCATACATTTGGGAGAAAACCCTGTACCTAGGCCCCCAGGGGATCCAGTTGAGAGTTGGAGCACTTGCTGTGTCCTCTGGTTCTCTCAGGCAGCCTCAGTGTCTCCACCCACTGAGCGATAATGGACACATGTTTTGTCCTACTGGGTAAGGTATAGAGCAGAGAATATGTAAATGAAAAAAGGCGCTTTTTTTCTAGCCATTCAATCACTATAAAAATTCTTTCATTGCTGTTACAAAGCTCTGTCCTTGGAAATCTAAAGTGGTTTGATATAGCCTCTTTCACTCAAGGCCTGAACCTCAGAATTTAGTCTATCTCCCCTCCCCATCCTCTCCTCTCCACTTCTTTTACTTTCTCTTTCTTTGTATCGTTATTCCAATTAATTTTTTAAACAGTCACAAACTTACAGAAATTTTTTTGAGAACCGTTTTCAACATGATGCCCTATAATCTCCTAGTACTTTAGTTGGTGTTTCCCACAATCAAAGATGTTCCTCTACCTAGCCAAAACATGACCATCAAGATCAGGAAATGAACATTGTACATTACCACCATCTAATCCTGAGACCCCTTTCAAATGTTGCCGATTGTCCCAATGAGGACCTGCAAAGCTAGAGGGTCCGGTTCAGTTGGCATGTCTCTGGCCTCCTTCAGTCTAGGACAGTGCCTTAGTCTTCCTTTGACTTTCATTACCTTGACATGGTTCAAGACCACAAGCCAGTTATTTTGTTGAACGTTCCTGAATTAGATCTGTCTGATGTTCCCTAACGGTGGGATTCAGGTCATGCATCTTTGGAAGGAATATTATAGAAGGATGCTGGGTGCTGCTCATTGCATCCTGTCTGGTGGTATACTACTTTCATTGCCATTGCTGACAGTGTTCACTAATCACTTCATTTAAGGGGTGTCTGCCTGGCTTCTTCACTAATAAAGTTACTTTCCCCCCTTTGAAATTAATGAATATGTAGGTTTGAAATGTGTAAATATTCTGTTCTTCAAAAAACTTTTAATTAATTTATGTATTTAAATCAGTACAGAGTCTCACGGTCTCCTATTGAATTAGGAGATGTAACTGATTACACATCTTTTACACCATCCTCTTTCCCACTGAATGCCCTCCTCACCTTCCCTGGGCTCTCACACTGAGCTGCACCCTTTCGCCTGGCAATAGACATCCTCTTGCCCCCCTCCAGTTCTGGGCTTCAGCTTCCCCCCACCTCAGATTCCTGCCTCTTTGTTCAGCTAACACATTTAGAAAATTGTTCAGATAGGAACAGGAACAGGAAGAAGGGGAAGGACACCTTCTGTATTCTTTTATTCTCCCTCTGTTTTCCTCTTCCCCATTCATCCTGACCTATTCTGACTCCACCCCACCCCGTTGCCAGTCTTTCCAAGCACTCAAGGCAGGATTGAATCTTGAGCAATGACATATGCTCCTCTAGTTAGACCATGAGGGTCTAGTTCCTGGTGTAGGACTTGCAAGCTGGGTGATGTTGGGTAAGTTACTTTCTGTCTCCAAGTCTCAGTTGCATAGTATAAACTGAATATCTTACTAATGCTACTTCATGGTGTTAACAGAATGAAATGAGGTAGGGCACGTAAGGCCTGTATTGCTTCCCACATGGCAAGCACTAAACAAATTTTATCAATTACTATTTCCTTCCTCTCTATGTTAGGTGGAAGTTGTTTTATCTCTACCTACCCCCAGCCCAGAATGCTTTCTTTTATCCCATTCTTTTTATGTTCTGGCTTCTCTGGACTATTTTAGTTTCTTGTTCTTCATTTTTTAAAAATATATTTTTATTGACTTCAGAGAGGAAGGGAGAGGGAGAGAGAGACAGAAACATCAATGATGAGAGAGAATCATTGATTGGCTTCCTCTTGTATGCCCCTACTGGGGATCAAGCATATGCCCTTGACCGGAATCAAACCTGGGACCCTTTAGTCTGCAGGTTGACACTCGAGCTACAGAGCTAAACCAGCTAGGGCATTTCTTGTTCTTCCTGACGCATTTCACTCCCCGTATGTTCACGTATAACATGTGCTAATGAGCCTGGCTAGTGTGGCTCAGTAGCTGAGCATGGACCTATGAGCTGACCTAGGAGGTCAGCTTTGATTCCCAGTCAGGAACATGCCCAGGTTGCGTGCAGGAGGCAGTCAATCAATGATTCTCTCTCATCATTGATGTTTCTATCTCTCTTTTTCTCCCTTCCTCTCTGAAAGCAGTTAAAAAAAAAAAAAAAAAGGATGAGCTAAAGGGCAGCATCCATTGAGCTCCGCCAGTTAAGTTCTGTGAGGCATTCCCAACTCTCAATGCCCCATCAAATGCTTGTAGGATATCAGGTAGCAGTGGTCTTTGCACCCCAAGCCCCCGGCTGGGACAGCAAGGAGACATGCTCACTACTTACCTACTAGATTAGGCTACAGGGGAAAGTGTCTCTGAGAAAGGACAGAGGTGGAAATCTACATGCAGGAGCTACTGCATGCCAGTTAGGAACTCTTCCTCTAACAGGCATGGGGTTTGTGAAGAGGGAAGGGGGATATTTTGAACATTTGAGCAGAATAACACTCTGAAGTCTTGTTCCCTTCTTGGAATTCTGTGATTTCTGATAGATGAAAGATAATATCCAATGGCCTATAGCCATTGTTGTCTGTTGAAGCAGTTTCCGGAGAGAGGAGGAGATGAATGACTGCCATTGATTAGATCAGTATCTACTATTTACCTCCCAGCCAAGAGGTAAGCCTTGGTGATGGGTGATCAGGAAAAGGTGTTCTCAGTTCAGTATAATTTTGATACCTTCTTTTTTAAAAATTTACTTTATTGATTTTTTTTACAGAAAGAAGGGAGAGAGATAGAGAGTTAGAAACATCAATAAGAGAGAAACATCGATCAGCTGCCTCCTGCACACCCCCTACTGGGGATGTGCCCATAACCAAGGTACATGCCCTTGACTGGAATCGAACCTGGGACCTTTCAGTCTGCAGGCCGATGCCCTATCCACTGAGCCAAACCAGTCAGGGCTCGATACCCTTCTTAAAAATAAAAAAGACTGAACCCTGAATGATGGAAAGAGTAGTGGTACATTAATTAAAAAGACAGAAAAGAAAAGTTTAGGCAATATGGGGCATGTGTTGTGAGGCATCCTCTAGAGGCCTTTCCTAACCAGCCTAATTAATTAGTGTTGCCAGCCCTATACCCCAGGCACTTTACATTCCAGCTATCTCTGTTCTACAGTCTCTGTAGCCCTTATCATCCAACATCTTTATTTCTTTAAAGAGAGAAGTATTGATTTGTTGTTCCACTTATTCATGCATTTATTAGTTGCTTCTTGTATGTGCCCTGACCAGGGATCAAAACTGCATCCTTGGCTCATGGGGACGACACTACAAACTAAGCTACCTGGCCGGAGCCACATCTGATTTCTAACCTGCTTCCTCTGTTTCCCCATCCTATCTAATAAAAGAGTGATGTGCAAATTTGACCATACCTTCACCACACCCACAAGCCATGCCCACAGCCACGCCCACCATCCAATCAGGAGCAAATTATGCAAATAAACCCCAACCAAGATGGCTGCCACCACTGAGAGCAGGAGGAAGGCTTGGGTTTCCCCAGCAACAGAGGAAGCCAAGCTTTCCACCTGCCTAGGCCTTCACTCAATCTTACAAAGTTTCAATTATAAAAGATACAGAAATGGCAGCAGCCACTGAGCTGGAGAGAACAGAGGCTTGGCTTTTCCTGGCAATGGAGGAAGTCAAACTTTCAGTCTGCTGTTGCTGGCCTAGGCCTCCACTCTAGGCTACAAAGTTTTAATTGTAGACATAGATTAATCCCAGATACCAGGGCCTCCGCTTGGGTCACTGGGGGGCGTGGCCAGCCTGCAAACCTCCACAGGCCCCTTGCCCAGGCCACCCCTCACCCCAAGGGAATCCCCCACCTGATCTGGGACACTCCTTAGGGCAAACCAGCTGGCTCCACCCATTCACCAGGCCTCTATCCTATTTAATAAAAGAGTAATTTGCAGATTGACCATCACTCCAACACACAAGAGGGCTGCCACCATGTGGTCAAAGATCCTGCCCCCATGTGGACACAAGATGGCCACCACAAGACAGCCAGCAGGGGAGGGCCATTGGGAGGTTCCAGGCCCTGCAAGGGAGGACAGTTGTGGACAATCAGGCCAGCAGGGGAGGGCAGTTAGGGGTAACCAGGCTGGCAGAGGAGGGAAGTTGGGGGCAAACAGGCTGGCAGGGGAGCAGTTAGACATCAATTAGGCCTGCAGGGTAGTGGTTAGCAGGTGATCAGGCTGACAGGCAGAAGCAGTTAGGGGCAATCAGGGAAGCAGGCAGGTGAGCAGTTTGGAGCCAGCAGTCCTGGATTGGGAGAAGGATGTCTGATTGCCCGTTTAGGCCAGATAGGATCGGGCCTAGATGGGCAATCAGACATCCCTCAAGGGGTCCCAAATTGGAGAGGGTGCAGGCTGGGCTAAGGGAAATCCACCACTCCCCCGTGCATGAATTTTGTGCACTGGGCCTCTAGTAGAATATAAGCTGCTTGCGGGGAGGAGGTACCTTATCAGTCCTGCTCAGATGTATCTCCAGTGCTCAGCACGTCACCCAGCACATCATAGATGTTGATGAAATTTGTTGAATGAATGAATAAGTAAAGCTACTACAAGTTATATTAAATTTTCTCTGCATCTGTTCATTGTCTGTGCTCTTTGTCAATTGTCTGATGTCTATGTGTAAGCACAATGAAGAAGAGCAATAGGAAGTCTACCAGGAGGATCAGTGAGCAAGATGGCATCTGCATCCCACCCTCGCGCAGTCAGAGAGATCTCCAAAATATGTTGGATGGAGGAGAGTACGCCCCTTTTGTGTCTCCTCCCCTATTAGAGGGCAATTTTATCCAGGTAAATATTGGAGCCCTGAATTAGGTTACAATAATTTCAGTCGTTAACTTACTCAAAGATGACTGAAAAGGTTGGGAGGAGAATTGTTTTAAACGTGGCAGTGGAATGTAGGATACAGTTAAAGGGAACAGTTTTGGGACTTTAAACAACTGAAAATAATTACAATGTTAAGTAAAAATTCATTTCAAATTTTCCCAACTCTAACCTAGGAATTCTGCCCTAACTCTTCCATGATTTTCTATCATAATCTTCTCAAAATTACATAAAGAGACGGGAGTCATTTTTAGGATATTCTGCCACAGGAAAGCATTCTGGTAATTCCTTTCTTAGATTTGGAAGATGTTTTAAAGAATAACATCTATGACACAACTGGGATTTAAAGTGAATTTTGGCTTTTAGTTCTGAAGGTGAAATACAATTGTCAAATTGTATCTTAGGAAGAAAAGTTTCCTTTCATAAAAATGTACCTGCATTATTATTGAAACTACATTTCAATGCATTTGGAAACAGTTCTAACTTTCCTTTGAACATTCCACATTAAAATATTCAGATAAACCTGGCTCAGTGGTTGAGAGTCAACCTATAAACCAGGAGGTCAGGGTTCAATTCCAGTCAGGACACATGCCCGGGTTTCGGGCTTAATCCCCAACAGGGGGCTTGCAGGAGACAGCCAATCAATGATTCTCTCTCGTCATTGATGTTTCTGTCCCTTTCTCCCTTTCCATTCCCCTCTTGGACGTCAATAAAACATATATATTCAGACAAAAAAATAGGGAAATGATTCAGTGGCTTAGGCTGTACCTCTAAACTTCACTAAAATGCCATAGCCAAGACTAACATGAAACACATCCATCAAACAGTTCCTCAGCTGATGCCACAGAGGGGTGACAGAGATGACCACAGATACTTACTTCTTCATCTCCCATAAACATGTTCTCTGCACTGACCCCTGGGAGCCAGGGAGACCTCCTCCCCTCCAGAACCATAGACAGGAAATGATGCCTCAAACACTAATGCTTCAGTGTTGCCCAGAACACATGTAATAAGTCATAATTGTATGTACTTTACTTTCCATGTGCTTCGTTCTTACTAATACTCTTTTTTTTTCACATTTCTTCCTGCACACTTTTCAAATAACCTTTGCATGTTCTCATGAACATGGGGGTTGGGGCCAGTTAGCATTCCATCCATGGTCCCATATCATAATTGGGTAAGGTTATTCCCTTCAACATGCAGCAAGCTACTGAAGTTCCTGAGTCAACAAGTTCAAATGAAAAAGAATAACAATGAGCTCAGAGTGCCAGAACCTCAGGACATCAGCTCGCCCACGGGGAGTCATCAAGGACCCCCTCCCTCTTTTTCCTCTGTCACCTTTAAGTTGGCTCCCCTCAAACATCACATGCGAACAGGACAGTGACTGCCAACGACAGAAGAGATGCCTCTCATCCTTATATTCTGTGAGGACCCGGAATCCTTTCCCAGAGCCACCAAGAGGCCCCCACTAGTATCTCACTGGCCAGGCCTAGGGCACATGCTGCTGCTAAAAGCAATTGCTTGCAAGGGGATGAGTCAGCATGACTAGTTTATCATAATTTTTTAATGTGTTTTTATTGTCTTTAGAGAGAAGAAGAGTGAGAGAGACAGGAACATGATGGAAGAGAATAATTGACCAGCTGCCTCCTGCATACCCCCCACTGAGGACTGAGCCCACAACCTGGGCATATGCCCTGACCAGGAACGGTGACCTCAGTCCTCAAGTATTGAGCCACACCAGCTGGGCTAAGTCTATCATAATTTAACCCCTGAGGTGGGACACCAGCCCCAGGGATGGGTACTGGACAAAACCAGAATTCTGCTCATCGGGCAGAAAAGGAGCATGGTGTTGGGTAGATAATGAATAGTGTGGGTTCTGATGTCTTTTAGAGTATATTTGTTTTTAAGTGATTTATTTTTTGAGCCAGTTTTTATACAGCTGAGAAACCAAGTGTTGCTTGGAACTTCTCTGGCTTCACGTCCTTGTCTACCCACTTTCCAGTCTCCTGTTCTTCCACCTGAGAAGGTTTTACTGGCTGAGATTCTTAGGCCGTGGGGTTTTGCACATGCTTAAACGTTCTGTCCACACTGCCAGTTTATCTCCCACGTTGTTCAGGTCTCAGTGAGGTCCCTTTCTCAGGGCAGACTTCTCTGACCCTTTGGCCAGGGTGCCTGGGACTGGCCAATTGGTAAGTGTTTAGGAAGTTTGCAAGTAGTTGTTAAACACAGCCACTATTAAAAATTAAAGTCTATAAACTTTTTCAATTAAGTTACATTCAAAACAAAGGCGACAAATACTCAAAACTCATTATTTCTATTATTTTTCTCTCTTTCTCCCTTCCCTTCCCCTCTCTAAACAAACAAATAATAAACATACCCTCAGGTGAGGATTAATAATAATAATAATAATAATAATAATAATAAGTGGCATAGCTGCTCAGTGTTTAATTCCTGGGCAGACCTCCACAGTCAAGAGCTAGTCTGCCTTTTTACTGTGAGAGCTCCAAGAAGTCACGGGAACGAGTGAGTGATCACATCACATCACATGGTTCCTTTTTCCTGTTTCCTATAGGTAAGCAGAGGAACTGGACCATGCTCCTCATCAGAAAACCCTCTTCCTGTTCTCTGCCTTAGGTCAATAGAAGAGGTGAATCCATTTACCTTCATAACCGAGCCAACTGGGTGGCTGTGGCCCTCTGCTCTTCCAGCCACACCCACAAGACCCCCAACGTGATGCTGCTAGCACACCTCACACCCACGGCCCAGAAAGACAGACCCCTGTTTAAGAGTCTCCTGAGATCTTCTCCAGAGAAACTGGTGCTCACCAGGTGAGTTCCAAAGGGAAGAGGTGAAGGATGTTTCAGAAAATGGGCTTTGCCCCGGAGGAGCTGAAAATGGACACAACAATGACAATTGCTCCAAGGGAGCCTGTCCCTTGTGCTCCTTGCTGCAAACAAGAGCCATACCCTCACAGCTGGGGAAATGGTTTATGCCCACCTGGCAGTCAAACAAGAGGTAAATTTTTAAAATATATTTTATTGATTTTTTTACAGAGGAAAAAAAGGGAGAGGGATACAGAGTTAGATGATGAGAGAGAAACATCAATCAGCTGCCTCCTACACATCCCCTACTAGGGATGAGCCCACAACCAAGGTACATGCCCTTGACTAGATTCGAACCTGGGATCCTTAGGTCCACAGACTGATGCTCTATCCACTGAGCCAAACCAGTTAGGACGAGGTAAATTTTTTTTAATTGAACTTAATTAACAGGAACTGAAAACTCAAACCACCTCTGTAGAACATGTCCCTCTCCCCCCAACATCCTAACTTCTACCAGAAGGAAGTTCACTCTGGTTTTGTCTCAAGCCACCAACTTGCTGTGTGGCCTGGAGCCAATCACCCACCTTCTCTTAGTCTCAATGCTACAGGATGAAACGGGACAGTTTCTCATGGTCAATGTCAGTCCTCTGATTTTTGTAGTACATCAGAGAATTAGAAGTGTGACCCAGGAGGGATGAACCCCAGCAGCCTGATGGGATGTACTGAAAATGAACATTCTGAGCCTCCTAAACTAGAGACCAGCCCTGGGGACCTGTGGCCACGGGAAGGCACTGCCATGTCCCTGCCTGCCCTTACCCGGGCCTGTGTGGGGGACCAGCCTGGTGTCCTAAGTCTCACTCTACGAACTGCTGTAAAACGTAGCAGGAAAGGCCTTCTGAGAGGCCTCCAATCTGGCCTCCAGGTGACCTCTGCATCTGCTTGCAGGTTCCTCCCTCTGCAGTTTGTGACTCTGTCTGTGCACGATGCTGAGAAAATGCGCCTCAAAGTGAAGTTGGTGAGTGGCCGAGCCTACTACCTGCAGCTCTGTGGCCCTGCATACAAACTGGAAGCCTTGTTTTCTCGATGGGTGGAGCTCATCGCCCTCTTGAATCAGGAGAAAGCCAAAGCGTCCAGAGTGTCGGAAGTCTCGAGCCTCTCGGAACTCACAAATAGCACAGACATCACGGGCTCGCTGGACATCATGGATATCACAGAATTCACAGCTGTCCAGACTTCCCATCCGTACATGTATTCAGACCATGTATATGGCATGGAGAGCACTGATTTCTCAGAGTTAACAGTCATCACCGACGTCACGGATGTCACAGATGTTCCCGAGCAGGAGGTCACTGAGGCCCCAGATGTGCACATTTTCACAGAAGTCACGGAAGTCACAGAACTCCATGATGGCACAAATAGCTCGGGGGTCAGAGTGGTATTTGAAAATGATGACATACTAAAGGCCAAGCAAGAGGAAAAGGTATGTGACATGGAAGACTTTCATCCTTTAAGAATCAAGAACAAGGGTGATCACCAAGATTGCTCTTCTTGGTTAGTTCCCCGATGGTGATTATCAAAATGCTATGGAACTTGCTCCGATTTTAACAATGAGATCTGATCCTTGCTATAAAGGAGTTGTCAGGTGTCTCTTGAAATAGGTAGTGACCATCCTTACCACCAAACGTACCCCAGTGTCAGAAAGCTGTGGTGGGTTGGGAAGAACTTTGGGATCAGAGTCCGAGACTTGCTTGGAATCTTGCCCTGCTGCAGAGTGGTTTGGCCAACTCACCGAACCTGCCTGAGCTTCAGTCTCCTCGTCTCTAGGATGAGAATATTAATATTATGGAAGAGCTACTTTAAAGGTCTAAATGTATGTAAAAAGATGAGATGAAACTTCAGTAGGAAAAAGTGAGGGCAGAAATTAAAATACCAAAAGAAGTCAGTGGCTATAGAAAAAGGCCAGAAAGTAGAAAAAACTCAGAGCCATATCAAAAAATGATTAGTCCTATTTGGCTGAAGCATAATATATGTGGAGAATAATAGGATACTGAATTGAAACGTTGCTTGCAAACCTTGAATGCCAAAGTAAGAAGTGTGGTTTTCGGTCTTTGGGCATACCTTAGCCACAATCGCCCTTTTGGTAAGAGTGTGAAAGAGCTGTGATTCTTGTGTGTGTATTTTTAAGACTGAGAGCTTTTTTTTTTAATTGATTTTTGGAGAGAGGAAGGGAGAGAGAGAAACATTGATGTAAAAGAGAAACATCCATCAGTTGCCTCCTGCATGCACCCTGACTGGGGATGTAACCTGCAATCCTTTGGTGTACAGGACAGCTCCCCAACCACCTGAGCCACCCGGCCAGGGCAAGGAGCTGTGTTTTTTAAAGATTAATTTGATGGCAGAATGGACTGTAGATAAAGAAATCAATTTGAAGACTACTGCAGAAAACCCCAGGGGCCCACAATTTTTTTTAAATGGCAAAGGGCAAGGAAGATGCTTCATAGAAGAAGAGACTTCCACTAAATACAGTAGAAAAGTTTAACCTCATTAATAATAAAAAAAATTCAAACTTAGAAAGGATCTAACCTGAAAAACTGTTACTTAAGAAAGTAAAAATAGTCCAGTTAGTAAAGCTGTGGTCAACATGGAATTCATATAGATTTATGGTAGGAATGAAAATTGCTACAAACCTTAAAATATACCCTTTGACTCAGTGATCCCACTTCTAGGACTCTTTCTTTTTTAAAAAAATATATTTTATTGATTTTTTTCACAGAGAGGAAGGGAGAGAGATAGAAAGTCAGAAACATCGATGAGAGAGAAACATCGATCAGCTGCCTCCTGCACACCCCCCACTAGGGATGTGCCTATAGCCAAGGTACATGCCCTTGACCGGGATCAAACCTGGGACCCTTCAGTCTGCAGGCTGACGCTCTATCCACTGAGCCAAACCAGCTTCGGCTAGGACTCTTTCTAAAGGAATTAAACAGAAATAGGAATGAGGACTTCACTATAAAGATGCTAATCATTCCACATTTATACCATGTATCTAAAACTGGAAATATGGAAGTAACCTAAATGTCCACTACAGGGAAAATGGCTAACTGGATTTAAATCCACGCAGGGCAGGCCCCATATTTGTCTAATTCAGGAATGACCAGAGTATGTATCTGGCAAGTTCATAGACAGTAAATGCTTGCTAAATGAATGAACACTAGCTATTAAAATTATTGAAGAATTGCTCTTTACTTGGAGAAATCTTCATGATAAAAAGTTGAGTGAAAAATGAAGAATATGATCCCTATGGTACAGAGGCAATAGGAGGGGGGAAGTCATATTATTAATAGCAGTTTATTTTTGGATTTGGGGATTATAAGCAATTCATGTTTTCTTCACACTTTTCTGGGTTTACTGTTTCCTACAACAAAAAGGACTCATTTTTAATTAGAAGAATCCAAGTTTTAATGATATAAGGAAAATATTTATAATAAATCATTAAGTGGGAAAATGTAGCATATGAAACAGAAATATGGTCACAGAAAGTAAATAAATGGGCAAAGGAACCAAGGTAAATGTACCAGAGGAGTGGTTATTTCTGGCCAGTGGCATCAGACTGGCAATAATTTTCTTCCTTTCACTTTATATATTACTAGAGGCCCAGTGCACAAATTCATTATGGTTGGGGTCCAGCCGGCTCTCCCCAATAGGGGCCAATGGGGCCGGGCCGGCTGGGGAGAGGAGCCATGGACAGATGGCTTCCAGCCCTCCCCCCTGGTCGAACTTCTGCTTAAACTCCTGGTCCAGGGGACAATACACACATTAACCTTTTATTATATAAAATGGTAATTTTAAGTTATTCTACAACCAGAGGCCCGGTGCACGAAATTCGTGAACAGGGGGCAGGGGATGTCTCTTAGCCCAGCCTGCACCCTCTCCAATTTGGGACCCCTTGAGGTATGTCCAACTGCCCATCTAGGCCTGATCCTGGTAGGATCAGTCCTAAATGGGCAATCGGACATCCTTCTCACAATCCAGGACTGCTGACTCCAAACTGCTCACCTGCCTGCCTCTCTTTTTGCCCCTAACCACTTCTGCATGCCAGCCTGATCACCTGCTAACCACTACCCTGCCAGCCTAATTGATATCTACCTGCTCCCCTGCCAGCCTGTTTTCCCCCAACTTCCCTCCTCTACTGGCCTGGTCACCCCTAACTGCCCTCCCCTGCAGGCTTGATTGCCCCCAACTGCCCTCCCTTGCAGGCCTGATTACCCACAATTGCCCTCCCTTGCAGGGCCTGGAACCTCCAACGGCCCTCCCCTGCTGGCCATCTTGTGGTGGCCATCTTGTGTTCACATGGGGGCAGGATCATTGACCACATGGGGGAAGCTCTCTTGTGTGTTGGAGTGATGGTCAATCTGCAAATTACTCTTTTATTAGATAGGCTAGAGGCCTGGTGCATGGGTGGGGGCCAGCTAGTTTACCCTGAAGAGTGTCCCAGATCAGGATGGGGGTTCCCTTGAGGTGAGGGGCCTGTGGAGGTTTGCAAGCCAGCCACACCCCCCAGCAACCCAAGAGGAGGCCCTGGGATCTGGGATTAATCTATGTCTACAATTGAAACTTTGTAGCCTAGAGTGGAGCCAAGCTTTCTGCTCGCTGAGGAGTGGGGGGGTGACAGCCACTTCTCTTTGAAACATTGTAGCCTAGAGTGGGGCCTAGGCCAGCAACAACAGACTGAAAGCTTGGCTTCCTCCGTTGCCAGGGAAACCCAAGCCTCTGTTCTCTCCAGCTCAGTGGCTGCTGCCATTTCTGTATCTTTTATAATTGAAACTTTGTAACATTGAGTGGAGGCCTAGGGAGGCAGAAAGCTTGGCATCCTCTGTTGCTGGGGAAACCCAAGCCTTCCATCTGCTCTCAGTGGCAGCAGCCATCTGGGTTGGAGTTTATTTGCATAATTTACTTCTGATTGGCTGATGGGCGTGGCTGTGGGCATCGCTTGTGGGTGTGGTGAAGGTATGGTCAAATTTGCATATTGCTCTTTTATTAGATAAGATATGTATTTCTTTCATTGTCAAGCTTAAAATGCAGTTTTTAGGAGTAAAATGATTTTCCAGCAGGTAATGGACTAGTTGGTGCTAGACTCAGGAGATGCTAGAGAGACACAGTATTCAGAATCGGCCAGCAGATTGCTCTGAGCCTTAGTTTCCCAGGAAGGGAGCGAGCTACTTAGAGAGGTGGTGCATTAACAGAAACCAGGAAATCAGAACGGGCAAGATTTTAGGGTATGAAGGTTTAGGTAGAGGTTGTAAGTGTTTTAAAAAAACAAATTCTGTAGTGGTATTATGAAGCGTCAACTCCTCTCACCTATTAGATGCCCTTAAACCAAGGACAGCCTCAGATTGGGGAGTACCTAGGAAGGCCTTTTTAGAAAACCTTCCTTTCCCTGACAATCGGGGAGAGGAAGTACTGTAATTTAGTACTAATGTTTTCTCATGTGAGGTGACTGTAGTACATGACCATATGAGCTTTTCACTGTGTTGTGCTGGGTCCCCACACTGCCAGCCTCTAACACCCGCCTGGCCTCCCCACTGGCCATGCAACAGCAAGCTTTAGTCCCTCATTATTGCGCCTGCGCATCGAATAAATATGAATGAAACGATTGCTGTTTTAGCTATTGCCCCAGAAGTCATCTACTTCTGGATGATGCTCTCCTGTGACCTGATTTGCTGCTGCTTATTATTTTCAAAGGAAAAACTGGAAAAATGTCTGAAGCCTGGGTGTCTACGAGATACAAAGAGTAAGAATGAGCTCAAAGAATTCACAAAACATGTCACCATCTCAAACGTGACACTGACTTTCGAAGGGGAAAGGTGTTTCCAAACCACCTTGACGCCGGTAGAAAGTGAGCCAGAGGCCTGCGAGGAGATGAATGATCAGATCTTGGAAGGAAGCGAGACTCTCAAGGCTGCAGAATCCAGGTGCGTGAGGCAGGGAGGTCCCAGGATGCCGAGGTGGGAGGTAACATAGATACAATATAATCGGATGATGACATGATCAACTCTTAATTACCCGATTTTGGCTCAGTCCCATCTAAATTTTATTTTCATTCTGGGCTGCCTGCCTGGTGTCACTGTGTGGGCTGAAGAAAATAAACAAGAATCACAAGGTCCACCTTTGGGAGTTAGGGAGCCTCTATTTAGAGACATGATGGATGCTCTTTCTTTTATCTTTTTTTTTTTTTTTTTTTTACAGAGAGGAAGGGAGAAGGATAGAGAGTTAGAAACATCAATCAGCTGCCTCCTACACACCTCCTACACGACCACAACCAAGGTACATGCCCTTGACCAGAGTCAAATCTGGAACCTTTCAGTCCACAGGCCAACACTCTATATCCACTGAGCCAAACCGGTTAGGGCTATACTTCTCCATCTTTTCTCCTCTACATATCCCTCACACTTTTCTACATTTCCAATTAATAACTTAAAAATCTAAAAAAAAAACTATTTTCATAACTTTGATATTCAATTGAAAGATGAATAGGAGAGAACACTATAGAATTGTAAATATTAAAGTTAATATGATCATTCAGAAGTAGTGCCTAAAAAGAAGCCAGAGGAAATTTTGGACCTAAATACTTATATTAGCAATAATAAAACAAGGGATGAAATGAGTCATGTCTAAGTTCTTTTTATTTTTATAAAATATATTTTTATTGATTTCAGAGAGGAACAGGGAGGGAGAGAGAGAAAAACATCAATGGTGAAAAAGAATTATTGATCAGCTGCCCCTTGCACGCCCCACACTGGGGATCAAGCCCACAATCTGGGCATGTGCCCTGACCAGGAATTGAACCATAACCTTCTGGTTCATAGGTCAACATCAACCACCGAGCCACGTCATCAGGGCTCTAAGTGTGTGAGTGTGAGTGTGTGTGTGTGTGTGTGTGTGTGTGTGAGTGTGTGTGTGTGTGTGTGTGTGAGTGTGTGTGTGTGTGAGTGTGAGTGTGTGTGTGTGTGAGTGTGTGTGTGTGTGTGTGTGTGAGTGTGTGTGTGTGAGTGTGTGTGTGTGTGAGTGTGTGTGTGTGTGTGTGTGAGTGTGTGTGTGTGTGTGTGTGTGTGTGTGAGAGTGTGTGTGTGTGTGTGTGAGTGTGTGTGTGTGTGTGTGAGTGTGTGTGTGTGTGTGTGAGTGTGTGTGTGAGTGTGTGTGTGTGTGAGTGTGTGTGTGTGTGTGTGAGTGTGTGTGTGTGTGTGTGAGTGTGTGTGTGAGTGTGTGTGTGTGTGAGTGTGTGTGTGTGTGTGAGTGTGTGTGTGTGTGTGTGTGTGTGTGTGAGAGTGTGTGTGTGTGTGTGTGTGTGAGTGTGTGTGTGTGTGTGAGTGTGTGTGTGTGTGTGTGAGTGTGTGTGTGAGTGTGTGTGTGTGTGAGTGTGTGTGTGTGTGTGAGTGTGTGTGTGTGTGTGTGAGTGTGAGTGTGTGTGTGAGTGTGTGTGTGTGTGTGTGTGTGTGTGTGTGTGTGTGTTAATAAAAAAGAACAGGGGAAAACAGGAAAACAAAACTTAAAAAAAGTAATAAACAGCCATGGCCGGTTTGGATCAGTGGCTCCCCTGCCAACTGAAAAGTCCCAGGTTTGATTCCGGTCAAGGGCACGTGCTGGGGTTACAGGACCATTCCCAGTAGAGGACTTGGAGGAGGCAGCCGATCCATGATTCTCTCTCATCATGGATGTCTCCATCTCTCCCTCTCCCTCCCTCTCTAAAATCAATAAAAATATTTTTTAAACTAAAAAACAGTAAGAAATTTAAGTAATTTAAAGTGATAGAAACTGTGGTCGATTCTTCAAAAAGAATAAACAACAAAAGGGCAAACCACCGTACAACTTTTTTCTTTAAAGGGAAAAATTGGAAACTTGAAAGGTGTCACATCAGCTAATAGGAATATGAATAAACTGTTATTGAGAAATATTATATACAACTTTGCTTTAATAGCTTGGAAACCCTAAATTAAATAGGTAACTTTAACAAAAACATAAAGAGGCAAAACTGGCACAATCAAAACTTGAAAACAGGAAGATTTTATCAAATAGCTCCCATGAAAGAAAAGGACATCTAGCAGATGTTTGTAATCTTTTAAATATAGAAAAATACATTTTATTTTCCTAATTATGAAGCAAATAATTTGGATTATGAAGTCTGGCAGACAGCACAAGAAAGAAAATCCTACCAGTGGCAAGAAATACTAAATTCGTAGGCTCTTAAGAAGCAATATATAGGAAATGATGCCAAATTAAGGAAACTGTCAATAGAAGTCATTATTTGAATATCAAATAGCAGAAAAATCATAACACTTTAAATGCATTTGAGAAAATTTAATGCTCTTGATAAAGACTCACAAAATAAAGAAGAATTTTCCTTTAACACAATAAAGAACAATTGCTCCAAATCAGAGATATCATTTTAAGGAAGGAATTTTGCAACTGTTCTTAAATTATGTTCCCATTAACATTTCTACAAAACATAATTTAAGAGGAAATACAGTAGGGCAAAGAAATTAAAGAATAAATATAAGATTTTAAAAATCACTCTTTGCAAATGGAAATTCACATTTGGAAAATTTGAGATTCATTAAAAATATTAGTTTGTAAAAATGTTTAATGTCATAGGTTATAAAATAAACTTACAAAAAATAATTCTGTTAATGTCTTATTTTTTTAAAATGCATTAAAAAAGAGAATGTATTTTTCATAAACAAGGATAAAAATCAAATATTTAGTGGAAGTGAGAAGAGATTTATATACCTGGAATTACAAAACTTTAATAGCAGAACTAAACACAACTTGAATAAGGAAAACTCAGATCTCTTTCTGGGCTGATAGATTTATGACAGCAAATACTACAGGGCCTCCTAGATTGATTTATAGATTTAATACAATACCAATTTATCTCAATAGGATAGCTCATTGAAATTATAAAAAGTATGTGGAAAAGATAGGAGTAAGATTATTAAGTAAACTTTTGTGTATGGAAAGTGTTTAGAAGGACTTGGTTCTATAAAATCTTAAGCCACATTATAATTAAATAGCCACTAGAAACACTAGTGCCAAGTTTAGAATATATAAATAAAGTTTAGAAAATAAATGTAAACTAATATGGGTTCAGAAGAAGCACAAAAGAGCAAAATTCTAGAGCTTTTGTGTGTCATACCACACAAAAAATTTCAGATGGAAAAAGAGTAAAATATTGTAAAACTAAAATAAACTAGAAGAAAATGGAATGGTAGCATTGCCCTGGTCTCAGAGAAAAGTTTATTTCTTGGCCACTGAAGCAACAGAAGAAATTTTCAGTGGCAAAGTTTATTCATTCAATAATATTTACTGAGCACCGTCTATGTGGTAGGCCCTGGGAACACAGCAGTGAAAATAATCAAGTCCCTATCTCATGGAGTGTTTTATTCCAGTGGAAGATATAGATAATAAAATATATCATGAGATCTGAAATGGGCTGTGATTAAAAACAATAAAGTAGCAGAATAGACAGTGATTTGAGGAGAGAGGAGAGATTCTTATACAGGTGCTCAGGGTGGCTTCTCTGATGAAGGGCAGAGATCTGATATGAACAGGAATCTGGAGGAAGTATGGAGCTCTGGGGAAATAGAGTGACTGTATAACAGTTACAAATACCTGCCAAATAAATAATTTTAAATAAATAAACGTATTACACAATGGGAAAATAATCACAACAGGTAATTTATAAAGGTTGTTCCTATCATATATACATGTAGCTAATGAGAATTTGTAAAGAATCCAATGAACAAATTTTATGAATGAAAAATTGACTCCAGAAGATAAAAATAAATCAATATTTGAAGAGGGATCAATCTCACTAGTATTTTTAAAAACACAAGTTAAGCAATTACTGGGTTTTTATTAGATGTTACCAACACTGATGATGTCACTGTAAACAGTGGGAGCTGTCTCAGAGTGATTTGGCAATTCACACGACAGACCACTACAGCCCTTGACATAGAGAAAGATGTATCAAAGAAATAATTTTTAAAACAACATATTTGGACATAGTTTCTTGTAGTTAAAACCTGTAAGTAGCCTTAACTAGTTTGGCTCAGTGGATAGAGTATCAATCTGTAGACTGAAGGGTCCCAGGTTCAATTCCGGTCAAGGGCATGTACATTGTTTGTGGGAACATCCCCAGTGGGGGCTGTGCAGGAGGCAGCTGATCAATGTTTCTCTCTCATCGATGTATATAACTCTCTATTTCTCTCCCTTCCTCTCTGTAAAAAATCAATAAAATATATATTTTTAAAAACAACAACCTAAACAAATAATCCAAAGAACTGTGGGTATAAAAATGGCTAATTAGGAAATAATATGTTAATTTAGTGAAACAGCAGATCCCCATTAGGAAAAGTAATGGGGGAATTTCAATGAAAAGAGCTGTATGACTAAAAAGAACTTAAAAGCTAGAAAAGTAAAATTCCAAAAAAACTTATATACAATGGTATTTTATTTCTACAATAAGGATGGTAAGAAACCACAGAGTTTAGGCATAGCTGGTGATTAAATAAATTGATATTTGTTGTAGCTATTAACACATATTTCTATTAAACTTTTATTATACAACTAGTGGCCCAGTGCATGGAATTTGTGCAAGGCAGCGGGGAAGGGTGTCACTCAGCCCGGACTGCACCCTCTCCAATCTGAGAACCCTTGAGGGATGTCCAACTGGCTGCCTGTTTAGGCCTGATCCTACTAGAATCGGGCTTAAATGGCAGTCAGACATCCCTCTCACAATACAGGACTGCTAGCTCCCAACTGCTTGCCTGCCTGCTTTCCTGATTACGTCTAACTGCTTCTGCCTGCCAGCCTGATCATCCCCTAACCACTCCTCTGCCAGCCTGATTGATGCCTAACTGCTCCCCTGCCAGCCCAATTGCCCCTAACTGACCTCCCCTACTGGCCTGGTCCCCCTAACTGCCCTCCCCTGCCAACCCAGTCACCCCTAACTGCCCTCCCCTGCCAGCCTCATTGCCCCTAAATTCCCTCCCCTGCAGGTCTGGTCCCTCCCAACTGCTCTCCCCTGTAGGCTTGTGTCCCCCGAAACTGCCCTTCCCTACAGGCCTGATCACCCCCAACTTCCCTCCTTTGCCAGCCTGGTCACCCCTAATAGCTCCCCCCTGCAGGCTTGATCACCCCCAACTGCCTTCTCTTGCAGGCCTGGTCCCTCCCAACTGCCCTCCCTTGATGGCCATCTTGTGGTGGCCATGTTGTGTCCACATGGGAGCAGCCATCTTGTGTGTTTGAGTGACGGTCAATTTGCATATTACTCTTTTATTAGATAGGATGGAGTACATATATAATTTAAAAATCAAACTGATGCTAGTATGCAATAATTGGGAGACATAGCAGTTAGAGACTGAATTTTGCAGTCAGACAACCCTGGTTCCAATCCTGGCTCATCTAGTCTTACCTGCTCTGTGATGTTCCAGGTCAGTTTCTTTACTTGTAAAATGAGAATTATGCCTGTCATGCTGAATTGTTGTAGGGTTTAAAAAACTGGTATTAAAAAAATCACAATGCCAGGCACTGTGAACAATGGTAATTGCTTCAAAATATAAGAATAGACAAATTAAAATGGGGAAGGGAATGGGGGGAGGAAGGAACGTAGCAAGGGAGGAGAGGGAGAAAAGGTTCAGATAGTATATTAGACTAAACAAATCTAATATAGATTTGACTTGCATTGAATATAATGCAAAGATGATTTTATCCCACAGAGTGCCTTCAGAGTAATGTTCGCACTACACTAGGCTAATACACTGAACCTAGAGAAGAACTGGAGAAAAACACAAAACTTATGCAGCAAAAAAAAAAAAAAAGGTTATTTAAACAGAGGAGGAAAATGCCAATAGGTGACAATTACTATCTTCAATTATGAAAAGTCCATAGAAGGCTAAATTTAAAAAGTAAATTAAAAATGAAAATCATTTTAACTAATCACAAAGGAAATTTTATTTATTTTTTTTAGAAAACCTATATGTGTTTTTTTATATTTTTATTGCTTGAAGTATTACATATATTAGTGCATATATCTCCTTTTTTTTCCCCATTGACTTCCCCCGGTCTCTCCTACCCCCGTTGCATGCCCTCATCTCACCCACCAGTGTCTTGTGTCCATTGATTGTGCTTGTCTGCATGCATACAAGTCATTTGGTTGATCTGTTTCCCTCCCTCTCAACACTCCCCAGCCTTCCCACTGTAATTTGACAGTCTGTTCGGTGCTTTACTGCCTCTGTATCTATCTTTTTATTCATTGGGTTATAATGTTCTTTATTAGGAAAAATTTATTATATAGTAAAGTAATATAGCAGACAGCCAACAATCAATAAAGAACAATACATTAGTACGTATCACTGATTAGATACTAATAAACAACAGAACTGGTTTTTGGAGGTTGTGGTGTCTTTGTCCTTAAAAATTTGTCAAAAATAAACATTAAGATATTTGTCCTGGGTAGACTTTAGACATTATTCTCCTGCCAGGGATCAAGACCTACTCATAATTCTTATGTAATTTTAATCTACTGCTAAATAAACAAGAGACCGCATGGTGAAGTCAAATGTAGCTCTGCTCTGGGGAGTCCTTAAGGAGAGTGCTGGAGCAGAAACAGTAAACACATCCAGTGTGCTTAGGGCTCTGAGAAGCAGAGCACTAAAAGAATGTAAAGAGCTTGGGACACACACAGTAGGTGTTCAGCAAATGATCACTGTTGTCACTGATCATTTCCAATAGTTTATGTAAAAGAAAGTTGGGTGTTCTGTCAAAAAATTAAAAAAAAAAACACCTTACTAATATTTTAACCAAGTGAGAATTAAGTATGTTGTACTCAAATCTGGCTTTTTCTTTAACCTTTCTTAGCTAAATACAGGTCAAGGGAACCAAAGGATTATGGGTGATCTTTAAGTGAGTCACAAACCTGGAAATCAGAGTCATGTGCATTTAGCCCCTGGACTGTGCGTTTCTAGCAATTCTAGAACTTCTAGATCCAAGTGCCAAGGTATTCAGGCATCAGGCGATGATGATTTCAGTACTTTGGCTGTCTGCTCAAGCAAAGCTTCGTTTAATATCCAAGGATTCTATGCCAGTGGTTCTCAGTGTGTGTCATACTATCTCCTGGGGACCTATGAGAGATATAAATTCTCAGGCCCACCCCATCCTACTGAATTATAAGCTCTGGAGTGGGCTCAGCATCCTGTGCTGCAATAGACCTCCAAGTGGTTCCAGTGCATGCTCACATTTGAGAAGCATTGCTTTATGAAAAGCCAGTTCTAGATACTATGCCAGTTCTAGATACTGGTACAAAGTACAGTTTAGCAAGGATTCCTTTCTCCTGAGGGCTTGTTCTTAGTCCCGATATCCAAAGCAAGGATCCCCCTTTAGAGCCATAGGACAAACTATTGGCTTGAACTCTAGGGAGACTCCTTCAGGAATTGTTTCTATATGACCAGAAGCTCTGAAATTTGGATTCAAAAGAGAAAAAAAATGTTAATTATTTAAATCATTTCAACTTCTTTCCTTGCCCTTAGATTAGCTTTTAGTGCCTTTTAATAAAGTGAATAATTAATAAACTATTTTAAGTACAGTTTTAGATTTATAGAAAAATTAATAGAGAGTTCCATAAACCTACCCCACTGTCATTCTGTCACCCTTCCCCCACTCCCAGATTTCCCTATTAACACTTTGTATTAATGTGGTACATTTGTTGCAATCTATACTAATAAAGGCATAATATGCTAATTAGATTGAACGACCTTCTGGGCATCATTCCAGATGTCCCTCCAGATAAAGCCGCAGTGGCGGAGGCCAAGGCAGAGGTGTTTAGTGGTGATCAGGCAGGCAGGGGAGCAGTTAGGACAGATAAGGCCAGCAGGGAAGCAGTTAGGGGGTGATTAGGCTGGCAGGGGAGCGGTTAGGGGCAATCAGGCTGCCACATAGAGGCAGTTAGGGGCGATTAGATGGGCAAGCAGACGAGCAGTTAGGAGCCAGAGGTCCCAGATTGTGGAAGGGATGTCCAAATGCAGTCAGACATCCCCTGAGGTGTCCCAGATTGGAAAGGGTGCAGACCGGGCTGAAGTACCGCGCCCCCCCCCCCCCGCCATGCATCAATTTTGTGCACTGGACCTCTAGCTAACAAATAATATTGATACATTATCATTAACTATAGTCCCTAGCTTAAGGTTCACTCTTTGTGTTGTAGAGTTTGATGGGTTTTCGCACATACATAGTGACATGTATCTACCATGACATACAGAATAGTCTCACTACCCAAAAATACCCTCTGAGCATTAGATTGGCTCTTAATGGCTTTTTAAAGTCTTAAAATTGTGAGATAAAAATATTTTGTAATGAAAAATGGTCTGCAAATTGTTTGTCTCACTATTATGATCACTATTAGAAATGGGGGGGGGAATCCCTATATAAATAGTAAAAATAAAAGGAATCTTGAAGGTTAGCGCATCTGCAATTCTTCAAGGCCTGCAATCCAGTCTCTCGGCTTCCTGAGTCATTTATCTGATGACTCTACTAGGGAGAAAAATAAATAGATACATTTTAAAACACAAAGCAAAAACAAATTTTGGTTCTAAGTAATCCTCTTAAGCCCAATTTAATCAAGCCTGGGTTCTTTTTTATTGCCAGTTTGCATCAGGAGCATAATTACTTGCTGGAGCCTAATTTAAAAATGTTCATTATGAATGATAGGTGTAATATCTAAGAACAGAATGGAATTGGATGGTGCTTTGTTCCTGGGACATCTGTAGGATATTGCAGGATTTGTGGGATTGCATCAGGATATTGTGAGAGTAATAAATAAGTGCTACATATTTTTCATCTTCCAGACCAGGGATTTCAGTGACATTTTATAACCATGCACTTTGGAACATGAAAAAAATTAAACAATGACCTTGTTAGATATTTTGTCCTCAAATTCATTACTCTTATAAAATGTAAATTCAGCCATTTCAATCTGGATGGGTGAAAGAATATGGAGTTGTCTGTAATGTCACTTCAGGTCTTTCCAAAGTGAAGGATTTCCTTTATAAAGCATTTATATTCCTTTTCATACCTCGATAATGTGACACTTCCATTTGCTGTATGGAGGATAATGGCAGGATTTATTTTAATTTACACATATTTAAAAAGTACATTTACCTGATATTTCTCAGTCTCTTGAAAACTTTTGTCATTAAGCTTAAACTTCATTTAAATCACCAGACCTATTTAGTTAAGGCTCTGTGAACATTTATTTGCAAACTCCTCAGAAAATTACTAACTTAACCTTTACTTTGGAAAGATCCATTAGTATAACTCAAACTGGATGCATTTGCCAGAACCCTTGAAATGGATCATCATTATGTCTTTGTGCTTATCTGTGAATATATTACCTAAGGGCAATTATTTTTCTGAAACACTTTCTTTTTTTCAAAAGCAACAGTTCCAAAATATTGAAAATTTGATGAAGAAACAAAGGTTTAATGAAAATTAAGTGACATGGGTTTATGTTTTAGCATGCCACTGAGGTTAAGAAAATAAATATTTTAATTATTTTTATTAATTTTTAAAATTAGGGGTGCAGAAAGCAAACTTCTTTATCCAAAGACATTTCTGAAAGTGAAATAGTCTAAAAAACTGACAGCTTCTCTCTTACTTTATCCACTACACCATAAGAAAAATAATAACTTATGTATGTTATTCACCTGTGTTGGGAGGAAAAAGAATTTTCCTTCTACCCTTCAAATTCATCTGGCTGGTCTAATAAACAAATTAACGTGAAACAGGTTAACAAGAGAAAATAATCTAATTTATTACATATGTACATGTGAGAGTTCCTTAAGAATATAGGAGTCTAGGACAGACTGGGCAGTTCAGGTCTACATGCTGTTCTAAACTAAAAGAAGGGGGGCAGGCATCTGGGACATCAAAAGGAAAGTGGGCAATTCACAGTTGGGTGAGAAAGAGCACACATTTGGTAAACAAATCTTGCCAGGACACCCAGACACAATGGGGCTCAGAGAGGAGTCTGAAAAACGGACTCTGCTTGGCTTTTTCCTTTCTACCACGCTTAGACCACATGCCACTAAGGTGAGCAGATTTTCCTTGGAGCAGGTTTTTCTATCTGAATTCCTTTAGGGGGGTAAGGGGGAGGGTCAAAGGTTCTTTCTGAGTTATTTGTTTCTTTAAAATAACCAGCTTAAAATAATCAATATATCAAAAAAGGCATATTTTGGGGGCTTACAAGTTTCCCTGGCTCTGTGGCCCTCATCAGGGCCATAGAGACTGTGACAAAGAAGCTAGCCGAGTTGGACAACTTCTGACCCCGGGCACCCATCCTTTCTAGAACCTATCCCTAGGTCTCTAGGAAAGCCTACCATTGCCAACACACCTGGCTCTTTTAGGTGAGCCCTGAGCTTCTCTCAGTCTAAACCCAAATAAGTTTTCAGAGGCTGGAGAGGAAAGCAGAGAAAGGATGCCCCAGCCTCACTGAGTGACAGGTAATAAAAATAGATAATATGTTATTAATATGGCTTTTACAGGTGGGATAGCTTGCATGTTAGAGAAATTTAGGTACTTTTACCTTAATATGTTTTATAATCAACAATGCCATAAAGGTACCAAACACGTTTCATTACGACCTACAAAGCATTTAGAGAATGGTCAGCTGTCTCACACCCAGTAATGCTTTTCTAAATATTTCTGGTTACACTAGCAAATGTTTTGAAATGTGTTGTTTATTTTTACAGGAGCATGAGGACTGATTCAAACACTTCAGGTATGGAACAAATTCCACTGCGTTTCTTTGTGATCCCTGGTACCTGGTGGTCACCACTGGGTCCTGGAGCAGGGTAGTTAAGAGCGAAGGAATCAAGCCAGATGTGTTGACGCATTGCCCCTCCTGCCTCTGCTCCCTTCTGAGTCCTGCACTCAGAAACTCTTCCCCAGAGCCTGTCCTCGTGCAGTCTTTCACGTGGGGGGCCTCGCTTCACATTCTTCTGTGCTGGAAGGGTTCGGTTTCCTAGTTCCCCGTATCTAACTCCCTGGGCAGGAGCCACTCCCAGGCTAGCTCTGCAGGCAGAACCCAGACAATAGGGCCTCTTGTCCTTGCTGATTTGAAAGGGGAGTGGTCCACAGGTACATTTCTTAGTAGATCTAAAGTCATCGCCCCTCTTTTCTTCCTGCTTTCAGCTTTGGCCTCTGCTTTGCTGTCAGGTGACTCCATTTAGTGTTTTGTTTGGCAGTTTTTTCTTCACAAATTCTCATGTCTCAGGATTTTAAAACTGCAACACAAGCTTTTAACGCGGAGGTTGTCCTATAGGCACCAGTGAGAGCGCTTCCCCGGCTGGCTGCTGACCCACTTCTGGGTTACTGTGGGGGTGGAGTAGACCTCAGCTCCAGTCATGCACATAAAAGAATGCCATGGAAGGAACATAGAGTCACATTTCACTGGACTTAAGTGAACGGGGTGTGGGGGGATACTTCTGCTTTAAAAACCAACACTAAAGACATTTGTAGTCACATTTGCAAGAATCCTCCTGAAAAAAGCAAATAATTAGAGGATAGGTGTTTATACAAGGGGAATTTGTCTCTGGGCCTTCCCACGGGGCATTAGTTTCCCACGTACCAGATCAACTTCACCTAATGTGGCTTCACCTATGTTACAATCCACAGTATTGAACCTGAGACCATCATAGGGAAATGTTATTGTAGCTGATAAGAAAAAATGCAAAATCACCTTTGCATTATATAGAACTTTCATCTATCGATTTCTATCCCAGATTGTATTTCAAAAAGGAGTCAAAGTGAATTTGTAGAAATTCCAGAGATGTCCAATCAGCAAATATTTCCTCTTATTCTCTAGGCAAGAATCAATTTAGCAGCAGCCTTATCTCTAATGCATAGTACATTAGCACATGATTAGGGCATTCTCCACGTACTCTGAAGTGCTCCTTATTTAAGCCATGGACATTTTAAATTAATGTAAATATTTTTATCTTCACCCTACATGTGACTGATTCCTTCACCTGCCTTTTGGCACAAACTCAATTTTGTTCAACTGAACAAGCATCCAATGCCTATCTGTTATATATGAAGTACTGGCAGGCTCTGGGAGAGATCAAAATGAAGAAAAAATAACAATATGTATTACTTGGCCTCAAGAGATGCACAAATAAATAAATTGTAATGGTATAGCTTTCAGAGAAAAGTATAAGACCTACTTTTTGCTCAAGAAAGAGAGAGAGAGAAAGAGAAAATCAAGAAAGATTCTGGGAAGGCGGCAGTCTTTGAGTTAGAAAGGGGGAAGCAAGAATATTCTGGATATAGGGAATGGTGTGAACACAATCAAAGGGATGGGATAGTGCTGGGCACGGTCCATACTGGAACAAAGAAAGGTGCAGCCAGAATGCAAGGCAGGAGCCAGACTGTACTGTGGAGGTCTTGCACCACGCCAGGGAGTGTGGACACTACTGTTTGGTCAGAAAGGAGGAGCCATGGAAAGACAGAAAGACAAAAAGTGTTATGTTTTAGGACAACTGCAATTTCTCATAGAACCTGGAGCACGTTAGAGATAGGAAATCACTATAATAGTCCCGGTGAAGGGTGCACGTGTTGAACCAGGTAAGAAGCTGTGAGATAAAAAGAACATGAATATGTAGTCAGCAAGAGAAAAAAAAATGAAGATGACAGTTTGGGAGGCAACACAACCAGAAAGGAGTGAGTCCATGATACAAGCTGGGAAAGGAACTGGAAGAGTTTGGGAAAGTGAAAAAGTCAACTATCAAACACTGAACTTAGAATCCAAAGCCCTAGCTTTGACCTCTAACTGCACTTCCTCTGTTTCATATTTATCCTCTCTGGGCCTCAGTTTCCTCAACTGTCAAATGTGTGTGCATATAGGTGGGGGCAGGAGGGGCATGACCAGCTGTCTTGGGGCCCTTTCCACTGTTAGGACTTTACAAGCTGATATGTTTGTGGCCCTGGTGGCCCATCTTTGTAAATACAGAGGCAGATTAGAACAGGGCTCTGGGAATGAGGACAGAACAGCCCACAGGTAGCAAAATCCCACTGTGAGCTTGTTAAGCCCCAAGGACAGTATAGGATACAAGTCTGGCATGCAGGTTTCTCAAAAGTATTAATGTTTTTCCCTGTTTGTTTTCTTTCATGTACTTTCTCATTCTTTCCATTTTTCTTTGCTCCATCTTCCCATTTTTCATTACTTAGGATTGTATAGTTTTTCAATTTTCCCTCTGATTAGCATTTCTTTTCCCTTTTTCACTCTACTCTGAATCACTTCTTTTTCCCCTTTTCATACTCTTACGCACACTGAACACTCTTTCTCCCAAGAAAAGCAAAGGTTAGTGGAATCATAATCCCTCATTGAATTTAGACTGAGTCTGTAAATCTGATTTCTACTCTGGAGAAGCCAGAATAATGAGTGCTCCCACTGCAGTAAAACGAACCGCTGGTCCTATGAACCCCTCAGATTCTCACTCACCCCACTGCTGGGCAATGGCCAGCTACAGGCATGGTTTCTAATTCATCTCTCTCAAATCTCTTGGCAGTTTGAAAGAATCACACTCTTTCTCCTTTCTCAGTAAGATTTTGGGTGAAGAGGCATTTCAACTGTATTTTTACAAAAGGCTGCGTGTCAGAGCCTAGGCTAACCTTGTCTCTGTGGATCTGGGTCCCCCTCTCTTCCTTCTTGACTTTCAATTTCTTATCTTCCTAGATTTCCTTCTCCTTAACTTTGCCGGAAAAAAAATCGGTTTATCTATGAATCTATGGTATTTTCCAAATGTGTAAAGAAATGAGACAAAGAATAGAGATTCAAGGAAAGAAGAGAGGGGGAAATACTTAAGAAATACTGGGAGTGTCCTCCCCATCCCCACTAGCCTTTCTTTTCCAATTACAAATCAAATTCCTCAGAATCCTAAATGGGCAGGGTCATTCTGTTGATAAAAGCGAGGCTAAAAGAGAAAGGGTGGGAGGACCCTGAAAGGAAACTTAACAATGGGCTTCATTGGAAAGAATAAAGACATTTTTGAGGAGATGGCTGGAAGATCATTTGAATTTAAGACCCAGAATACGTTCCCTCTCTTTCTGTGCCTTTTTTCTCTCCTGCTTGTGACTTTTTTTCTTTCTTCTTCATTTCCCCTCTCTCTTCCCCTGTCCCCACTATTTTCCTTTTTGCCCTTTGTCTCTCTTCCCTCATGTCAAATTCTCTTCTAATTTCCTCGAACTTGTATCTCATCTGTCTCCCCTTTTCTCAGGGGAACGGATGTGAGGAGAGTAAAGTAAAACAGAAAAAGCAAAGACCAATGGATAAAAAACATGTAAGACAACCTAAAGATAATTTTTTACAACTATAAATCCCTATAGATATAAATAATTCCATGATATATCTATAATTCTTACAGAATAAAAGCCCATACTTTCTTAATCTTGACATCTTGATTTATTAGATTCTTACGTAGGTAGAAATAGCTTCAAACAAAAATTTTAAGAAATTTAGAGGTTCCTTTAACATTTCTTCAACCTGTAAAAAACAAAAATTTATCTGTCCAAGGAATGTTTATTCTTATATTTTAAAAAAGTTGGATTATAAATGTAATTTTAATTATTATAATCTCTTAATTTATGCATATTTAGTTTTATAAGTTTTTTATTGAACAGAAATAACTTTATTCTCTATTTTAGACTTTTGAATTAATTGAACTGACTTCTCCATCATTTTTATTCACCAGATATATACAAACTACTAAACTCAAAACAACACAGCTCAAGAAATAAAAGCCAACGCAAGGAAAAAACAAGGAGGTGTCTTCCATGTGGCAGAAATAAAGGCTACCACTAATCATTAAGCACTTATGTCAATCTCATTTCTTAAAGCCTAGTTACTGTGGGTTATTCATTTTAAAGGAAGATAGAGACATATCTAGAAGGTTTTTTATTCATAAACTCAATTTTCACCTATAGGGCTTCTGTGGGGTTATTGGAAAAGTTTGTTATTCTCTTTGGTTTTACCTTCCTATCTCGTTTGGACATTAACCCAACACTACGTTGTTTCTACCATTGGGCCTGTGGCATCCTTGAAGGAGGGGCCATGTTCTTTCCATTTTTGTATTCTAGCTGAGAACCTGGCCTGAGAGACAGTATTTATGGAATCAAATGCCCTTTTCAGAGTGTTGGGTTTTTTTAATCCCCATACTTTTAAAAATAAAGAAACTACAGGCAGTCTCCATCCAAAAAAAATTGTTTGAATTTTTAAAAGCCACTACTTGGACAGTAGTAGGGAGGAGGAGGAAGAGGCATTAGTACTACTATTTGTAATACCTTAAACAATAAAATAAAATAAAAATAAATAAATAAATATCCACCACTTAATTCTTTTTCAAAAAGCTGCCAGTAATCTATAATGTGCTTTGCATGCTTTCTCCATCTTCACAATAATCTGAGGATATTGCTACTTTCCTGTTTTACAGACAGATGGCAAAAGTGAAGCTTAGCAAGGTCAAGTTGCTTATTCAAAGTCATACAGCTAAAATATATACATTAAGGATCACAGTGACTGCAGTATTGAGAAGATATCAGTGCAAAAGAGCCTATTAGGGTGGTAGCAGTGGGATGGGTGAGAAGTGCTTAGATTCTGGATGTGAAGGTAGAAATGAGAGATTTCCCACTGAATTGGATCTACAGTAGAAAGAAAGCCTCACCAACTGGAATAGTGAGATTACCATAGATTGAAATGAAGAAAACTAGATAAACATAAAAGTTATGGCATGTTCAATTTTTAATAATCATTAGAAATACAAATGGAGGTTTTGAGCTAATCTAGAATAATAAAAACACAATATGCTAATTAGACTAGACAGCTGAATGACCTTCTGGACATCATTCCAGAAGTCCCTCTGGACAAAGCCTCGGCAGCAGGGGCTGAGGCAGAGGCGGTTAGGGGTAATCAGGCAGACAGGCGAGTATTTAGGGGTGATCAGGCAGGCAGGCAGAGTGGTTAGGGGTGATCAGGCAGGCAGTCAGGTGAGCAGGTAGGAACAAGCAGTCCTGGATTGTGAGAGGGATGTCTGACTGCCAGTTTAGGCCTGATCCCGCTGCAGACATCCCCTGAAGGATCCCGGATTGAGAGAGGGTACAGTCTGGGCTGAGGGGAACCCCCACCCCTGGGTAAGGGACCCCCCCCCAATGCACAAATTTTGTGCACCGGGTCTCTAGTAGTTGAATATATGATTCTGGAGTTTCGACCACAGAGGTTTCGGCAAAGAGGTTTGTGTGATGCTAAACAAACCAAATTTGGAACTGACAGTGTATAAAGCCACCAAGACCAGACACAATCACACAGGCAGTGAGTGACACAGAACATGATAAGAACAAGTACAAAGAATGAATGTATATAGTGCCTGGCATGTTTTAAGTGCTTTATGTAAATAGATTCCTTTGGTCTTCACAACCACTAGAAGAGGTAGCTACTTCTATTATCATCAATTTATAGGTAAGGAAATTGAATCTTGGAGAAATTAATTTCTTCTGATCAAACAGCTTGCAAGTGGTAGAAATGGGATTCAACCCAGGCAGAGAGAGGTAAAAAGTATTAACTGTAGCCTGAGAGATTCCAACTTTCGGCCATCAGGGAGATAAGGAAGAACCAGCAAAGAAGAATAACACTGAGAAGGAGGTTCCAGTGTGTTGGCAGAGAAGCTAGAGCAGTCATGAGCCCAGACGATAAAATGGAAAAAATGCTCAATGGCATCAAATGCTTGCTGGCAGGTCAAGGAAGACAAGGACTCAACAATGAGCTTGGCATTTAACAAAGTAGCTCTAACAGGTGACCTTGATAAAGGCTATTTTGAAGCTGTGATGGAGTTAAATCTCAGTCAGAGTCCAAGATTGGACAGAAGAAGCATCAGAGTTCAGCTGTCTGCAGTTCAGCACAGATACCATCCCAAACCCAGTCAGAGGTATTCATGTGTAGATATGAAATTAAAAGTGGTAGCTGTGATTTATTACATAAACAAAATATAGATTTGATTGGGCACTTAGTGAGGAAGAGATATGGGCAATTTTATTGCCCTATTTAGAAGAATAAACCTGATATTCTTTTTCTTAGATTCAGTCTTGGTCTTTCTCTTATTAGAAAAAATTTCCAAGCTCCAAATATACCTGCCCTCTCTCTCCAAAATAAAATGTCTCCTGGACCATATTTCATTTGATTAAATATCCCCAGTCTAGCACAAGGGCACACAAAAAGTGGGATAAATTACTAACACCCTAAATATTGAATATACTACTCTGAAGTTAATGTTGACTATTTGATTTCCCATTATAAGCCTATGCTTTTCTCTGTGTTCTTCACTCATTCAAATTGACAAAAAGTTTTATCTTTTTAAAAGGCATATACAGAATAAGATCTTGATTTTCCTATTATTGTGGGTCTCTCAATAGTGGTTTCTTTTTTTCCCTGTCCTTCTCCCTCCTCATTAGATAACAAAGCTTCTTCTAGTGTAAGACTTTATCATTTTTTGAGGCTTATTTTCATTTATTATATTTTATGTTTATGGACTTGTCTTAACTTGTCCCTTTCCCCACCTTACTTAATTCCTCCAGAACAGGGATTGTCCCATGTTTCAGTTCTCTACAGCCTAGTACTTAGATGTAAGAACTATTCGATATTAATGAGTGAATATTAAAGTAAACTGAGTTGAATGGTACACACCTGTACTGAATGACACTGATGCTAAACAAACCAAAGACAGTGGGACTTCCCATTCCACATGGCAACAATTGTGTCCTTAGCTTAGGGACATAATCATTTTAGCTAGACTTATGAAAGTTTAAGAAGTACTATAAAACATCAAAAACAATAATAACTAAACACACTTAAATTAGAAAAATTCATGGCTTATTGATTTTGTTTTTACGGTATTTAAAAATTTTAGATACTTGTGTAATAATGACTTGTTTCATAACTTCTCTTACATCTCAATCAGTGAGCATTGTTTTCATTTTCATCATTTCTGATCATCTGGTTCATACAATTAGAAGTGATTAGGCTACTAATTCAGTTATAAAAACTTTGGCTTTCATTAGTACATAGAGATGATAAAAACTAAAGGATATAATAGCCTTAGTTAAGATTTCACATGTAACAGTGAATGGTAGACTCTTGAAAACTGAGATTTCAGACTTGTTGCAAATGGCTGAAATGCAATATTAATATATTTCCCTTAAGCCTTTAACATAATAAAATGGAACAACATTTTTATTACATAAACCTGTAACAGAGGCTATTGGCAGATGCTGGGTTAAGCAGACGCCATATGAGGAAGGAGGAAAGGTATTTCCAATGGTTACTCTCCACCATACACTTGTTTTTACAATTTGGCTTTTGCTATTCACCCAAAAAACTTAGTTACAAATTTGCCAGGGTGATTCTGTGGGCGAATCTGCCTTGTCACTAAGATGAACAACTCTTCTGATGGGGTTTTAAAGCACAGATTACCCATTTCATTCTATTTTGCGATGAAATTATATTTTAACTCCCTATGCTATCCATGTTAGATTCCATATTCAGAGGCTATCAGAATCTTAAAGCTAGGGAAAACATGTTAACCTGTTATACTATGGATGAGAAAATTTAGGAAAGTAAACTTAGGAATAAGTTAGAAAATTTTTCATGCTCTGAAGTCACAGAACTAGTGAGCATCAAAGCTAAAAGTCAAATCCGATTACTTTACCTTCGATTTCTATATCTTTCACTTTTCCCTCTTCCTCCTCCTTTTTTTTCCCCCAACCAGGCCAAGTAATTTGGGATTCTGGGCATGGCTTTATTCACCAGAAAATAAACTTTTTATTTGCCATAGGGTCTACCCTCTTTTAAAATGGAAATACCTTTAGGAAGTAAAAATAATAACTAAGGTTTGTTTAGCCCTTGACAAAGGAATTTCCACATATTTCAAGAACATTAGCTGCTATCTTGCACAGATAGTGATCATCTTTTCACTAGGGTGCGGTCCTGTGACCAAGGAGTCCAAGCCGCTGGGGAAGCCAGCCTGGGGAGCCGGCGAGTACGTTTGGGTAGGGGTGTTGTGCACAATTGCCTGGAGCCAGGCAATTGGAATGTACCGGCGGTGATAGATCCCTTTTTAAAGAATTCTTTAAACAGCTAGATTGGTGGTTCTCCACTGGAGATGATTTTTGGCGCCCGGGGGATCTTGGGCAATGTCTAGTGACGTGTTTGATAGTCATAACGGGGTAGTGGTCTACCTGACATCGGATAGAGAGCAGGATGCTGCTGAACATCCTTCAATGCACAGGACACTCCCACCCCCACCCCAACAAAGAATGATGTGACCCTAACGTCAGTAGTCCTCAAGTGAGAAATCCTGAGCTCGAGAAGAAAAATTCACTAAGGAGCTAGAGGCGGCTTCTTGAATTGTTATTTTATGCATTTTAGAACTTAGGAAATAGGATACACACACGCACACATGCACACACGCACACACGACACTCCCCCCCCCCCCACTCCTCCTCGCCCGCCTCGCCCAACAGTTTCTAGGAAATTCCGGAGACCGTTTATCTGGATTTCCTTGCACTGGGTGTGGGTTATCCCAGGTAACTCTAAACCCATTTACTCGAGTTTTGTGGAACAGCTGTGGTGGCCCTTGGCATTCTTCCTTTCTGGTTTTCAGAACTCGATCCCAGCTGGTAGTTTTCCGGAGTCTTCTGCAGTGGCGGAGAGTTCTTCCGTGGGACACTACCTGTATGTCATGGTTTTTGTTGTGCTGTTTTAAACAAATGCTATATAGTGTGGCGTGTTTCATAGGACATGACAAGTGGCTTCACGGGGGATCCGACTTTCTGCAGGAGCAGACAGTCATCCACCTGCTCCCGCACACAACCTGGCCCAGAGGCTCAACGCCAAAGCGCTTTCCTACGCCGTGAGCTCGGAGAGGTTCGCCTTTTATAGTCCGAGGCGCGCGAATGCGCGCGACCCGCCGCTCGGAGCTAGAGAACTGACCAATGAGCGGGCCCTCTTTCCGCGCCGGCTCGGGATTGGGCAACGAGCGCCAGCCTCTCTGCTCAGCAGTGGGCGGGGCGCGCCCAGGAGGAACTGGGATAGGCGCGCCCGCTACGCCCGGGTCCGGGAGCGCGTGCGCGGTCTCGCGGCGGCCGCGGGGGCCGGTCTCGCGCGGTCTTGAGGCGGAGTCGCTGGCGGCGGAGACGGCGGCGGCTGGCGGCGGGGCGGAGGCGGGGACTAGGAATTGTGAGGTGGGGAATCGGGAGTTTCTGGATTCTTTATCCGGTGTCTTAAGTGCCGCTGGAGAGCTGTGGTTTCTGCAGTATTTAGGGGGCGGCTGCGGCAGCAGGACCAGCGGCCGCAGTGGCGCAGAGGTAAGAGACGGCCGGCGGCGGCTCGGTGGGGAGGTCTTAATCAACAGGTCCCCCCCGGCGCGCGGCGGGTAAGGGGCGCCGGGCTTGGCCCCTCCCCCACACGCCGGGTGCTGGGCCCTGGGGGGACCCTCGGCTGCTCGACCGGCCGCTCCACGCAGCGGGATCCGCGGACCGTCGCCGAGGGCGTGAGCCCAACCTTTGTCCCTTGGAGGAACGCTGCCTTCTGTACCCAGTCCCTCGGTCCAGACGGGGGACCCACCTTGGCAGGGCTCCCGCCCCCCCGGCCCGAATTGCAGGGGGCGCGGCTGGGAGTCGCGGGTCCTCTGCACCCCTGTCCCCTAGTTCGGGACTCCCTCTGGGCCGGGCCGGGCCGGGGAAATGGACCCGGCGAACACTTTCCTTTAGAAGACGGAATGCAGTCAGCGTTCCTCCGCCTGACTCAGCTCCTGGTATTCAGCTGCTCGTTACGTTCTTTAAACAAATAAACAAACAGTTCCTTCCTTGTGACCACTTGTAAAGAAAACCCTCCTCTCGTAAATAGTTTCCGATAATTTACATTTGCTAGGTGAACTTTGAAGCCTGTAAATTGTTATAAGTGCCTCATTTAATAAAAGGCGTTTAAAACAACCTCTAGTGCAAATTATATAACTTCCTAATAATAACTCACCTGTGTTTAGTTGATTGACATACAGTAATATGTATGGAATTTATGTTTCGGTGTAAAGGTGTGTTGTTTTTTTGGCAGTTAGCGCTAAAATTAAAATCTGATAGCTAGGAGGTTTTTCACAAGGATGTAGGGTATGTTTTGTCACCGCACTCATTTGGAATGTAAGAATTTTGATATGGAAACTGTGTAACAAGAATTTTAAAATGTTGGTTTTACTGACAAGGTGAAAGACGTTAATATTTCTGCTTTTTAAAAAAAGTTATATCATATTTTAATGATTGTATTCTAATTATGCTTTTGGATTATGCCAGAAGTTAATAACCTATTAACTGCAATAGTAACAAATGACATGTTGGTTATTGGTGTCTTTGAAGTGTAAGTATTGGTGGTAATGAAATTGTTAAATAACATTTTTTTTGGATTATGAAGTACTGATTTTTTTTTTTACTAGATCCCTATGGACCTGGCATATTACAAATTTTTAAAGGCTCTTTAAACTATTGTAGCAGGCTGAAACTATAAAATTATAATGTAAGGTCTTTATAGGTGGAAACAGGCAAAAAAACAAAAAGCAATTCATGTTATCTTTATGTTTTTGTGTGTGTCTTTTATCCTTGCCTGAGGATATTTTTCCCATTGCCTTTTAAAATTATATATTATTTATTGACTTCAGAAAAACAGGGAGAGGAAGAGAGAGAGAGAAACATCAATGATGAAAGTCATTGATTGACTGCCTCCTGCATACCCCCCGTTGCAGATCGAACCTGCAACCTGGGCATATACCCTGATCAGGAATCAAACTGTGACCTCGGTAAGGAGGGAAGGAGAGAGAGAGAAGCATCATGTGAGAGAGACACATGCAGGTGCCCAGATGGAGAGGTGGGGGAGAGGCAGGGAGCAAACTGCAACCCAGGAAGTGCCTTTGACTGGGAATCGAACCCTCAACTCTCCCTTCTGTGAGAGGGCCGCACTCAACCTGCGGCTCACGCTGGCAAGGGCTTTCTTTATGTTTTAAAAACGTAGGTGAATCTTACCATGTACTTGAAAGATTTTTGGCTAGACAGACCTGAACTTGACAAGTAAAGATGGACTCAATAATACTAACTTGTTTTAGAATGTTGAAATGAGGGCGAGATGTTTGTTCTTTCTGAATTTGTGGTCTTGATTAAAAAGTGCATCAAAAATATACCAAGAAATTTGGTCCATTTTATGTATCAGTATACAAAGATGTCCTATTTCTCTGATAGTTTCTGATTTCATAATGTCCGGGAAAAATAGTTTCTCTACATAGGGGCTTTGTATTATAATTTTTATTATGTACTTAATGAATCATTGAATTGGAAATATTCTTAATGGTTATATAGCCTTGCTTTAATTTTCCAAGGAAAGTGAGGTTATGTAACAAGTAGTCCATAGTCTGACTGCTAGTTAGTAACAAAGTTGGAACTAAATGCTAAATGCTTGTCTCCAGATTCCAAGTTTGGTGCACTTTTCAATATATACTATTGTTAAATAAACAAACCAATAAGTTACCCTTCTCAAAATCACATTTGTAGCCATCAGGGTTGATTCTTTTCCTTATGCATTTTTTTCCTTGCCTTTTTAAAATAATCTCTAGCCACAACTAATTCATTTCCCTACTAAAGGGTTGTTTTCAGTTTTTTAGTATTTCAATGTTCAATGAATTTCTTTGTGCATGTCTGCTTGAGCACATGTATGAAGATTTTCCTAGAATGTATACATATCTGTAAGTGGAATTGCTAAGCCACCGGTTGATGTGCATTTTCAATATAGATGCAGCCAAATTATCCTCCTAAATTGTAATAATTGCCCACACTTGGAATTGTCAGATTGGCATTGCCAGATTTGTAAAATTTTTTGTCACTCTAGTTCGTGAAAAATGATGTATTTGTATCTTTCAGAAAGACCTTAACTTTATTTTTAATTTACATGAAATGAAATTAACTCTTTTCATTGTACAGTTGTTTGGGCAATTGCATAAAGCTGTGCAACTACCAAAATCATGATACAGAAGAGTTTCAGCACCCCAAATTCCTTTGAGCTACTCTTTTATAATGAAACCTTCATCCACCCTAACTAAGCCTCTGGTAACTAATGATGTTTGTCTTCTCTAAAATATATAAATGAAATACTTTGAGTCTGGTTTCTTTCATTAGCATAATACGCTTGTGTTCACTCATGCTGTTGAGTGGATCAGCAGTTTTTCTTCAGCTTTATTGCTGAAAATAGTATTACATTTTATGAATGTACCACGCTTTGTTTTCCCATCCACCAGTTGAAGCACATTTGAGTTATTTTCAGGGGTTTTCTTACGTGTGTTTTTTACTGTGAATAAAACTTCTTTGAATCTTTACAAATAGGTTTTTGTGTGACCATGTCTTCATTTCTCTTGGATAAGCACCTGGAAGTGGAATTGCTGGGTCAGATGATAAGTGTATGTTTAACTTGATTTAAACTGTCTGTTGCAGGCAGAATTAATGTCCCATATATCCTAATCTCTGGAACCTGTGAATAAATTAGGTTGCATGGCAAAGATGAATTAAAGTTGCAGGAGGAATTAAAATTGTTAATCAACTGACTTTAAAATATTGAGATTACCCTGGATTATCCAGGTGGGCCTAAAGTATCACAAAGCCCTTAAAGGAAGAGAGATGCAGCAGAGTCAGATAACAAGATGTAACAAGGAAAGCAGAGCCAGGGAGATAGAGTTCTTGGTTTTGAGGATGGAGGGAGGGGAGCCATAAGCTAAGAAATGTAGAGATCTGTAGAAACTGGAAAAAGCTAGGAAATGGAGTAACTTGTAGACCCCCGAGAAAAGAATGCAGCTTGATTTTATTAGTTCAGGGAGTCCCGAGTCAGACTTTTAACCTACAGAAATGTAAAATAATAAATTTGTGTTGTGGTAAGCCATGAGTTTCTGGTAATTTGTTCCAGCAGCATAGGAAACTGTGTGCTGTAAAACTGTTTTCCAAAGAGGCTGAACCTGTTTGTGTTTTCCTCAGCAGTGTATGAGTGTTTGTTACTTTACATCCTCATCAGCACTTGGTATGGTAAATCTTTTTAACTTTAGTCATTCTAGTGTGTATGTATCCAGTATCTCATTGTGGTTTTTATTTGCATTTTTCTCATGACTAATGATAATGAGCATCTTTCCATGTATATGGTGCCCTCTGTATACAGTGGAACTTGGTTCTTGAACTTAAGTCATTCTAAAAGACTGAATGATTTGTTCAAAATTTGAATAATTTTTCCCATTAGAAATAATGTAAATTGAATTAATCTGTTCCAAACGCCCAAATGATTTCCTGTTTTAGCCTTTCTCAGTTGCCTGTGATGGTTGCTTCAAGAGCACTTTTACACCCTTCACAACATCAGCACTCTTGATGGCCTCTTCGTGGTTTTAAAATTGTGCTAGTTGTGGATTTCATCCAGCCGTGCTTACTCAGTAGCCAAATTAGACATGTGGACAACTCTATCATCAAAGTGCGAGACTCTATCATACTTTTTAAAGCTCTACATTGTTCTCTCAGCTTTCCTTTTCACTTTGCTGCTATCACTAACCTGAGGACCCATAGTGACTTACTGTGTGTATTTAATAATAGCAAAAAAAAAAAAAAAAAAAAAAAATCCTGCAAAAGTATTCACAGCACAATTTCCTGAGATGTTAACAACAAATTTAGTAGTAAACTGACTCATGCCTTCACATTCTCTCCTTTGCTGCCTGAGATGCATCACTGATCATACGGGTATCAGCCTGAAAGTGTTGCCCGGTCAAAAAAAATCAAAGTTTTGACAACCAAGCCATTTTTTTCCATGAACAACTTGGTTGCAAATCAAATTGTTTGAGATGGGAGATGTTCGAGAACCCAAGTATGACTCTGTCTTCTTTATTGAAGTGTCCAAGTATTTTGCTCATTTTAAAATTTGATTTTCTAATTGTCACGTTTTGAGAGTTCTTTATATTCCTTTGTTAGCTATGTGATTTGTAAAGATTTTCTCCCAGTGTGTATCTTGCCTTTTCCGTTCTTTTAATAATGTCTTTTGAAGTACAGAAGTTTTACATTTTGGTGAAGTCCAAAGTGTCAGTATTTTTTTTTTTTTCATGGATCTCACTTTTGGGGTTGTATCTGTGAACTCTGCCTAACCCAAGGTTTCAAAGATTTTACATGTCTTATATATTATATTTAGATCTATGTTTATTTTCTGTTTTGAGTAAATTTTTCTATGGAGAGAGGTTTGGATTGACCATTTGAAAAGACTGTTCTGTCTTCATTGAATTGCTTTTGTCTTTTGGTAAAAAGTCATTTGACTATATTTGTGTAGGTCTGTTCTAGAGGTTTATTTTCCACTGGTGTATTTGTTTATCCTTTAACAATATCACAATGTCTTGATTACTAGAGCTTTAAAATCTTGAAACCAGGTCATGTGAGTTCTCTAACTTTATTCTTTTACAAAATTGTTTTAACGTTATTTTACTTTTCCATATACATTTTAGAATCCCCTCTGCTAGGATTTCATTTGGGTTTGTGTTTAATCTATAGTTCAATAAATTGAGATTTCCAATCTGTAAACATGGTATTCACTCCATTTGCTTAGGTCTTTGATTTCTTTTATAAGTGCTTTTTAGTTTTCAATGTGTAAATCCTGCAAATATTTTATTAGATCAATACCTAAATTTTCAATTTTTTTGGTCCTGTTAAATGGTCAACTTTTAAAAAGACTTAGGCTTCCAATTGATCATGACAAGATATAGAAATACAATTGTGTGTGTTTTATATTGATTTTTGTATCCTGAGTTTTTACTAAATTCATCTATTCTGTGAGGTGTTTTTTTTCTTTGTTGGTTTTGTGTGTGTGTGTGTGTGTGTGTGTGTGTGTGTGTGTGTTTTAGGTTTCTTGGAATTTTCCAAGCAGAGAGTCATATAATTGATGATTAGAAACATGTTTATTTCTTTCTAATCTATATATGCCTCTTCTTTTTCTTTTTAATTCTTTATTGTTTAAAGAATTATGTAAGTCTCCTTTTCCCCCCATTGACCTGTCCCCTGACTGCCCCGCACCCCCAGCACATGCCCTCACCCCGCCCTGCTTGTGTCCATTGGTTATGCTCACATGCATCCATACAAGTCCTTTTGTTGATCTCTTCCCCCCTCTCCCCCGCGTTCCCTCATAGGCTAGACAGTCTGTTCAATGCTTCTATGATTCTAGTTCTATTTTTTGTTTATCAGTTTATATTGTTCATTATATTCCACAAATGAGGGAGATCATATAATATTTATCTTTCTCTGACTGGCTTATTTCACTTAGCATAATGTTCTCCAGTTTATTCTTTTTTACCACAGCATAATATTCCATTGTGTAGATATACCACAGTTTTCTTTTTTAAAATCTTTGTTGTTCAGTTTATTAATTACATTGTTCCCTTTTTTCCCCTATAGCTCCCCTTCGCCCAGTACCCATCCCACCCTCTGCCCTCAGCCCCCTCACTGTCCTCTCCCATAGTTACATGATTTTTGTCCAGTCTCTTGCTGCACTTCCCACACCCCTATTCTCCCCAAGAATTGTCAGTCCATTCCCTCTCTATGTCTGTGATTCTGTTACATTCACCAGTTTATCCTGTTCATCAGCTTATTAATTCACTTGATTTTTAGATTCATTTGTTGATGTGTATTTGTTGTTCATAATTTACACTTTTATCTTTTTCTTCTTCCTCTTCTTAAAGAATATCTTTCAGCATTTCATATAATATTGGTTTGGCGGTGATGAACTCCTTTAGTTTTTTCTTGTCTGCGAAGCACTTTATCTGACTTTCAATTCTGAATGATAGCTTTGCTGGATAGAGTAATCTTGGTGGTAGATTCTTGCTATTTATCACTTTGAATATTTCTTGCCACTCCCGTCTGGCCTGCATCATTTCTGTTGAGAAATCCGCTGACAATCGTATGGGTGCTCCCTTATAGGTAACTAACTTTTGCTGCTTTTAATATTCTCTCTTTGTCTTTTGTTCTTGGCATTTTAATTATGATGTGCCTTGGTGTGGTCCTCTTAAGGTTCCTATATATTGGGGTTCGGTGCGCTTCTTGGACTCCTGAGTCAATTTCTTTCACCAGGTGTGGGAAGTTTTCGGTCACTGTTTCTTCAAATAGGTTTTCATTGTCTTGCTCTCTCTCTTTTTCTGGCACCCCTATAATTCGGATGTTGGTATACTTGAGGTTGTCCCAGAGGCCCCTTACACTATCTTCAATTTTTTGGATTCTTTTGGTTTCTTGCTTTTTCAGCTGAGTGGATTTTACTGCTTTGTATTTCAAATCTTTAACTTTGTTCTTGGGGTGCTCTAGAGTACTTTTAGGTCTTTGTATAATATTTTTTATTTCAGTCTGTGTATGCTTAATTTCTGGTTGGTCCTTTTTCATATCCTTGAGAGTCTCGTTCATATCCTTATAGGTTTCGTTCATTTCCTTGTAGGTCTCATTCATTTCCACGTTGGTCTTGTTCATTTCCTTGCAGGTCTTGTTCATTCAATTCCTGGTAGGTCTTGTTCATTTCCTCATAGGTCTTGTTTATTTTCTTATAGGTCTCGACCTTTTCTAGGAGCCTCTTGAAAAGCCCTATAACTGTGGTTTTGAATTCCATGTCCAGTCGTTTTTTTCCCTCCATTTCTTTCACATCTGATTTCTTCCCATGTCTCTGCATGGTGGCTGCTTCCCTGAGTTGGTCAATTAGCTTTGTGTGGTAGATGTCCAAAAGGGACAGTGGCTCAGCCTCCCCAGTTACCTGAGGTAGATACTCTTACTGCAATCCTTTATGGGTTGTACAGTATTTTTGAATTTATGCCCAGCTTGTTGTTGTTAGCCCCAGGAGGGTTTGACCTCCAGGCCAATTGGCTGTGAAGGGAAACTGTGTTCAGGTTGGATGGGCAAAGTCTCTGAGCTGAGCAGGCAGCGTCAGCGTCAGCTACGTCCTATGCGGTGCGCGGGTCTCTGTTGAGTGGTAATGGTTGCAGGCACCTCCAAGAGAAAGTCGCCGCTGGTCTCTACCCCTTGCCAGACCACTCTGCCTCTCCCCAAATGAGTCTTCACACCCAAAGTCTTGCCCAGGGTTGTAAAACAAAGCAGTCCGGTGGTCTCCGGGACCAGGAGGCAAGTCGCCAGAGAGCAAGTCGTGTGTCTGTGCTGTCACACACTTTACACACGCAAACTGTTGTTCCAAGCTACTCGGATTCTCCTAAGACTAGGAGACCTCTGCCGGGCCCGGCTTTTAGGGTGCGTACCCCAGACCTCGGGCCTCACCTGGCACTGGGGAATCTGTGCAGTGGGAGTCTCCGCCCTCCCCTTTGGAGAAATCCAGCCGGGATTGCTGCTGCCAGCCCTACAGCCCGCACGCGCGCAGTCATGGCTCCTCCGAACCTCTGGCTTCGCGTGTATCTTCAAGGATGCACTCTGCCGCTCTTTTGAGTCTCAGTGCCCCACCTTTACTTTTATTTGTGGAATTTTCACTCGGCCAGCTTTCTGGTGATTCTGGATGATGTTTGTCTTGTTGTTATGTTGTAGTTTTGGAATTGTTGCGCAGGGCAGCACAATAGGTGTTAACCTATGCCGCCATCTTGGTTGCCCCCCTGTCTGTACCACAGTTTTCTAATCCACTCATCTGCTGATGGGCACTTAGGCTGTTTCCAAATCTTAACTGTTGTAAATTGTGGTGTTTTTGTTTTCTTGGGATATATTCCTAGAAGTGGGATTACTGGGTCAAATGGGAGTTCCATTTTCAATTTTTTGAGGAAACGCTATACTGTTTTCCACAGTGGCTGCACCAGTCTGCATTCCCACCAGCAGTATAAGAGGGTTCCTTTCTCTGCACAACTTCTCCAGCACTTGTCATTTGTTGATTTGTTGATGATAGCCATTCTGACAGGTGTGAGATGGTACCTCATTGTTATTTTGATTTGCATCTCTCAGATGATTAGTGACTTTGAGCATGTTTCATATGTCTCTTGGCCTTAGAAGGCCTTTTCTTTTTCTTCACATTACACTGGCTAGGACTTCAAATGAGATATTGAATAGGAATGATGAAAGGTAACATTCTTGCCATGTTCACAGTTTTAAAGGGAAAACATTCAGTCTTTCATCTTTCAAACTAGAGGCCCAGTGCATGAAAATTCATGCACTGGAGGGGGGGTCCTTCAGTCCAGCCTGCCCCCTTTCACAGTCCAGGAGCCCTCAGGGGTGGGAGATGACCCAATGATCAGGAAAAGGTGACGCCCCCATCACACCTCTGCTGCTGCCACTGCCGGCAGCGCAATCCTAGGGCGGCCCTGGTTATCTGAGCCTTGGGTGGCCCTGGTCACCTGGGCAGCCACCGTCCAAGGCTTGCCTGTCCCTCAGATGGGCCCTGGGCGGCTGTGGCGCTGAGAGGACTGGGGGACTCCTGAGGCAGGTGTGTGGAGTGGCCAGACATGCCTGGGGGTGGGCCTGGCTGTGCGCCTGGCTGCGTGCCTGCTGCCCTGACAGGGCTGAGGGGACTGGGCGCTGCCATTTTGTGGCTGTGAGCACTGCCATCTTCGAGTGTATTCCCTCCTTATTGGCTGTGAGTGCCGCCATATTTGTGAGGGTGTGATGGTCAATTAGCATATTCCCTCTTTATTAGATAGGATATTAGCTGTAAGATTGTTTTGTAGATTCTCTGAATCAGGTTAAGGAAGTTTCCTTCTATTCTGTGGTTGCTGAGTGGATGTTGAATTTTGTCAAATGCCTTTTTGCATCTGTTTAGGTTATCATATAGATTTTTTGTTTAATCTGTTAATATTGTGAGTTACATTAAGTAATTTTCAAGTATTGAGCAGCCTTGCATGATTTTGGGAATAACTCCAGAGTTGTTTCAAACACAAAATTTTGGGTTATTTTCCTTTGACTAATATATATTAAATTTATTCTTAAAAACAAGGAAGGAAAACAAATATAAGATTTTGTGAGGTAAAGTGTTTATAAAGTCAAAGGAATCAAGATATTTATTAACACTTGTATAAATTTTACACGTTGGTAGGAGTTGTGTTCTTTTTAAAATATATATTTTATAGTTGGTTTTTTGTTTTTACAGAGAAGGGAGAGGGATAGTGAGTCAGAAACATTGTTGAGAGAAACATCAATCAGCTGCCTCCTGCACACCGCCTACTGGGGATGTGCCCACAACCAAGGTACATGCCCTTGACCAGAAGCAAACCTGAGACCCTTCAGTCCACAGGCCGACGCTCTATCCACTGAGCCAAACTGGTCAGGGCGAGCTAAGTGTTCTTGATCTATGCTGGAGTTTGTGGACTATACTTTCACCACTGGAAGACTCTTGTTTAAAATTACTAAATGAAGAAAGAAAATATCATTTGTATCACTATAATCATGCAGTCCTTATGTTGGGTTAATTTAGGTAAGTTGTTTAAATGTATTTGGATAGGGAAGTATATTTTGAATGAAGGATATTTTACTTGGAATAAAAATGGGAATTTGAAAAGCAACAAAAACATGCTTCTTCCTCACACCAGAAAATCTACTATAGACACACTTGAGTAATCAGATAAATGTTTGACTCAGTAAGAGTAGAATGAATTCAGTGAAAGTGTTAAATAAAAAATGTGTGAAATGAAATATGAGATAAAGTTCGTGTAAGAAAAAGCCAGGGTTTGTTTTGTTATGAAGATGTTCCTTCAAGAAAAATGTGGATGCAGCCCTTAGCTGGTATGGTTCCGTGATTAGAGCTTTGGCTCCAGCACCAAAGGCTCTCAGGTTGGATTCCCAGTCAAGGGCACGTCTCTTCGTTGCAGGTCTGAACCCTGCCCCAGTCAGGGCATGTGCTGGATGTTTCTCTCCTTCTCTTTCTCTCCCTTCCCTCCCTCATCCCCACATCTGTCTAAAAAAATGGAAAAAATATCCTCAGGTGAGAATTAATAACAAAAACGTGGATGCATTGTAAAAAGATGCGTGCTAACTAAATATATTTAATATTTTTGAATTGTGAGGTTCTTCCTGCATCGATTCAGACTACTGAAAACAGTTTAATTAAGAAGAATAAGGGTTTATTGCCCTGGCCAATTGGTTGGAATAGCTCAGTTGGTTGGAATGTCATTCAGACATGCCAAAGTTGCAGGTTCAATCCCCCGTTTGGGGCACATACAAGAATCAAACAATCCATCAGTAAGTGGAACAACAAATTGATGTTTTTCTCTCTCCCCTCTCAAGCTGCTTAATGTTATCATTTTTATAAATTTGAACTTAGTGATTTAGCTTTTATAAATTCATATAATTTTAAAGTTCCTTCTTAGGCTAATATTATCCTCAAATACCCTAAACATTGAAGTTTTGAGACCTCTGAGGTTGTTGGCATTTTTGATCCTTCAAGGCAGAAGGTTGACAGTTGTTAATAAAAGGCCAGAGAATAAATATTTTAAGCTTTTCAGGCCATATCACTTAGGTTGCAAGTGCTGCACTCTGCAGTTACAATGCAAAGTGCAAACAAATGAATGTGACTATTCAATAAAACTTTTATTTATAGTAACAGGGTTTGCTTGATTTGCTCTCTGGGCTTAGGTTGCCAAATTTTGTTTTAGCCAAAAAGTCAGCAGGAGAAATGAAGATAATTGTAGTAATGTAGTTGTAGGTTCAGCTACAGTTGGGAAGTTACTTCTTTAGCCAAGCCTTCATTTTAGGTCATCTATAATATGTAGCCACTTTTGGAAATGATTGAAATGGTTAGAATAAAGTAAGAAAGGCACTGAGCAAAATAATCTGACACATAGTAGATTCTTAATAAGTACTGGTATTTGCTTTCTCATCCCCTCCCTCTTGCTTTGTGGCAAATTGACAAATTGACAGATGTGAAATAATTAAGGAGATTTACTCAGACTTTTGACAATTCCAAATATTAGAAATTATAATTGTTTATATTTATAGCTTCCTTTAGTCAAACTTTACATAAAAGAACTGAGGGCCCTGGCCAGGTAGCTCAGTTGGCTGGAGCATTGTGCAGATACAGCAAGGTTGTAGTACTCAGTCAAGTATATACAAGAATCAGCCAGTGGATGTATAAATACGTGGAACAACAAATCGATCTCTCCCTCCCTTCTCTTTCTAGCTCTAAAAAAAAAAAAAAAAGAGAGAGAGAGAGAGAACAATGATTAAAAAAAAAACAAACAGAATTTGTTTCATATATTGAATGTTTTCATTTATCATGGAAAATATTTGATGATGACACTTAAAACGTATTAACAATACTTTGATGTGACCTAACAAGTAGGTGCTTCACAAGTGCATTTAAGGCTTCATTTAAAATAGTTGGCTACCTTTTATGAATACACCAAAATGCTGTGCTAGAATTTGGTTGCACTTAAAGAATACCCAAATCTGTGGAATCATTTTTGTGTAATGTTTGGGATATAAGTGAGGCTTCAGAAAGTTGTTTTTCTTCCTTTCTGAATTTCTCTTAAGCTAGAACTTGATTTTTTTATTGCTATTTTAAAAAGACATTTTTAAAATTGATTTCAGAGAGGAAGGGAGAGGGAGAGAGAGAGAGAAACATTAGTGATGAGCAGAGACCATCTACCGGCCGCCTCCCACACACCCTGCACTGGATCCACAACTCAGGCATTTGCCCTGACTGGGAATCGACCACGGCCTCCTGGTTCACAGGTTGGTGCTCAATCACTGAGCCACACCAGCCAGGCTAATTTGACACTTTTAACTCTTCTCTCCAAAAACAATCTGTATTCTTTCACAGATCAGAGGCAGGGGTTGCAATAAACTATATTATGTTTTAATAAATATATTTTAATAGAGTATGTGATTATCAGTACTTTGATTAAGCATTTTACAGAAATTGTGTGAATTAGTTATAGACTGAATCAGTAATGAATAACTGTAATTGTATGCTGAGGTAAAGTTTTTTTCATCTCTGAACTAATAGTGAAAATCTGGGCGGGGGGGGGGCAATTTTTGTTGCCCTGCTTATGAATAGCTTACATATGCAATGAGATCAAGTTCTCAGTGTTATCAGTTTCTCTCACTGACTTCTCAAACATTACTCTAGGGTGTTTTTTCACTACATTGTTTTCAGTGTACATTTTTTAAATTAGGCTTAAAAAGTGACATAATTTGAACCCTAGCTGGTTTGGCTCAGTGGATAGAGCGTCAGCTGTGGACTGAAGAGTCCCAGGTTCGATTCCAGTCAAGGACATATGCCTAGGTTGCTGGCTTAGTCCCCAGTTGGGGGTGTTCAGGAGGCAGCCAATCAATGATTCTCTCTCATCATTGATGTTTTTACCTTTCTTTTCCTTTCCCTTTCTCTCTGAAATAAATAAAAATATACTTTGTAAAAAGTGACATAATTTGTAGAGTTGAGTTGCATTGCAAGTGATTTAAAATCTTATGTTCAGACAAGCCACTTGTTTAATTTTACTGATGTCAATGTGCTTGTATTAATATTTTGATTACCTTTTTCCCTTTTATGTAATCTGTTTTGGGTCTTATATTCTTTCCCATTATACAAGTTTTTTTAGGGTTCTTTCTCTATAGGTAACTGGCATTTTCTGTAGTTGTAGTACAGTACTTACCAAATAGCATTGCAGTTGTATAGGGGTTTTGTTTGTTTGCTTGTTTACTTATCTAATTTCCATACTAAACTTTAAGGTTTTTTTCTTGCCAGTGACTATCCAGGTTTCTGTACCAAGTGGATTCTTAACACTATGGAATGAAAGTATCGTTTAGTAACCTTTATAACTGTATGATTTGTAATACAGTAGATCCCTCTTATCTGCAGTTTCACTTTACATGGTTTCAGTTACCTGTGGTCAGCTGTGCTTTAAAAATATTAAATGGAAAATTTCAGAAGTAAACAATTCACAAGTTTTAAATCATACATCATTCTGAGTAGCATGATTCTCTCCCTCTCCTGCCCCCCTATGTGAATTATTTCTTTGTCCAATGTATTCACACTGTATGTGCTACCTGCTCAGATCAGCTGTGCTTGTGTTCAAACAACCCTTATCCTATCTAATAAAAGAGCAATATGCAAATTGACCATACCTTCACTACACTCACAAGCCATGCCCACCAGCCAATCAGGAGCTGGACAGGGCTGAGGTGACCCGAGCCATGGGGAGTGGGGCCAAGGCAGCCCAGGTTCTGCAGGGGTGGGGTCGAGGCGGCCAGCATGCACTGGCCAGGGAGAAGGCCTGGGCCAGGGGTCGGGGCTGAAGCCTGTGCTAGCTGGGCGTGAGCTGGCTGGGGGGCGTGGCTGGGACGGAGCCACCATCGGCCCCATTGCAGGGTGATGGCTGGGTGCCCAAGGCCTAAAGCCTGGGCCAGAGGCTTTAGGCCTTGGACAGGCTGGGGTGAGTGGTTGGTTGGACATCCCCTGAGGGCTCCCAATGTGTGTGAGGGGGCAGGTTGGGCTGAGGGATCACCCACCCCCAGTGCATGAATTTTGTGCACTGGGCCCCTAGTTTTACTTAATAATAGCCCTAACGTGCAACAATAATGATGCTGGCGATTCAGATATGCCAAACAGAAGCCATAAAGTGCTTCCTGTAAGTGAAAAGGTGAATGTAGTAGAGTAAGATATTTTGAAAGAGACCATATTCACATAATTTTATTACAATGCTAGAGGCTCAATGCACGAAATTTGTGCAAGAATATGTCTTCGTTTCCTCAGCTACCAGCACCAGCTTCCCTCTGGTACCCGGGACCCAGCTTCCCTCACAGCCCTGGCTTCGTCCAGAAGGTCATCTGGAAGGACGTCCAGTCTAATTAGCATGTTATGCTTTTATTATGATGGTGTTGTTATAATGATCTTATTTTATTACTGGTTTTGTTAATCTCTTGCTGCACCTAATTACTAAATTAACCTTTATCATAGATGTGTATGTATGGGGGGGGGGATAGTAGAGTTGGGTGTTATCTGCAGTTTCAGGCATCTCATCCACTTGGGGGGCTTAGAATATATTCCCCATAGATAAGGGGGGTGTACTGTTCAGTAATCTTTAAGATTGATCTTTTGCTCCTCTTTCTTGTTGCATAGTAACCTGCTTGTTCTGCCTTCTAACACTACCTGGTCAAAATTAGAACATGGCTCATACCCTCAGTCAGCAGTACTACAGTACTAAAAGTTCAATGGATTCTAAACTCGGTGACATTTGTAACCTCATCAGTCTTCTTCCTTCTCAGTTTCTTGTTTCCTGTTCTGATGACACCACCTTACTTCTGGTCCTGAAAATACTCTCTGTTAGTCTAATTTATAGGTAACAATAGGTATGAATATTTATTAATTTTGTTTAATGTTTTTGTTCTAATAACTATGAAATGGTTACTTGATATTCCTTCAATGACAACGCAGACTATTCTTTTTTATGGCCAGTTGTTGAATTGCATACCAATGAGGTAATCATCTACTAATTTGCTGACCTTTGAAGCATAATTTTTTTCTCTAGTAAGCTATAAATCACTGAGGGAGGTCAAAAGTTGGAATCTCTTAGACATTTTTAGAGACCTGAAATTTGTGACAAGTAATTGACTAAAGGATTGACACTTAAGATTTTATGCCTATGTGGAATAGGCATAAAAATAGGCATCTGTAAAACAAAGCAATAGCTATGTGAGTTTGTAATTAGGATTCTATGAGGGTTGTCATTGTGAGTTATTAACATGATGAAAGAATAGATGCAATCAAAATTATGACAAGACTCTGGAACTTCTACCACAGGAAGGGCTCACAGGCAGCAGTTTTGTTACTATAGTTAAAGTGTAGGTGGTTCCTTTTGGAATTTCTCTTACAATTTATGCCCTTATTCTTTTAGTAAACTGGTTTCCTCTAATTTTGGAAATTAAAGATGGAACATAATTATTTTTGTGTGGTAGAGGAAGTCCTGACTATTGAAAAATCATGATTCTAATAATAATGTGTTTTATTTAGAAATTCTTAGCTACGTTGCTTATGAAATTGTTTAGGGTCTTAGGGATTATATATATACTAGAGGCCTGGTGCACAAAAATTCATCCAAGAGTAGACCTTTCCTCCGGCTGTGGGCCCCCCTCCTCCTGCCACCAGCAGGGACCCGGGACCCAGGCTGGCTTCTCTCGGGCCACCCACAGGCACCAGGGACCTGATGAGGTTACAAATGTCACTGAGTTTAGAATCCATTGAATTTTTAGTACTGTAGTACTGCTGACTGAGGGTATGAGCCATGTTCTAATTTTGACCAGGTAGTGTTAGAAGGCAGAACAAGCAGGTTACTATGCAACAAGAAATAGGAACAAAAGATCAGTCTTAAAGATTACTACCTTGGCTTCATCAGGAAGGATGTCCAGTCTAATTAGCATATTACCCTTTTATTATAGACTACAGGCCCAGTGCACGAAATTCTTGTACGGGAGGGTGGTGCCCCTCAGGTTGGCCTGCACTGTCTCTAATCTGGGACCCCTTAAGGGATGTCTGACTGCCAGTTTAGAGGAGAATCAGTTCCTGGGGGATCGGGCCTAAACTGGAAGTCAGACATCCCTCTCACAATCCAGGACCGCTGGCTCCTAACTACTCGCCTGCCTGCCATCGTGATCTCCCTAACTCAGTGATTCTCAATCTTTCTAATGCTGTGATCCATTAAAGGATCCATTAATCCTTTAATGTTGTGATGACCCCCAACCATAAAATTATTTCCGTTCCTACTTCATAAGTGTAATTTTGCTACTGTTATGAATCATAATGTAAATATCTGTGTTCCCTGATGGTCTTAGGCTCTACAGCAGTGGTTCTCAACCTGTGGGTCACAACCCACAGGTTGAGAACTGCTGAGCCAGCCCTGAGGGGCTGAAGGCGGGTCTGGCTGCACTATGTGCCTTCCCCTTTCCCTCCCCCCCCTCCCCCCACTAGGGCTGAGAGGACTGTGGGACTCTGGCAGGGCTGAGGGGACTGGGCACCGCCATCTTTGTGATCATATGATGGTCAATTTGCATATTCCCTCTTTATTAGGTGGGATGCTACTTTATCTTTCTACTCTAATTGGAAGAAAAGTTTCACACTCACTATATTTTCTTGGGGAGAACTACAAAATGGCAGAGCCAGAAGTCATGAGATGCAGTGAGGAATTAAGACTGTGGGCAAGAATGCAAAAGAAAAACTCAAAGAGGATGTGCTCTGCTCTATTACCAAGTAAATCAAGGTCTTAAAAAACAGGCTTCAGTTTGAGGCTCAGTTATACCTTTTAGTTTTTTACATTAGAGAAGTTACTTATCTTTACTAAGCTAAGTCACGAAATTGAACAAGGAGATGGTTGTGAGGGCTAATGAGATAATGCATGCCAGGTACAGTGAGTGAATGAGTACATATTAATTCCTTATTAAGCAGTAGCTTAAGAGAGAGGAAAGGCAACATAAATTTTTGGAAAAAGGGACACTGCCAGTATAAATGTGTGCTTCAGGAAAGATAACTTGGCGGTATTGTGTAAAATTATTGGCAACTAGATAGAATGTGTATATGATTTAAGTAGTGGTATAAAAAGAGAATTAGGGGTGTATATATGTGAGATATTAAGGAAGGAGAATTGATGGGAGTTAATATAATTATCATTATATTTAGGGATAATATAATTATAACTTTCAATACTTAAATTTGACCCCGGGGATAGCTGATTTATCTGATAGGTTTTAAGATATAAATTAATATTTTATTAAACTGTCAAGGTAGGACATGTGGCTTACTTTGGCAGCACATACTAAAAATTGGAGCAATGCAGAGTGGAGAATAATTTTTTATAATGTTACCAGGAACCTGGAATACTGGTAACCTAAATTCACTTTTGAAATGAGTAGGAAAATTCACATGCATTCTACCATTCCTCCACTAGAGTTCCTCTGCTGTTTGGCTAACTTTAGTATTTAGAAACTTTCAGCAATAGATGTCATGTTATCTCAGTCTGGTGTTATAGTAAACTTGGAGTCTGTTAACATATATAACAGTGAAATATCTTATTAAAGTCCATTTTATGAAGCAAGAACTTGAGAAAAGATAAATTTTCTCTAGTCATATTTTAAAGGTAACAACAGAGTGATGTACGCTTGAACATTTCGGAAGTTAGGGGTGCTGACCCTCATCCCAGTAAAAAATCCTTGTATGACTTTTGACTCCTCATAAACTTAAGTTGTCCCTTAGTATCTACAAAAGATTGTTCCAGGACCCCCATGGGTACCGAAATCCTCTGATGCTCAAGTAAGTCCCTTATATAAAACTAGGGGCCTGGTGCACAAAGTTCATGCACTGGGGGTACGGGGTGGTCCCTCAGCCCAGCCTACCCCCTCTCACAGACTGGAGGCCCTCAGGGGATGTCCTGCTGGCCTCCCTCTGCAGGAGGCAACTAGGCTGATCAGGGGAAGGTGCCAGTCCCATCACCCCACTGCTGCAGCCACACCACAGCCGCCAAGGTGTTTTCATCGACACGGACTCCAGTCCTTTCACCATGAAAATAAATGAAAACCTTCTTTAGGCATTTTCAAGATGTGTCTTTCATAGGATATGACATTTCTTTCTTTTTTTAAATCCTCACCTGAGGATATGTTTCCATTGATTTTTAAAGAGTGTAGAAGAAAGAGGGAGAGACAGAAACATCAGTGTGAGAGGACACTTTGATTGGTTGCCTCCTGCCTGAGCCCTAACCTGTGCCCCGACCAGGGAGGAGCCTATAATCTAGGAACATGCCCTTGATCAAAATCGAACCCAGACCCTGCCGGTTGGCAGGCCTAGGCTCTATCCACTGAGCCAAACCGGCTAGGGCAGGATATGACATTTCTTAGCCCCTCCAGCAGTGGACCTTCATTTTTTTCTCCAGGAGCGTGGTGGAAAAACCCTAGGTTATCCTCTTGGATTCTTATAACCCAAGTTACCAAGAACACTGCAAGTGATGGTGTACATGGAGCTTAGCCAATGAGTGGTCCAGAAAAGGTGTCTACGCTCGAACTGGTTTGGCTCAGTGGATAGAGCGTTGGCCTGTAGACTGAAAGGTCCCAGGTTGGTTCCTGTTAAGGGCATGTACCTTGGTTGGGGCACATCCCCAGTGGGGAGTGTGCAGGAAGCAGCTGATGGATGTTTCTCTCTCATCAATGTTTCTGACAGTCGATATATTTAAAAGAAAAAAAAGAAAAGGTGTTTCCTCTTCAGCCCATGCTCAGAGAATCCCATGTGTTGTGTTCTCTGGACTAGGGGCATGTCCCTAGCCCGCGTTCACTGTGTCTGCTGGGCTAGGGGCATGGACCCAGGCCACTTGGTGCGGGTGCAAGTGCAAGCAGCCACATGGCGGGAACTTCTATTCCACAGCCACTTGCACTTGGCGCCCCTGGTCACTTGTCCCAGGACCCAGCCTGCTTGGTGCCCCTGGCCGCTTGTCCTGGGACCCAGGTCACTTGGCGCCAGCACCCATTGGTCACTCCTGGCCAGGGGTGTTCTGGGATCCCAGCTGCTCAGGGCCTACACATGGGCCTACAGGCTTAGAGTGGTCTGGGTCCTGAGGATGTTCCCAGGACCCAGGCCACTCGGTGCCCACATATGCACATTAACTCACCATCTTTGTCAGGTTAATTGGCATACTCCTGATTGGCTGGTGAGTGTTGCAGAGGTACGGTCAGTTTGCATCTTACTCTTTTATTAGTATAAATCAACACATGCAATCTGCCCCCTGCATCCAGAGACTCCCAACTGCAAATTGAAAACAGTACAGGTATTTATTGAAAACAATCTGCATATAATTAGAGCTTCTAAGTTCAGACTCTTATTGTTAAAGGGTCGACTATGATTATGTGTTTTTTTTTAAAGAGGTCTGTAGTCAGTATGGTATCATCTTACAGGGATGTAACTAGCATAGCACTGTGGATCCACACAGGGGTTTGCTGAACTGGATTTTAGTTCCTGCTCTATTAACATCTAGCTCTGTGACTTAACATGCAATACCTATAATATCTTCTGGAAAATGGGGGTGTCTGAGCTGCTTACCTTTGAGGGCAATTGTGAAGATAAACTGAGATGTGTTTTAATTTACTGTAGACACGAGAAAGCTTTACAAATTTAACTTATGAATATGTAAATTACACATTTTCATTTCTAGCCTGTTCTCTTTGGTTTCCTGTCTAGCAGTTAACAACCTGTCAATGTCCTCACTTTAAATGCAATATTTCTAAAATGGAATTTATCATCTTTCTAGTTCTTACCATCCTTCTCTCCTCAGGGAAAAACTCATATTCTCTGAATTATATTTTAAGGTCCTACAATTTCTCCAAGGTTCAATTGTCATGCCCAATATCATGCTGCTGAATATTTTAGAATTGTATTTGGCTATGGTCTCTAAATCTTGTCAAATGATCCTTTGTAGTGGCCATTGTTTGAAATTATCTTTACTGCTACTTCCTTTGTCTTCCCATGCACAAAATATTAAAACATTGCCTCTCTTGGCTATTCTACTTATAGTTCCCTAGTCAGCTCTGGTTACAGTGTATAGTAAATTTAAACTTTCTAAAAAGCTATTTTTTGTTTTTGTTTTTGGTTTTGTTTTTTAACTCAAACCCATAATCTCCCACTGCTTGCATGAGAAATTCAAACAATTTAGCTAAGCATTTAGAGGCAACTGTGACTTTATCTTCTATCTCTTACATTGGCTCTGTTCCTTAGCAAGACTATTCATGTTCTTCAACTAGGCCATATATATTCTTCATTGTTAGCAATATACCTAAAAAGCCATTTTGCAAGTAATTTGATTCCATATGTTTAAAAATCCAGTTTAAAATGTTATAGGCAGTTTGAAATGTTATAAATTACCTTTGTCCAAGTGCCTTTTTAAAAACTTTACTAACCTTTTGGATTCACTTAATCTTTTATTACGAAGTTGTTGAAGGTGATAATGGGGCAGTTCAAGTAACCCACCATTTGATACTCTTTGGCTTTTAACCAATTCCTACTTTGAGTGTGTGGTCTTGAATGTCTCTAAAGACCTTCAATTCTGTGTATGATACAAGCAAATGGAGAATTTTCCCACTAAATTAAAAAACACAATACTTTTCACTTCAGAGAATATTACATATGGTAAATAGGGAGCTTAATTATCTTGTTTAAAACAAAAGATTTCTTGTTCTCCCCCCTTCTCCTCCTCCTCCCCCTCCTCCTCCCCCTCCTCCCCCTCCTCCTCCCCCTCCTCCCCCTCTTCCTCCCCCTCCTCCTCCTCCTTCCTGCTGCTCCTCCTCCTCCTCCTCCTCCCCCTCCTCCTCCTCCTCCTCTTTATTGCTACTCCTCCTCCTCCTCCCCCTCCTCCTCTTTACTGCTACTCCCCCTCCTCCTCCCCCTCCTCCTCCCCCTCCTCCCCCTCCCCCTCCTCCCCCTCCTCCTCCCCCTCCCCCTCCTCCTCCTCCTCCTCCTCCTCGTTTGCAATGTACTGCTATAGGAGAGTAATTTTCAGATTTGTAAAGGACAACAGTAAATAATGATTCATTATGCAGTCCTATTGGTTCCTGGGAATACTTAACCAATACTGCCAAGCTAAATTTTAAGCATAAAAAAGCAAGAAGAGGCTATTAGATATTTGGATTTGCAAATGTGTTTTTCATAGAATTTTATTGTTTACAAGAGAGAATGTCTATGGACTAGTGAAGGGAAATCTTAGGCAGGTACTCTTCAAAACAGTCATTGCCAACTGATGATCCTCGGACCACTGGTGGTCCATGAGGTCCAAAAGGTTGGCGACCGCTGCTTCGAAACGTTGAACCGAGAATCATTATAATCCCTAGTTTTTCTGTCTTTTTACTTAGGATTGGATAAGATTAAATGAAAATAATGCTAAGAGTGAAGAGCTTCTTTTCTCAGGTCATATAAACTTGGTATAAGTCTTGGCTCTGCCATTTAGATTTATGATCTCTGGAAGCAACTTAACCTCTCCATACTTGTTTTCCACATCTGTAAACAGAATAACTTTGAGGACATGAAAGGATTGAATGGGAGTTGAAAGGATTGAATGAGATGATGTATGTGAAATTCTTGGCACTCTGACTGGCAAGTCTATTGCTTTTACTTCTACTACTAGTAACCACTATCACCATCACTGTATACTCAAACCAATAAATTCAATTAAAAAATAAAATATATTAAAGAAAACAAACCGTTTAAATAAATAATCATTCTACTTTTGTCCTCTGGTGAATACCATATAAGGATGTTGAAAGAATCATCTATACTAATAAAAGGGTAATATGCTAATTAGACCAGATGTCTTCCAGATGTTCTTTCTGACAAAGCTGGGCCTGGGAGAAGCCACCCACCTGTGGTCCCAGGTGCCAGCAGCTGCAGCTGCGCCCTGCAAGAAGCTGCCTGCCCACTGTCCCAGGCGCCAGTGGTTGCGGCCCTGGAGAAGTTGCCCACCCGTGGTCCCGGGTACCTGTGGCTGGTCCTGGGTTCCTGCTGTGGCCGGAGGAGGGAAGCCTGGGTCCCAGGTGCAGAGCTGATGCAGAGGTGGTTAGGAGCAATCAAGCAGGCAGAGGTGATTAGGGGTGATCAGCCAGGCAGGCAGGTGAGCTGTTAGGAACCAGCGGTCCTGGATTGCAAGAGGATGCAGACTGGGCTGGCGGACACCTTCTCCCTTCTCCTCCCCATCCCCACCGCACCATGCACGAATTTCGTGCACCAGGCCTCTAGTCTGATATAGATGTAAACACATACACTGGAGTACCTATTACAACTATTGAATGTTTATTTTGAGGTACTCTTTGGGCAAAATCTTTGTTTCTTTAAACCTGTCTTCTCATTTGTCATTGGGAATAACAATAGTACTTAAACTTGGAGGATTTTTTGACGATTACATTAAGTATGGTAGCATCATGTTTAGCACACAGGGTCAGTAAATATTATGACCATTAAGTATGTTTTGTCTATACATTTTTTTAGTCTTTCCTGGTTTAGGCCACACTCTCTTTTATTATTTATTTTTTAGAAAGGAAGGGAAAGGGATAGAGATTTAGAAACATCAATGAGAGAGACATCAATCAACTGCCTCCTGCACACTCCCCACTGGGCACGTGCTGGCAACCATAGTACATGCCCTTGACTGGAATTGAACCTGGGACCCTTGAGTCCATAGGCCGACACTCTATCCATCAAGACAAACTGGTTAGGGGTAGGCCACTCTTAATGTAACTAACTTAATTTACCATTTTATATGCGTGTTTTGTCTCTTGGCTAGATTGTAAGCAGTTGATGGTGAGGAATATATCATACACTGGAAAATATTACTAAAATTGGGCTTGCTTTCTCACTCAGGTTTCAGTATACAGTGTAAGGTAATTTATTTGGCAATAGTTTTTATTCCATTTATTCTGTTACTGTTCTGTTGGCAATCAATATCTTGTTGAATTTCTGGTTTTATTGATTTCTGCCACCAAGTATTTGTGTAACCTTGGCAAGTAACTTAAATTTTCTGGACCTTTTTCATTTGTAAAATAAAATGAATTCATTAAATCAAGGTTTGTTTTGTTTTAAGTTAGCAGAATATTTTTCCCCTTATACCTTAAAAAGAAAGATAAAACTATGCTTCTGCACTTATCTTTCCATCTATTGCCAATGTGACCTTGAAGTCCCTTTCTGAACATATTGAAAACACTGAATTAGATAATATTTAAGGATTTTTCTGCTCAGTATTTCTTAATTATTTGGAAATCAACAGTACTTGGAAAAGAGTTGAAAAAAATAAGCAAAAAACACCATTAGGTGTCTTTTTGTTTTTTGGGTTTTTTTACTTTTAATTTTTTTTTTACTTTTTTTTTTACTTTTAATTTCTTTATTGATTAAGATATTACATATGTGTCCTCATCCCCCATTACCCCTTCCAACCCCTCCCTCCTCACTCATGCCTTCAACCCTCCTGGTGTCTGTGTCCATTGGTTAGGATTATATGCATGTGTACAAGTCCTTTGGTTGATCTCTTCCCTTTACCCCCACCCTCCCCTACCTTCCCTCTGAGGTTTGACAGTCAATGCTTCTCTGTCTCTGGATCTGTTTTTGTTCATCAGTTTATGGTGTTCATTATATTCCATAAATGAGTGAAATCACGTGATACTTATCTTTCTGGCTTATTTCACTTAGCATAATGCTCTCCAGCTCCATCCAACCTGTAGTTTAAAGCAGCCACCTTTTCCTCCTTTTTCTTCTTATTCCTCTTCTTAAAAAATACCTTTCAATTTTATATGATACTGGTTTGGTGTTGATAAACTCCTTTAGCTTCTTCTTATCTGCAAAGCACTTTATCTGACCTTCAATTCTGAATGATAGCTTCGCTGGGTAGAGTAATCTTGATTGTAGGTTCTTGCTATTCATCACTTTAAAAATTTCTTGCCACTCCTGTCTGCCCTGCATAGTTTCTGTTGAGAAATCTGCTGACAATCGTATGGGTGCTCCCTTGTAGGTATTGAACTTTTTTTCTCTTGCTGCTTTTAATATTCTCTCCTTATCTTTTGCCCTTGGCATTTTAATTATGATGTGTCTTGGTGTGGTCCTCTTTGGGTTCCTCTTGTTTGGGGTTCTCTGTGCTTCCTGGAGTTGTAAGTCTATTTCTTTCACCAGGTAGGGAAAGTTTTCAGTCATTATTTCTTCTAATAGGTTTTCAGTATCTTGCTCTCTCTCTTCTTCTGGCACCCCCATAATTCTGATGTTGGTACACTTGAAGTTGTCCCAGACGCTTCTTACACTGTCCTCAGATTTTTGGATTCTTTTTTCTTTTTGCTTTTCCAGTTGGGGTTTTTGGCATCTTGGTATTTCAAATCTTTGACTTGATTCTTGCGTTCCTCTAATCTGTTGTTGGGTCCCTGTAAAATATTTATTATTTCAGACAGTGTATGTTCAATTTCTAGTTGGTCCTTTTTCATATCCTTGAGGGTCTGGCTAAATTTATTGGCCTTTCCTAGCAACCTCTTGAAAAACTTTATAACCATGGTTTTGAACTCTATCCAGTCGTTTTTTTCATCGGTGATCTGTTTCTTTGTCTCCACATTTTCGCTGCTTCCTTGAGTTAGTAGGGTAGCTTTGTGTGCTAGATGTCTTGGCCTCCCCTGTTACCTGAGGTGGACACTCTTGGTGCACCCCTTTGTGGACTATGTGTACAGCCTTGTTGTAGTTAAGTCTTGATTGTTGTTGGTATCAATGGGAGGAGTTGACCTCCAGGCCAATTGGCTGTGAAGATCAGCAGTGTCTAAGTGACAAGACTTGCAAAATTGCAGAAGCCTCTGTGCTCAGCTTGGATGGGGCGGAGTTTCAGGGTTGAGCCGACAGCCTTGGCTTCCAGTCAGCCCAGCCCTATGAGATTCCTGGGTCTCAGTGGCCCCAGGCAATCACTGCAAGCACCTCTGAGAGAAAGGTGCCCTCGAGTTTCGCCTGATTCCAAACAGTCCAGTCTCTCCCCCAATGAATCCAGACTCCCAGATTCTCTCCCGGTACTGGAGTTCAGCGCAGTTGGAATGGGTTCAGTACCGCCTGGAGCTTTTGTCTCCTTCCCGCTAGATCTAGCCAGTGGCACACTCAATAGTCCATCCTCTCTGCGCACATTTGTGTGTGCTACTCCGGACCTCTGCCTTTTACCACTCCGGAGTTTCTGCCTTACAGTCCAGATTTTCCCCACTCCTCCCCATATGAACCTGGGTCCCCAGGGTCTCACCCTGAATTGGGGTTCATTGCAGTCGGAACTGGGCTCTGCGCAGTCTGGAGCTTTTGTCTCCTTCCTGCTAGAGCACGCCAGCCAGGCACTCAGCCGCTCCGTCCTCTCTGGCCCCGTCCTTACCGCATGTGCGTGTCTCTGTACCTCAGGCTTTGCAGCTCCTCTGTTTCTCTGTGTGCTTTTCTCTTTCCTTCTAGTTGTAGAATTTCCACTCAGCCATCTTTCCTGTGGTTCTGGATGATGTCTGTTTTGTCTTTTAGTTGTATTTTTGAAATTGTTGTGGGAGGCAGCAATTTAGGTGTTTACCTATGCCGCCATCTTAGTTCTCCACCATTAAGTATTTTACAAGGAAACTTGGCTATTTGAAGTTTTGTCTTGAACATGTGAGAAAATTATTGAATATTCTTAAATGAGTGAACACCTCAATTTTGGATTACTTGATACTTTGGTTTTTGCCTTAACTCAGGGTTTCTCAATTTTGGCATTATTGACATTTTTTAATGGATACTTCCCTGTTATGGGAGGCTCTCCTGTGTATGTTTAGCAGTTTCCCTGGCCTCTCCTAACAAGATGCCAGTAGCACCCCCAAGCCAGTCCTAACAATAAAAAATATGTCCAGATGTTGTCAAAATTCTTCTGATAGAGTTGGGTGGAAAGAAAGTCACCCTTGGTTGGAACCACTGGAATCCAAATGTTTAAGAAGAGTCCAGGTGATTTTATAAAGTAACCCTTTGCTAAACTTTGGTTAAATGAGTATTTTAGGATATAATTGTTTAATAGGTTATAAACACAGCAGTATTTTTCCAGCTGATTTTTCCTTGTTGCCTTTATGTTTGTTTTTGTTGTTGCTTCAAGATAGTTTTATGGCCACAATCATGGGATGAGAATAGGAACTTGTAAGTTCCTGTTGCAGGTATGTTTTATATATATCCAATTTTCACCAGGAATATTCAAAGCTCCTTAGGCTCTGAAAGTTTACATCTGAAAAAGGTGCGTTTTCTCAGCTATACAATTGAATCAAGCATCAGGAATTATATTTTCTTTTGCTGTCTGTGAGGGCAGATGATTTAGCTTCACGTTAGTTATAATATATGTTATTACTATTTCCCTTTGAAATCTTTACTTACTTGATTTGATTTTTTTTTTTTAAGTTTTTCTCAAGGAAATTTTGCTTCCATTCTTTACAAATTATCTAACATGGTACATTTTAAATATAGTTAATTATAAAGTTAATGAAGATAATAGTGGCTTCTTTGAAATGCAATTATATGGATGATAAAGGTACTTCTATCTGAAACCTAAAATATGAATTAGGTAGAACTTCCAAAATGTCGTTATTATAGAACTTGTCAGAATGTTCCCTTAAAAGTTAAAATCCAGGACATTTGAACTTGGTCTTTTTCTTAATTTAGGGGACTTCGTTTGTCAGTTAATAGCTTAAAAAAAGTATTTATATTGCACTTATTGAGTTAAACAAGTTTAATTTACTTCAAATATATAATATGATTTTTTATTTTAAAATTATTTTTAGTTCTCTAACGTAAAGAATAATTGAAAAAATTAGTTTTTCAATTAAATCTGCAGAGTCTACATATTTTTGTTTATATTGTTGTCAGAAATAAGTATATTTCAGTTTTGACTTGTATTTACTTACTTTTAGGTATAGCTAAGTTTGTTCTCTATGAAGATGTTGTGTATGCCATTCTTTGTTGGTAACTGAAATTTATGCATTGAGTTAAGCACTTATTGAGTAAATAGGGTTTTCTTATTATTTGTTTTGGGACTATACAGTGGTCATTTTTTAAAATTGGTTTTAAGATAATTTACATGTAATAAGATGCAATTTTAAGTGTATGTCTGTAATAATAGAAGTGTAATGTGCTCATTAGGTTGGGTGATCTTACGGACAAAGCCGGGGTTGTGAGGGAAGCCTGGGAAGCCTGAGTCCTGGGAGCCAGAGAGAAGTTGGTGCCAGCAGCTGGGGGAAGGAAGGCCTACTCTTGCATGAATTTCATGCATTGGGCCTCTAGTTTTAAATAAACTCAGTAACTATACTTACATTAAAAATTCACTAATTTTAAGTGTTCAGTTTGATGATTTTTAAAAACAACTTTATTGAGATATAATTTATATTTTGTGAAGTTCACATGTTTTATGGGTACAGTTTGTTTTAGTAATTTTATATCATTATGCAGATATCACTGAAATCTATTTTTTATTATACTACCATCACCTATAAAAAAAGTCCCTCATGCTTTTATTGCCAGTTTCTGCTCCTACTCCCCGCTCCAGGAAACCACCAAACTGCTTTCTGTGACCTTGCTGGTTTTGCCTTTCTTAGAAATGTCATATGAATGGAATCATGGACTATGTTCTCTAGTGTCTGGCAGTATGGTTTTCAGGCCATCCATGTTGTTGCATATTATCACTAGTTCATTCTTTTTTATTATTGGACTAGAGACCCTGTGCACAAAATTCATGCATGGGGGCGGTCCCTGGGACCCCTCGGGGAATGCGTGATTGCCGGTTTAGGCCTGATCCCTGTGGGACCTCTGGCTCCTAACTGCTCATCTGCCTGCCTATCGGATCACCTCTAACCATTCTGCATGCCTGCCTGATTGCTTCTAACTGCTTGCCTGCCTGCCTGATCGCCCCTAACCACCTCTGCCTGCCTGCCTGATTACCTCTAACCACCTCTGATCATCCCTAACTGCTCCCTTGCCAACCTGATCCCCCTAACTGCCTCTGCCCCCACCACCGTGGCTTTGTCAGGAAGGACGTCCAGAAGACATCTAGTCTAATTAGCATATTACCCTTTTATTAGTGTAGATAGTATTCTGTGGGTTATTTATCTGTTTGCCAACTGAATGACATTTAGATTGTACCTAATTTTTAAGTTATTAATAATGCTTCTTTGTTTCATGCAAATCTTTGTGATTTTTATAAATAAAATGTTTTTTTTTTCTTTTGTGGAATCTCTGGGTTACATCATGATGTTTTAAGAAACTGACAAACTCGCTACCATTATACACTCTCATTAGTATTGTTTGAGCGTTTTGATTTCTCTGCATCCCCTCCAATGTTTAGAATTGTCAGTCTTTTTTAATTGTAGCTATTTTATTGTGTTTGTAGTGGTATTTTATTCTGTTTTTTTAACAGCTTTATACAGTTCATACCGTACAATTCATCCTTTCAAGTGCACAATTGCTTTAAGTATATTCAAAGTTATTCAGCGCTCACCACAATTTTAAACATTTTCATCAGTCCCCTCCCCCAAAAGAACCCTGCACTCTCTAACTATAATTCCTCCACCCACAACTTTAGGCAACTACTAATCTATTACCTATTGCTATACTTTTGCCTATTCTGGATATGTTATAAACAGAATCATATAATATGTATGAGGTCCTTTGTGACTGGCCTCTTTCATTTCTACTTACAAGGTTCATTGTTGTTGTATCATGTATTGGTATTTCTTTTTATTACCCAATAATATTTCATTATGGATATACAACATTTTATTCATTCACCAATCAGTTAATGAACATTTGGATTTGGATTATTTTTCACTTTGGGGCTATTATGAATTAGGCTGCTGTGCATATTTTGTCCAAGTTTTTTGTATGTAAGTACATTTTCATTTATCTGTACACCTAGGAGCGGAATTTCTGGAGCATATGATAACTCTTATGTTTAATCTTTTATGAAATTATCATACTATTTTCTAGTGTGGTTATACCATTTGACATTCCTACCAACAGTGTATGAGGGTTCCAGTTTCTCCACATTCTCATCAGCCTTATCTGTCTTTTTTGTATTTACTCATCCTAGTGGTGTTAAGTGATTTCTCTTACTTTTTAATTGAGGTATGATAGGCATGCAATATTATATTAGTTTCAAGTGTACAATATAATGATTTACACATTTATACATTACAAAATGATCACCACAATAAGTCTAGCATCTGTTCCAATGCAATTAGAAAATTTGTATGTGCTAAAAACTTTTAAGATTTACTTTCTTAATAACTTTCAAATTTGCAGTATATTATTGATTATAGTAACCATGCTGTACATTACATCCCCATGACTTATTTTGTATCTGAAGGTTTGTACCTCTTGATTTTTCCTATCCCCAACACCCACTCCCCTCTGGCAAGCACCAGTGTGTTATCTGTGTATGAGTGGTTTTGTTTATTTGATTGATTGATTGATTGATTGATTTTTAAAAAGAAAGAGAGAAATATCCATCAGCTGCCTCCTGTGTGCTCTTTACCTGGAATCAAGACTGCAGCCTAGACATGTGCCTGACCTTGAATCGAGCTGGCGTCCTGGCAGTGCATGAGACAGCGCACAGTCAGTTGAGCCACACTGGCCATGGCTGAATACGAATTTTGTCTTATTTGTTCATTGTTGGTTTTCTTCTTGTTGTTTTGAGATGCCACATAATAGTGAAATCTTACAGTATTTGTCTTTCGTTGTCTATTAATGTGAGTTTATTTCTGAACCTTTAATTCTACTTCATTGATTTATCTTTGTGTCACTATCTCATGGTTTTAATTTGCATTTTTAAGAGATTAGTGATGTTGAATATCTTTCCAAATGATTCTTTTTGCCACTTGTCTGTCTATATTGAAGTAGTCAAATCTCTGGCCGTATTTTAAAAAATAGATTTTTAACTTACTGAGTCAGAAGAGTAGTTAGAGCAGACATATATACTTTACAAACATTTCTTTTTTTTAGCTTTACCTTTTCATTTTCTTAACAGTTTCTATCACCATTGAGTAGGTTCTAAAAGCCCGGTGCAATTAACGTGGCAACTGATTGGATAATAGAGCTTGAAAAAGATAAAGATCTTAGAGATCACTAGTGGTATAATTAATAGTAGTAAAGAGTTTGTTAGTTTGGGATACACAAACTGACTTATAATGGTTTGAGTTATGATTTTTCAACTTTGATGGTAACACAAAAGCAATGTGCATTTAGAAAAAAACCATACTTCAGATTTTAAATTTTGACTCCCACCGCAGGTCAGTAATATATGTGGTACTATACTCCCTCATGTTGCTGGGCAGTACCAGTGAGCCACATAATCATGTGGGTAAATATTTATACTCTGTAGTGTGGTATTAAGTGCATTTTCAACTTACTGTAGGTTTATCATGATGTGACTCTTTTGTAAGTCGAAAAACATCTTATATTGAAATTGAGGTTCCTGGTGACATCCATATAAAAATGCTTTCTAGTTCCTCAACCCAGAAACATTTCTGGATCTTCTCAGAGCATACTTCACTTTGTTGGTGTTCAGATCTCAAATATCACCGCCTGAAATAGGGCTTCCCTGGCCATCTTATCTGATGTTGCACCTTCTAAAATCACTATCTACATATATTACTAGAGGCCTGGTCCACAGATTTGTGCACCAGTAGGGTCCCTCAGTCTGGCCACCCTCTCGCAACCCAGAACCCCTCAAGGGATGTTGGAGAGCCATTTTTGGCCCAATCCCTGCAGGTCAGGTCGAGGGACTCCATCGGTGCACAAATCCATGCACCAGGCCTCTAGTATGCATATAAGATCTTTGCTTAATCTCTTCCCACTGTCCCTCCGCCCCCATTCCCTTTGAGATTCATCAGTCTGTTCCATGTTTTCATGCCTATGGTTTCCACTCCTGCATTGAGCGTCTGCCCCCTGGTGCTCAGTGCATGTCATAGCTACCAGACAGTCAGCCGGTTGGCTGGTTGCTTAGGTTTTTATATAGAGAGATATTGATGCAGGTGTTCTGGGAATCCTGGGACTCAAGGATTCTCCATCCACTGTGGGTTCTTGGCTTTGGGCAGGAAAGAATTCAAACACAAGCCAACATAGAGTTTAAAGTGAAAGTGAGTTTATTAGTGAAGTAGTGAGACAGAGAATGGGCTACTCTGCTGAGCAGTTCCCCCTTTAGCAGGATTTGCTTCTTTTATTGAGATTCATTTAATAGGAGGTTAGGGTATTCAATGATGGGGAGGTATATTTAGGATCTTTCTGGGAAATGGGGTGGAGATTTCTCAGAGGAGCCCTATTGGCCATTTTGTGTACTTATGTGGGCTTTCTGTTTTTCATCATGGCATAGTAAGGTGTGTCGTTTAGCACATTAATGTATTACAATCCAATCTAATAAGAGAGTAATATGAAAATTAGCCATCACTAGGTCACAAAGATGGCAGCACCCATAGCCACAAGATGGCAGACCCCAGTCCTCTGAGCCCCACCAGAGTCCCCCAGTCCCGGGGGGGGTGGGCGGGCGGGGCACTAAGAGTGGGCTGCATGAGCGGCCTGGTGGAATGCTTGCTTCGTCACCATGGCAGTGAGGCAAGCATTCCACCCTGGTGGCCAGGCTGGGGAGCCAATGAGCTTCTGGGCAGCAGGTGTGGAGCAGCCAGACCCCACAGAGAGCTACTGGTGCGCAGATTCCTGCACAGGGCTGTAGTAGTGTATAGTGAGGCTAGGGGTTACCATTAGTTGAAATTAGTCGCCATGTTGTATCAATCTTGCCTCTGCTGCTTTTAAGCCATAAATCTAATAGGGGGAAGGTCTTCCTTCCTCTTAACAGCTTCGGTAGCTTTTTCAATAGCAGCTGTTCTGTCACATACCCTATCTCAATATTACCCTGCTTTACTTTCTCTATAGCCATTTATCTGAAGTCATCTTATTGTGTGTTTGCTTTTTATTATCTCCTAGAGGCCCGGTGCATGAAATTTGTGCACGGGAGGAAGTGTTTCTCCCTCAACCCAGCCTGCACCCTCTCCAATCTGGTCACCCCTAATTGCCCTGCCCTGCTGGCCATCTTATAGTGGCCATCTTGTGTCCACATGGGTGCAGGTCTTTGACCACTTGTGTGTTGGAGTGATGGTCAATCTGTATATTACTCTTATTAGATAGGATAGAGGCCTGGTGCATGGGTGGGGGCCAGCTGGTTTGCCCTGAAGAGTGTCCTGGATCAGGGTAGGGGTTCCTTTGCAGTGTGAGGCGGCCTGTGTGAGGAGCCTGCGGTGGTTTGCAGGCCAGCCACGCCCCCTGGTGACCCAGCAGAAGCCCTGGTATCTGGGATTTATTTTATGTTCTACAATTGAAACTTTGTAGCCTGGAGTGGAGCCAAGCTTTCTGCTCACTCGGTGTTAGCAGCCATTTCTGTTCTGGTTTATTTACCTTCAATAATTAGAACTTTGTAGCTTTAAGTGGAGGCTGGCGGAAGCTTGGCTTCCTCCATTGCCAGGGAAACCCAAGCCTCCCTCCTGCTCTCAGTGGCTGCAGCCATCTTGGTTGGGGTTTATTTGCATATTTGCTCCTGATTGGATAATGGGTTTGGCTTGTGGGCATGGCTTGTGGGTACAGCAGAGGTGTGGTCAGTTTGGTCTTTTATTAGGTAAGATTGCCCTACCACAGCTATTTTCAATTGTTTTCATTTCATGGCACACATAAACTAATTACTAAAATTCTTTGACACCAAAAATATACTTTTTGCTAATCTGACAGGAAAAAAAGGTATAATTTTGATTCATTCACACCAGACAGCTATTATTGTGTTAGATGTTGTCATTTTTTAATTTGACAATGTAAGGGAAAAGAAAGCAGTGCCCTACTAAATAGTCAGGTATTACGTGTTTACCTGTGGACCAGGCCTCTAGTAATATATGTAGATAGTGATTTTAGAAGGTGCAACATCAGATAAGATGGCCAGGGAAGCCCTATTTCAGGCGGTGATATTTGAGATATTAAAGTTTTTCCAGCACACCAATTGAAAACTGTTGCCCTACTAGAATGTAAGCTCCATTTGGACATGATCCTTTCTGTCTTGGTCTCCAATATAGCATCAACATTTCTCCCTCTGAACTGTTTCTCATCCATCATATTCTCATTTTCTAAACTTATTTTATTGGCATCATAAACTATTCACGGTGTATAAAATTGATCCAGAAATTAAAACAAAACGAAAAACTGCATTTTTGTTTGAGCTTTAACCTAGAGGTCAAAGGTGTCATGAAAAATAATCAGCAAGCCCTCGTTGGTGTGGCTTAGTTGCTTGGAGCATCGTCCTGTACACCAAAAGGTGTCGGGTTCTATTCCCAGTCAGGGCACATACCCAAGTTGTGGGTTCATTTCCCCAGTTGATAGGTGTTTCTCACACTGGTGTTTCTGTATCTCTCTCTCTTCCTTCTTTCCTCCCTCTGCCCCCTCTCTAAGATCAATAAAAAAAGTATGTTATTCTTTTAAATAATAATCTCAAAAAAGGGTCTTATCTCTTTTTAAAACCTTTTAAACCTCTTTCTCATCACTTATTCAGGTAATTTATATTGGCTTTAAAGTATGTCCAGTGGAGATTGGGAGGGGTTGCATTTTTACTTAACTTGTATACTAAGAAATCTTAACCATTTGCAAACAGAATTGGGTATCATATTGAATTAACCTTTCCCTCCCCTCCCTCTCTCTAAAAAGCATTGCAGACTTTTATACTTGTCTCTTTTCTGTTTTACAGAGTAAGAAAGCTGGAGTTTTGTGAAAAACCAGAGAAGAGAAACTAAAAGAATAGTAGACAAGGCCTTTCCAATTTGCATAATGTAAGTTCTTTTCACTGTTCTTGGACTGAATCTTGTGTTAGCTGAAAAAGTTGTTTCTATGGGAACTAATAGGCCAACTCCTCAGAATCAGAGGAATGCTGATTACTTAAAATGAGAAATCCCAGCTGCTGGTCAAAGGGCATTACTTATGGGAGAAAGGGAGGAAGGATGAATTGGGGGAAAAAATCGAGATTTCTGGACACTGGTATCGACAAACCATGTTTATGCATGTGAAGTGCATGTTTTACATTTTCCTCTATAAATTAGAATACTGATTTATATAGGAAATTGTGTTCCTGCTAACCTGTCATGTTTCCCAGCTCTCACACAAATGGTTCTCTTTCTTAGTGTAGAGTTTTCACTAGGCTAATATTCCTCACTGTTTCATGACACCTGATTTCAATCATTTGTATCTATTGAAGCTTATTTAGTATCTTTTAACCCTCTTTCCCTATTTGCCGATTCACATAAGCGAAGCCAAGCTAGCATTGAAACAGCTTTGGCCTGCCAAACCTGAAAATTCATTTTCTTCATTTTGTAGACTATGTGAAGAGTTTTGATCAAATTTTTTTAAATTTTTTTTTCCCACCACGAAGGAGCATGAGCTGGGACTCTGATGAGGATTTGAAATGAGGGCTTTTGAGACATTTTTTAAAAAATTACTTATAATTAGAGGGGTGAAAGGAGAGAAATACTCTTAGGGCCAGCAACTTGTTAATAACTGTGTTATCTATATAAGATGGTTTCTCTCTCTTTTTTTAAAAATATATTTTGATTTTTTTTACAAAGAGGAAGGGAGAGGAATAGAGAGCTAGAAACATTAGTGAGAGCGAAACATGGATCAGCTGCCTCCTGCACACCTCCTACTGGGGATGTGCCCACAACAAAGGTACATGCCCCTGACCGGAACCGAACCTGGGACCCTTGAGTCCACAGGCCTACGCTCTATCCACTGAGCCAAACCTACTAGGGCAAGATGGTCTCTTATTTATATACGGAGGTGATTCTCTAGTTCAGTCATTTACTAGCTTCCAGATTGTCAAACAAAATGTTTTTCTTTTTTCTTTTTGTCGAGAGGGAAAATATAATTCCTATGGCCTAGGACTCTTTCACTGTCTATTGATATATGTTGACTACATATACCAAGCTAGGACACAGTATAATGTTTCTGATTCTGAAAGAACTTGCTGAATCTTTCATTGCCTTTGAGTTAACTAGTGAACATTATATTTGGAGTGTTGTATGGTGAGATTATTTAACCGAGTTGGTGTGGAAAAACTTACTAAAGGAATAGGGATTTGTGGTAGATCTTGAAGGTAGAAGAGGAAAGGGGAAACAGCTCATATTTCTTCGTTTATAAGGTATTTAGGCAGGACGAAAAAGATGGGATAGGCACAAATAGAAGCCAACTTAGAAGGCTTGTATAAGAAAGTAAAAGATACAGTTAGAAAGTTTGGATTTATCTTGTGAGTTCAAACTCTCTTCTGTAAGGCAACATGAAAGCTGTCAGAGGGTCTGAACTAGAGTGATTTCCTCAAATACTTAATCGATTTTGTAATTTAATTTTTTACTAGATATCAGAGCTGAATAAGACAGATGAATAAGACAGATCCCTGCTGATTAGATAATTTACCTATATGATCTACAGTCACCTTGCAGTTAATGTGTCCAAAACTAAATCCATATTAACTAAGTCATATTACCCTTTAATTGCTCACCACTTTAATCTAATTCTCCCTCTTTATTATTCTCAGTCTTAGTTCATGACATTGCCATTCATCGATGATACAAGGATAGTGGCCCTGGAGTCCCACTGTCTGGGTTCATATCCTGCAGCCTCCTGTTTACTTGGGCCTGTGGCTGGATAGTATCACAGATCCAGAGACTAGTCAGCCTGGTTTCTGACCTACAAGGGCTTCTAGTTTGATGGGCAGACAAAGACTTAAAAGAAGAGTAGATAAGGATTAGATCCTAGCTGATTCTGGAGCCTAATCTTTCTAGCATTTTGTTGTCTTGGGTAACTGGGTAGATATAGTGGCATTAATTAGAATTGAGAATAGAGGAAGAGGATCAAAGAGACTATGAGAAGATTAAAGGTAAATATGTATTTAATTTTGGAAACATTAATTTCTAAATCCCTGTAGGACATTTTGGTAGGTAGATTATAAACCTAGTACCTAGCCAGGGGTAAATGTTCAATTATGTACAAATCACCCCCTCTTTTCTAAATCTTTGATGGCTTTTCTACTGCCTTAAAAGTTAATAACTTACATTTAAGACCTTTCATAAGTTGAACCCAGTCAAATTTTCTACTCACTATCCTGTTATACAAGCTGACTGCTTTAGGTCATCTAGCTTTATTTGTACTTTCCCCAAATCTTTTATCTTCTTGCCTTTGGCTGACATGGCCTCTTCCTTATTCCTCCATCCTCTTGCATATTTGGACTTACTTTTACAATTGTAATGAAGATTAATGAGTGAATATTGTATAGTGCTTGCAATATTGTGTGGCACATAGGTGCTTAGTAAATGTTATAGTTATTATTACTTCCTTTTTCTTCTTCTTGCTCTGCTAAATGAAATAGACATCAAGTTCTAGTACTTCTATAACTCAAATATTTCTTTAATATAACTTTTCTTCATTTCACTGTCTTAGTTCAGTACCACGTTTTTTATTGCCTTCAAACTGGTCTCATTGCCCGCCCTGTAATCAATCCTCTGCACTCCTACCAGAGTGATATTTCTCTAAAAGTAAATGTGATCATGCCATCCCCTGCTTTCATTCCTGCAAAATCTAATGGGGAGAAACCAATTGGGGAAGAATAATCATTCATTTTCTTCGCTGTCTGCCCCAGTAGACTATGAACACTCCAAGAAAGATAACCAAAACGGAATTTTAAGTGGATTAATAACAGGTTGCAGAAATTTTTCTGAGAGTCAAAGGCTAGATCCAGGTAGATAAGCATAATAATAGTGCAAGCATGAGAACTCTTACCCAAATCACCTGGCCTAGTCTTTTCTTACATGATCTAGTATAGTGAATATAGACATAGCTTACAGTTTTTAAGCTGACAGTTTTAATTATAGATCATAATTTTTATAGAATAGTATATAAAGTAAAAAATACATTATTTTATTTTTAATATTCAGTAAATATTATAAATCAAAAAAGTGAGAATTTTAATTTTCTGGAAATATGTGCACACCTAGATTTTTAAAATTAAAGTTAAGCATAGTACTATAGCAACTCCTACACACATTTCTGCTTGCTTGTAATGAAAACATCAAATAAGCTGGATTTGCATAAATTAAAATATAAAAATTTAAGACTTGCCTATTGTAATTCTGACAGCTGTTACTTTAATGAAAAAGAAGGCAATCTAATGATAAATAAGTTATTAATGTGTAGGTCACATGGCTATATATAAAGAAAGAAGCTAAGATTTGGATAGGACACAGGAAAATCTCTCTCAATTCTTGTGAAATGTAATTCTAGTGGCTTATGTGGTTTGCCTCTATTTTCCTGATTGTTGGTCTAGTGGTTTTCCTGGTAGTTTAGATGGGTTTGTGTTAAGCCAGTCTGGGACAAGATATTTGAGAGAAGATTGACTGGCATTAGGAATGTTGTCTGAAAACAGCTTTTGCTTAGTAGACATGTGCTCTAAAAAATCTATTTACTGAAGTGATGCTCAACTCCAGGAGGTAGAAGGTTTATTATTGTAAATATTTTTAAAGTCTTGAGCAAAGTAAGACTAATTAGATTTCATGTGTGGGTTTTCACATATAAAAACAATCTACCTATTTATGCCCAAGAAATGGCTTAATAAAAGCCAGTGTCATTCAGTAAAATATTTTTCTTGTCTAAGATATGTTGAAGGAGTTTTAAAATATAAGAATAAAAATAATACTAAGTATTGATATATCTTTTTTAGTTTTAAAACTTGGTACATTATCTCATTTAAAACTCAGAACAATCCTGTGAATAAATTTTCCAAAGGATTCTGAGGTTCAGAGGGAGAAACTGACTAGTCTTAGATCATATACCTAGAGAAAGTGTCAGAGCCAGAATTAAAATTCAGTTTTTGGCCTCTAAGCCCAACATGTTCTTTTTTTTTAAGTACATTACTTTATTGATTTCAGAGAGGAAGGGAGGAGAGAGAAATAGAAACATTAATGATGAGAGAGAATCATTTATTAGCTGCCCCATATGCGCCCCCTACTGGGGATCAAGCCTGCAACCCAGGCATGTGCCCTTGACTGGAATCGAACCTGGGACCCTTCATCCTCAGGCTGACAGCTCTTGGATCCATTGAACCAAGCCAGCTAGGGCCCAGCATGTTATTTTATGTATGATATGGCTTTAAATTTTTTTGAATGGTAACAGGTACCATTTTCTCTGAATTTTCATAAAGAACCCTAATTCTTGTGTTAATGTGATCAGTTATAAACACTGATACCCACTAGTCTTTTTCTCACTCATTGTGGTTTTATTCTATAAATGCCTTAGCTGCTAATTAAAGTTTCTTTTTCATTGGGTATCTCTTCATCTTATAAACTCCTGAAAGTGAATTGTCCCCCAGAACACTACCTTTACCTCAAGTGGGCCACCAACATGACATGCTATATCCCAGTTTCTTTAGCAGTTAATTAGGAAGTTTTTTAAATCTCATGTATGTTAATTGAGTATAAAGTACTGTGTTGAGACAACTTTACAAAGATGATTAAAACATGCTTATACCGTAAGCAACTTATTCTCTACTAAACTAGTACCCAAAACTTTCTTTCCCATTTTGTTAAGCCTTTCAATACATCATTTTTCTCAGCTGTAAAATAACAGTATGCTTCAAATTCTTGGGAAGGGACTTTTTTTGAGGTGGCAGGGGGAACACCTTGATTTTCTCAACAGCATCTATAAAATGAAAGTATTTAACCTGATATGTACTTATGGGGTATTTTCTATATTGCGAGGGATTAGAAGTGGTCTATTTAAAGTCATTTATATTGTAATTCTTATACTTTTTTCCCCTCATCTTTCCCCTTAGATTTCCTTCATGGATACATTTTCATAGCATTATTTTATGATGTGAGAAGTCTTTTGTGGTGTGTTTTTTTGAAGTAACATGGATTTTATACTGCAGAATCAAGAAATTGGCTTTATAGGAAAAATTGATTTATAAAAAGTGGTACAGGTTTTTATAGATAACCATGACAACATCCCATATGAATGGGCATGTTACTGAGGAATCAGACGGCGAAGTAAAAAATGTTGATCTTGCATCACCAGAGGAACATCAGAAACACCGAGAGATGGCTGTTGACTGCCCTGGAGATTTGGGCACCAGGATGATGCCTGTACGTCGAAGTGCACAGTTGGAGCGTATTCGGCAACAACAGGAGGACATGAGGCGTAGGCGAGAGGAAGAAGGGAAAAAACAAGAACTTGACCTTAATTCTTCCATGAGACTTAAGAAACTAGCCCAAATGCCTCCAAAGACTGGAATAGATAACCCTATATTTGATACAGAGGAAGGAATTGTCTTAGAAAGTCCTCATTATGCTGTGAAAATATTAGGTAAGTAAAAACAGTAATAGAAGATGTTTTTGCTTTTGTTTCTCTTAACATAAATATGTAGAGAAAGGAAGAAGGGTATAAGAAGATGTAAATAATAGCATTTTGAAATCAATCCAAGACACTTTTTTTCTTGGTATATAACCATTACTGTCTACTATTAATCAAGTAAAGTTAAAGCATATGGCTTAAATATTCCAGTTTCTACAACATGGATTTTAGATATAATCTTTAAATTAAAAAATTCTACATGTAGCGTCACAGTTAAAAATGCCTTGAAATTCACCTTTTGACTTTTAAATCAAAATTACTCAAAAGCAATTTCTAGATTTTGAATTTCCGATTTCATTAAGCTTTATAAAATAGTAATAAAATTAATATCTGTAGCTTAAAATCTATTTGATTTTAATTAATATCATATATATAAATCATGAGTCAAAATCCCTATACTCTATTTCCAATTCCATTTTGTGGTGGTGGTGGCGGTGGGGTTGTGTGTGGGGAAACACAACAAAAAAACAGTGCTGGATATGTAGTTGGAATATTCCCAGAGCAAAGGGTTTGAGTGATGACTGACATCGTGCCTGTTCTTCACTCACTGAACCAGAGATCTAGCTACCAGGAGTGGAATACCTTTCTCTAGTTTGCACAAAGATACCCTGTGTACTAGATTTGCTCCTCACCAAGTTTCTATATTCTAAATAGTAAGTGGTTTCTATTACATCACATTGTCTGCTTTTTTTCTTTGCTGTAAATTCATTCAAGATCTACATTTTTTCACAGAAAGTAATGTGCATGCTTTTCTAGTTTTGAAGAAATCACTGGCATGTTCAGTGATAGTGAAATCTGCCAAATTCCTTCAGATGTTATAGTGAAAGCAGAAAGATTACAGATTTTGTAATACATATATCTAAACTAATTTTATGCTCTTTTTTTCCTGAGAGTTTTGTTAAAGTTTCATTCCCAATTGCCTTTTACTGGCTCACACCTCCCATCACCCCCCCTTTTTTAGAAATAAAATATTTTGTCTATATTCTCTATGACTTAGAAAAAGTTTACATTTTAGTAAAGCCAACCTAAGCCTGGAAGATTCTTTTGTTTTTCTGTTTAACTTGCTTTAAGATTAATGTGTTTGTTCATTTTGCTTTACTTAGATCAGACATAAATGTCCCATCTAAAAATATTCATGTAATCTCAGTAAAGAAACAAATATAGCTTAAGCCAGGTTCACGTAGGGAATTTATTTGTTTATTTACATAGGGCCCAGTGCACTAATTTCATGCACCTTCAAAAGAACTGTGGGCCACAAGGCTGTGGTGGACACAGGAATAGGTCTTGGCCCCTCCTCCACACCCCTACCTGGGTCCTCCTGCCACAGCCAAACCCCCCACCTCCCCGTCCCTTGTCTGCCCCAGGTGCGGGCAGCGGCTCTGGTGCTGGCTGCAGGTGTGAGTGGGGCCAGCACTGGCAGCAGGTGCAAACATCGGGTGGGGCCGTGGCATACAGGAGCAAAGAATTTTCAGTAACCACCAGAGGCTCGCCCCAATGACAGCAACTGGCACCCCACCTTGGTCTGGTGCCCCCATTTACTTGCTCCACCATCCTATCTACTGCTGACACCCACCATGTTCGCGCACCCCCTGGTGGTCAGTGCACATCATAGCAGCCAGTTGTTTGGTTGTTCAGTTGTTCCACCGTTCTGTCCATTTGCATATTAGGGTTTTATATATATAGACTGTCCTAAGCATAGAGAACTGAAGACCAGCTAATTTATCTACAAGCTAGCCCAGCCAGTGTGGCATAGTGTCAACCTATGAACCAGGAGGTCAAGATTCAGTTCCCAGTCAGGTTCACATGCCTGGGTTGTAGGTTCTATTCTTAGTAGTGGGAGTGCAGGAGGCAGCCAATCAGTGATTCTCATCATTGATGTTTCTATATTTGTCTCCCCCTCTTCCTTCCTTTATAAAAATCAATAAAAAATATATTTTAAAAAAGGACAGGTATATTTACTTACTACTTGTAATCTGCATTAGTTTGTAAAAATATCTTTGTGCAGTCCTTGTACTGAAGGATGTTTTACATACTTTATTTCAAAGTAATTTGAAATGTAGCACCAGGTATCTGTAATTCATTTTTTGAATAGGTTAGCTCTAATTATAGCAACCTTGATAAAACAGAAAATTTTCAATAATACATATAGATATATGTATTAAGGTTGCTATAATTAGAGCTAACCTATTCAAAAAATGAATATTTAATATGTTGAGAAATAAGTGATAGATTTAATGTTAATAGACTCAATACAAAAGTTAGCGTAAGTTATCAAGTTGTTATTGTCAATCAAAGCTTGAGTGTTTGGATAGATTCAGTTTTAAGTTTTCATTTTAAAATGCAGTTTAATAGCTTTGCACCAAACTTTTTTTTCCTGTTCATAATTTGCTAACACATACAACAACAGAGGTACTCCCTTAAAATTATATGTGTCTCCCTGCCAGTATTTTGATTAATACACACATGCCAGAAGACAACTTCTCAGCCTTTTTCACAGCCAGAAACAGCAATCTTGTTTTAAATGAGGCAAGGATGGGGCAGCTGATTTATTTCTTTCAGAGAGAGCCTTCAGTTGGGAGATGATACATCATTTATCTGTGAGTAGAGAAAATAATTCTTTTAAGAAATGAAAAAGTGATTGAAAAGGTTAGGTACTTTAATTGTCTGGGTGGTCTTTTTTTAATGTAAGTTTTTATAAATTTGGTACTATGTAGTAATAAAAGTGCAAGGATAGAGCAATCACCTTATTGTTTTACAAAGCAGATGCACCAGTTTACATTCCCACCAATTAATTCACTGGTCATAGCCATCCTAATGAGCGTAAGTTTGCCTGGGATTTTCAGACTAAGTGGGAATAATTTGCTCACACACTTCTGTTACAGAGTAAAATCTATATTAATTTGTTAAATAAATGCACTAATCACCAATGTGTTTTTGTTTTTTTGTTTTAAGCTCAGGCATGGAATTGATAGAAAATATTCAGAACGAATAAACTGAATTTTTTTTGTTTAAAAGCACTCAGAACCTTATTGAAAATCAGTGATGTGGGAACTGAATTCCAAATGAGTAATTAAAATTTTTATGTCAAGTATAAAAATTTTTGATATATTTAAGAAATTTTGAACTAATTCCAAATAATTAATATAAATTATGAACATTTTGATATGTTAGGGAGGCTTTCCTTAAAATTGGCATGAGTTACTAAAACTTGCTTTGCCATAAATAAAATACCATTGTCTAACTCTCTTTTATAAGCAAAGTACCTTGTGAGAGAAATTCTGAGAAAAAAAACAGAATGCAGGTTAGAGTGGGATGAGCTAGAGTAGGATCATTTTCTCATGTCTAGATTGTAGATTTCACTGTTTCGGTTTTTGTATTCACAAATAAGTAATTTTGGACCACAGTGTAGACATAATATTTAAAGAGAATAAACTCAGAAACACTGTAGACTATATCATTGTTGTATCTTTGAAAAAAGCTTAGAAAAGGCACACTCAACTACCCACACATACCCATAGCTGTTTGTTTTGTGGTTAATAAAGAGACTCCTGAAATTTGTGATTAGGAGCTTTCTGTTTTATACAAAGAGAACATGCTATTAATGTGAAGAAACATTTTAAGAAGACACACCAAAGGCAAGAAAATTGTGGATAAAATATTTTATAATAATAGCATGTTTTAGTATTGATTAAGTGTCTACTTATTATTTTTGCCAGAGAGCTCTGAATATTCAAATTGTTAAGTCAAGAGTACTTCTGGCTTTGGCTGGGTGGCACGGTTGGTTGGAACATCGTCCCGTACTTCGAAAGGTTGTGGGTTTAATCCCTGATATGGGTGCATACAGGAGGTAACCGATCAATGTTTATCATTCTCTCTCTCATTTCCTCTCTCTAAAATCAATAATCATATCGTCAGGTGAGGATTTTTTTAAAAAAGAGAATACTTATATATTTAACATTGTAAAGTGAATTATCTCTTTCCTGTTTATTTCTGACAATATCTGACTTTTGATTACCCATGGTGTATTCTGGAATATTGCTGGATTACAATGAACTTTTTAAGAAAATGGCTTTTAAAATAAAAGTTTATTTAAAGCAAGCAAACAGAATTTCAGTGCCAATAAACCTTGAAATCAGCCTACTTCTGAGAAGTTAATTATTCTTGCCATTAAGTATATGCTCAACTTCTGTAGATATCTCCACACTTTATTAGCCATTCTTTGAGGGAGTTCTTTCTAGAAGTGAAATAACTACACCTGTTGGTACTAGGTTTAATGTTTAAAATGCTAGGACCATTTGAAAATTTTCTGTTTTATTAAGGTTGCTATAATTAGAGCTAACCTAAAATAAAAATTTAAAAAATTCACTAGAATATAGATATAGTAATATAATGTTTGGTTGTTAAATATGCATAATTTACATAATTCTACTGAAGAAATTATTAATTGCTACACCATTCAGCCATTGACACAATACATAAAAACTTCATTCTTCCAGCCCTTGCTGGTTTGGCTCAGTGAATTGAGCATCATCAGCCTGCAGACTAAAGGGTCCTGGGTTCAATTCCAGTCAAGAAACATGCCCAAGTTATGGGCTCAATCTCCAGTGGGGGGGCATGGTGTGCAGGAGGCAGCCAGTCATTGATTCTCTCTCATCATTCATGTTTCTATTTCTTTCTCTCCCTCCCTCTCTGAAATAAATAAAAATATATTTTAAAATATAAAACAAAATTAAATAAGTAGTCCTGGCCAGTTTGGTTTAGTGGATAGAGCATCAGCCTGCAGACCAAAGGGCCCCAGGTTTGATTCCAGTTAAGGTCATGTACCTCGGTTGCAGGTTTCTCCCTGGCCGGGACTCTGGTTGGGGCACGTGCAGGAGGCACCCGATCAATTTGTTTCTCTGACATCAATGTTTCTCTCTGTTTTTCCCTCTCTCTTCTACCCTCTCTAAAAATCAATGGAAAAATATCATCAGGTGAGGATTACAAAAAATAAAATAAAATAAATACTTAAAAAATAATAAAATGTGTAATTCACCATGAGTTTTTAGTATATTCCCAAGATTGTATACCATTATCACTATTAATTCCAGAATGATTTTATTACCCCCAAAAGACAAATTATATCCACAGGCAATTACTTTATATTCTCCCCTCCTTGACTCTTATAACCTAATCTATCTTCTGTCTATAGATTTCTTTATTTGAGACATTTCATATAACTGAATCACACTGTATGTGACCTTTTGTGACTGGCTTTTTTACACATAGCATAATGTCTTCAAGGTTCATCTGTGTCGTAGCATGAACCAGTACTGTATTCCTTGTTATGGTAATAATCCATTGTATGGATAAACCACTTTTTGTTCATTCATCTGTTGATGGAACATTTGGGTTGTTTCCACCTTTTGATTCTTTGAATAGTACTGTTTTGAATACTCTCGTATAAGTTTTTGTTTGAACACCTGTTTTTAATTATTTTGGATATATACTTAGGACTGGAAATGCTGGATCATAAGGTAATTCTGTGTTTAAGTTATTGAGGAACTGCCATATCTTCCACAGTATCTGCACTGTTTTACATTCTCACCAGCAATGTGTGAAGGTCCATTTCTCTATATCCTTGCTATTGTTATTACGTCTTAATTTTAGCTGCTAGTAATTTTTTAAAAACTAGAATAAAATAGGAAATATTAAAGCATATTATATTGCACATAAGTATTCTTAAACCTTTGATTTCAGGTCGGTATGTGTATACTGGATTGAAAAATCAAAAATATTTTTTAATGGATCACCAGCTAAAGTTTGAGAAATATCCTAGTCAGACCCACTCGTTTAATAAAAAATCTTGGATTGGAGACTTGAAGTGGGTTGTCCAATGATATATAATGCAACTAATAAATGGTCAAACCATAACTAGGACCCACATATTCTGGCTCCACATCGGGAGCTGGTTTTTTTCCTCTCATCAAACTGGTTTCAATTTCATCCAAAAAAAAAAACTCATGAAGCTTTTATACCTGATTGAATTATATTCACGTGAATGACAGTTTTCCATTTTCTTATATTTGGGGATAAGATTTTGCTCTGATATCTTACTCAACTGTTTTTGCTTATATACTTGTATTTGTTTGTAATTTGTAACCCAATTTGTTAATGAGTAATTATTGTTCAGGATCTTTCATGAGCTTCTGCTTATTTTTAATAAATTCATTTTGACCTAGTAACACTAAGAAATCAAAGTTGAGGTATTTAATTTTATGTCCTTAAATTTAAAAAGAAAAAAAGAAAGACTATCCCTATTTAAGCAAATATTTCCTGAATGAAAGTTCTGATTTTGATTCCGCTATTAGATAATGTTGGTAACTGATATAATTTCCTCATATTCAGTAATATTAATTTCCTAATCTCAATACTCAGTTTGACTCTAAAGTTTAGATAAAAAGAAGAAATGTTAAAACTTTTTCAGGAAAAAATCATGAAGTTTGTTGAAATATAGAAACTTGAGCATGGCTTAAAAGAATTTGTATTATTTAAACAACGAAATGTCAGAATCTTAATGTTAGTATAGGTCTCTAGATGATTGTCTGTTTTCCTGTGGGGTAAATATAAGCAAAACTAATCCAGGGTAGATGGTTATCTCTATTGTTTTGAAAAATCTCAAGAGGTGGAGATTCTTCAGCTTCTTGGGTGATTTTATTTTTGATAGCTAGAAATTCTCCCACATGGCTTCCCAAAGTCTTAGGTATTTGAAGGTAGAATTTTCAGATAGAGCAACTCTTGGTGATTACTTTCTGTTGCCTATTTTAGTCTTTTTTCATTTTCATTTTAGTCTGCCAGGAGACGTCTAAAGGAAGACCTGAGAGTTCAGGGGGTAAATTTGTGGACTTAATGTGTATGTTTGTAGTCATCTGATCAATTGTATCCCAAAGCCAAATATATTTCTCTTTAGATAATTTGTCTTTTCTTTTAATATAAGTTATCAAGATTTAAATATTGTTTAAAATGTTAGAGAAAATTTTGGAAACTTAAAATAATTTTTACCAATATCTAGAGATCTAGAGGAAGTAGATCAAAACTGTAAGACAAAATATAAATTAGATCGAAATTTTTTGAAGGATAGTTGTTACAGACTAAAATTTATTGCCAAAACCTACCTTTGCTTTCCCCTCTGCAGTATCCCATTTCTACCCTCCTTCCATTCTGTATTACCCGAGGTACCTCTCTACCCCAGTACTCCCATCTTTGTCCATTCCTGCAATGCATTTGTGTCATTCTTTCTTGCAGGCCCTATGATTCTCCACTTGCCTCTCTTTTTCTCTGCCCATGTGGTTCTTTCTCTTTGTGTCTATTATATCTATGTGTGGGAGTGGGAAGGGAACTTCTAGTTCCTGTGTATGGGGAGTCTCTGTTCTCTCTGTATCCTGTCCTGTCTTTGTTGTCTTGTCTTCATTATCACAGAAGAGGTACATAACTTGACAGGACTATTTTAGCTGCATCTGATTGGATTTTTAAAATTTCCTCCGAAATTGCACAGAATATTGAAGAACTTAGTGGCTTTTTGTTTAGGTAACATACAACCTAATTGCTGCATCAGATGAGACATTTCTTAAAGTATGTAGAAAATTAATTGTTACTGAATAATAGGTATTTGTAAAGTGCTTTTCAAGATGTACATATAGGAAGAAAGTTCTTTTTAATCTACAACTAAATATTCTGATTTTTAAAATTAAGGATTTTTATATGAAACTAAAATATGAATGAGAATGTCAATATGAGAATCCTTGAGTTGATGTTGCCAACAGTTATTTTTTATGACATCATACTTAATATCAAAGAAAAGACTCTTTGTCAGAATTCCATTCAGAATTTTCAAAGAATTGAGTCAAGACAGTAAACTCTTTTATCATGATCAATATTTTAAGACTAATGCTATAGTTACTTGTTGCTTTCTTTGTGATCTTAAAAGTTATTGGACAGAGGAGCATCATTTTTAATGTCCTTTAAGTTGATAAAATACTCATAAACTTATACTAATTTTATTTGAGGGTTTGTATTGGTATTTCATATTTTTTCTTAAATACTCATTTAAGCTGTATATGGCTTAATCTATATCTTTGTCAAGTTGACTATACTTAAAGAAGTCTTAAAAACTTCTGAATGTTTGTCAAGTTACCTATACTTAATGAAGTTCTACTTATTCATTAAACTTTTTCAATGGAAACATATTTGAACTTGAGGGATGAGAGAATTTTGGGCAGCTTTTCAGCCTAAAAATGCTATCTGGAAACCTTCCCAGTTAAATTGGTAATGAAAGCAGATATGGAATTTATCTGAAAATTGTCTGTGTAAATCATAGTTATCAAATTTTGCTCTACTTCTTTGCTACTCAGGCTAGTGCAATACTGTCAGAGATGCTTTACAACACTTCTCAAAAAGATACATCTCTGTATTCACAGAAATTGCATTTTCGGGTTTTTTTGCTGAACTTTTCTCAGTATGCTACCTGGCATACCATTGTAATATTAGAGTTAAAATAAAATACTGTGAGAAAATATTTAAAGCATATATGACAATTGCTTAAAATAGCAGAAGTAAAATAACAATTTTATAAAAGTAGCCAGCCAATAATATTATAAAAATACATAAAGTAATTTAGATATGCATTATGTATGGAAACATGCATAAGCACAGTTAACTTGAGGAAATTTCTCCTACATATTCATGGTAATATAACTAGAATGTGTAAGCTTCTCTAAATACTTGTTAGTGTATGTTACATGTTGCTGTATTGGGTGAAAAGACATCTCAGGATAGCTTTTCTAAAACATATAAACTGATCACAATCAACCTGGGGGAAAAAAGTTTGTCCTTTATTATTCTCTTAGCATGGCAGAAAAAGCACTCACTTAGAAATGGAAGAAATGAATTCTCCAAGTACCATTTTTATGGATGACATCATTTTCTTCATTTATAGAGAATTGATCTGAAGCTGAATTATGTTATGTCTCAGGTTTTGATGTCTTTTGTTTTTATTTTTATTGGTAAAATTTTTTCAAGATTATATTCATAAAATGTATATGCATTTAATATTGTATTCTATATCTATGTGATTCGGGACAAATAGACATTTGTAGTTTTTCAGCAATAGTTGGTGATACTTGTAAAACTGAACTTTAGTGCAAGTGTTTTTAATTTAGTCTGGCAACATTGATTGACATAAGTCTGGAAACAACTCCTAAGAGAATTTCAGTGAAACCAGTTTTTACTAATTAAAGAACAAAAATCTGAATAGGACTTAATACAGGTGGGTGAAGTTCTAAGAATAGTTAACAAGTTTTAAATGGTTTTAATACTAACCTAAAAATCTTGAACCTTAAGCTCAGTTAAATTTGTTGATATTTCTAGCATTGGCATGTTCCTTGTGTTCTCCTCGACCCCATTAATATATACTAGGTCATCAGCCTCTCTGGGATTCAGTTGTAATCTTCTGCTTTATAACTTTCCTATTCCTATAGATCTTATCTTAGTCCCTAACCTGAGTGGAAAACATTTCCAGTTTGAATCTTGAGATTTTTTTTCTGGATTTTAAAATATCCTACCTGGTTTTTATGGATTTAGAACTCCTCAGTATAAAGACAGTATGAAGAAATTGATGAGATTTCATCTTTTTCTGGAAACTGTATTTTTTACCTCAGTTCCTATCAACATGAGAAGCCTAATTTCTTAGAACTTTTAAAACTGTCATTTCTTTGGGATTAACCACAAAACATCCCATTTCCCAATTGAGTAGTGTCTCAACTATTAACCGATCACCTGAAATAAGATCATTGACCTCAAGTATCTCCCATGAAGCCATTCCTAGTTTAGGTTACCCTGCCTTACTTTCCCTAGTTTTTCTTGCTGGCTAATTACTACAGTATCTTATTTATACTTAAAATATTCTAAATATGAATATTGCATGCTATGTTTATAAGAGAAGCAAGAAAAGGATAGCAAAAGAAAGCAGTTATCAAGAAAAAATAGAGTAACTTAAAAGCAGACACAAAAACTCAATAATCAAAGTTATTTAGTATAGAAGAAAATAGTTTTGAGTATTTTAGTGAGTGCCAAGTATATCATGTCTTAAAATATTACAATAACTGATGTTAATAAAGCCTTTAAATCAGTGGTTCTTAACCAGAAAGATGTGTGTGTAATGATTATGTTTGAGGTAGAACTCAGGACCCACATCTCTATAAATTTTTTTACTAATTCTCATAAATATCCTTGATTAAATACATTGTTCTAACATAGCAAAAAAGATAAAATTATATTCTGTATGTTCTGCTAAGACTGCAGGCATTTTCTAAAATCAGTGTAATTTCAGGCATTAAGAGAAAAAAGAAAAAACCTCTAGTAGAAAAATGGGCAAAAGCAGAAAAAGGATGCAAGAAGAAATATAGATGACTATTAACTTTGTGAAAATATATTCACTCTCATTCTTAGGCAAATAAGTATATGTTTTTTTCCTAACCAGATCATCAAAACTGAAAAGACTTATAACCCTGAATTTGGCTTTTATTTGTAGAAACAGGAACTCAAGTTAACTGTTGATAGGACTATAAGTACAAATTTGGAGGGCAGATTGGCAATATGTATCAGAGTTATAAATGTTTTTATTATCTGGTCAGTAATTTTATCCTAGGAATTTATTCTAAAGAATTTGGAAAACTCATATTGCAAAACATTTATAATCTGACCTGTATGGTTAGGTCAGCATTTTTTTTTTTTTAAAGCCTGAAAGTTACATAGTATAATGAAATGATACCAGTAGTTATAGCTGAAAAGTAGAATTGCAGATAATTATTTTGTAATGTCAGTATGTTAATGTCTAATTGGATGGCTTTAGTACACAGGAGAGATGCAACAAGTTCTTTTGCCTTTAAAAATTTTAATATCCAGAGAGTTGAAGAAAGACAATAGGGAGATGTTTACTTTCTAGACTGACTAAAGTTGCTTATTGATTTCAGTCAATGCTGAGATCTGAAGCTCCTGATTTTTTTCATTGCCCTGGATGAAAAAAGAAAAAACCAGGCTGAGCCCCTTTAAAGAATTACTAAAAATTTAAACAGGAATCCCATTTCCACTCAGGAAAGTCGATGTTTTAATATTTTGATCTAAAGACACTTTAAGGCTATTGAATTCTTTATACTCTGAGGAAATTCTCTATACTCTTAGGCAATTCTGTAGTAACCTCTTTGAATTTCATGGAATCTGACATTCTATATTTTCCCCCCACTCCTCCCTCCAGTTTTATTGAAGTACTAGAGGCCCAGTGCAATAAAATTTGTGCATGGAATGGGGAAGGGGGGTCAGCCCGGCCTGCATGCTCACACAATTCAGGACCCCATTGGGGGATGTCCTACTGCTGGTTTAGGCCCAATTCCTCTCGCATTCCGGGACCACTGGCTCCTAACCTCTCGCCTGCCTCATCTCCCCTAACCGCCTCTGTCTGCCTACCTAATCACCCCTAACTGCCTCTACCTCGGGCCCCCACCCCCTGTGGCTTTATCCAGAATGACATCTGGAAGGTCGTTTGGCTGTCCAGTCTAAATAGCATATTATGCTTTTATTATTATAAAATGTTATAATAAAAGTCAACAAAATTTTGTATATTCATTGTGTATAGTGTAAGAATTTGCTGTATACATTGTGAAATATTCACAGTTAATTAACACTTCTATCATCTCACAGTTTCCTTTGTATGTGTATAAGAAAATGCTGAAGAGCTACTCAGTAAATTTTAAGTATGCAATACAATATTAACTGTAGTCACCATGCGGTACATTAGACCTCAGAACTTATTATCATAAAGCTGATAGTTTGTGTGTGTGTTTTTTTTTACCAAAATATACCAATTTCCACTATATATTCTGTCTACACTTGTAGATAGCAAGTTATAGTTAAATTCTGGTTATTTAACAAATTTTATTTACCACTGAGTCACAGCTTCCTAGGTTATTCTAATGGCAGTTTGACTTTCTAAATTTCACCCCTTTTTTGCTGCATTAAGTTAATAAAGAACACGTATTTTTTTTATAATGGGGAGTAAACTTGTTTTCATTGGAGAGAGAGGGAATATCAAAAATCTACTGGAGAATTATTCAAATCTATAAAAAATTTAACTATTTAAAGTAGTGGTACACAAGATAAATGTACAAGATTCAATAATTTTTGAAAGTCATATATAAAGAAAACTAACAAAAAGACTTAAAAAGACTGTGCGTAAGACAAATAGTATTTACTGTGAGTTTTTCTCAGATTCATTTACAGTTTTAATAGTAGTCAAAACTGTAATAGTATTTTTCTTTTGGAACAAATAGAAAAGACAGTGGGAGATACCTTGAAAAAGTTATTCTGTAAAGTATTTTAAATAGTCGACATTTTGAAAAAAATGAGCAAGTACTTGTCATATCAATATGAGCAAGACTGCAGTGCTACTTTAATAAGACATTGTGGTTCTGATAGTGGACTAAAACAGACCCTAATATATGTAAGAATTTAGTAGCAGCTTAAATTAGAAAAGGAAGGATTTTTTAAAAATGGTGTTAGAATAAGTGTTAACTAGAAAAAAAATGAAGTTAAAATTTCCCCTCAAAGCTATATCAAAAAATTTTCAGATGGATTAAAGTTTATTATGAAATAGAAGCCAGAAGAAATGTAGGTAAATATTTGTGACCTAGGGGAAGGAGTTTATAAGCATAGAAACAGTGAAAGAAATCATACAGGAAAAGGTAGGTCATTCTTAATACATAAGAGTTGAAAACTTCTACAGTAAAAGCAGATAAATGGAAAAATTAGAAAACCATTTCCAGTGAATGTGACAAAGTGTATAGACAGATGTACACATCTTCCTTTTGGGGGGCAGGAAAAAATGACCTCTGGTTCTAAACATTTTAGGATAACTCCCAGAAAAATGCATGTGCTAAATATCCCTAGTAATAGGCTTGCACACACATACATATGCCGTAACTTTCAGTATAATTTTAGGAAATTCATGGTCCTAAGAGTTTTATGGACCACAAAAGCAATACCTGGTAAGTATGAATAAACTAACTTTCTTGTTAAAGAAATTGAAGATTTTTAAAAATGGTATAATGTTAAATATTGGCAAAAATATTGCTAGTGGTATATTAATTAGTAAAGTCTTCCTGAAAAAGCCATTTGGTTTTAAAAATGTCAGAATCTTATTTTAAAATTCTATTTCTAGAAATTATTTTAAGGAAACATCAGAATCTCAGACAAATTTTTATGTAACAGTCATCATTATGCACTGCTTATTATTACTTATAGTAACAAAAAATTAGAAGCAACCTGAATGCTCAACTTTAGTATAATGGTTATTTTAAATCATGAGTTAGCCATGTAATAAAATATCACATAGCAGTTATATATAACTAGAGGCCCAGTGCACGAATTCATGCACAGATGGGGTCCAGCCAGCCGCCCCAATAGAGGGGAGGGGTAGGGCCAGCCAGGGGGATAGGGCTGTGGATGGTTGACCTGCCAGCCCGTCTTCATGGCTGAACTCCTGGTCAAGAGGACAATTTGCTTATTAGCTTTTTATTATATAGGATGTTTTTTTAAAGACTGGTGATTTGAGAAAACAAAATGTACTATTAAATGAAAAAAGGAAATGTTGTAAGGTGGTTAAAATAAAGGTTGTTTCTAGGTGATAGAACTATTGGTGATTTTTAATTTATTTTTTCATTTTTGTATTCCTCCCCTCATTTATTTTTATAGTGAGTGTTAGTTTTATATTTAAGACACTTTCAAAAACTTTATTCTAATCTGTTAAATAATTTGAAAGTATTACTTAATACCAGTAAAATGACAATGATTTGACTCTCAAATATATATGCAAGTTTTGTTGTTTTTTAAAATGCAAGTTGTTATAGTTCAAGAAATTTTATCTTAAGTGTTGAATTAAGACAAAATTAATTTTTCGGTTCCTTTTCCTTGTAGAAGTGGAAGACTTATTTTCTTCACTTAAACATATCCAACATACTTTGGTAGATTCTCAGAGCCAGGAGGATATTTCACTACTTTTACAACTTGTACAAAATAAAGATTTCCAGAATGCATTTAAAATACACAATGCTGTCACAGTACACATGAGCAAGGCCAGTCCTCCGTTTCCTCTTATCTCCAGTGCACAAGATCTTGCACAAGAGGTATGTATTTTAAAGATATTATGGACATGTATATATAACAAAGTAATTGTTAGTGATAATAAGGCAGTATTATTAGAAAATACTGGTGTGAATATAAGGCTTGTTTGAATTAATTACTACTGATCACATAAGAATAATTTTTTGCATTAGGAAATATTTTCTAAAGTACATTTTATCCTGAAAAAATATATATGCTTATTTATGGTGTTTTGTTGTTGTTAATCCTCACCAGAGGATATTTTCCATTGATTTTTTTAGGAAGAGTGGAATGGAGGGGGAGAGACAGAGAAATACTGATGTTAGAGAGAGACATTGACTGGTTGCTTCCCATACATACCCCTTACCAGGGCCAGGGATCGAGCCTGCAACCAAGGTACAAGGCTTTGACCAGAATCAAACTCAGGACCCTCTGTCTGTGGGCCGCCACTCTATTCACTGAGCAAGTCCAGCTAGGGCTATACTTATTTCAGAGTCAGAACTCTGTTTCACTAAAGAAGAGAGTTCTTTTGCATACAAAATTAATATATTTGCATGGTAAGGGAAGTATTTTTCTAAGTTACTAAAGGGGAAAGTTTTTTAATGCTTTTAGTATGTATTTTTTAAATATGTTTTTCTTGATTTTAGAGAGGAAGGGAGAGGGAGAGAGATAGAAACATCAGTGATGATAGAGAATCATTGGTTGCCTGCCTGCTGCATACCTCCTACTGGGAATTGAGCCCACAACCCAGTCATGTGCCCTTGACTAGAATCGAACCCCAGAGCATTCAGTCCACAGCTCGATGCTCTATCCACTGAGTAAAATTGACTAGGACTTAGTATAGTTTTATTTTAAGAATTACACATTATAAACTGAGGTAAATGAATACCAATGAGATAAAAATTGTATTTGATAATCTGGTATTATAAATATACTCAGGGCCCGGGACACGAAATTTGTGCACTGGGGTAGGTGATCCCTCAGCCCAAACTGCCCCCTCAATGGGGCCAATGGCTGGCTCTACCCCGGCCGCCTCAGCCCCATCCTGGCCGCATCGGCCCCGCCCCCAGCCCTGGCCTTAGCCCCAGCAGCAACCACCCAGCCTCGGAGGCACCCCGCACCGGCGGCCTCTGGCGCGCTGCCTCGGCCCTGCCCCCTGCTCCTGATTGGCTGGTAGTGTAGCAAAGGTATGGTCAAATTTGCATATTACTCTTTTATTAGATAGGACCAGAGGCCCAGTGCATGAAAATTCATGCACTTGGCAGGGGGCTATCCCTCAACCCAGCCTGCTCCCTCTCATAATCCAGGACCTCTCAGGGGATGTCCACCTGCCAGCTTAGGCCCACTCCCTTGGGGAACGGGCCTAAGCCATCAGTCGGAAATCCTTAGCACTGCTGAAGGGGCTGGAAAGGGTCCTGCCACCATTGCTGCACTCGCAGACCTCAGCCCAGCTTGTGGCTGAGCAGAGCTCCTCCTGTGGAAGCACACTGACTATTAAGGGGCAGCTGCTGTGTTGAGCATCTGCCCCCTGGTGGTCAGTATGCATCATAGCAACCGATCATTCTGCTGTTAGGGTCAATTTGCTTTATACCCTTCTATTACATAGGACTAGAGGCCCAATACATGAATTTGTGCACAGTTTGAGGGTCTGGCAGGCCTCACATCCAATTGGGAGGCGGGGGGGGCATTGGAGGTGGGGCCAGCCAGGGGGAGGAGCCGCGGGCAGTTGGCCAACTGGCCCTGCACCTTGGTCAAACTCCCAGTTGGGACAATTTGCATATTAGCCTTTTATTATATAGATTCTAAAGATAGCTTCTAAAACTTGTTACTAGTAGATACAGTCATGTGCTACATAATGACATTTCAGTCAATAACAAACCATATATATGACAGTGGTTCCATTCTATCTAATAAGGAGGGGATATGCTAATTGACCCTCATGCCATCAAAGATGGTGGCACCCACAGCCAATAAGGAAGGAATATGCTAATTGACTGTCACACCTTCAGTATGGCGGCACTCACAAGATGGCAGTGCCCAGTCCCCTCAGCTCCGCTGGGGTGGCAGGTGCGTGGCAAGGCCAGGCCCGCACCCAGGTGGGCCTGGCCGCCTCTGGAATTTCCCAGTCCCCTCAGCTCCCAGCCGCCCAGAGCCACTCGAGGTTCAGGTAACAAGGGCCAGCCGAGGCTTGCGCTGCCAGCAGCAGAGGTGTGATGGGCCATCGCCTTTCCCTGATTGCCGGGTCACTTCCTGTCCCTGAGGCTCCCAGACTGTGAAAGGGGGCAGGCTGGGCTGAGGGACCTCCCCCCAACCCCCCAGTACATGAATTTTCATGCACCAGGCCTCTAGTAAGATTATAAGACAGTGGAAAATTCCTATTTTCTAGTTGCAACCATCCTAACACAACACATTACTCACATGTTTGTGATGTTGCTGGTGTAAATAAACCTGCACTGCCAGTTCTGTAAAAGGATATCACTATGTTATAGTTGCCCACAGTGTTCAGTACAGTAACATGCTGTACGCATTGTAGTCTAAGAGCAGTTGGCTACCTTATATAGCCTAGATGTGTAGTAGGCTATACCATCTAGATTTGTGTGAGTACATTCTATGATGATAGCATGATGATACGGCCTAATGATTCATTTCTCAGAAGTTATCAAGTGGTGAATGACTGTATTGAAGTTGTTCCTCCAGAAAGTATGTAGAAGTTCAGAAATAATTCAATTTTAATGTACAGTGAGAGGTCTAGTTTCCACTGCTTTTTGTGTTCAGTGTTTAATGTGTTCTGCAAACAGCTTTTAATTGAAGGTTTTAAAAAGATATAAATAAGCCATCTCCAATCTTGGTGGGGGGTGGACATTTTGCCATTAGTATAGGATTTTAAGTTATTTTGACATAAAAACTATTAATTGTGGCCCAGCTGGTGTGGCTCAGTGATTGAACATCAACCTATGAGCCAGGAGGTCATGGTTGGACTCCTGGTCAGGGCACGTGCAGGGTTGTTTCCTGGGTTGCAGGTTTGATCTCCAGTAGGGGGTGTGCAGTGATTCTCATCATTGATATTTTTTTTTTATATATATATATTTTATTGATTTTTTACAGAGCGGAAGGGAGAGGGATAGAAACTCAGAAACATCCATGAGAGAGAGACATCAGTCAGCTGCCTCTTGCACGCCTCCTACTGGGGATGTGCCTGCAGCCAAGGTACATGCCCTTGACCGGAATCAAACCCGGGACCCTTCAGTCCGCAGTCCGACGCTCTATTCACTGAGCCAAACCGGTCTCGGCTATTCATTGATATTTCTATCCCTCGCTTTTCCTTCCTTTCTCCTAAATAAATAAAATAAAATTCAAATTTTAAAAAACACCTAATAATTCTGGAAGCCCATCAAGTAAATTTATTTCATGGAATTCAGACACAAGACAGAAAAAGGAGTAGGGGGAAGGATAAGACTTCCCGAGCTACAGACTTATAAAATAGAGGCACTTTCCATTATTGCAAATTACTCTTCTTTTATGTGTAATAGAGATTTGGAAATAGAAAAGGAAAGAAAGAGGCATTGACATTGAGAATATACATAGCATAATCTTTGGGGGAAAGTAATCCACTGAGCAAAATTTGTACCTATATTTATTGTAGAAGAAAAAAGATTGAAAGTAAATGAATCAAACATAACAGCTTAAATGATTAAAGATTATAAAGTAAAATAAACTAAAACAGAAGAAAGAAATTAAATTATTTCAGTGGAAAGAACAATAGATTGAACATTAGAAGTTGGTTTTTGAAAATTACCAAAAAAAGTGGTGAAAACTTTGACTTGTTAGATGAAAAAAAAAATATTAGTAACATTAGGAATGAATAAAGTAGCATAAATACAGACACAGAAGATTAAAAATTATAGCATAATACAGCTTTCTTACTAATTGTGAAAGAGCTATCAGGTGAGTGATTTTTTAAAAATATATAAATTGTCAAAAGTGACTTAAGAAAAGATAGTCAAAAAAGTAGACCAGTAGCTATAGATAAAATTGAAAATCAGAAATCCACCCTAAAAAATATCTATCAGGCCTGGATGATTTTATGTATCAGGTCTATGAAAACACTCAGGAACATATAATTTTAATGTTAAATAAATTTTTACATGTAAACGTAGACTATTTTTCAATTCATTATAATAGGATATAATGACTTAGATAGTAAAACTAGACAGTTTTATAAATCAGTGTACATTAACCATACTCACCAAGTAGAGGCCAATCCAGTTTATGAATATTAATACAGAAACCTTAAAATATCAATAACTCATGTTAAAATACATTAAATAATACTTTATTATGTGCTTAGTTTATGTGGATTATCTCCATCTTTTGAGAACCTTAAATGGTAGCTGCCATTCTACAAATGAGAAAACAAAGGCTAAAAAATTCATCATAGTCGAATGGAGTTTACTGAGGAATGTAAGAATTGCTTCACAGTGGGAAATTTTTAAATGTAATTCACTATAATATGGTGATTGTTGCATTACTCTTATATAAATTTATCTTGTTAATCTCTAACTCTTGAAAGTGTTGTCCGTGATTTAAAATATAGTTACGTAAACATGATTTAAAACTATAAAATATCAAGATAACTTAGTTTTTCTTCCTTATGTAATTATTAATCTATTAGAGGCCTGTTGCAGGAAGATTCCTGCAAGAATAGGGCTTCTTCGGGCCTATTCCTGCAAGAATAGATAGGGCTTCTGCAGCCGGAACAAAGCAGAGGTGTATGTGTATGCAAACTAACTGCCATTTTAATTGGGTTAATTTGCATACTCTCTCCTGATTGGCTGGTGGTTATAGCAGAGGGATGGTCCATTTGCATGTTTCTCTTTTATTAGTGTAGATTTTATAGTATGTTTGGAGAAATTTACAAGAAGAAAATAGTTCATTTATATGCATAAATACCAAAATCCTATCTAGTGTTGTTTTTTTAAATAAAGACTATTATTATTAACCATGATAACAAGATTGAGAATTCTGTGAGGAAATAATTTTTTTCTCACAATTCTATTTAGTGCCTTTTTTTAAAGTAATTTTTATGATTTTAAATTGTATCTTTTAAAAAATACATGTATAGGTGCTGGTGATATTTTCTGTGACCTAGGAAGAATTCATCTTTCTTTTTGTTCCTTAGGTACAAATTGTTTTGAAGTCAATCCACCAGAAGGAAGGGCAAGAATTAACTGCTTTGCTGAACGCTCCACATATTCAGGTAAAAAATGTGCAGAGCATTATGTATATGTGGTTTATCCAACTCCAGGTCTCTTTGAATTAGTCCCTTGGGGCTAGAAAAGACTTCAAATATTACCTATAGGCTGTTCGGTTATTTACAACTCCTGTGAAATAATTATTGTTGGATTATATATTTTCATATTAAAGTCAACTTTAGTTTTGAAATAACTTAATTCTTTTAAAAAATTTCTTTCCTGTTTTGTTTTCCCTCCCATAAATTTAAATTATCTATGGGGGCCTTAAATATCGATTTTGGTTGTTTTGCATTATAATAAGCACTTCAGCGTTTCAAAACCTATCCTAGAGTATGCCTTTTATACCTAACATCTTTTTATTATTACTTTTGTTGTTGTTAATCCTTATCCAATGATATTGTTCCGTTGATTTTCAGGGAGAGTAGAAGAGAGAGGGAAAGACAGAAACATTGATGTGAGAAACACATCGATTGGTTGCCTCCTGCAGGAGCTCTGACCAGGGCTCAGGCTGGGAAGGAGGCTGCAACCAATGTATGTGCCCTTGACTGGAATCGAACCCGGGACCCTTTGGTCCACAGACTGACGCTCTGTCCACTGAGCCAGACCGACCAGGGCCCTAACACGCGTATCTTTGTTATTAACTTAAAAGATGACAGGGTTGCATTTGTACCTCCTTGGAAGGTTTGGAAACAGATCTGAATATATCATTAATTATAATATTTCTTTTAAAGGTCGAATGATCAGAATAATATGGATTTTTTTTATTGCTATGGATTTTTTTTTTTTTTTGAAACAGGCACTTTTACTAGCCCATGATAAAGTTGCAGAGCAGGAAATGCAGCTAGAGCCCATTACAGATGAAAGAGTTTATGAAAGCGTTGGCCAGTACGGAGGAGAAACTGTAAAAATAGTTCGTATAGAAAAGGCTCGAGATATTCCACTGGTAAGTATTCGATGTATCTGATCTGAGATCCTTTCTACCCAGGGATCTTTTGTATAACAGACAGTTAAAGACCCCTTTATGTTTCTGTTAGTTTTTCTCTTTTGAGATAAATTTGTTGAAATTATGTTCTTTCTCATACTCCTTTTCCAGAGAAAAATGTGTTCGTCTTTCTCACCCCTAATTTGATGAAAATAGTAGCTTGTGAAATAATTGTTGAGGAACAGAGGGATAAGGAACCTGCTTTATTATTCTAATATTTTTTTAAAATCTGATCTTTTTATTCACTTAAAATCTGTTGAAACACAATTACTTATATATACTTCACATATACTTAGAAGTATGTATTTATTAATGTTAATATTTGTTTTATAGTTTTTATATGTAAAACTTCTTAAATCTCTTCTTAGTCTGCTATTATTTCCTTAATTTTTTTCCCTTTATTTTCAAGGATACTTTTGAATCATGATCTCAAATTGTGTTTTGAATAGTGGGATACATAAAATACAGATGGTATTTTATGGACAGTTTATGTAACTTAGTTTTTTTAAGTTTAGGATAAAAATCTTGTAAACTCTGTCTACTTTGAAGCTTTTTTCTGTATTTTATATTTCCATTTTTGAATGTATATGTTTAATTGTATTTCTAATTTGTGTAATATTAATGTTCAATATATTTTAATGTGAATTGGATATAGTTATAATGTTGAACATTTGAATAACCAACCAGAATAGTTTTCATTCCCCATCATATTCTAAATTTTAAAAAAGGACTTTATAGATATGTCATGTTCTCTAATTACACCTAAATATAGTATAACTATTTTGAATACCATCCAACATGTAGAGAACAAGTCTTCAGGTGGTTTTTAAGCAAGTGCATTTTTCTGTTGTATGCTTCAAACGCCTGCTTGATTTTGAGAATTTTAATGAATGCAATGTTTCTGCCACAGAAAATGTAAGGAAAAGGGTCACCTAAATATAACTTAATTATCTTGATTACTCTAGCTGTGTAAGTCTATTTCTTCCTCAAGTTAACTGAAGACTAGTATTATTGAATAGAAAAAAATAAGAATTTAAAATGAAGAAATTTTTAACCAAAAATTGCATTTTTATTTTAAAATTGGATGTTGAATTTTTTTAGGGTGCTACAGTTCGTAATGAAATGGATTCTGTCATCATTAGTCGAATAGTAAAAGGGGGTGCTGCAGAGAAAAGTGGTCTTTTACATGAAGGAGACGAAGTTCTGGAGATTAATGGCATTGAAATTCGGGGGAAAGATGTAAATGAGGTTTTTGACTTATTGGTAAGTTGACACAGGTAGATGAATATTTGGTAGGTTCTTGAAAGTTGATTGTTATTAGACTTCAGAATAAAACATTTTGAAGTATTTAAAAATAATTGCTAAGAGGACTAGATAATTTTTAGCCTAATTTTCACATGATAGTTTTACAATATTAGTAGAGTTTTATTTTGGTATGGGTACTACTGATTTTTTTTTTTTTTGAGCTTTGCTACTATCAAGTATATTTTACTTACCTCTGAAGTCATGAATATATCTCATTAATTCATTCAATATATATTTATTTAAGTGCCTACTATGGGCCAGCTGCTAGAAAAACAGTAACAAAGTCCATGCCCTCATATTTATATTCATTTTGTTTGTGATCTACAATTAATTGTTATTTTCTTAATAATGTTAGATGATTAAGATGTATAGGACAGTGCATTCACATTGTCCAAAAGCTACATGTGCTAGCTATTTCAATTTAAATTAACAATTAAAATTGAGCTTCTCATTCCTAACACTGTATTCTAGATAAAAAACAGTATGTAGCTAATGGCTCTCATATTATGGTATAGATATAGAACATTTATATGATCACAGTAAGTTCTATTAGACAGTGCTCGTATAATCAGGAAACTGTTTATAGACAGCTTTTGAGAGCAATTTCTGATCACTGAATATATCCCCACAAACCAGATTTATATTCTTATCGACTGAACATCAATTGTTACAATAGAATCTCTTCTATCTGCTGATGTCTGTTGACAACTCTAGAAAACATCCTTAGTCCTTATTTTCCCTGAACCCCATTTATTGCTTTGGGAGAGCAAAGTGCAAATCATTGTTTTTAGCCATTGTTTTATTGACTGCTATCTCAGGATCAGAAATTATGCTTACTGTTCTATTATCTAAACTGGAGGTATCTGAACAATAGTTAGTGGTGTACTGGGAAATAATAGTGAACCTAGCAATGAGACTATAGAATTAAAAATAGAGTGGATGACAAAGACAAAGCATCTGGGAAGTGAAAATATTTGTATCACTTTTCTTATCCTACTCATAATTATTATTTCAATTTCTGTTGTATTAAAATGTATGTATATCAAAGTAGATAACCCAGAATTGTTACAGCACTCTGGAATTGTCCAACCCTTCACTGTGGAATCTTCCTAAACTTATACTAAGTAGAAGATCAAAACCCAAGACTTATGGGCTAAATGGCTTTGCCCAGTGTGCCAGAATTACAGAATGCCTTATTACTGGCTAGCTCTATTATAATGGAGTCTATGAAAGGCATAATTTGTGCCTTCTGATGAAATGGGATTAATCTTTATTGATTTTTTTAAGACTCCTAGGGGTTCCAGAATAGTCCACGTAGAGAATATTGATCATAAGATCATGAAATGATTTTCTTAAATAATGAATTTTAAGAATTACCTAATCTCTCTATTACAGTCTGATATGCATGGTACTTTGACATTTGTTCTGATCCCCAGTCAACAGATCAAGCCGCCTCCTGCCAAGGAAACTGTAGTAAGTGATTTTTTTTGTTTATTATTTACGGTCTGATGGCTACTGCTTACTTTTTTCTAAATTAATAAAGTTTATTTTTTAGAGTAGTTTTAGGTTCACAGCAAAATGGAGCAAAAAGTTCGGTTTCACATACCTCTTATCCACACATATGCATAATCTCCCCCACTATCATCGTCCTGTTCCAGAATGGTACTCTTGTTACCTCAATGAGTTAATGGTTCCATTATTACTCAGAGTTCATCTTAATATATAAAAACCCTGACTCATAATGACCAGTAATGATCGAGACTTGACCAACTGGAAGTCAGTCCTGTAGTCAGCACTGGGTTGCCATGGCAACTGACTGCTGAGGAGGCTGCAAATCAGGGCCAGAGAGAGGCGCGAAGAGAGAAACAGGGAATGATCCATTGCCTCTGTAGCAGCTTTTGATCAACACTTGCCTCTCTTTCTCTCCCAGACTGGCCAGCAGCCACACCTTCATTTCTCTCCAGGCATCCACCAAAGCTGCTGATCAGTCCCACCTTTCTGATCAGGCTCTGTTGATAGGCCCAGAGTCTGGCATAGAAGCTGACCAATCAGAGCCAAATCTGGATCAACTTGAGGAGCCAATGGCTGCCTAGAAGGCGGAGCTTCTGATGCTGACTGACATAGAAACCAACCAATCAGAACCAATGCAGGGGAGGGTATTTGGGGGCAAGATCAGGCCAGCAGGGGAGGGCAAATGGGGACAAGATCAGGCCAAAAAGAGAGGGCAGTTCGGGGCAAGATCAGGCAGGCAAGCAGAGGCAGTTAGGGGCAATTAGGCAAGGCAGGCAAGTGAGTGGTTAGGAGCCAAGGGCCCTGAGAGGAATGTCTGACTGCCGGTACAGGGATTGGGCCTAAACCGGCAGTCAAACATCTCCCAACTGGTCCCTGATTGGAGAGGGTGCAGGCTGGGCTGAGGGAACCCCCACCCCTGGGCACGAATATGACAGCCTGAGTGACTGGTCAGCCGGTCACTATAGCTATACTGACCCACCAGGGGGCAGATGCTCAATGCAGGCGCTTCCCCCTGGTGGTCAGTGCACTCCCACAGCCAGCGTCTCATGGCCCCTTCCCAGTCCCCCGATTGGCCTTGATGGGACGTCTGCTAGCCAACCTCCCGGGGTCCCTCCCCCTGGCCAGCCAGCCCCACAATAGGCCTCAACCTCTGGCCAGGCCAAGAGACCCCATCTGTGCATAAATTTGTGCCCTGGGCCTCTAGTAGTTTTTTTTTTCCTAGTAGTTTTAACATAGGATTCACTTTGGGTGGTGTACGTTCTATGGATTTGACAAATGGGTAATTCCACTGTATTGTATAGAAGTTTCCCTGACCTAAAAATCCTCTGCTCTATCTATTCATCAATTCCTCCTCCGAACCATGGCAACCACTGGTCTCTATACTTTTGCCTTTTCTAGAATGTCTTATAGTTGGGATGTCATATAGTTGGCCATTTCAGATTTGTATTTTCATTAGTGATAAACATTTAAGTTTCCTTCATGTCTTCTTATAGCTTGATAGCTCATTTCTTTTTAGCATTGAATAATATTCTGTTGTCTAAGATATATAACAGTTTATCCATTCGCCAACTGAAAGACATCTTGGTTGTTTCCAAATTTTTGATAGTTGTAAATATCATTGTTGTAAACATCTTTATGCAGGTTTTTGTGTGGACATAAGTTTTCAGTTCATTTAAACTTACACTCACACAAAGACTTTCATCATAGATGTTATTGTTTGGAATATCAGAAGTGTCACCTTAATTATTTCTTGCACTCAAATAAAAACAAGGAAATTCACTAGTTTTTATTTAGATAAATATGAAATATCAATATTTTAAATGAGTAAAGTCATAAAATGTCTTTTAGAATTTGTGTGGCTTGTAACAGTGAACTTTGTCTTTTTCTATTATTATAGGTGGGTTTATTTAATTTAAATATATCAATGTAGAGGGAAGAAGTGCTTGTATACTCGTATTTTAGAATTAACATTGCTGTTTATGTTTAATATTTACTCAACTAGCTATATTAAAAGACAAACTTTCTTACTGTGTGATCCAACAGTTCCATTCCTAGGTGTATATCCAAGAGAATTGAAAACATATATCTAACACAAACTTGTACTTGAGTGTTCACAGTAGCATTATTTATAACTAGAAGCCTAGTGTATGAGATTCGTGCACAGGGGGGCAGGAGTGGGAGTCCCTCAGGCCAGCCTGCACCCTCTTGCAGTTTAGGAGCCCTTGGAGGATGTCTGACTGACAGTTTAGGCCTGCTCTCCGGGGCAGACATCCTTAGCATTGCTGCAGGGGCGGGAGAGGCTCCCGCCACCACTGCTACGCTTGCCAGCTGTGAGCCGGGCTTCTGGCTGAGTGGCACTCCCCCAGTGGGAATGCACTCACCACCAGGGCCAGTTCCTGCATTGTATAGATAAGGCTGAAACCGGCTCTTCAACATTCCCTGAGGGGTCCTGGATTGCAAGAGGGCACAGACCAGGCTGAGGGACCCACCAGTGCACGATCAGGGCCAGGGAGGAACACAGGAGGTTGGCCAGCCAGGAAGGGATCGCTGGAGGGCTCCAGGGCATGTTCAGCCCATTTCACTCAGTCCTGATCATCTGGCCCCCAGCAGCAAGCTAACCTACTAGGTGGAGCATCTGCCCCCTGGTGGTCAATGCACAACATAGCAACTGGTTGATTGATTGCCTGCCCCTTGGTGGTCAGTGCATATCATAGTGAACTGCTGAGCAGTCTTAGCACATCATTAGCATATTACACGGTGATTCGTTGTATGCACAACTGGACACTTAGCATATTAGGCTTTTATTATATAGGGTAGCCAGGTAGTTGAAACAACCCAAATGTCTGCCAGCTATTGGATGGAAAATGAGACGTGGGATATTATTTGGCAATTAAAAGGAAAAAATATGCTTCAACATAGATTAACCTTGATAAAAATTACGCTGAATAAATGATGCTAGTCACAAAAGCCATGTATTGGTTCATTTATATGAACTGCCCAGAATAGGTAAATCCACAGAGACAGAAAGTAGATAAATAGCTTCTTAGGTATAGGGGTAGTGAGTGATGGGGGAAAGGGAGGTATTCTTAAGGTATTCTTAATCTATATGGTGTTTCTTTGGGGACTGATAAAAATATTCTAAAATTGTTGGTAATTGGACAACTCTTAAGCCATCTAGTTGTATACATGGTGCCTTGTATAATATATGAATTATCTCAATAAAGCTGTTAAAAAATTACAGACTTCAAAGTGCTGGGATAACAGGGATACCTGATCTATTTTATCTGTTGTTACTCTTATAAAAGCATAGTAGTTTGAAACAGAACACAGTTTCATTTCTTTCTCAATTTATCATCACATTTTCAATATATAACATCATCCATGTTTTTCCTTTATTCTTTATGGAAATATTAAAATTGGTATTGCATTTGCAACCTTCCTTCTGTATAAAGTTTCTTTGTAGAAGGAGAAATGAAGAGACAGTTTGTATCTGGATTCCAGTAGCCTGATTCTTTGTGCACTGTGCCTTTCCACATACCTCCTAAAAACAAGCCTTGAACTTCAAAAGTAACTTCTCTTAGAGAAGACACACAGAGGAGAGATATGACCTATGTGTATGGCTTTTAAAAAAAAAATGGAGAGCCCTTGCCGTTTTAGTTCAATGAATAGAGCATCAGGTTGCAGACTGAAGGGTCTGGGTTCAGTTCTGGTCAAGGGCAGCAGGTACCTCCATTGCAAGGTTGGTCTTCGGCCCTGATCAGGGTCCATGCAGGAGGCAGCTGGTCAATGTGTCTCTCTCATGTTAATGTCCTCTGTTTCTCCCCCTCCTCCCACTCTAAAAATCAATGGCAAAATATCCTCGGGTGAGGATTAACACACACAAAAATAAATAAATAAATAAAAGAAAGGGAGAGAGAGGAAAAGAAACGGTCTCTCTTAAAATACAGCATTTGAGCCTGGCCAGGTGGCTCATTTGGTTGGAGCGTCATCCTGTACACAAAAAAGGTTGCATACAGGAGGCAACCTGTATGATTTTCACATCAGTGTTTCTCTCTCCCCTTCTCTCTCTCAAAACCATGAACGTATTCTAGAGTGAGGATTAAAATAAAGAATACAGTATTTGATGTGTAGAGATCTTTTCAAAATAGAAACAATGTTGTGCAATATTTTTCCTTCATTTTATTGTGAAAAACTCTTAATTGCAATATCTCTTGTAAAGTTTTATAAAACATAACTGGCTTAAAATGAACTATTATTAAAACTTGCAACTGAAGGTTTCCAAAAAACGAAATCGGTGATAGGAAATCATTATTTGTTGTTATTGATGATCCTCACCTAAGGATATTTTTTCCATTGCTTTTCAGAAAAAGTGGGAGGGAAGCAGGAAGAGAGAAAAACATCAATGTGAGCGGGACACATCAACCAGTTGCCTCCTGCATGTGCCCAACCGCGGGCTGGGGACTGAACCCTTTGGTGCACAAGTTGATGCTCCAACCACTGAACAACACTGGCCAGGGCAGGAAATCATAATTTTTGTTGGCATATGCAGAATAATTATCTATGAGATTAAGAAATTAAAACCAGTTTATTGAGCATCATTATGGTACAGGTCAAGATGTAATGAGAACAAAGATATCTTTCGGTAGATAAAGTACTGTAGGTGTTTAAAAACTGTACTATGTTCACAGGCTCATTTATAATGTCAGGAATGGCAAGAGCAAAGTGTCAGAAGAGGTACTCCCTTATGCACCACACATAGCAACAAGTGGCTGCTTTATCATTTTCAGAGGGCACAAGCCTTGGCCCTTTTGTGGTTTACTTTTTGGGTGACTAACACATTTATCCTTAAGCAATCCATGAATTGGATTTAAGCTGTGCTGTTTCTCTCTCTCCACATTGACTTAGAAACAAGTTAGAATTCCCAGGCAGGTCTATAAAACTTTAGGTTATATTTCATAATATAATTGAAATAATATGGAGAGAAGAAATAGAATATTTGAGCTGAAGGTACATTTTTTCATATAATAATGCTCTAATCCAGTGGTTTCCAAATGGTGTGCCCCAAGAATTTTTAAAACCTGCAGTACTTGACTAGTCAGGAGCACTGACCTCTTTTCCCTTACACTGTCAAATTAAAAAATGACAACAGCTAACACAATAGCCTTCCAGAGAGAATGAATTAAAAGTATACCTATTGTTTTGTTAGATCAGCAGAAAATATATTTTTTAGCTTGCCATAGATCTTAGTAATTACTTTATGTGTGCCATAAGATGAACATAGGAGTAAATTGAAATGTAGTGGTATCACACTGCTTATTAGTGATGGAATATGCACTAGAAAATTCAAAGTACTGATTGTCCAATAAATGTTAGCTAATAAGATATTTACTGTGTGCCAGACACAGTACTAATTATATATATATGTATGTATGTATATGTGTGTGTGTGTGTATTTTTTAAATATATTTTATTGATTTTTTACAGAGGAACAGGGAGAGGGATAGAGAGTTAGAAACATCGATGAGAAAGAAACATTGATCAGCTGCCTCCTGCACATCCACTACTGAGGATGTGCCTGCAACCAAGGTACATGCCCTTGACCAGAATTGAACCCGGGACCTTTCAGTCTGCAGGCTGACGCTCTATCCACTGAACCAAACCGGCTAGAGCAAAGCCACTAAATATTAGGCTTCTGCATCACTTTATTTTCAGTTTAAAGAACTCTTAATAAAACTGAGAGCATGCCTGCATGAAGTCTTCTGATTTGTGGGGTCAAGGTTGGGAGGATAGAGAAAAGTGGTTTAAGGGTAACTTAAAGGCTTCAGGATAAGAGAATGCTAAAGTTACAGTGAAGGGATACAAACCATAGAAATAGCCACTAGCCCAATGGCGTTAATTTTAATTATTGAATTATATTCTTAGGAGTCCCAAATAATTATTTTCCTTACAATGAACATCTGTTGGGTCTCTTTTGTGTACTGGGCACTGTGCTAAACATTGGGTTTATAATAATGAACATGATAAAATAATTATAGTTTGCGCTAAGTGATAAGGTAGAAATAAGCACAGTGTGAACATTGAGAGTAAAAATAAGTGGAATCTATTACATAAGATGGTCAGGAAAGGCCTCTTGTAGAAGGCAACATGAAGCCAAAACCATAGAATGAGATGATGCCAGGCCTGTTAATTGCCAGAAGAGCTTTCAGGTAAAATAATCTAAAGAACTTTGTTTTTGGAAAGCCTGTGAGCATGGAGCAAAGTAGGAGAGTAAAGAGGCGAGGAAGGGATTCTGTGAGATGAGGCTAGAGAGGTAGATAGGGCCAGGTCAAGCAGGTTTCCTTAGCCATGCAGGGAGTTTGGATTTTAAATATAGTAAATGAACTGATTTTTATTTTACAAACAAACAAAAAAAAACATTTCTGGCTTCTGTGTATAAATTGGGTCAGTAAAGCCAATAAGGAAGCAAGGATATTTAGGAAACTGTTGCTCAAGTCATTACGAAGTATGATGATGATGATGATGCTTAAACGTGGATGATAGCTGTGGCAGTGGAGAAGATTAGTCAGGCTGTGTTCTGGATGTAGAAATGACAGGACCTTGTAATGAATGTGGAGGGTAAAAGAAAGAGGAAGCAAGGATGCTTAAACAACTGGGTGGATAGTAGTGCTACTTATTAAAGGGAAATCTGGAGGAAAAACAGATTTGGGAAGAAAAATCAAGAGGTCTGTTTTATAGATTGGAGATATCTGAGGGGCACCGCAGAATTCTTGTTTTTACAGATCAGGACGTGGGACAGGCAGGAGGGCCTTTATTATATTCCTTTTGCTTCTCTTAAGCCTCAGAAGCCCCTCAGTAACAAATGATAGTGTTTTGAATACTCTTGTACATGTATGCAGTCAATAGAGAGATGAACTTAACTGAAGAAAACAGATGAGCATAAGAAAATACTGCCCCCAAAATACTATTATTTAACTAAACTTCCCTCTTTCAGCTCATAATTTTTTTTGCACTAATGAAAAACTATAACATTTTAATTATAGTTATGCTAAGTATTTTGTTTTGCCATTTCACCATTATTTTTTTTTTTTACTCTTTTTATCTTTTAGATCCATGTAAAAGCTCATTTTGATTATGACCCTTCAGATGACCCATATGTTCCATGTCGAGAGTTAGGTCTCTCTTTTCAAAAAGGAGATATACTGCATGTGATCAGTCAGGAAGATCCAAACTGGTGGCAGGCCTACAGGGATGGGGATGAAGATAATCAACCTCTAGCTGGGCTTGTTCCAGGTAAGGACAATATAGTAGAAAGTACATATATGGTTAAAAGAACATTTTAAAAACAGACTTTCATAGAGAAAACTCTTTTTCATGCCTTTTAAAAATAATTTTGAATAACTTTTCATGCATTTGGGTTTTTATGTTGCAACTGTAGCATAAATATCTTGAATACAATTGTGACCAATTTGTTGGGCTTAAAATGAAATTATGATGTAATATATTTACATCTATTCTTTATGTGTATGAAATTATAGAAAGTCACAAGTCATCTGGTTTTAAACCCACAAGCTGGAAACAAATTAGTTTATATTTGGTCATATTTCAGGAAAGGAGAAATCAGTGAGCGTCTCATAGTAAGTTGAATGGCTAATGCTTTACCTTGATTCTTCACAATATCAGCTGCAGGACATTCCTTACGAATCCTGGAGTATTGGGCAACCATCATGGTTCTCTACTCAGTGCTTCTGCCAAATATCAATTTGATATCTTCTTACCATGCCAGCCTTAGCCTGTGAATATTTAGAACTGGTGTTTATTGACAGATTGATTACATTGAGTTTCTGAAAGTATATAGATGAGTCAAGGAGATTTCAGTGATATCATTTGCAGGTCTTTTATAGGACAAATAAATGGACCCACCTTAGTTTGAGTTTGATAATGGTTTTCTGTTAGAAGAATTTTTAAGAGGTCATAATGTCCATCTCTCATTAATGTCTGATTCTGTCTCAAAAATAGTTACATATGTGCATACTATAAAAATGTGCCATAGAAGTATCACACTGTAATGTTTTTAAACACCTTAATATGTAAATTATTAAAATTATTTTCCTTATTTTTTTACTCTGTTAAAGACAAATACTCATTTTTAAATATTGCTCTTAAAATTTCCCCTCTAGTCATAGTTACTTGTTTCACTAGAAATGCACTCTGTATAGCTCTGGAGATAACCTGGTTGCCTTTAATGCATCTTATGTGTGTCAAACTTATTATTTTCACTTGTGCTTTTATGAAATACACTTCATTCTACAGGTTATTCCAACATAGATGGAATAAGAATCCCTGGTGTGAAATGGAAAGTAGACATAACAATAAAGTGTAAAAGTAGACCTCTAATACAGAAACTTTGAAGTAAAATTATTTTCAGCCTTCAGAAAATAATGCATTTGATTTAAGGTAGATGTCTTAAAAGAAAATGAAGGTCAGAAACATTAATAGCTTCCTATATTAAAAACATAATCCTTAGAGGAAAAACAATATTGTTTTCATTTATTTGTATCATTAGTAAAGGTGGAAATTAAAAAAACATTAAGACATATGCAGATACATATACATACGAAGAAAAAGAGGGAAAGAAAAGAATAAATGAAAGGGAATATGTTGAGTAGTGTTTTAGGATTAAAAAGTGATGAATGTTCACATATTATTTTGTAAAGTTAACTTCTAGAATGAATTTGCTTGATTTCCTGTAATTCTTGAATGATCAGAAGTGTTGTAAGATCCAGCATAGTACTTTCCATTTGACAACTACTGAATGAAAGCTTTGTAAAAATTGAGTTATTAAATTTTCTAACACTAGCCTCTGATTTATTTTTCTAATAGGTGAGATAGTCTAGTAGTAAATGTCTTAGAATTGGTTGAGAGTGAGATTGAAACTTAATATGTTAACCTTTGAGGCTTATTTATAATCATAGTTGACATACTCTCAGAGGTGTCAGAAGGAATTAGGAGGGAATATAAATGAGTAGTTACTACTGGTGTTTTCCCTTGATGTTTTTTAAAAATATTTCTGTTCTTCTGTCTTAAATATTTTACTCTTTTCCTTTCTGCTATTAAGGGAAAAGCTTTCAGCAGCAAAGAGAAGCCATGAAGCAAACAATAGAGGAAGACAAAGAGCCAGAAAAATCAGGTTGGACATTTTTATTTAGCATTAATGAGAGATTTTTTGGGTCTTCATCTCTAAGTATGTTTAAATTTATGTATCAGTTAGAATTGGCATGAAAGATGTATTCATGTCAAGAGTAATGTGAAAGGCAAAACTGGTTATCTTAAAACTGTAAAGAAAGGACAGGATTTAAATATTAAAGATTGTTGGTCTATAATGTGAGATTAATAGAAAATTGTAAATACTTCCCTGGAAAGTAGTTTTTCTGTGAAAAATGTAATGTTTATATATTTAAATTAATTATTTGAGTGCTTTTATTTGAAATATCTAGCTTTGTTTAAGGAAACAAATACCACATTTTTATGTTTATGATTATTCAACAGGAAAACTATGGTGTGCAAAAAAGAATAAAAAGAAGAGGAAAAAGGTTTTATATAATGCCAATAAAAATGATGGTAAGTTCCACTCCCATAGATAGCTGAATTTATATCTGAAAGATGCCCAATATTTAGTACTTGAAAGAAATTAAATTGATATTTTCAGGTAGTTTTGTTTCTGGTCCCGTTTTGCCTTTTAATGTGACAGAAGGGCTTAAGAAAGTCACTTAACAAAAATTATTTTCTTTTAGAATCCTATGAGTAATGCAGTGTTTTGAATTCAGAGGAAAACTGGTATAAAAATTAAAGTATTATATATGTATGTGTGTATATATATATATATATATCATATTTCTCTAATTTTGAGGAAATGGAATTGAAATTTCTCTTTTTTCTACTCAAACTCTTGTGAAATTGATACATGCTTCTTACAAATTTTAACAATATAGTTGTATTTTAAGTAAACAATGTTTTAACTATAATAACTCCTGTTACTAAGACAACTCATCCCACAGACCCTGCTACCTGCTAGCAGTCAGGTATGTGGAATTTTTTTGTTCTATTTTAAAGTTGGTACTTCTCTTAAAATCAAAAGCTGTAATAATATGTGACTCATATTCCCAAGTGACAACACTCTGCTGTACCTAATGGTGGCTGTTGCTTTTATATCGGGCACCTACTATTGTCTTAGTTTAACAGTTTCCACAACATCCAATTTTTTATAAATCAAACCTGATTTACTACTCTCATTACCTTCTTGGTTGCTCCTTTATGGGCATCAGATATTCTACCCCTGCTTTGGTTCATGTTAGAAACAAGCCAAATAATAAAGTTAAGGCAATCCTTAACTTCTTAAACAATTTATAAGATTTATCAGTACCTTGAAATTTTTTTAGGCAGCATAAGTTAAATCAATGACAAAAATGGTGTAGATTGTTGAAAAACTCCATATAAAACTGTATCAGAGATTCCATTTACTTTAATAATTTTTTTCAAAATAACCTTAATGCTTTGTTATCCTATCTAATAAAAGAGTAACATACAAATGTGACCGTACCTTGGCTCCTGATTGGCTATGCTGCCAACCAATCAGGAGCAGGGGGCAGGGCCGAGGGGCAAGGCCAAGTGGCAAGAGTGCTGGGCCCTGGGGGTGGAGGTGAAATGGCGGTGGTGAGCACCCAGCGCCTGGGCGCTGTGAGGGGAAGCGGTGACAGCAGCAGCAGCGGTGTTGGTGGTGGCGGCGGCAGGGAGTGCCCGGGGGCCGGCCAATCAGAGCAGGGCGCAGGCGCGAGGCAGGTCGCAGGGCTGCGGCGGGAGAGGGTGGCCTTCAGCACCCCTGGCCGGCATAGTGGGAGAGGGCAGGCTGTCTGCGCCCCGGCCGACCTGGTACCCACCCTCTCCCACTGCCTGGAGGGAGAGAACAGGCCCGGGGCAGCAAATGTGCACTATGCCAGGCAGGTAAGCCAGATCTGAAAGCCCAAGCCCCCAAGTACCCGACTGGGCTTCGTGTGCCGGGGTCCTGAGGAGGCCCTAGGACAAGCTTCTCCCCAGAGGCTGTGCGGAACAAGGAGAGGAACCTCTGGATGAGGGACACACCCCACCCCGTGCACAAATTTTATGCACCGGGCCTCTAGTATTTATATAACTAAGAAGATTTATTGAATTTTTAATCCTTTTCTCTATATTTGGGTAGGTGATTAAATATGTTTTTCATATTTTGAAGTGCACTCAAATTAATTAAGCTCTAATAGCTATTATACTCTAGAAAATTTGCAAATCTGAAATCTATATATTATAAACCAAGTCTGTAAATCACAGTGCTGCCACAGTCTGATTATACATGTTAGAAAGAAGGAACTCAGTTTTTTCAAAGTGAAAAGCATTTTGGAAAGGGAAAGTATAGTCATAATTAGTATTTTTATTAATAATAACTCATTTGTAATAACTTTTATTCTAGGGAAGCTAACTATATATACTTTTATTATCCATTTCTCACAATAAATTCCTTGAGCATACAGATTAATAAATTCAAATTCAGATATTAAAGTAACCTGCTTAGGTTCTTACAACTAAGATATGGTTGAGCTGAAATTTAAGCAAATATAGTTCCTACTCTGTGCTCTGTGCTAAGCACTAGCACGACTAAGATGGTCCCCTGCCCCACGGAACTTCCAGCTGGGAGGGTCTGACTACACATCTGACGTTCTTTCCCAGTCAGATGACCTGGCACGGAGAGAAGACGGAGGCTGCTGTTGTCTACCTTTGTTCTTACCGCTGAACAGCTCTGATTTCATCCGAATTATGGGCTTTAGGAATGTTAACCCCCCTATCGTAATTTATACTTCTTGAATGATGACCTCAAATATTCCAGAACAAAGTAAATATAAAAGCAGGAAGTGTGAATGGCAAATTATATAATCTCCGGAAAGTTGTCCAGCTTTCTCTGATATCTCTAATTGTAGCCACTATTTTGAATGCTCATACATTAGGTCTGATCCTTAAACCAACCCTCTAAGTAATGTGTTAGTATCATCATTTTACAAAATGGTAGATGTTATTCTCATTAGTTTACCACCTGGTGCCCCATCCCCTGTCAAAGTACTGACTGCAGACTAGGTATTTTACATAAGGATCTGTATTGTCATATTATATTAAACATTCAAACAGTCTGAAATAAGAGAAGCAATAAAATTTCTAGAATGATTCATATATTGTCTGATTTATTTTCATAGTATCCTGGAAAGGCCATAATGACAGGGGAAAATACTCTTGATCCAAAAAATTAAGCGTTTTTAATAATAAATTGTGCTCTTTTCAGTGTGTTTTTTTCGGAAAATCTATGAGTGTATGTTTATTACATAACAGTAATTCTGTCTAAAGAGCTTAACTTTTTCTTTTTCTAAAGATTATGACAATGAAGAAATCTTAACTTATGAGGAAATGTCACTTTATCATCAGCCAGCAAATAGGAAAAGACCTATCATTTTGATTGGTCCACAGAATTGTGGCCAGAATGAATTACGTCAGAGGCTCATGAACAAAGAGAAAGACCGCTTTGCAGCTGCAGTTCCTCGTAAGTTTGGATGCATTTCCATTTTCCTGTGCTTTTCAGTTCATTTCCATTTTCCTGTGCTTTTCAGTTCACCTCTTTAGAATCTAACTCACACAGGCAATTTTTCATTCATTTTACAAAACATTGTTGTCTGGGAAAACAAAACTTTGTTTTAACCAAATCTTCTTGAGAAATTTCAGTTTTCCTAACAATATGGTACTGATCACTTTCTAAATGAATTTCATTTTGCATTTCTTTTAATTCCCTGTTCAATATGGAATCAACATCTGATTTCAACAATCAATGAAGAAGATAGAAATTTAGACATAGTCTCTGAACACAGAAGTTCTGTTTAAAAATTATATGGTACCTTACATAGCACCTAATCTTATAGAAATAAACTTCAGAAAAGGTGAATAGTAGTGTTTTAAATGCAAGATGAATTAATTTGAAGTGTAAACATAAAGTATATTGTTATTAATGTAACTATTAATAGTATACAAAAAACAAATTTTTGTTCATTTTTCAATCTGGAAATAAAACCAGTATTAAATCTTAACATTTCTTCAGTTCATTATTGTCTAATCTGTATTATGAAATAAAACTGTTTTTCTGATTAGCAAAATTAGCCCCCATCTTTACTGTGATCAATACCAATTATTTTTACCTGGTTTTGTCTGTCTAGATACAACTCGCAATAGGCGAGACCACGAAGTAGCCGGTAGAGATTACCACTTTGTTTCTCGGCAAGCGTTCGAAGCAGACATAGCAGCTGGAAAGTTCATTGAGCATGGTGAATTTGAGAAAAATCTGTATGGGACCAGCATAGATTCTGTACGGCAGGTGATCAACTCTGGGAAAATATGTCTTTTAAGTCTTCACACACAGGTAAAGCTGTTTTGGTTTAGGATGTTGAACTTGAGGGCACTTTTTGCAAAGTAATTTAGTGGAAACTGTATTTTGGTCCAAGAACCACAGGACCTAATTAAGTTCTTATACAGCTTTTTCCCACTGACTCCCCATCTGAAATCAGGCAGATTGCTAAATTTCAATTTCCTCCGAGTCAAATATATACATACCTACACATATACATGTACATATTTTCTAAAATTTAATACAGTAACTTAGAAATTTGGGATTTTAAAGATAGTTAGTTGTGGGAAAGTTTTTCTAGACCAGACAGCTTCAGCATAAAACTTTCCTTAATGAATCTACTGCGTATGTCAACTTGGGAAATATAAGCAGTGGTTAATAGATGTATAGGAAAGGAAATTGACTCCAAAATTGTTCCCCCGAGTCCTAGCTCAGTTGGTTGGAGTGTTGTCCCGTACACCAAAATTCAGTTCCCATTCAGGGTACATACCTAGGTTGCAGATTTGATACTAGTCAGGGAACATACAGGAAGCAATCAAGTGATTTTTATCTCTTTCTCTCTAAAAAATCAATAAAAACATATTCTCTAATGAGGATTAAAAAATAATGAAAATAAATAAAATGGCTCTTGAAATATTAATTAGATTTTCTTTGGGGGTTTTTAGTAGATAAAAGAGTTTAGTTTACTATTTCAATTGTAGACATTTGAGAGAAGTAAAAATGTTTTTACTAAATTCCTTCAGAATTCTTATATTATTTGGGCCCGCAGATGTACCAAAGAACATTGAGAAGTTAAATATATTGTCTTAATGTTTTTAGGTTAATAAAAGGGGGGTACACCCTGTAATTCCCATTTTGATGGAGTGCTTCAGTTGATGGCATGCTGTCATGCGGTGGCAAAGGCGAGGTGAAAGCTACACCTCCCACCATAGTGGTTTAGCTCAGTGGATAGAGCTTCCGCCTGTGGACCAAAGGGTCCCAGGTTTGAGTCCAGCCAAGGGCACACACACTGGTTACAGACTCCTCCCCAGCCCAGGCCTTCCCTGGTCAGAGCTTGTGAGAAAGTAACCAATCGATGTCTCTCTCTCACATCGATTAGTATTTCTCTCTGTCTTTTCCTCTCTCTTATACTCTCTCTAAAAAATCAATGGAAAAATACCCTCCAGTAAGGATTAAAAAAAAAAAAAAAAGCCACACCTCCCAATTCAGATAGTCTCCTTTTCTTGGATGTGCTTTTCCAAAATGTGTGTGTGTGTGTGTGTGTGTGTGTGTGTGTGTGAAATTCTCTCTGTGCTTCCATTTAGACCCTAGCACATTTTAAAGTGACTGCTCATTTCTACTTTCTCTAAAATGGATTTTTAATATGGTTATTTTAATCTGCATGATCTTATAAGCAGGACATTTTAACATTACATAGTTGTAATCCTCCACTTATTTATTTTTATTTCATTACATAAAAAGAGTGAGACAATAGTATGTGTTTGTGTGTGTGTGTGTGTGTATGTGTGTGATTTTATAGGTACACAATATATTTTTACAGTAAATGGTAAGATCCTAAATTACTGTGAATTTTTTGTTACAAAGATGTTTGGAAACACTCATAGGTTGTGGTGTTGTTTAATGACATTTTTATATTTCAAGTATATTATTGAGAAGTGTTAAATCAAGAAAATTCTTTTAAAGATCCAAAATATCTTTTCTTTTCAGTCATTGAAGACTCTCCGGAATTCAGATTTGAAACCATATATTATTTTTATTGCCCCCCCTTCACAAGAAAGACTTCGGGCATTGTTGGCCAAAGAGGGCAAGAATCCAAAGGTAGAGTTATTATAATGTTGTAGTATTCCACTGAAAGTAAACATGAAACAAACATGACCTATTATGTCACAGTACTTAAAAACTACATCAGCTTGAGCTTTCAAAGTAATTATTCTTTCTGCCATATCACTTCCCCCCAGACTGCCATGATTGCCTCTGGTTAGACTCTGGCAGCTCTCCAAAGAAGGTGTCTTCTCTTGCTGTTCCCTACACATTCCCTGTTCTACCCCAAATGTATGATAAGATTTGGCATTCTTTAGCACTTACTTCATCTTCACATGGATGTGTGTATTTCCAGCAGGAATTATGGAATACCTCTAACACACACAAAAAGGAATCATCATATTCTGATCACCACTGTTCTCTGCAGATATTCTGCATGTGTGGGGAGCCAATATTGAATGCCCTTGTTTTTCTCTTTTTTCTCATTGAAACTTTATATTGTTTGTCTACTCCCTTTGATCCTCTTACATGATCTGAAATTGAAAATTTTAAAAATTATTTTAGATGCTGGACATGGTTGAGGTAGTCTATTATTTACTAAACATTATTAATCATTCATTGATAGTATACTGGTTATCAGAAAACGTTGGCTTTTTATTTAAATGTGTAAACTAAAAACTGTCATGTGAATTGCTTTGTCAAAGTAACAAATACTTAGTCTTCCTTGTTTTTTTCTGATTTTTATAATATTCTATTGAATAGTGGAGTCACTTAAATCTCATTTTATTTGTTATGCCCCTAACTCTCCTTAAAAGCCATAAAAACATGTAATAATGCTCTTCCTTGAAAGTCAAAGCATATAACACACTTTTCCTTCGATTCTTGACTTTACCACAGCCACTAGCCCTCCTGTCTTAAGATACCTTTTTCACTCTAGGTCTACTTACATTTCTTATTCAGTCTCTATATATGGGAAGCGAGTATTTTTCAATGTCTTAGGCTATAGACATCAGGGATTTCCCCATCCTATATGTTGAACATAATGCTTAGGCTAAGTAGATTAGCTAGTTAAAGTAGTGTTTCACCCCTTTATTTTTGCAGCACAATTGTAAGTTCACTAGTGGCCCGGTGCATGAAATTCATGCACAGGAGGAGGGGGACCATGTTCCTCAGCCCAGCCTGCACCCTCTCCAATCTGGGACCCCTTGAAGGATGTCCTACTGCCGGTTTACAGGGATCGGGCCTAAACTGGCAGTCGGACATCACTCTTATAATCCAGTACTGCTGGCTCCAGCCACTCGCCTGCCTGCTTGCCTGATTGTCCCTAACCACTCTGCCTGCCAGCCTGCTCAGCCCCAAATTGTCGTCTCTTCCCCCTGCCCCCACCGCTAACCTGCTCACCCTCAACTACCTCCCCTGCTGGCCTGCTCGCTCCAACCATTCCTCCCCACTGGCTTGCTTGCCCCCAACTGCCCCCATGCTGGCCTGCTCACTCCAAACTGACCCCCACTGATGGCCTACTCCCAATTGGCCCCCCTGCTGGTCTGCTTACTCCCAACAGCCCCACCCCCCACCAGCCTGATCACCCACAACTGCCGTCCCATCCTGGCCTGATCACCCTCTGGTGACCAAAGCTCCCAACCCCTCCATTTTTTTTTCCCCATACCTCCTTGAGCGGAGGCCAGGGCCAGCTGGAAGCAAGTATCTAGGATTTATTTATCTTCTATAATTGAAACTTTGTAGCCTTGAGCGGAGGCCAGGTCTGGCCAGAGCAGGCGGGAAGCTTGGCTTCCTCCATCATCAGGGCAACCCAAGCCTCCTGCTCGCTCTAGCTCCTTGGCCACCACCAGCTTGCTTGGATTAATTTGCATACTCACTCTTGATTGGCTGGTGGGCATGGTTTATGGGTGTAGCAGAGGTACAGTCAATTTGCATATTTCTTTTATTAGTGTAGATAAGTAAGTGGTATCAGAGTGTCCTTAGCACTTGGGATGGTACACAAGAAATATGAGACATAGTCACTTGCTATTTTTGAAGAGGATCACAACATATAATAAGAAAAATAAGGTTAAATACTCTATGAAACTTGATGTCCAATAACTACTTTGGTAAACAAGAAAAGGAAAGGGATGCACCTTAAGGACCAGTGATCCATTCTGCTTGTTCAGCTCTATTTTCTGTTTGGAATATGCACGCTCTTTTAGTTAGGATATTCTTCTTCAACAAGAATTCATTGTTGTGCCAAAAGCCATACACCATTCCAAAACATGGTAAGCAACTTTCTTTGGTTAGTGTTCTCTGGCAATGCTCTCATGGAATTTTTTACCTACTTTATTTTGAATTAGTCATCCTAATTTGAGTGAGGTCTAGAAAGATACCAATTATACCTATTTTTAAAGCATGGACTTAATCAGTATCAAAATGTTTTAAATGCTATACAATATATTTGATTTTCTAATTTTTAAAAATCAACTTTATTTGTTACTTTACATAAATAAAATGCATACATTTTACTTGTATAATTCAGTGAGTTTTGGCAAAATACATACCTGTGTTACTACTATGCCAATCAAGATTTAGAACATTTTCATCACTCAAAATATTTTTTTCATGCTCCTTTTAAGTTAGTACCCCTCCAGTCTTCCCAGGGCAACCACGAATCTGCTTTATGTCACTATAGATTTGTTTTGTCTGTTCTTGAAGTTAATATAAATGGGATCACATAGTATGTTTAAGTTTGTATCTGGCTCTATATCAGATAATGTTTTGGTATTGATCTATGTTGCATCTAACAGTAATTCATATCTTGTGTTGCTAAATGCAACAGATCTAAATATATTACAGTTGTCCACTTACCAGTTAAAAATATTTGGGTGGTTTCCAACTTTTAGCTAGTGTGACCAAAGCTGCCCTAAACATTCATCATAGTCTTTTGGGGGACATAGATTTTCAAACTCTTGAATTGCATCAAATGAGTGCCTATTAACTGTATAAAAACTGCCAAATTGTGTTAAAAACATTTTGCCATTTTATGCTCTCACTTTGGTTCCATTAGCTCCACATTTTTACCAACTTTCACTATTGTATGTAGCAGTTTTTTAGGTCTAGTAGGTGTGAAGTGTTTTCATTATACATTTTCTTGTTGACTGTCTTTTAGGCATGTTTTTTTGTGAAATGCCTCGTGTTATTTTTCATTATTATTTTTCTTATTCTTTATATCTGTATATAAATATTTTCTCAAAGTCTTTGTATCTTTTTAATTATTTTGAAGATCAGAAATGTTTAATCTTAATGAAGTACACTTTTTTATTTTTCTTCTAGTTAATTATTTTTTTATACTAAAAAAATTTGTCTACTCCAAGATTATGAAGATTTTATCCTTTGGTTTCTTCTAAAAACTTCCTTGTATAAGCTTTTACTTTTAGTTCTATGATCAATCTATGGTTCATCATCTCTATTTTAGTGTGAGGTAAGAGTGGAGATTGGCTTTTTGTTTTGTTTTGCTCTTTAAATCACATGTGGATATCCAGTTGCTGTACAGTCATTTCTTGAAGAAGAAAAAAAAAAACTATCCTTTTTCCCATTGAATTAAATTGGCACTTTTGTAAAAAAAAAAATGACCACATATAATGGGGGAAGAAGGTCAAGGAAGTGGGGTGTCGGAGGCGGGGGGGAATTATAGATTATTTCTGGATTTGAATCACGTATTTATGCCAATATTGCACTCAATACTGTAGCTTTAGTTTAAGTCTTGGGAAACAGTCATAAAAAGGAATGAAGTGATACATAATATAACATAGACCATATAGTGTATGATTCCATTTTATGGAATGCCCAGGATAGACAAATCTATAGAGTCCTAATGTAAATTATTAGTTGCCTAGAGCTGGGGGTGGTAGAAAAGGGGAGTGACTGCTAATGAGTATGGTTTTTGGGGGATTGGGGGCAGGAATTGATGAAAATGTTCTAAAATTGACTTGTGTTTATTGCACAACTCTGTGACTATACTAAAACCTCTCAAATTGTAACATATTTTAAATGGGTGAATTGTAAATGAATATATCAAGAAATCTGTTACTATTTTTTTTAAAAGCTCAGCAGGCTTTATTGTAGAAATTGAAAAGATTTTCAAGTTTATATGGAAAAGGAATAATCAAAACCCTTTAGAAGAAGAAATAAACCAAAGTACTTTTGTCTTTGTTAATTTTTTTATTTTTTGTTTGTTTCTATTTAATTGACGTGTCTTATTTTTATTCTTTTGTTCTAATTTGCATTAATTTGTACCTGCTCTACTATCTTCAGTAGATGAGTTTTAAATTTTTTTCTAATATGAAGCTACAGATTTCTCTCAGCAGTTGTTTAGTGTTGTGTCCTAGAGAATTTGAGGTTATATTTTTTATTATTATTTTGTTAAAATGCTTTCTAATTCTCTTACGTCATTTTCTTCTTTAGCCCATGGGTTTTTTTAAAGTATATAATTTCCACCTGTTTGGAGATTTCAAAAAATATTTTATTGATTTGGAAATCCATTGTGGTCAGAGAACATACTCTGTAAGATGGCAGTCTTTCAAATTTATTGAACCTTATTTTATGACCCAGCCTGTGTTCTGTGTTGATGTATGTTCCGTGCACACTAGTAAGAATATATATTCGGTATTTGTTGGGTAGAGGGTGATGTATCTGTTGCCTTTTAATTTCATTTATGTTTTACTTTTACCTCCTTTGGTATTTCCAATGGTGCTTTATCATTCACAAAATAGAAGTGTTATATAAAAACAAGTCCTCAGTTTTAAGTGACTGAAATTGTGCTAGCGGGAAAGTGATGGTGTTTTTCTGGTTACAAAATGTAAAATAGCAATTGATTGTACTTTGAAACTGATAGTCTGAACTTAGTCACTTTTCCTTATAGGCTAATTTTGAGCAAAAACATTTTGTTTCATTTTAGTCTTGAATTAAAATTTGAAAAATAAGAGGAAATTAAAACAAAATAAGTAATATAAAAGCCATTTTGGAAAAAGATTAAATAATGCTTTAAATTTGATAAAGAAAAACTAGGTAGGTTGGATATTCATATGAATCCATATGTAAGATGTGAGGTTTAGCCAAGGCTAGTTTGGCTCGGTGGATAAAGCGTGGGCCTGCGGACTGAAGCGTCCCAGGTTCGATTCCAGTCAAGGGCATGTGCCTTGGTTGCGGGCACATCCCCAGTAGGGAGTGTGCAGGAGGCAGCTGGTCGATGTTTCTCTCTCATCGATGTTTCTGACTCTCTATCCCTCTCCCTTCCTCTCTGTAAAAAAAAATCAATAAAATATATTTTAAAAAAAAAAAGATGTGAGGTTTAACATTTATATTTCAACTCTAGCTCCACAAAGTTTAGATTCTGTTTTGAGTTCTGGAATGTTTTTTTCAATAATCTTAAGCTTTGAGTAGACATAAGTTTCAGCAAGAATGTCAGTGTGTTTGGTTACAATAGTGTAGCAGAGTCCCTGTTAGGAACAAAGGATTCTGTGTACCACAGCCAGATGCACAACATTCCAGAATGAAAATGAGAGAGCTACACAAGCAACTGCCTCAGGACAAGCCAGAGCTGTCAGACTTTTAATATGTTTTCCTGCTGTTATAAAAGTTCAACCAGCTGATTGATAGAACTAGTTTTGTATTGTGGGTCCAATATAGTATGTAACTTTTATATCTGACATTTGGACTTGAGTTTAATTAGTTTTCTTTATTGACAGGGTGTTTTGGAGGCAGTTTCACTTTCTTAAACAATTGTGCTGATAATCAGAAGCACACAGCCTTGCCTCCTGCTTGTCTATGTGAGATAGTTGTTTCCCTTACCCAGTATTTTAAAGTAGCCAGCTCTTTGTTGTTTCTCAAACTCTTCTTAGTATACTTTTTGCATCTTAAAGACCTTCTTTGTGTATTGAAAAAAAAAGTAGAAATTTAACGTTAAACTGAGTATGTACCTAACTACCCTCAGTATACACTGAGTGACCAGGTTATTATGATCTCTGAACACATAATCTGGCCACTCAGTGTATGTGGGGGGTTGGCTTTAGGACCCCTAGTGGATACCAAAATCTGAAGATGCTCAAGTCCCCTACATAAAATAATGTAGATTAATGCATGCAGTTGGCCCTCCACACCCGCAGACTCCCAGCCTCAGATCGAAAACAGTTATACAGATACTTTTGGAAAAAATCTGCCTATAAGTGGACCGGTGCATTCAAACCTGTGTTGTCCAAGGGTCAACTGTATTCAATTATTAAATCTTGAGTTGACCAGCAATATTTTCATTTAAAAAGATGCCCATGCTATTGATCCTGTGCTTTTCCAATCAGATGTTTAACTTGCCTAACTCTGCAGTAGACATAAAGAACCAGGTGCTCTATAAGAAGCAAGAATAGATGGTGCTTTGGGTCCTGCCTTGTTCCACCCATAAAGGTTCACTCTGTGTTACAGCTGATGTTTTTAGGAAGAGGTTAGGATGCCCTAGAACTGTGGTTGGCAAACTGCAGCTCATGAGCCACATGCAGCCCTTTGGCCCCGTGAGTGTGGCTCTTCTACAAAATACCACAGCCTAGGGGAGTCTCTTTTGAAGAAGTGGCATTAGAAGTTTAAGTTGAAAAAATTTGGCTCTCAAAAGAAATTTTAATCGTTGTACTGTTAATATGTTAATATTTGGCTGTTGATGGAGTTTGCCGACCACCGCCCTAGAACATTTTTAAATGTCTGTGGGGAACTCAAAGTAACGGTCTTTGCTCTTGAAGTCTTGTGGGTGAGATAAGACAGAAATACATGAAAACCTAAATCACAGTATAAGTAGATTATATTGAGTCCCAGATAACTCACAGTGTGAGTCCTGAAGATGCCAGAAGAGCAAAGGAAGTCACTGTGGGCATGACAGGGCTGGGAAGGAGCTCCTAAGGTGGAGTATTTTGAGAGAAGGAAAGCAATTTACTTGTTCTTTGTCACCTTTCGTAAGGCGTTAACTTCACACTTTTCATTTACTCTTTACAGCCAGAAGAGTTGAGAGAAATCATTGAGAAAACGAGAGAGATGGAGCAGAACAATGGCCACTACTTTGACACGGCAATTGTGAATTCAGATCTTGATAAAGCCTATCAGGAATTACTTAGGCTAATTAACAAACTTGATACTGAACCTCAGTGGGTGCCATCCACTTGGCTGAGGTGAAGGAAACATCCATCTGTGGCATGATTGGACTTGATCTGGCACACTGTCTCTACGAAGGTAAACCTGATATTTCAGCAGGACTCCGAGGGTAAGGTGGCAGGCAGTGTAGGCCTGTTGTTAGATCTCAAACTAGAGAGAAGAAAATCCCCATAGCTAATTTGTGCACAGCAGTCTGTATTCCCTCTGGCTTTTGGTTCTTGACTCATTGGGAATTCTAAATGGAAGCTTTCAATGGAGCAGTTCCATTTTATCCATGTAAAAACCACCTTTTTCACCTAAATCTTTTCTGCCTCGTCATAGTCCATGAAAAACGTGTGTGTATATACACAGCAGCCCATGTCTCACATATTTACAAATATTAATGTTATTTAACAGTTAACTTAATGGGAATTGGGGGGTGGGTAGGGACTGTGCTTCTGTGTACTGGGCAAGATTTTATTTAGTTAGAAAACTTATAGTCATCAGAAATACTATCCTTAAAAATTTTATGTGCTGAAAGTAGATACTCCAGATTTCAAGAACTCACTACAAAAAATATGTTATAGTGATTAAAGTATTTTTTAAGGTGCCACTTTGGTCTGGAACTACTCATAGGCTTGAATTCACTTGTGTTTTAATTCTTGAAAAACATTCCGTTAGAAGCACCAGTTTTTAGCTCAAGCTTTGTGGATTGGACTTCATCGCAGACTCTGATCTATTTAAGTGCATGATGATCTTTTTAAAGATATGATTTTATGAATTTTCCTTTGTCACAATTGATTTGATAACCTTCCTTTCTCTGATCTGCATAGTACAACAGAATGTGTAAGTTACATTTTTATGAATGGCAGATGTTCATATAAACTGTGTTGACTGTTAAAGTTTCTCATAATGAAGTTTTTTATATACATGAGAGGACATAGCACCTTTGACAGTTTTTGCATTTTTATATAGGAGCACAGAATAATTTGATGACTGTGCTATATACAGGTCCTAAACTGGAATTCTGTGATGAATGTAGCTGCTGTATTGTATACTAATATTTAATAGATTGACAAATGGTTGATAACACTTGTTCAGATTGGACTAAAATTATATCTGAGGGAAATACTATGACAATTGACTTTGAGATCAGAAGGAAAGAATGACCTGAAAGTCATTGAACATTTTAGAAAAGGAACATGGTTGGGGGTGGGGGAGTTAAACATATATAATAAAGAGGCTTTTGTCCTAACATCTGTCTCTTAGGACCATAATGCAATCGCTTGTTAAATCATAAATGTTTAAACTAATGGAGTTTTCATACTGGCATGGAAAGTTGATTTGTAGTCTTTTCAAGCCTTTTGGGATGGTGTGATGTGTGACAAACAACCTCAAATGTGAATGTCATTTTTGTGATGACTTTTGCTACATTTCCTGTTCTCAAAGCTAAACACTGGAGTAATATTGAATTGTCACTTAATTTAATGTCAGCAGTTTTTAACAAGTAGTTTGTGTCATGTGTATATTTGATTTTTTTCTTGTCTACATACTTTTATTTGAACAAATGTAGACAGTTTATATGTTGCCTTTTCTGTTCAAATTTGCATGGCGTTAAAGTTGACTGCAGTGTTTGTCGTATGTGGAAATACTTCCAAGATGTTCATTAGGAAGAAACATCCTGGATTAAGAGAAGGAAATGCCATACATACTGTCTCTCCAGGTCTGAAACACTCCAAATTTATAGCAGGAAATGCAAAGCTCACACTGATTTTTAGCATTGGAAACCAAGGAATATAAGCACTTCATCTTCTCAGTCTTGCAGTTTTTCTCCTCAGGAATGAACATGGTAGACAGTGGAGTTTTGTGAGCTGCTTATCATAACTGACAACTGTTTTTAACCCTAAGATCTAAAAAGTTGGCGGTTTAAATTGCGTTAGAATGAGATTTCAGGTAGTGTCATTCAGTGGCTGTTCCATTCCCCGAGTTAATCTGCAGACAGTAGATCCACATAACACCATGCGCTAATAAGACTCAGATACAGCTTTAACAAGCAAATCCTCTACCAGGGTACATGCCATCCCATAGTATGCTTTAGGAAGTCTAAAGTGACAAGATATTTTGGGGGTCAATGAAGTCTTATAGTTCTTTCCTCATCAGCAGTGGTAGAGGTATAGAAACGTTTCTCCCAGTGATATGGATGCGCTGTTAGTCAACACAGTCCCTAAGCAAAGTGAACACTGAGTTGTCAACTTCCTTTGAAAGAAAATGGAAACAAACCCTTGCTGTACACCTAGCCACTGTGGCCAGTTCCATTTCCTGTCCCTCTGTGGTTCTGATTGGAGACCCCAGAGTGGGGGAGGTCTTAACCACTTATAGGAATACCGGTAGCTAATAAAATGCACGTGCTAATTCAAATAAGGAAACATCTCCCTTTAGTAAATCTAAAGTCAGAACTAACGAAAAGGAGAACAGTATTTAAACTAATCCAGATTTACTATCTATGAAAATCTAATGTCTGGATTTTTTTTCCCTTTTCTCATGGCGAAAGGAATAAGTATTGATAAGGAATAATTTGAATGTAATTTTATGAATGTGTGTGAAAATATGAACCAGGGATTTAGCCTTAATAAGGTGACCTTTCTGATATTATTGTTAATCCTCCTTTGTACTTGTGTCCTGTATCTGCACTCTTGTTGTTTTGAGATGTTATACTGCACACTGTATTGTCAAAATAAAAAGTACAATTATATTTCAAATAAAAAGCCACCAAGTACTTTCTTTTTATTTATTTATATCCTCTGCCATTCAAGATTTCAGCATATCTAACGACCATCTTGTCTTCACGTTTGTGCCAGAAGTCAGTCCATTGGAACCTCTGGGTGAAACACACACATCTTTTAACTTATTCTTCACTGTAGGGGAATGCTTCCTATCGGCACAGGTATTAAGTTCTATTTCCTTAATTTCTTTTTGAAAAGCAACTCATTTTTAATCATTTTACTGTATACCACAGTCACATGCAAATTGGCACAACTGTTCCATGACAGAGAGAACAGAGACCTGTCATGCAGGGTAAATTAAGGGAAGGCTTTCCTAAAGCTGGAGAAGTACCACAGAAACACAAGACGGCTGCAGCTACCTCAGACAACAGCGCCAGGGGGTGGGTGGGTAGGAATGGAGGGTGCTCCTACAGCAGCTGGCCTCCTTGTATTGGCCTCAGACCACTGCTGGTTCCTAAGGGGTATTTCCTAATATGCTTGGTAAGCTGATCACTTGTAACCATTTGTAATTGGGGTAGGGTGACACTTCTTTGGAAGAAACTCTACAAGTTCCTAGGGAGGTTGTCTAAATCTCACCTGTGATCAGTGGTTGGTAAATTAGGATTCTGCAAAAATAATCCCATAAATGGACATCCAGGGAAGTTTTACAACCAGTGAAATTAAACCAAAAAATAAATCACCACACGAACCAAACCTACACACAACTAAAATGGTATCACGTCAGGACTTCTAGAAGAACCAGAGCAGGCAAGATTACTCAAACAGAAGATCCTCATCCTTCTCTTCAGCCAGCAGATTGGCAGGCTCCGTCACCTCTCCAGCTACCTTCCGTTTCTCCAGTTCCCTCTCAGTTTTTTCCTTGAGAATCTTTTTCTTCTCCTGTATTTTCTTTAACCTGTAAAGTAAAGGGTTTTTCTGAATGCTATTTCAATACTAAGTAGATTTGCTTTCTTCTAGTTTCGTAACAAGGATAATAAACACAAACTAAAACAAAATGTTACTGTATTTCAGTTTTAGTAATTTATAGCCCATTTGAAAAAAGAGTTGAGGTAAGATACACATATTTTAAGCTAATAACTGATTTTGAAAACTCCTAACCCAAGGTGAATAAACTTTGAAATCTATTCCCTGATACTGGAACAAATTTTGAGCATTTAGGCATTTATTAAAATTTTATATCATTCCATTTGGCTCACTACAACCCTAAACATCACTGACGGACAGAACTAAATAAACTTTTAAAATTATGATTATAAATCACACTCCGACGCCGCTTAGAGTTAAGAGGGCCGTGTCTTCCCTGAATACGCCTGCCTTCATCTGTCTCCCACTGCTGAACCTGACACGCTGACTCTGCACACACCTTCGTATTCACTGGCCCTACTGGCTCTAAGTGTTCATAACAGATTGCGTGTGTGCATCATTTCTCTCCAAGCACTGCACAAATTCTTAATGGTATAGTTTATACCAGTGGTCGGCAAACTGCGGCTCGTGAGCCACATGAGGCTCTTTGGCCTCTTGAGCATGACTCTTCCACAAAATACCACGGCCTGGGCGAGTCTATTTTGAAGAAATGGCATTAGAAGGCGTTTAAATTTTAAAGATTTGACTCTCAAAAGAAATTTCAATCGTCATACTGTTGATATTTGGCTCTGTTCACTAATGAGTTTGCCGACCACTGGTTTACACTATTATGTAATGTCCCTTTCTGGAACATAGTCAACATGTAATTGACCAATCCAGTTTCTTTTTATGTGGGAGACAGTCACACCGTAAATCAGTTTCACTTTCTAAAATAACCAAGTCTATTACTAGCTCCTCTGACCAAAGCTTTTAGAGATGCTGTTTTAGGTATGTGCAAAACTTGGCAAAGATCTGTCCTCACAGCCTTTGGCAATATTATTTCTTGCTTACATAGCAGAGTAAAATGCAAGCTATGCTAATTTTAAAGAAGAGAAGCCAACAAATTTCGCAGCAAATAGAGACACTGGAATATGGAAAACAGAAAAGGATCAATAACTGCCAATTCCAACAAACCTATAGAACTCTTCTCGCTCTCTCTCATCCAGCTCTGCGATGATGTAAGCAAGGGTACGTTCAATCCTGGGAATGATGACTAGGGTTTAAAAAAATATATACCTGTGAGAACTTTAAACCTTTTTTTTTCTAATTGCCAGTGCTCATTTGTATACCAGTTATATTTTCTAATTATAAGGTCAGTGTACATTTCATGCACAAATTTTAGAAAATAAGAACATTAAAAAAAAGTATAATCCACTCTAAAGTAACTATAAACATTTTGGTATATGCCCTTCTATGTCTTTTCTATAGACAGATAACATTGGATCACAATATATATGTCACTGAATTCGTATGAATATATAACATTGAACAAGACCTCAATCTCCCACACTCAAATATATAGTAATCTGGAAAAGTGGAGCATCAAGGCATAGAGAATGCAGTAAGCTGTGTTTTGTGTCAAGGTTCTGCTTTACACAGAATTTGCCTGTTTTAGAATGTCATCTTGAGAACTGGAACTATTACCTTATCCATTCCGTTTTGTTTGTAACTCCATGTACTAGGGCTGGCACTAGCAAGCAGTCAGGAAATGTGTTTTCAGTTTTTTCAAAAATGAGATAACTTCCTCTTTAACACTAATAACGCAAAATAATTTCTTTGCTATTCCAGTTTTTCTCCTTAACTTAAAATTGAAAAAAATGTTCTTTTAATGAAAACTGAGTTTCTTAAGCAAACAGTCACAGTTTTGAAATAATAAATATGGGAAATGCATCAAACGGGAAAATTTATTTTCAGAAATCAAGAGACTATAGGACATTGTTTCTTTAGGACACAGGCCTAAGAGAGAGGGATTTAACATTAAATATTTGATGTGTTAAAAAAAATGCATCATTCACTCAGTTATTAAAAAATACTAAAAACAATATAGCTCTTGAGAAGTAGTTTCCACTCTTTGTTCTAAATGTATAACCAGCAGTGAATAAAATATTCCATAATTTTGAACTCGCCACTCTCATCTAACACCCAAATTATACACCTATCAAAGCACTTAATTACATTTCACAGCACCACTGACTCACTGCACTACCCACTGTGGGCAGTGACTACCCGCTGGCAGCCAGGGCCTGATCCTAGCAGTTATGCAACGAATGTAGAGGCATGCACAGCAGGTGAACAAAGCCCCACGGGCTTACACTCACCATGTTCAATGGCATTCACACGCCTGTTGGTTATCTTAATAGCTTCATCCAAAGTAACAAAGGAAGTCTAAAATCAGAGGACAAATGTAAGGACAAGGTCTTCCTAATTCTGCCCTGTTCCTTTGCTGCACTCATGGACGCTTGGAAACCAAAACTAGTCCTTTCAACAAGTTAAAAATTGTGAGATTTCCACAGAGCTAACACTATCTCTGTGCTATTATAACTTACTTCAGACTTACCTGAAGTTGTAAAAATGACAAGAGGAGAGAATCATGCACAAATGACCTAGATACACATTAGCTGGCCACAAAGGAAAACCTGACTTTTCACTCATGCACCGTGTTAAATCTGCATTTAAAGCTGCAGTCCTCATCTAGCAGAAACCACCACTGCAATTTTGTCAGTAACACAGTTGGGACAATGGTGCAAAAGTCACTATTTCAGAAATCAAAACATCTTTGACTTGTTTCACAGAGGTCATGAAACAGTTTGAAGTACTGAGTTCTGTACACTGAGCCAAGACCTGAATCTCCTGCACTCAAATATTAGAAACCAAACAGCAGGGAGTTCTCTGCCTACCTGCAATGAGGCGAGTTCCACCAGTAGTTCCACTGCTTTGGCATAGTTCCTCTTTAATTTAGCTAGTTGTTCCCCACCTCTGGCTAAACCAGTCAGTTCATAACCTGAAAGAACCAGTCAGACAACACTTGTAATTGTAGAACAATCATCTTCCCCCTCAAGTTCCCCAAAAGAAGATGTCGGAACAGTGCCAAATGGAAAAACAAGTATACTATCTCCATTAAATGCAAACACAAAGTGCCCATCTCCCTCCCCAGACACTATTGGACATGACGGACACGCTTCTAACTACAGGAGGTGTTTAACCAACCCCCACTTCACCAGACTGCTGGAGTAACCAATGTGCTCCTTCCCTAGAAGAACAAACGCCTGATGCCCCAATATGATGACACTGCTAACAGGTGACTCTCCGGAATGCTCTACCTTATTCAAACTTTACTAAATATTTTATGTGGAACAATGAAAGATGAGTGCCAAAGGAAGAACATTGTTATATTTCTAAAAAAAAAAAATCTGATTACTTTGGACAGACTCAACAAAGATGTTTTACTACAAAAATGCTGTCAAATTAGGGAATGGTGAGACAGCAACAACAAAAAAAGGGAGTGGGCTATAAAATTCTAGGGAGATTCAGCATTCAGACTGCATCAGTGTCTAAGATCTTTTCCTACTTAAGAGACCCAAACTGGAAATTATAAACAATGTATTATGGGTGTGGTTTATGCAGAAAGACAACCTAGAAGCCTAAACAGTGAATTTATATGCAAAGAAAGGTCATGAGCTTATATTTTTAAAATGTTACATGACTGTACACTTATATGTCTATAGGTTAAAATAAAGTATTTTAAGACTTGTACAATGTTTAATGACTCCCTGCCATAACACTTTTTTGATGAACTGATTACCTACTGTCCTAACTGTATCGGATAAGGCTCTAACATGGGAACCACTAAACTCAATCTAGCACCATTTTCCAGAAAACGGTTCATTTAAAGAGGAATCAGAGAACCCAGAGACACTTACTGTCGGTTCCTTCATGGTAATGTTCAAATATTGGCAAGGTAACACCTGTTAAACACAGAAAAAGTCAACAGATTGTCTGGAATTGTATCTGGTTTGAAAGAATAAAATTAGGAACCTGCCTTCCTAATTGTTCAACCCTACTCAAAAATTAAATTAGCCTGACTAATAAGAGATCTGGTTGTTAAGTGGGTTGTTTTTTTTTTTCCCTTCAGCTCCGAGATATATTTAATATACAAAAAAATTTCACAAGTTTAATATATGCATTTTAATGAGTTTAGACATATACATACACCCATGATGTCATCACGATAATCAAGGTAATAAACACCATCATCTCCAAAAGATTTTATATGTCCTTTTCCTGTGTATGTGTATGTATGTATATGGTGTGTGTGTGTAGAACTCTCGACATCAGATCTATCCTAACAAGTTTTTAAATGCACACCACCATATTATTCTATTGGCACTATACAGTACAGCATATCTCTGGAATGTGTTTATCTTTTAAAACCCTAACTTTATATACATTAAACAACTTCCCATTTCCCCTACCCTAACTCCCTGGAAATCATCAGTTACAATAGGTTTAACATGTAAAGCCAATCAACTGGCTCTAAGTAGAAAAGATAAATTGGGATATCCGGATACCCTATATAATCCTACGTAATAAAAGCCTAATATGCTAAGTGTCCAGTTAGCTGTTCAACCAATCGAAGCATAATATGCTAATGATATGCTAAGGCCACTCAACTGCTCACTATGACGTGCACTGACCAGGGGGAGACGCTCTAACAGGCAGGTTAGCTTGCTGCTGGAGCCGATGTGCCCTGGAGCCCTCCTTCGGTCCTTCCTGGCCCTGATCCTGCATTGGTGCGGTCCCTCAGCCTGGCTTGTGCCCTCTGGCCATTCGGGACCCCTTGGGGGATGTCAGAGAGCTGGTTTCGGCCCCATCCCACAGGCCAGGCCAAGGGACCCCTCTGGCGCATGAATCCATGCACAGGGCCTCTAGTGGCTGTATAAACGGGTTAATTTTAAAGTATCACCTTTTATCCCCCGTGGAGTCTAAATGGTTGAAAATTACCTGCTACATTGTCTTTCTTTGCTCGAATCTTCACTTGGGCTTTATTCACATTTTGGATAACTGTGGTGCTGCAGGGGAAAAGATTTAGTTGAGTTTTTGGAGTGAAAGATAAACCTACCATTGGATAATTTTAACAAGAGTGAGGTATCACAATAAAGCATGTTCTGATAATAGTCTTTTTTCCGAAAGGGACAAAAATCACTACTTCCACAGGAGGGCCTCAGAGAGCAAAGACAAAATTAGTCATAAAAAAAACAAAACAAGAAATGATTTTAAAGTATTTGGATCCCTTGAGTTTTCAGTCAGACGTGGCATTTTCATTCTGTTAATGTAATTTAGAGAAAGCTCTTTCCTTTTAGGTTTTCTGTTCAAAACAGAAGTTTGGCAAAAGGAGTACAATTCCTTTTCTAGAACTTACCTTAACTTACATCTGGCTTTGACTCCTCATTTTTATCGTAAAGTGTTTTCCCTGTAACTACCCTATGGTATTCACATACCACTTACACACTATTCATTTCCTCCCTCTGCTTGGAAATGCCAGTGCAAGCAGAGGGAGGAAATCCTACCAACACTAGCAAAACTTCTACTGGCCCTCAGGCTGTAAGACGTGGCCCCCCAGGTAATACTCCCACATGGATAAGAAACACTAAGCATAAAGTCATTGTGTCACTGAGTAAAGAAGACTAAAATCAGCCCTGGCCTGTGTGGCTCAGTGATTCGAGTGTTGCCCAAGCACCGAAGGGTCACAGGTTCTATTCCTAGTCAAGGGCACATCCCTGGGTTGCAGGTTAAATCCCCAGCCCGTCAGGGCAAGCAATCAATGTGTCTCTCTCACATCAATTTATCTCTCATCGTATTCCTCTCAGTCTCTCTCGCTCTCTCTCACTCCCTTCTCCCTCTCTCCCTCATTTACACTCTCTCTAAAAACCAATGGAAAAAATATCCTCAGTTGAGGATTAGCAACAAAAATTAAGAAAGGAAGAAAAAAAAAACACTAAAATCAAAACCTCTGAAGATAACTTCCACCTCTACCCCTAGATAGCCACTGGACTCAGGAAGGCACTGAACTTAACTGAGAAAAACTGCTTACCTGGTCTACTTCACAGGCTTATTTGGGGAATTACATAACATGTAAATTAGCAAAACCCTTTGTGTTTTTTAAAAAATATATTTTATTGATTTTAGAGAGAAGGGGGAGGGAGGGAGAGAGAGAAACATCAATGATGAGAGAATCATTGATAGCTGCCTCCTGCATGCTCCCCCCTGGGGACCGAGCCCGCAACCCAAGCATGTGCCCTTGGCTGGCTTTGAACCTGGGACCCTTCAGTCCGCAGGCCAATACTCTATCCACCGAGCCAAGCCCTTTGTAAAGGAATACTAAACTATTTTGAATGCTTTTTAAGGCATATATTGATATGACACCCCCCCTTTTTTAATATATTTTTATTGATTTCAGAGAGGAGGGGAGGAGAGAGGGTCATTGATCAGCTGCCTCCTGCACACACCACGCGGGATTAAGCACCTTTTCTAATACCAAAAACAGCAAATCAACCCAAAGACCTTCCATTAGGAGAAAAGGTCAATAAGTTATGGTACATCTAGAGAAAGATTATGCGGCTAAGTGAAAACAAGGAAACAATGTTTATGATGCCATGTTAAATAAAAACAGACCATAAATATGAAGTATCTTGTGCGTACAACAATGTAACATACAGGTCAGTAGTAACGAAGGTGGTGATGTTAAGGGGATGGGGTTAAAAGTGTCCTTCCTTATTAATATAGCAATTGTCTTTAATGCTAATATTTTTAAAATTTAAAATGGCTTTTAAATGAAATTATGAACATAGAGCATTGATTTTTCAAAACACCCAACTTAGTCTTCTTACCTGAAGTCCCCTGCTGTGAACTTGGCCTCAGCAAGTGAAAAAGCAGCTTCTCTCATCACTTCACCCATCAACATTTTAGTCTGAAAAGGTATAAGCCAATAGCCGATTCAACCAAGTTATTTTACCAGGAAAAATCATAATCGTGTTGCTTCAACACCATCAGTATTTCATGTCAGGTATGCATGTGAATATAAACGATGATTTGATAATGATAAAACAAAATAAAAATTTCCTATTTTGCTTTAACAGGTTTAGTTATGGTCATAATCATGTTGCAAAACCATGAGCTTTATAAATAAAACATCAAAATAAAGACATTAAGAAAGAGAAAACTGAATCTTTACTGCAGGGCTGTTTTTGTTGAATGGGTCCATGATGATTTGCTCAAATTAATCTCCTAAATTCACTACAGTGCAGTCAAAATCCTAATGGCATAGTGGTTCTAAAACCTGGAATATTTAATGTTTGAGAATATCCAGTAACTTTTTAAGAGAAGTATAACTGGGACAGTGGGTAGAGAGTTACCTTACCAAGTATTAAAAGTGTTTAACTATAAAGAAATACATCTGGTACTGGGGCACTAAGTCAATGAAATGGAATAGAGTTCAGAAACAGCCCCAGGACTATACTGGAATTTAGCGATGTAAAAAGACCACTCAACTGGTCATGCATTTATAAAATGATGAAGCTAAATCCCTAACTCTCACATCACACCACACACATACACCAACAAAATAAAAATGATTCAAGGTAAATGTTTATTTTCAAAATTATAAAATTGCCCAGCCGTTCAGTTCCCAGTCAGGGCACATGCCCAGGCTTTGGGCTCAATCCGCAGGAGGAGGCGTGCAGGAGGCACGTGCTCAGTGATTCTCCCTCATCATTGCTGTTCTCTCTCTCCCTCTCCCTTCCTCTCTACAATCAATAAAAAAATATTAAAATAAGATAGCAATTTTAGCACAAAAGATTGGCAACAACAAAAATTAATACCCAACTAAGAAGAATTTAAGAAAATAGGTCCTCTCACTAATCATTTAGTATAAATGTAAATTAGTATAACAATTTGGAGGGTAATTTGAGTTACCTAGCAAACAATTCAATGATTCTAGGGCTTTTCCAGAAAAATTCTAGCATACATACACATAAGGATTTAAGAGTACCCTCCCCCACAAAATGGTAAAACTACACATTCATCAATAGAGAAATGGTAAATTCCATGATCCATGCTACGGAGAACCATTCAGCTATTATAGAGAATGAGACTGAACTATATGATGTAGAAAGCTGTTCAGCATATTTTCCAGGGAGCAAAGGAAGGAGGAGTGGGGCAGAAAATGTTATGTGTGTGTGTGTGTGTGTGTGTGTGTGTGTGTGTGTGTGTGTGTGAGCAAAGGAAGGAGGAGTGGGGCAGAAAATGTTATATGTGTGTGTGTGTGTGTGTGTGTGTGTGTGTACTTGCATGCATGTTTATTACCAAAAAAATCTCTGTGTGGACATACAGCCACACATGATACCATACTCTTGGTATATGCTTTACAAAAGCAATACTTTCAATATGTGCTACCAAAGAAAGATTGATATATTCAGGGAGAAAGAGATTGAGAGAGAGAAGATGGGAAGGATAAAAAACAGAGTCTCACAAAGAACTCCTCTGGGAAATGAAAAAAGGATAGTTGGGGCTAGGAGAGGGGAAATGGGAAAGAACCTTCACTTTTTTATATACCGCTATATATAATTTATCCAAAAAGCATTGAGTCAAATGTACTAGCTGCCAACACTGTTCTAGATACTGAAAAGACATTGCTGAAAAGACAGAGTCCCCTTCTCCTGGAACTTACATTCTCTAGTGGGGGTAACTATCACACAAACACCATGCAGTAGTAGTGCTATGATAAGAACATGGACACATGACAGAAGTAAGTACAGCGGTCACTTCGGATTGGGTGATCAGTGATGGCGTCTCTGGAGAGACCAGAATGCACAGAGGAGCCAGTCCTAAGTAGTTCCGGGGAAAGAGCATTCCAGCAGGAAAAAAACAGCTAATGCAAAGACCCTAGAGGAGGATGTTAGGAAGAATAGGGCAAATGAGGTCAGAGAGGCAGGTAGGGACCAGATTAGATCAAATGAGGCTCAAGAACAAGAGTAAGGAATTTGGATTTTATTAAATGAACCATGTGAAATTCATTACTTTATAATGGTATTTTTACTTTTGAAAGAAAAATTAAAATGTCAATAGTCATGCTGGATTTTCCTTATATTTCCAAAATAAATACTGTTCTAAGCAAAGTTCATTCTACCTCTATGATCTTCTTTAGGATCTGTCGAAATCGAAGAGTTAGGGCATCAGATTTCTTCTTCAGGAGGTTTCGACCTGTCTGTGCTCCTTTTAATCGAGCCTTCATGATGGTTTGTGCCCTATGTAAACAAAGTTACAGACATTCATTCCCATTGTTTAAAAAAAGAAAAATTCCTTCCCAATACAATGTTAAAATTATGCTTTATTCTTCATGCCAAAAGAATAATATATACAGCATTTGTAGCTGACAGGTTTAGCTGGCTTATCATTACCACAGACTTCTACCCTCAAGTGCTTCATAAATGAGAAGTTTATATAAAACTAGAACAACGTTTTAATCAATATTTGGCATAAATATTGTCATAATAGAGCATTTTATAATTCCAACATAGTTTAAATACTTATTGATTTATAAATTAAAACAGTACCTATTTCCGTTAGAAGTGTTCTATCCCCAGTTTAGTGGACAGAGCAGTGGCCCGCTGACCAGTGGGTTATGGATTTGATTCCAGTCAAGGGCACGCACCTCGGTTGCAGGCTCTATTCCCAGCCCTGGTTGGGGCACGTGTGGGAGGCAACCAATCGATGTGTCTCTCTCACATGGATGTTTCTCTCTCTGTCTCTCCCGCCCTTCCTTAAAATAAATGGAAAAAATATCTTCGGATGAGGATTAACAACAACAAAAAAGAAGTGTATTAAGAATTTTTAAAAAATCTGTCCACTAATTTATGCACTTACCTTCAGGACCAACAATTCCACTTTGAGGAATTTATCCTACAGATTAGGATCACCCCTAACCGCCTCTGCCTGCCTGATCACCCCTATCAGCCTCTGCCTGATTAAAGTGTGGCATTAAAATGTTTTGATATCAATCAAAACCCTAAATCCAATCATTTTAGGTACACAATAATATGTACAAGGTTACGGATGAGTACTCCAACATCTTATCTAATAAAAGTAATATGCAAATTGACCATCACTCCAACACACAAGATGGCTGCCCCCATGTGGTCAAAGATCCTGCCACAAGATGGCCAGCAGGGGAGGGCAGTTGGGAGGCACCAGGCCTGCAAGGGAAGGTAGTTGTGGGCAATCAGGCCAGGAGGGGGGCAGGCAGTTGGGAGGGACCAGGCCTGTGATGGCAGTTGGGGGCGATCAAGCCTGCAGGGAAGGGAAGTTAGGGGTGACCAGGCCAACAGAGGAGGGAAGTTAGGGGCAACCAGGCCTGCAGGGAAAGGCAGTTGGGGGGATCAGGCTTGCAGGGGAGGGCAGTTGGGGAACACCAGACCTGCAGGGAAGGGCAGTTAAGGGTGACCAGGCCTGCAGGGGAGGGCAGTTAGGGGTGACTAGGCTGGCAAGGGAGGGCAGTTAGGGGTAATCAGGCTGGCAGGGAAGCAGTTAGGCATCAATCAGGCTGTCAGGGGAGTAGTTAGGGGATGATCAGGCTGGCAGGCAGAAGCAGTTAGGGGCAACAGGAAGGCAGGCAGGTGAGCAGTTGGGAGCCAGCAGTTCTGGATTGTCCGAGAGATGTCCAACTTCCTGTTTAGGCCCGATTCCGATAGAAGTCCCAGATTGGAGAGGGTGCAGGCTAGGCTGAGGGAAACACCTTCCCTGTGTACAAATTTTGTGCACCCAGTCTCTAGTTATTTATAAGAGCAAATGGGTAGAAACAAGTTAAATGTTCCATAAATTATGGTTCATTATAAAATGGAATGATATGCAGTTATTAAAAAAAAGAACAAAGTAGGTCTGCATGTGCTTCCTATATGATATTGTTTTAGCTATGCAAAGCATGGAAGGATAAATATGGTTATACAGATAACAGAAGAATAAAAAGGATTCACAGAAACTATAACCATTTCCTTTGGGAAATTGGGCTGACTAAAAAAAAAAAAGATTGGCCTGGCCAGTTTGGCTCAGTGGATAGAGTATCGGCCTGCAGACTGAAGGATCCCAGGCTCCATTCCAGTCAATGGCACATGCCTGGGTCGCAGGCTGGATCCCCACTAAGGGGCGTGCAGGAGGTGGCCAATACATGATTCTCTCTCTCTCATTCTCTCTCTCAATGATGTTTCTAGCTCTCTCCCTCTCTCTTCCTTCTTCTCTAAAATAAATTAAAATATATTTTTTAAAAATAGATTTACTTTTTATTACTATATTAGAGGCCCGGTGCATGAAATTTGTGCATGGAATGGGTGTCCCTCAGTCCAGCCTGCACCCTCTTGAAATCTGGGACCCATCAGGGGATGTCTGACTGCTGATTTAGACCCGATCTCGCAGGGATCCCTGCATATCTGGCCTAAACCAGCATTTAGACATCCCTCTCCCAATCTGGGACTGCTGGACCCTAACTGCTTGCCTGATCGCCCCTAACCACTCGCCTGCCTGCCTGATCACCCCTAACCGCCTCTGCCTGCCTGATCACCTCTAAACACTTTGCCTGATCGCCCCAACCGCCTCTGCCTACCTGACTGCCCCTAAGACTCTGCCTGCCTGATCGCCCCTAACTGCTCACTGGCGGAGAGGGACTATCGAGGTGAGGGGTCAAGTTCGTTCTGCTGTTTTTGTTGCTAGGCATTTATTATATAGGATTCTTTGTATGTTTTGCGTTTTATTCCACAACCTTTTATTACTTTTTCTATTAAAATGTGGCATTAAAATGTTTTGATATCAATCAAAACCCTAATACCAATCATTTTATATAAATAACTTTACATAAAAAATGAATGTAACAAATTAGGTAACAAATGACATATATAGGCATTTATAATTTACTAGAGGCCTGGTGCACGAAATTTGTACACAGGTAGGGTCCCTAGGTGTGGCCGGGGATCAGGGCCGATCGGGGCCTTCCAGCTGCCAGCCAGGACCTCCCTTCCCTGACTGCCGCCTGGGACCTTCCTTTACTCCATGCTGCCCCCTGGGGATCAGCACACATCATAATGAGTGATCAAATTCCTGGTCTCCCAGTGGAACTCCCAAGGGGACACATTGCATATTAGGCTTTTATATATATAGATTAAATGACATATATAATAATAGACTTCTGAGAAGTGACAAGCTACTGAAGTTTTCTTACCACCTATTTCAATGTTTTCCCATCAGAAACCACAATACCAAAGTAAAAAAAAAGCAGAAACTGACATATATGCCTGATAAAATTGGGGGGAAATGAGCAATAAGATCCAACAATAGATTATTTTAGATACTTAAAGTGATTTGTTTAAGGAGATACAATCCTATATAATAAAAGAGAAACATGCAAATTTGACCATACCTTTGCTCCTGATTGGCTATGCTACCAGCCAATCAGGAGCAGGGGTGGGGCCAAGTGGCAGCAAGCACCCAGCCCCCGGGTGCTGTGAGGGGAAGCGGCAGCAGCAGCAGCAACAGCAGCAGCAGCAGCAGCAGTGGTGGCGGTGGCAGAGAGCGCCTGGCCCCCGGGCGCTGTGGGCAGAAGTGGCAGCGAGCACCCAGCCCCCAGGGCCAGTGGTCACAGGCAGCTGGGCTGAGCTGAGCAGGGCTATGGCTGGGTGCCCAAGGTCTTGGGCAGGCTGGGGGTGAGCCATCAGTTGGACATCCCCTGAGGGCTCCCAGTACATGAGACGGGGCAGGTTGGGTTGAGGGACCACCCACCCCCAGTGCACAAATTTCATACACCGGGCCCCTAGTTTCATATGAATGGTGTTATAACCAAATGCAAAATAGTATTAATGGACCTTTGGCTAAGTTTTTAGATTGTTGAAGTCCTTTACCATAGGGCAAAGGTTGTTGAGACAATTCTGCAACTGGAAGGAATTTTAGACATTATTTCTTAGGAAGTTAAAAAAATGAAACAACTTTCCCATAGTTACTCACTGAAGAAAAGGCAGAGCAAGACAAGAACCAGCCTTCTGACTCCAGGGACTTGTCTGAGGCTCAACCGTAGGCCCACTGTACCCCAATTACATGGGACACTGCTTCCCCTACAGATTATAAATAGCCCCAGATGAACAGCTCTCTCTAGCTATCGGGGCTGCCTTTGCCCTGGCTGAAGATCCAACCAAGTGAGGCAGGTTCAGTGTCCTACCTGAGCAGGATTTAGCTGCCCCAATGTGTATATTTAAACATACTGTGTTGTTTACACTAACCACCAGAATTTGGAAAGAGTTGAATCAAATGTAAGTCAAATCCTAGTACTGCAGATTCCAGCAAGTTTGATAGCAAAAAGGTGAACTGACCAGGCTAATTTTAATTTCCTCCTATGAGTAATGGCATCTCTGTAAAACGACACATTTTTACTCTTGACACTCAAAGAGTGACCTGCCCAAGCAAGGGCTTACAGCCCTCGTAGGTGCAACCTGGATTTGACTGACTCTTTAGACCCCATATCCTTCATGTCTCTTTCAGTTCCCCCCTAAACTTGTTTTTCTCTCTTTGGTGCCTAACTAGGTGTCAGCCCCATTTCATAGGGTAACATTATAAGAACTGTCTCAAAGAGAAGTCACTAGTGTATTTCCTAATCTGGCTCTTTAAAAAACTTATTCTTTTTCAAATTTCACAGCTGCTCAGCGCTACTTAAAGTGTTTGACCTTCAGCTAGGATGATAACTTATTTCCAGATGAATCAAAGACATCTGACTACATGACAAAGTACCTGTGCTAAGCCTTGGGGAAAATATTTAGAGTAGCTGTTACTTCCTGCACCTGATTTTCCCCTTAAACAGCAATTCCCACCTTCACAAACCTATCATATTCTTCTTGTCTAAGCCGAATGAAGTTTATTTTCACCTCTTAGTCTTAAACTAAGACAAAAAATGTTAACATTCTGCTACTATCTAAGATTAACACAGTCAAATATTAATTGAAGCGGTGAAAATGATTTTACTCAGTAACCACTGACAATAGGGGAAGGAGCTGAGGTTTGCAAAGGTGACTGCATTGTAAACAAAGAATGAGGGAAAGAAATGAGAGGAGATTCAGCAGATTCAGGGAAGCAAAAAAATCCCAGAAAGATGGTCAGTGGAAATGCGATTGGGCCACCTGTGTCTATTAGCTGACATTATGGAGTTAGGATCCCATCCTCACAGACAGAGGCCTTATCTTTCCTGATTACATCTCAAAGAAATGATTTTCAGGTCTTTGAGAAAGACATTTCTAATTTATAGGGAGAGACATATACAGGATGTCCCAACAAAATCTACACATATACTCTGAACAATTATAAAGGCAGTGTTTATTAAAATACATTTCATTTTCAAAATTGAGTTATCAGCTATTAAAATGTGTGTACATTTTTGGGGGACACCCTACACATCTCAACGGGAAAATGAAGGATTCATCATTGTAAGCCTTTTTCAGTAAATGGGCTAAGAAAAGGAGGTCAGGGATTACCAGCAGGCGTTGGCTAGGTTAAACAGTAAATTCTTCTGGGGGCTCTGAGCTTTCTCAGGCAGACATTTTAACAGGGCCTGGTGTCGTTTAGGAAACACAACTGTAGGCTGCTGGAAGCTGTGTTAGAGTTTGGCCATCTTCCTTGATTCCCAACAGCTATCAGAAAGCCAGTAGGTGAAAGTAAAAAAATAAACAAGAAGCCAACAACTCCTTCATTTCATTAAGAGCTGTAGCCACCGAGGCAGAGACAGAAATCTAGGTTTGGGTTTGAAAATAACTTCTATTTAGGAGAAAAAGGGCAGGATGAAGAAAAGCAACAGAATACTTCCAAAAAGATAGGACCACAATAAAAAAAGATCTAAATGTCAAAACCAAAACTGATTTTCTGCACCTCGCTGAAAAAAAAGGAAAAGGAGAAGAGGGCAAATAAGAACAATCTTTTCTTTCCACACATTGTAAGATACATATGAGAAAACCTCAACATTTTCTTCACAGATTGGCTCAACACCTACGGCCATATGCTACTTCTCTTGCCAAAGACATCAGACCAAAAGAGAGCAAATTCCAAGGCATGAGTTCGTCCGAGGAACATTTTTTGTGGACTGTCTATCCTATATAATAATCCTATATAATAAAAGGGTAATTTGCAAATGTCCAAAATGACTGGTTGCTATGACGTGCACTGACCACCAGAGGGCAGACGCTCAGCGCAAAGAGCTGCCCCCTGGTGGTCAGTGCTCCCCCTGAGCGGGGATCTCGGCTCAGCCACAAGCCAGGCTCTCTGTGGCAGCCCTAAGGTTGTCCGACTGCTAAAGGGCACAGGCTGGGCTGAGAGGACCCCCTTCCCCGACCCCTCTTCTCCCTCCGCGTGCACGAATGTCTTGCACCGGGCCTCTAGTGGATTGATATTTGAGAGCGCACGGTCCAGTGGGAGCGCTGTGCAAACAATTGCTATCCACTTTACAATGTGATGGGTATTATTAACGTAAGTCTGAACAAGAAGAGTGCCTCGGAAACTCGGGGTACCTTCCCATCGCAGGTGACATTTCATGGAATCATGGAAAATGACTAAGGGGAGAAGATCTGACGTCCACGCTTGGGCATTTCAACTCAACACCCAATTTGGCTTAGAAGTCTCTTCTTTGTGCTTCCCACAGCAGTAAACCTCCTTTTTCCATCCATTTATCAAACCTCGTTAGCTTGCCCTTTCTCTCCCCTAAACTGAGCATCGATTCGCAGTTACGTAATCCAGTGCCGGGTTCCGTAGGGAGGGTGGAATGAATGGCTGGATTAATGAATAGGGTTAGCGGACCTTCACAAAAGCCAGCAGGCCCCGCGCCTGTTCCTATGGGCAGGGGTCGCTCTGACCAAGCCGGTTCACGCAGAGGAATATGTGAGGGGGCCGTCAGGGAGCCTCGCCCTGCACCCACGGGAGAGCTCAGGATCCGCCCAGAAAATCAGGAACCTCGCTGCGGAGGAAACGAGAATCCCTCCAGGCGGTCCTGAACCTGATGACATTCATTCTCTTACTTACATTCGTGAGGGAAAGATTTCAATTCGGTCTTTGCCCGACATTCTGACGATGACTGTTCGGCTGCAGTTCCCGGTTCGGCAGACGCGGTTGCCACAGACCCAGCCACGACGTCGTCTTCTACCGCAGTCAGGTGGTTGTCTCACTTGACACCCCCACTGCGTTGCTAGGAGACCATCGGGATTCGCATTCTTCACTTCTGCTTCCTGTTGCCACCCGGGTGGAGCGGTTGGGGTGGGAGGAAGTGAAGAAGACAAGGCCCGGATGTGGAGGCGCGCGCACCGCGAGACTGCCCCTCACTTCCGGCTCGCTTTCCAGCCCCTCCCGCTCCACTCCCCGGCGGGTGTGCTAGGCTCTCCAATCTTGAAGCGAAAGAAGAGTACACTCCTTCTCCTTTTCCGCTTGTCATCTGTGGTCACAGCGCCACCTCGTGACTAACCGGAAGTCCGAAGAACGGATTTATTCATCAAGGACAAGGAATCGTAGTCCTACCTCTTCCCTGCTCCTTGAAGGCTACTTATCAAAAATTAAAGAAAACTATGAGAAAGCGTAATTTTCAGGTCCTCCTGTGATCTCCGTTCTTCCCTGTTCTCGGAGGACCTGGACTCTATGATCAGTGAGGAAGAGGAGCCTCGATTCTGTTGGCGCTTGCGTGCTGCGAGGTTGATGCCGCATGCGCGGTGGGTCTGAGCGAAGCGCACGCTGAAGAGGATCGGCGGCGGCTGCTGTGGCGAAGCGAGTCTCATTTCTACATTTACGGAGCGCGGCCCCGGACCCCACTGTAGGCTTCACACGTATACCTCAGGTGACTAGCGCCCTAGGTCGGATTCTCCAAGATCTCACTCTGGTTGTGGCCAGTACCTGGGTAGTCGAGGGAGGGTAGGCCCGGGCTAGCACCGCCTGTTGGGGCGCGGGAAGTGCCGGGGCGCCGCCGGCCGGTCGGTCTTTCCGTATTCCCGAGGCGCCTCTGTAGGAGCGCAGGAATCTCGTGAAAGAGAGTGGGTTCGGAGTCTTTAAAATGAGGGTACCGTGAGGTGGGGCGCCTCGGGAGGATGCGGCGACACCCCAGCCCCAGAACGTCGAGCACTTTTCGGGCTTGAAAATTCCGACCTTTTTGTTTTTCTCCTTTCGGCCCCAGGAAATACCACCTCTCGGTGGAAGCCAGACTAGACACCTCCAGGGACCGGTGGGATGGTCACAGTGTTGGCAAGAGCTGGGTTCTAGAAGATCCATGAGTAGTTTATTCACTTGATCGTTTAGTTTTAAAAATTGCAGCCCGTGCTGCCTTAAAGCCTGAGATGAGCATTTCTGTAGAATGAATCACTCCTCGGAACTAAAACAAGCCTCCTGTCGGTTTACCGTGGTTCAGCGCCGATGGGAGGAGAAGGATGGAATTACACGCCGTGGTCTTACAGTTAAATAAAAAGGAAAATGTAAAATAAGAGAGTATTAGGGCCCCTTTTTACTATTCCCCAAACATAAGGTACTTTAATTTCCATTAAGCAAGAAACATTGTTTTCTGGGGGAAAGGTGTGACAGAGAAGTCTTAGTTTTTCTCCTGATTGAAGTTGTTATTCAGGGAACGAACTTGTGACTCCGTGTCTTTGAAGAGTTGGGGAATTACTTCTACTTAGCTGTCCTGCCAGTTCATCTGATGCCAAATGATCCCAGAGATGCACAGCCATGTATGTAGATATTGGTGCTTCCTTTCTCCACTGCACTGGGATCATTTAGAAGCTTTCTTCCCTGTAGCACTCGAGTCTGGTTAAAATTACACAAGAGTTGCTTCTAACACGTAACACATGTCACCTCAGAAAGGAGCGTGGGCTCCCCATATCCATAGTTTAAGAAAAGTACTTCCTGTCGTTTGACCAGGCAAAATTACTGGCAATGTATAGAGTATTTGAAATTAGCTGTTACTATATTCTGAAAGATGGATGTTCTTTAACAGAGAACACATATGGTATTGTAGTACTGGGACATACCGAGGTTCTGTGGGTTAAAGACCCTCTGTTTAATGTCATAAGACTTGGTTCTAGCTTGTGCTTGGACATAGTAGATACTACAAAATGGAAATAGTATGTTCTTTGCCTTTACTGTCTTATATTTGTACTACAGGCCTGGTGCACAAGATTTCATGCTCTGGGAATGGGGGAGGTGTCCCTTAGCCTGGCCTGTGCCCTCTCCTGCCCACCAGCGGTGAACCCAGCTTCTGGCTGAGCGGAGGGGGAGCGCAGTGACCACCAGGGGACAGCTCTTGCATTGAGCCTCTGACCCCTGGTGGTCAGTGCACACCATAGTGACTGGTTGGTCTGCTGTTCTGTCGATTTGCATATTAGGGTTTTATTATGTAGGATAGCACATTACGCTTTCAAAATGTTTTTATATGTATTTTATCTCACTTGATAACTCTCCCCAAATCTGTGAGGTACATGGCCCAGACCAGAAACCACAGTTCAATGGGAATACATTTTCTAAGCAACCACAGCTAGTAAGATAACAAGGATTGACACCCACATCTACAACTGTTCCCAAAGTGCACTATGCTACTTGCCTGACTTGAGGACTTATTTGAGAGCCAAATAATGTAAGTCAGAGGGCTTTGAAAATTAAAGGGTTAGTAGATACCTAACTTGTGGCTTCTATTTTCCTGACTGATCTTTTAAAAGTTAGTGTAATTAGCATGAATAAGGAGATATGTTCAAAATCTGCCAGCCAATATGCAGGTTCTCTGTGAAAGGCATTCTTTTTGTACTCACCTGGAATCTCAGGAAGTGGGCCAAATGACTGTACAGCCTCTTCAATATACTTCAAGTAAGGATGCCTGGAGGTGGGGCGCCTCAGGAGTATGCAGTGACACCCCCAGCCCAAGGACACTGGACATTTTGCAGTTTCCGGCCATTGTTTTATTTTTAAACTGTGAATGACATATCATTAGCAGCATCCCTTTATTTACGCTATATATTGCAGAGACTTGAACCTCCTTAAAGCTGTAGAATTTATATCTCTCTCTGGGATTCTTTTACACTATTGCATTTGTTCTTTAGCCATCAAAAGCCTTGCTTCCCCAAAATTACCAGTTAAATAAAAAGGAAAATTTTTATTTGAAGAAACTTGATAAGTAAATGTGGTCAGCACATGTTAAAGTCCTTAAAACTATTTCACAGATCACTATGACATTTTATTTTGATACCCAGTTTAAAATTTTCTTAGCTCTCAAATTTTATTTGACAACAGTCCCATTGTCATCCCTGCTACCCCACGCAAAAAAAAAAAAAGCCCTGGTTAAAAATAAAATGACCAACTCAGCTGTTTTCTTGGTGGGTAGTTCTGGCCATTGAATGTCTACTTTCCTTTATTTGCTAAATTCCTATTTTGTCAAGCTACAAGAGGATACATCTCCACCACTATTATAAATGTGCTACCTTATTTTTTTGTTGTTAAATAGGATAGGTTAGTACTAAAAGTTTTCACTAATCTGTAGTATATGCTTCACTGAAAATGTATATTAATGTTGCTCTTTGTTTAAGGTATTTCTGATTGTAGTACATTTATCAATAATGTTAAGAGAAAATACTGCCTAATGAGTAAGCACAGACTATAGATCCAAACCTCATAGGTTCAAATTCTGACACTATCACTTGGTGGTAGTATAAGACAGAACAAGTTGCTTAACCCGTGCCTGAGTTTCTTCGTCTATAAAATGAAGAGAGAGTGGTACCTCAGTGAGATAGGCAGCAGCCAGGTCATGTAGGACCATGTAGGTAGTGGGAAGGTGTATGTGAATCAACGGGAAAGTGCATGTGGGTGCAGTTAGCACTGCAGCACTCTTGGTGGCCTATGAGCTGGACGTGAATGCCCTGTCTTTATGATCAAGTAATGGAAGCCTATTTCCCAATTATTAAGAAAAACAGCCCTAGCCAGTTTGGCTCAGTGGATAGAGTATTGGACTAGGGACTGAAGGGTCCTGAGTTCAATTCCAGTCAAGGGCACATGCTGAGGTTGTGGGCTCGATCCCCATGGGAGGCATACAGGAGGCAGCCAATCAAAGGTTCTCTCTCATCATTGATGTTTTTCTCACTCCCCCCCTCCCTCTCTCAAATAAATAAAAGTATATTTTAGAAAGAAAAACAATGTTAGTAAATTTTTCACAGTCACGTAGGTCCTATTATTGCCTGACTTCTGAGCTTTCACAAGAGTAAACTGGTTAAGGTTAACAGAAAAATATGAAAATCATCAACTGGTTAGTTTGAGAGCTTCTGTTTAAAAATACATTTCTACTCATAGTGTGATTTCAGGCTTGTGGGTCATAAAAGGAATGGTGCTGAAAGTAGGTTGGGTGGATCAAAGAGAATAGTTTTAAATACATGTAATGCTTGGAGGTTAAGAGAAACTTGAATTCTATAGTAATGAAGGTCTATAAAGCTTTTCTCAAGAATGGGTACTAGTCAACAAAAGAGAAGAGTATTTGGGAGTGATGAAAAATTAGAAACTAGAAATTATGGTAATTGTGAATTAAATTTATTGTGTTAGGAAAAAATTTGGACAGAAGGGTTCATGTTAGTTTCTAATTTTTTTCTGACATGATATTGTGATTTCGGATATAATAAATTACAGGGTGTGTAATTTCACATGGCTACGGTTTAAGAAGATACTTTTCTTTTTATGTAGTGGGTACAGTCTTGGCTGATTTAGAGAAAAAAATAGGTTTAGAATTTACTGGAAGGTTTATTGATGCTTCCCATCATTTGTTTTTCTTGAAGAGGTGGTAGTAAAATAGTATTTAACTCTTGAGGTACCTTTATCCTTAGATCTCAGAGTACTTTATAGATGGTCATTAATTTTTATGATTCCTCTGAAACTGATGGCACAGAATCACCCAAGCCTTACAAAAATGTGGAGAAGCATAAAAATTAAAGCTTGGTTCTTAGACATCATCTGTTTTCTGATACTGTTTAAGAAGTTTAAAGAGGTGAGAAGACTAACAACTTCTTCCAGTGGCAAAATTTGGAAAATTGACTCACATTTCTTTATTTTGACCTTAACTGAGCACTTACTTGATTCTTTTGCTTAAATTGCAGAATGCCGGGTCTGAGTTGTAGATTTTATCAACACAAATTTCCTGAAGTGGAAGATGTAGTGATGGTGAATGTAAGGTCCATTGCTGAAATGGGGGCTTACGTCAGCCTGCTGGAATATAACAATATTGAAGGCATGATTCTTCTTAGTGAGTTGTCCAGAAGGCGTATTCGTTCTATAAACAAACTCATCCGAATTGGCAGGAATGAATGTGTGGTTGTCATTAGAGTGGACAAAGAAAAAGGTAAGTGAAAAGAATATCTAAAATACAGGGTGGGGTAAAAGTAGGTTTATGGTTGTGACTATGAGACAGAATTTATACTTATATTAACTATATTATTTTCCATACAATTACCCCTACATTTGCCCCACTCTGTATAACTTTCAGATTTAAAATGGTTTATTATAAAATACATTTTTGTAAATTGCCTACTGTAGTAAAAAAACAAAATACCTCCTTTTATAAATTCTTTTACGTACAAAGTTGTTAGAGAAGGATGCCAATTAACCATCTAAGCAAGATCTCTTAAGTTAGTGGTTTAATTAGTACATCCCAAGGCTCATTTTTATGGGTCAAATAACTTAAATTTTATTCCCAGAGGAATTTTCCATTTAACATTTTTGGACCATGGTACATAGAAAATGTATAAGTTTTAAATTGCACACCATTCCAAATAGCTTGGTGAAATCTCTAGCCGTCGTGCCCAGGTTATGAATTACCCCTTTGTCCGGCGTGTCCACACTGTGTACACCTGCCCGTTGATTACTTGGTAGCTATCTCAGTTACCACACTGGCTGTCAGGGCATTGCCGTGCTTGTATTGAAGTAACCATTATTGTACTTAATAACGGGCCCAAAATATGTATAACTTTTTGGATATTCCAAAGAAAAGCCATTAAACGCATCCTTTAAATGAAATGTTATATACGTATAGGGGGGAAATAGTGTATATATAGGGTTTGATATCTGCAATTTCAGGCATCCATTGGGAGTCTTGAAATATATTCCCTGTGGATAACAGGGAACTATTATATTCCTTAAACTTTAATAAGTCTTCATAGCACTGCCCCAGAATGACCTGCAATGGTGTCTTGTATTTCTTTTTTAGAATATAAAATATAACAAGACGGAATCAAATTTCCACCTGCAGTCAAAAATATAAGATTGTGTCTAGGCACAGAGGACTGTTAAAAACAGATAAATTGAAAATCTTTTAAAGTAGCCAAAGAAAATGGCACATTATTTACAGAGGATCAGTAATATAAATTACTGTGGCATCCTTATTGGAAATAATGGAGGTCAGGGCATTGAATGACATCTTTAAAGTAGTAAAAGAAAAAAAAAAACTGTCAAGCCAGAATTCTTTATCTAAAGAAAATATTTAACTATGAAGATCAAAATGAGACCTTGCCAGGTAAATAGAAACTAAGAGGATTTATTATCAAATATACTTGCATTATAAGAAATGGTAAAAAAGTTGTTCAGACCAAAGAGATGTGATGCCTAAAGTAAAAAATGTGTAGGTAAATTTTAAAGACCTTTTTTCCCCTCCTAAATTTTTTAGAATACATTTAATGCTCATCTCTATTTGTACTGGTAGGATTTTAATTTATGGAGGTGACTTTTGACATAGGCCAATGCTGTTGGGAGAAAATTTTTATTTAAGTTTCCCGGGAGATGGGGACATACCTGAGGAGCCACATGGGAAAGGACCAGATCTGTTCAGGCGGCAGAAGGAGCAAGGGGAAAGCCAGAGCCTTTATTAAGATTTCTACCGAGCCGAGACCAGTTTGGCTCAGTGGATAGAGCGTCGGACTGCGGACTGAAGGGTCCCAGGTTCGATTCCGGCAAGGGCATGTACCTTGGCTGCATGCACATCCCCAGTAGGGGCCGTGCAAGAGGCGGCTGATCGATGTCTCTCTCTCATCGATGTTTCTGACTTTCTATCCCTCTCCCTTCCACTCTGTAAAAAAATAATAAAATGTATATTTAAAAAAAAAAAAAAGATTTCTACCAGAAAAGCAAGGCAGGTCAGGGTAAACACTTTAGAGTTTGGCTAGTTTGAATAGTTCTGGCTTTGGGTTGATTTAGAGCAGAGGGATTATTGGCTTGGTGTGTAAGACTTTGATGAGAAAATGGTTAGAGATATGGGCTCGAGATTGGTTAGTTGGATGTAAAAGGCGGCCCCAGTTGAGCCTTTGCTATTTCTAAGAATTGGCTATTCCTAGGAAGGGGCTTCTCTTCCCACCCAGTCAGCCAGGCCATAAACGTCAGAGCACCAGTGCAGACCTCTGGCGCTCAAATGAACAGGGAAGCCTCAGGGTCTCCCCAGACCCATTCTTTTGTCCACATTTGTGATGACAACACTGATACGCTACAAGACAAAGTTGATCACACCTTGTCATCCCCGCTGTCAGCACTCCTGGTTAACGGGCCTCAGAGAATCCCCTTTATTCACATGGGTGATTCCAGCATGAACCTGGTACCACAGAATCCAGCTGGTCCTATGATATGGAAGAAACACCAAAAATGTACCTCCTCCATGCACACAAAGCATAAACAGTTGAAGGCTCTTTCCCTACACCATGTTTCCGGATAAAAATTTTCAGAAGGAAATCTCTACTGGAATCAACAATAAAGACTTGGTTGAGGAACTGGTGAATCAAATTTAAGAAGCAGCAGCAGCAGCAAAGAATCTTATCACTAAAGCAACCAAACCAGATTCTTCAGCCAAAATGTGCCCACGACACCCACATCAACCAGTCAGTCCTTACTCTTTTTTTTTTCCCCCTGTATGTTCAGATTTCTGTAGTTCCATTCCATCTCAGCCCTTAAGCCCTTCCAGTTGGGCATGGCAATCTGTTGTCACTGAGAGTTCCATAAGTGATGTCCAAATGCAAACTCCTCAATTGGAGAGGGTAGCAGCCTCAGTTCCTGCTTTATATCTGATGCCTGTGACATAGCCCAAACCATGGAACTTAAGTCTTCCTGATGAGGATGAAATATCCAGCTCTTCTTTCCACTGTCTGTGTCAGTATCCCTCATCCACAGGCCCCTTCTAGAACAGGGTTCTTCTCTTAGCATCTTTGCTGGATAGCTGTAGGTCTATCTCCTGGGCAAACCTCATCCAGTATGGCAAGCTGAGGCCTTGTACTCTACAGTCTGAGAAAACCCCGAATTTCAGAACCCCTCCAGTATGGTGGACTTGAGATTTCTCTGATCAAACTACGAATGCCAGATTGCACTGGGATGGGGGGAGTGTCAGAAAAATAGAAAATCTTTTGACTAGCTTTAATTTGATAATTGAAAACTATTAGATCTTTCCGATGAGGTAGAGAATATGCAATTACATGGTAATCTAAATGCATTTCTGAAAACAAATTTACCAGGATTTTAGTGGAGAGTAAGTATAGGTATACCAACCAAACAGCTGGTTGTGTCATGCTGGCATCTGGACAGATAATTATTTTCAATTTATTTCATGCAGGTTACATTGATTTGTCGAAAAGAAGAGTTTCTCCAGAAGAAGCAATCAAATGTGAAGATAAATTTACCAAATCTAAAACGGTAAGTTGATTTTTTTAGTCAAATTAATCCACTATTTAATGTGCTAAATAACCAACAAGTCATGTTCCTGGCAAAAATAAAAAATAAACCTACATTTTCTGTAACTTTATTTTCATTTCCAATTGTGTGTTACATAGAAAAATGATTTAAAGATTTAATTTCAAAAGAGTATTGACTGCAGTGTTTTTATCTCATGGTGTTACTATCTCAAAGTATGATCTAATATTCTCAAAACAGTAATGAATGTTTTTAAGCGACTTTAGGAATAACTTAACTCTGGGTGATTTCTTTTTTTTTTTTTTTTGGCTTGTCATAACATGTAGTTAACTTTGGTCCCTATTCTGGAATAAGGGTCACAGAGATAACTGTTCTATGTTAAGAATGAGCACTTTTTTCTTTTTTTGCTATAATTTACTGCTTCCCCACAGTAAACATAAATTAAGCAAGAATGCCATTTCTGCATTCATCTTCTAAGTTTTTCTGTCCTCTGGTCCTATTTAGATTGTCCTTCATTCCCTGGATCCTCAGTTCTTGATGGCATTGTTTCCATTGTTTTTCTTTTTTCATATAATTTTAATTGATTTTAGAGAGGAAGGGAGAGGGATACAGTTAGAAACCTCAGTGATGAGAGAGAATTGTTGATCAGCTGCCTCCTGCACACCCCCTACTGAGGATCCAGCTTGCAATCCGGGCATATCCCGATTGGGAATTGAACCGTGACACTGTGGTTCATAGGTTGATGTTCAACCGCTGAGCCACACCAGCTAGGCATGTTTGCCCTTTTCTTGTGTCTTTTGTTCTTCTCTGCCGTGTGTCTTTCTGCCCTAAAGATAAAGTGCCAAGAAAACCATGTTAAATGAGAAAATTTTTGAAATCTTGTTTAAATAGTAAAACACAATAAAAATCTAAAAGCCATCAGACCATTACCCAATCTTTCCCTTTGCTTTGCTTATGTGTTCATTATTACTGCAGTCTGGTTTATGCATTCAAAAACGCTATCACTAAAATCCCTTTTTAATGAACTCTAGAACCTTGCCACAAGAGTAGCCTGTGGACCAACAGCATTGGCATCACCTGATTGCTTATTAGAAATGCAGGATCTCAAGTCCCAACAAGTTTGAGAATTCACATTTGAGAAGCACTGCTCTAGAAAACTTCCATTTTGTTTTGTCAACTGGTGTAAAAAGACTGTTAGTAGGTCTTATCAGGATAATAAGATGATGGACTAAATAGCCAATGTTAGTACCTTTTCTATACTCTTTCCTTTAAGCCCTTTTATTTTAGAAAAACATTTAGATTAGAAAAAGTTTGGCATCAGTGGGTAAGATTGAATGATAACTGTTAAATAATAACAGAGCAAAAGAAATATTGAAATTTCAATCCTATTTCCATGATCTCATGAGTGGTAGTAATAATAGCTTGCACTTGTTTAACAGGATTTGTGTAACATACAAATTTTATACATTTGTATTATGTTTTTCATTTATAGTATTGCATTATATTTGTTGATCTGTATAAGAGCTCTGTAATAAAAAGGAGTGACACTATCTCCCTTTTCCAGAGGAGGAAACAAACTCAGAGGTTAATTAGAGTCAAGATGTAATCTGAGTGTTAGGGCACTAAATTCTACTCTTCTACTTGTTATACCTAGTTGGGTTTGTTATTATGGGAAAGAGAATATTTCTCTGTGGAAAAGAATTTGTTGTATGGTGATCCTTTGTTGTTCAGTAATTAAAGTGTAAAAATACCTATTTTTTTAATATATCTCTTACTCTTTGAATTGTTGAGCCCTTCATTTTGTTTCTAGGTGTACAGCATTCTTCGTCATGTTGCTGAGGTGTTAGAGTACACCAAGGATGAACAACTGGAAAGCCTGTTCCAGAGGACTGCTTGGGTCTTTGATGACAAGTACAAGAGACCTGGATATGGTGCCTATGATGCATTTAAGCATGCAGTCTCGTAAGATCATCTTTTTGACTCTGCTTCTACCTTGATATCACAGCTGCTGGGTCTTGCATGCAAGTTGAAAGCTTGACATGTAATAGTTGAAATTTACATTAAAATATTTCAGTATAAAAGGCCCATCATATGAGCCAATCCTGTATAGCCAAGCCTATGTAATTTCTTTTTTTTAATTGACTTGGGAGAGAAACACTGATTTGTTGTTCCAGCATTCATTGGTTGGTTTTTGTATGTGCCCTGACTGAGTATTGAACCTACAACCTTGGCATATTGGGATGACACGCTAACCAACTGAGCTACCCAGTCAGTACTTACAATTTCTTATATCAGTTATATAGTTTAATAAACCATATGCTTTCATCTCATGCTACTCCCTTACCCATTTCCTTCTCTTGGTTTTTTATTGTCCTAGGTAACTTCAGGGCGAATGTAAATGTCTCATCTAAAACTATAACCTCTTGTTTTCTTTTCCTCACAACTCCTTAGACCTTCAGCTCATGCCACGTTAGCTAGTCTTCCATATGGCTTCGCTCTATACCTACTATCACCAGGATTTTCTCTTGTCTCTAGAGTCTTTAATTCACACGGTCTATATTTTTCCACAGCCCCTGTCCTTCCAGCTCCCACATAGTCCTATTCTGTGTCTTCTTAATTCTTATGTCAGGCTCTGATTCCAAGCCTTTTTTTTTTCTCTGTCTTTTTACTCCTTGCCTTCTCTTTCTTAACCCAACATAGCTACACCATGGTCCATCATTTCAAGAACTTTCTTGCCAGTATCATGAGCTTTTGCCGTTTTTCCTTCTTGTTACATCTAGTCTTGAATCAATGTTCCTGCCTTCTCTACATTTGTGCACTTCTAGGTGCTGATAGGAAAAACCTGCAACAATTTTGCAGGTTGGAACCCCTTCAGCTGGACCTACACTGCTGCCCACATTCTCTGTGCTCCTGGGTAGTTCTTCCTCTCATTCTTCGAGTTGGTATTTTAGAGCTTCCTCAGATACCCACTCCATCCTTCTTCCCTCACTCTCACCTGGTGCACTCACTATTTTATAAAGAAAATAGAAGCCATTGCATAGGTTCTCTTTTATTTCCTTACACTATCTCAGCAAACTTACCTTCATGCCACCTGTCATTACTCCTCCTGAGCTTTTGTCACACTGGAATTCCTATCCTTTCTGCTCTCAAACTAATCTTACCACCTGTGCCCAGCTACGGCTCAGGGGCCTTTTTCCATCTGTTATTCCATCTCTTGGGTCCTCAGTCTTTCCCTTAATTGTTTTTGCTCCAGCAGCATAAAAATATGTTCTCATTTCTCCCATTTACACTAAAAAAACAAATTCTACTTTCTCCTGAGCAAGCACTGTGGCCTCTCCTTTTAACATCCAGACTCCAGTTCTGTCAAAATCTGCACCCCCCACTCTTTCCTAAATGTTAATGCTCCACAAGCAGCCTCTCTTCGCCGAGGTTGCTTTGCTGACCTTCATGCTGCCAAGAGGCAATGGTTCTCGCAGCCCTCGGAATGGCTGAGTGGGGCCTGGGACTGTTAGAGCCTGTGGCAAGCTGACTCATTGGGCTCTCTAAATCCTTTCCAGTTTACCTCCATGTGGGACTTTTTTTTTTCTTCATATTTTGGGGAGGTGAGCATAGTAATTACTGTAATAGCTAATATTTATATAATTCTCACAACCTACGGTGTGAGTTTTTTAATCCTTATTTTATAGATGAGGAAATGGAAGCAGAGAGCCAATGGTTTGTCCAAGTTTGCACAGCTGTGATAGAGCCAGGATTTAAACCCAGGCATTCTGGCTCCAACCAGAGTTTATGCTATTAATCAACATTAAAGCACTGCTTTATATTTTTGTCCTCGCTGACTTCAGTCCTGCATTCCTCAGTCAGTACATTTCTTAACTTGGCTTGCTGTCATCTGGCCCCAGCTCACCTCTTTAGCTTCCACCTCCAGCATTCCCTCCATACTGCTCACCCATCGTATATAGTGTTCCCTTTCACTTATCGGTCTCCTCTTAGGTCATCAGTCATGTGGTGACTACTTAGATTTAAGTAATACTAATTCTTTGCCACATGTGCTTCATATTTTTCTCTTAAAAAATAAAATATCTGAAATAATTGAAAATAATATTTTATCCTTCCCAGTCCATTTCTCTCATTCATCACTGGTAACCACTATTCTGAAATTAGTATGTGTCGTCATAATTTCTTTTTTATGGTTTTAATAAGAATGTGTATTCAGAAAGTACATATTTTAAAATGTATTCAGAAAGTACATATGTAAATTTTTATTCTATCACTTTATCTTTCTGTACCTTGAATTTTTACTCATAAGATTGCTTTTAACATGATTTCTCCAAATTGATAGATGTATGCCTTCTTCAAGTTAATTTCTTTTTTGTTTAAAACAACACAAATTTATTTCTTACATTTATGGAGGTCAGAATTCTGAAGTGGGTCTCACTGTATTAAAACCAAGGTGTTAACAGTGCTGTGTTCCTGTTGGCAGCCTTAGGGGAAAATTCATGTCCACACCTTTTCCAAAATCAATCAAAGTCTCTCTCTTTCATTGTCACGTCACATCCCTCTTATACGGAACTTTGTCATTACATTGGGCTCATACATATCATTCAGAATAATCTCCGTATCTCTAGATCCTTAATATAATCACATCTGCCTGCAAATCTCTTTTATTATGTAAGATAATATGTCCATACGTTTTTGGGATTAAGACATGGGTATTTTTCAGGGATTATTAATCTGCTTACTACAGCCATAACTGATTTCTTCTATAGCCATTAGAAACATTCTTCCTACTTTGTGCCATAAAAGGGCTTTTTTTTTACTTTATTTTTATTGTTGACACTATTGCAGATGACCCATTTCCTTCCTTTTGCCCACCTCTACCAGTCATGTTCTATGGCTGATCCTTCACTTTTTTTTTTACTATATTTTACTGATTTTTTACAGAGAGGAAGGGAGAGGGATAGAAAGTCAGAAACATCAATGAGAGAGAAACATCTATCAGCTGCCTCTTGCACACCCCCTACTGGGTATGTGCCCACAACCAAGGTACATGCCCTTAACTGGAACCGAACCTGGGACCCCTCAGTCCTCAGGCCGATGCTCTGTCCGCTGAGCCAAACCAATTTTGGCTGATGCTTCACTTTCTTTCATGTTAATTTCTCTGTAGTATTTTATTATGAGAATATGTTTTATCTGTTCTTCTATTAAGAGATACTTAGGTAAGCCCACTCCCTCCCCCCTCTTTTTTTTTTCAAACAATGCTATGATGGATACTGATGTATGTCTCTGTGTGTACATGTTTGGGGGTTCTAAGATATATACCTAGGACAGGAATAGAATTGTTTGCATCTTTAAATTTGGTTCGTTTTTCTAGAATACTCTTCAAGTTGTTATTTATATTATCTCTAGCAATTGTATGTGCATCCCTATTTCTCTTCATCCTCACCAACATTTGGTGTGTGTCTCAGATTTTTTTTCCCTTTTGCCAAACTGATGGATGTACAATATCTTGTCTTGATTTGCATTCTGTTGGTTGTTGGTGAACTTCACACCTTTTCAAGTTTATTGATCATTTGTTTCATCTATGAAACATCTGTTTATCTCATTTGCTCATTTTCTCTTAGTTTGTCTTCTTTTGCTTTGTAGGCAGTATTAGCTGAAAGAAAGTTTCCTCCACCCAGATTCCTTTGACTTTCCTTTCTTAACCTATGCTTTTTAAGCCTCGTGCTTGCTCAATCCATTTTTTTTATATCATACCTTTCTGAAAATAGTTCTGCCTTTGCTTATTCAAATCCTATCATTCTTTTAGTCATTTTATTTTTTTCATTTGTCATTTGTTCAGCAACCATATTATTGACTTAAGATCCTGGTTCCTGTCATGTGGAACTTAAGAAGGTCAGGAAAAATTCTACTTTATCCATGAAGGCCCTTGCTGACCCACTTACTGGAAGTAGTTCCTTTGGCTTCTAATTCCTAGGGATGTAGTTTTATTTTCAATTTTTTTCCATGTTTTTGTTCTTTTCCAGTTAGATTGTAAGCTTTTTGAAGCTGAGAATGCTAACTACACGGAAGTGCTTAAATCATGGGATGCCAGGGAGACATTTTAAATTGCTTGCGTTAGCCTGATCCCTACAACTTTTCCTTTAATAATGATTAATTGGATGTTTTCTATTTGTCATATAATGCTAAATGCTGCACTGTTCATGTAATACCACAATCCAGTGAGATGCACTGTTTTTGTCCTCATTTTACACATTTGGAAACAGGTATGGAAGGGCCAAAGAAACATAGTTATCAAACGGCAAAGCTAAGATTTGAACTCTTAATTCTAACACTAAAGTCTATACTCTTATACACTATGTGGTATTGTTTGGTATTGCAAGTATCAGTAAAGTAACCTTGACCTTTTGTTGGTGTTTTGTTTTTTTAATCAGAGACCCATCTATTTTGGATAGTTTAGATTTGAATGAAGATGAACGGGAAGTACTTATTAACAATATTAATAGGCGTTTGACCCCACAGGCTGTCAAAATTCGAGCAGGTAAATGATTTTTTAAGGGATGTTAAAAGGTTTTGCATGTATCAAAAAAAGTCAATAAGCCTTCTGAAGAATATGTTACTATATCAACATCTGTAAATGTGTTTTTCATATGAAAATTTAAGAACTGAAATATTTGCATAAAAGATATATATTGACACAAGTTAACCTTAAATTAGGGCCCCCCCCCCTTTTTTTTTAAGGGGGTGGTTATTTTATTTTAGTGTATATTTTAAAATAATCTAACAGTACAGATATCCTCCCACATATCTGGATTAAGCACTGTTGATAGTTTGGAATATATTCTTTCATTTTTCCTGTACTCATATGCTGTATAGGAATATATGCTGTTTATATTCAGATGGGACTTGTTGTTGTTGTTGTTGTTGTTGTTACAAAGATGAGATCATACCATGCAAAGTTTTCTCCAACTCATTTTTCCCACTTCATGTATTATGGTGGACTTGCCATGTAGAGTATAGGAATCTTATTCATTCTGTTCCATGGCTAGGTAATAGTCTATAGAGTGGTTAACTTAACCAGTCCCTTCTTAAAGAACATTCAGATTGTGCCAATTTTTTATTAGACAAAACACTGTAAGTTTAACATTCTTATACATATACTTACCCATTTGTATAAGCATTCTGTAAGGCAGATTCCTAAAAGTAGAATTGCTGAGTCAAAGTGTATACAATTTCTAAACTGTTCTCAACAATTTGCAATTATGGTTTCATTCAGTATTAAAACATTTCTCTATATTTTACAAATAAGAGAAACGAGGTAAGAGAAGTTGGAATTGTGATTTTTAACCCAGGCATAGCCAGGCATTCAAGGTGTTTGTTAAATGTGCCTGTCTTATAGGGCTTGATGTGACTGATAGCATATAATTTCAGATAGTTTAAATTATCAAAGTTAGTAGCTGGGATTGGTTTCTAATTGAAAGGATGATGAAAACTTCCACAAGTGTTTGAATACTTACATATCTGATTTCTTTTATGCCTCTAAATATTTTTTGCATTTTTGATATAAGCTTTTGAATTTTGTAACTTTAGATATTGAAGTGGCTTGTTATGGTTATGAAGGCATCGATGCTGTAAAAGAAGCCTTGCGAGCAGGTTTGAATTGTTCTACAGAAACCATGCCCATCAAGGTGAGCAGTCAGTTTTCTCCCTCCGGGCGGAAATATCCACCTAACCTAAATCAGGTTTTTTTTATTATCATGTTTCATAACATAGTTATGAAAAGTGATTCTTGGTGATATTTCCAGGGGATATTTACAATTGTGTATAGGCTTTTTGTTGTAGCTACTGCTACTGTCACAGTGGATAGAGATTCCTATTGGTATGTATTACGGAGGGCTCCTTTACAATAAAACGTTATACCCTGGCTGAAGTGGCTCAGTTGGTTGAGCATCGTCCCATGCACCAAGAGGTCATTGGTTCAGTTCCCTGTCAGGGCTCATGCCCAGGTTTGAAGGCTCGATCCCCAGTAGGGGGTGTGCAGGAGGCAGCATCTGATTGATGAACTCTCCCCCTTTTTCTCTCTTTAAAATCAATAAAAACTTTTTTTAAGTTGTTCCCATAATGCTTATAGAATATTGAAAAGGGCAACGTATTCTCATTCACACACAATTTTTAGGAGATTTGCTATGAATCTTTTGTTAGCAATAAAATTAACTGAATGATCGTTATTTAGAATCTCTTAGAAGAATTTATTCTGTTTAGTTTGGAACCAAATTGGAATTTTTGTTTATTTTAGAGACAAATTATCCATTATGCTGGCAATGGCTCTAGTTAGTTTAACTTCCAAAAACACCCAGAAATTGTCATTTCTTGTATTCAGTATTACAGATTTGATTAAACCACTGTATCAATTAGCTTTTGTTTCCTTAAAAGCTACCCCAAATTGCTAACTATAAAATTGGTGGTTAAGTTTTGAGAATTAAGATTTATTAAGGCAGCAGATAAGGAAAACAGTTCTCGAACATCCTGATACTTGTATGTGCTATAGGTATACTCACAGGTGAATTTTTATTTTCTTACTTAGATTAATCTCATAGCTCCTCCACGGTATGTAATGACTACAACCACCCTGGAGAGGACAGAAGGCCTCTCTGTTCTCAATCAGGCTATGGCTGTTATAAAAGAAAAGATTGAGGAAAAGAGGGGTGTCTTCAATGTTCAAATGGAGGTAAGATTAAGAGTGGTTTTGTTCTTAAAGGTTTTAATAAATTTAAAAACATCTAAGTGATTTGCATTCTAAAATCTTTTTTAAAAATTAATACATTTAGGATTACAACTCTGCTAAGCATAAAATAATTATTGACTCAGAGGATTCCTAAAAGGGCTTTTTATAAGTAAACTAGAGAGACAGTGCACGAAATTTGTGCACAGGGGCAATGGGGGTGATCCGTCAGCCGGGTCTGCACCTTCTCCGGTCTGGGACCCCTCAGGGGATGTCCCTCTTGCAATCCAGGGCCATTTGTTCCTAACCGCTCACCTTCCTGATCGCCACTAACCACTCTGCATGCCAGTCTTATCACCCCTAACTGCCCTCCCCTGCTGGCCTGGTTGACCCTAAGTGCCTCTGCCTTGGCCTGCTACTGTGGCTTTGTCTGGAAAGAAGTCCAGATGAATGTCTGGAAGACATCCAGTATAATAAGCATATTACCCTTTTATTAGTATAGACTAGAGGTCTGGTGCACAGAATTCTTGCACAGGTCGGGGGAGGAGTGTCCCTCAGTCCAGCCTGCACACTCTCCAATCTGGGATCCCTCTCACAATCCAGGACTGCTGGCTCCCAACCACTCACCTGCCTGATTGCCCCTAAATGCTTCTGCCTGCCAGCCTGATCACCTCCAAATCGCTTCCCTGCCAGCCTGATTGACACCTAAGTGCTCCCCTGCTGGCCCAATTGCCCCCAACTGCCTCCCCTGCAGGCCTGCCCCCCCCCACAACTGACTTGCTGGCCATCTTGTGGCAGCCATCTTGTGTGTTGGAGTGATGGTCAATTTGCATATTACTTTTTTATTAGATAGGATAAGAACTATCATGGGATGTTTATTCAGAACTATGATTACTGGTGTTGTTAGGTGTCCTATCGTCACCACCCAGCAAAGGGAAAAAAATAGATGATGAAAATTAGTGGTTGATTATTGTCAGAATTTAATGTAAAATACTTAATTTGATCTCAAAATTAGAAATAAGTATAATTGCCTTTATTTCCCTCATCTCAACAAAAATAAAACCTAATTTTAGATCTACCTAATAAAAGAGTAACATGCTAATTGACCATACCTTTGTGATACCCATCAGCCAATCAGGAGTGAGTATACAGATTTAACCCAACAAAGATGGTGGGTTAATTTGCATACACAGTTGCCAAGAGGCTGGGAGCAGGGCGGATGCACCACCCCAGTTGCTCTGGGCCTCTGTGCAGCATCGGAAAGCAGAAAGGCGGCTCCGACCAGAGTGAAGGTGCTGTCGGCAGCTAGAGAGAGAGGCCCATTCTGGCACAAATCTTTGTGCATTGGGCCTCTAGTGTATGTATAAAAATATTTATCACATTATAGATACACAAATACAATCATTCTTCTCTGCAAAAGAATAGTAAATTGATTTTGAACCCGGAAGGTGCATCTTTCTAGGACGTCACTGAAAGATATAACCACTGAGATTATTTTCATATATTTTTGGTTTTAGCTTGTAAAAATAACAGAAAATAGTACTTTGTTTTAAATACACACATATTTCTTTTTTCTGTACTGTTTTATTCTCATAAGTTTCTTCCATTATTGAGCTAATGGAATTTATTAGTCATATGTCAGCACTCAGAAATGGATACGGCATCAGAGTTGTTAAGTGTCTTTAAGAGTTAAAATACTAAGCAGTGATAGTATTGAAATTCACTTTTGTGTACTGTTTGACGACTTCATTTTGAAATTATGCCTCTGCTTCCACAGCCCAAAGTGGTCACAGACACAGATGAAACCGAACTTGCAAGGCAGCTGGAGAGGCTTGAGAGAGAAAATGCAGAGGTGGATGGAGATGATGATGCAGAAGAAATGGAAGCCAAAGCTGAAGATTAACTTTTGGGAAACAGTCCAATTTAAGGAACACAAAACAGCCCTTCCTGGCTATAAACCCTAGACTTAAAGTTTTCCAGTATTGAAAACTTCACAGCTGAATATTTTTTATTTCCAAGTATTTAAATGTTCTAACAGACCAAAACGTGAAATGTCCTAAAATGTCAGCTATTTTCACACAGTAGCTCCAACACATTGAGCATTTTTTAAGGGAGTGGCCCAGTTTCACTAGAGACAAATCTCTAAGCTAAGAACAGTCAAAATTGGGCTTTCCACTTCTGATGTCCCTAGATTGGCACCTGTTTGTGGTTCAGTGCCTCTGTGTAATTTATCAGGGGTGCCCAAAGCAAATGGTCTCAACCTTCCTATATAAATGTATCAAGCAAACGTTAAATAAATTTCTGGGATATTTAACTATAGGCTTCTTCCTTCTTGTTACCAGTTAAAAGCATTATGATTACTAAGACCCTAATTCTATTCATTTTAGTCTAGATGTAGAAATATAAGGACGGGGGTTCAAAGGATCTATACAACATACTTTCAAAAGGAAGGCTCAGAGAGAATAATTTTAACTACAGTGTAAGTTAATTCTTAAGGGGAAAAGCCTTAAAATGCAATTAAAGGGTTACATTGGTTGTGTGCCTTTTACGTCTGTGAGACTGATGACATTATGTGGGAGAATGTCACCCCGGTCCTGGTTGGTGTACTAAGCTGCTTGCCTGAGTTTGTAATTCAAAGTGGTAAGGCTTAGTTTTATTTTGTTTGTATTTTTAAGATGCTGCTGCTTTATTTTGTGTCTCATCACCCAACTTGAGATTTTTTTCCCCCATTAAAATATTCACCAGGTGCCGTTTAGAGATTCGGTTTTCTTTATGACGGAATAGGGATCTATTTGAACACAGTTACCATGATTTTTCTATATTTCCATTATTTTTATCTTTAAGAACTAATTATTTTAAAAATAAATTTAGAAGTAAATAATTCATTCATAGAAAACACATGGTTTGAAGTTATAGCTACAATAACCAGGGTGTAAAAAGTCATGAGTTACTTTGGTCTTTATAGATTTGATCTTAACTGTACTTGAGGTACTAGATATATTTTATTAAATTATTCTGATGAAAACAGCCATTTAAATACTTAGAAAATGAAACCATATCCACCTTCATCAGTCCAGGACTAGATTCGATGTTTTCAAAAAGGGACTGGAAAATAGTGTTTATGAGACACTTTTTGCCATAGGTGAAGGTTGTCCCAATCCAGAAGTCTGACCTCATATAGCCATCTCTGCAAGGGGCCATGGTTGCTAGCTAGCATACCATACTGGGAATATTTAGAGGAAAACTGGGATATACTCAAAGTTAGCACATAATTTTCACCTGGTCTTTTTGAGGAGTCAAAAAATAAGTCTGTAAACTCACAGCAGATGTCATCATTTCAAAGCTATAAGGAGAAATGCTGGTAACCTTCATGGTGAGGGAATTTATCCATGCAGGCCTTTTGTTCAGTTCCACAACAGTTGCAAATTCATGACCCTTACCAGAGGAAAGACTGATAGCTCAGTGATGATAGAACTAACTAAAAGCATTCATACATCTTGCTGACCTAAAAATATCACTTTTAAAAGACAAGATAATATTCCCAGCTCCAGATAACTAAAGGAACAGATTGACAAAATCAAGTGACTATCCAAATCTTGGATCTACCCCCCAAAAAAACCTCTTCATTAAAATAGGACAACTTCATCTATTTCCCATTCTGCCTTGGACTGACATCAAGTGATTATCAACTCAAAACTGAACCTTAGCAATAGCTTGGTTCTTAATGCATAATTAATTGAGAATTGCTGACAAACATTCAAGCCATTTTTTATCTTTTATACCAAACAAGACAAACCAATACTTCGGATAATTCTAAGTGGGAACCTACAGTGACATGCTAAGCACTACATTATGCTTAGCAATACAATTATTGCTCAGCTGCCAGACTTCAAAACATTCTTGATTTAACTACTTTTATAGCAAATACAGTTGAATTCAAATGGTTCGGGATTTTTAAAAATTAAAATGCTAGTACCTTGGTAAGAGTTGTTCCCTGATTTGCCTCAAGGTGATGGTCATCTACTTTAAATGCGTGAGGACTCTGTCCTACACAGTATGGTACAGTTGTGCCAGTTTAGAGAAGAAGCCATCAGACCAAATACAGTCAAGTTCAGATAAACACCTGTTGATATCCCAAAAGCAATAAACTAATTCCAGGGACGTTAGACCTGGTAAAATGCCCAACGGGAAATGGAGCTCTAAAAGGCGATCTCTTTACAATGTAAGGAATGGAGTAAAACCTCACTCGCTTGGAATTTTGATCACTCAGGTGAACTATTCTAGTTGAAATTAAGAGAATAGCTCAAACTAAGGACAAATTTTTACTTGGGAAGTATCCAGTCCCCTTAAATGTCAGTTACGTATCTTACCTATTCGTTAAAAGGAGTCTATAAGTACTTGTATTAAGCAAGAATGCTGGCAGTATCTTGTGCCAGTTTACTGTATGAACTTGAAAGCAATAAAAATGTTTTTAAAAATAATTGTATGATACAGACTTTTCACTTCTGCAGGTTAACCTTCTAACTGGTGAAGCTTCTTGGTACCTATTTATCTCAATGTTCACTTAGAAAACCAAAATCTCATGCCTTGATTTAACTCTTCCTATTCAGGACAGATATCTTTTATCTGTCCTTTAGAGAGCTCAGCTCTGCTTCTTTCTAAATGGTATTTTCCACAGTAAGGCTATAATGTTACCTTTTTTTATAGTATGTGTGATTAATCTCTTCAACTGAGTCCAGGATTTTTCTGTGATGTATAATACTAAATGCAAGCTTATTTTTCAGAGGAAAATAATTTTCTTTGAATGTTCAAGCTAAATTTTGCCACCATCCACTTTGAGATGCAGCATGTCTTAGTCACAGAGATCACTTGAGGTGTCTGCATGATCACCTCACTCACTCCGTATAGTCTCAAGCATGAAAAGCCTTTGAAAACTGAAACTTTGTAAGGGAATATAACAGCCAGAAACAAATGTCAATTTTTATTAATCCCAAAGAAGGAGTGAATAGCTGCTGACAGCATTTCAGAGACAGTGCCGTGAGACTCGCGTTTTGATTAGTAGTATAATGTGGCCAGTTAGTGTTATAAGGCAAACCTACTTCGGTGGCCAAGGAATGGCCAGCTGTGGTGACCGGGAAAGTCAACATGCTGACACCTAATGGCTGTTCAGCATTTCCAGGTTGTTAACGTGAAGGTGAGGAACGAAATAGCACCAGTGCCCATTGTAATCCAAGAAACGCCAGTAGACTCACTCCAAAACTACAAAATAAAGTTACATTAACACTCATTTCTGGTGTCACCGGGGAGGTGGGAGGAATCCTGGTCCTGGTCTCTCAGGTCCCCGTCACGTTAGCTTTTTGATTGCTTCGATCCACTCGGCTCGCTCAGCCTTGCTGCTGGCCTGGATGTAATAGTGTATGTCGTCCTTAGTAATCACTTTGAAGAGATTTCCCTGGACATTCCCTTTAACGCCTAGGCAGGAAAAAAATCAGTGAGGAAACATCCAGTCTGCTTTCAGCTGGAAGCAGCTGAAAATCAACTGAGATACAGACAAAAACACAAATAATGAAGTATTTATTTAATGCAAATGTACGTGGTTAGGGAATCCCACAGGTGCATGGTGCTTTCTTCTTTTCCTTCCTCCCAGCCCTCCCTTTGCCTGTGCCTCAAGGCCTGCCAATGGTATGTCTAGACCAGTGGTCAGCAAACTCATTAGTCAACAGAGTAGTAAACTGTGGCTCGCGAGCTGTATGTGGCTCACGAGCCGTGGTTTGCTAACCACTGGTCTAGACAATTGTTTTAAATATTTTTATTGATTTCAGAGAGGGAGAGAGAGAAATATCAATGATGAGAATCATTGGTTGGCTGCCTCCTGCATGCACCCCATTGGGGACTGAGTCCAAAACATGGACACAGGTCGATGCTTAACCACTGAGCCACTCCAGCCAAGCTGTCTGGACATTCTCGGAAGCCTTCATGGTCTGCCACCTATGCTAACCCTAGATCTACAATGTCTTTCACATAAAAGAATCTAGTATCCTATATAATAAAGAGGTAATATGCAAATTGAGCCTCACGCCTTCGTGTCACAAGATGGCACCCCATGCCATCACAAGATGGATACCACAAGATGGCTGTCCCCACATTGTCACAAGATAGCTGGCAGGGGAGGGCAGGTGGGGGTGACCAGGCCTGCAGGGGAGGGCAGTTGAGGGTGATAAGGTTGGCAGGAGAGCAGTTAGATGTCAATCAGGCTGGCAGGAGAGCTGTTAGGGGCAATCAGGATGCCAAGCAGGCAAGTGGTTAGGAGCCAGCAGTCCTGGATTGTGAAGGGATCGGGCCTAAACCATCAGTCAGACCTTCCCTGAGGGGTCCCAGATTGGAGAGAGTGCAGGCTGAGCTGAGGGACAAACTCTTCCCCACAGTGCATGAATTCCATGCACCGGGCCTCTAGTGTTTATATAAAGAGAAGGTACAGATTTAGGATTTGACTTTAAACTGTTTAACTCTGTTGAACCTCAATTTCCACATCCATAAAATGGGAATGATACTATCTTCCAACCCTTGCTAGTTAGTGTGACAATAGATATTAAAGTAGTCCCTAACCCTAAACACTGTGTAAGCTAAAACTATCCTTAGGTGGAAGCTTATGGACCAGTAAACAAAGAAAGTGAGGGGAAAGTATTAAAGACAAGGATTATATAGCTGTATTGTTAAAACACTAAGAACACATGCCCTTTTCTCTAATTCTGAAACTGGCTTTAAAACTCACACCCTTCATGGTCTCGTTGAGAAAGCCTTACTCAGCTCCCCCAGCTCAGTCCTTGGACCACAGAGCGTGGTTGAGAGTGCAGGAGGGAGGCCCTTGAGCTCTGAGGCCGGGGCCAAAGTTGGACCTTACCAGTGGGAACGCCGTTGTCCTCCAGAGCAGACACGAGTGAACCACGAAGGGAAAACCCACCCACTGGACGGTTCTCCTCCTGCAGAGGGAAGGAGGCCTGTTAGGGACTGTGTGGACGACAAAAGGGAAGAGCTGCACGCACTCTTGCCTATCACCACCCTCAGTCGTGCCAGCCAAAGAGGCTGCGAGAGTCATGTGTAACCAAGACAGGCAGAACCTGGCCTTCCTGCAGCCAACCTACCAGCACCAGTGAGGACGTTTGAACTCTGTTCACACCAGCTACGGCAGGCCACAGCCCTCCCTGACCCCCGGCTCCCGCTGTGATCTGTCAGGACCTCAGGCCCCCTTCATGCTCCTTCACTTCCTGACAAGCTCAGTGAGGGAGGAACTGCCCAGGCTTTCAAAAAATGAATGAAATTCCTACATCTTCCAAAGTCAAGGTTGAAGAGGCCATCTGAAAAGCCATTTTTCTTCTCCTTTGGCTGAACTTAGATACACTCAGCATGCAATAATACTATTATCTGAAACTCAGAATAGCAATTCTTCGACCAATTAGAAAAAAATAAAATTAGTAAGTGATGGCTTAAATATTAAATAGTAAAAGGAAGTTTGCAAAACATTGGTGGGGTTGAGAGGCTGAGGGAACAGAATCCCTGGCATCTGTGGAGAGAACGAGGACAAGAGCTGGGAAGCACCGGGTTGGCGTCTGCCAGCCCCACCCGCTCCGCAGCCACGGGGCAAGCTTTGAAGAGACTAAAAGATGCTTTTCCTCACAACGTAATGAAGATCCATGGAGCAGGCAATGACGCGATGAGATCCAAGAGCAATCCTCCCCTTTAAGAGCGGCTGGATGTGGAAGGAAAGGTGTGGTGCGGCAGGAGTTATGGTGGGGGTGCTGAGTTAAGGAAGGATGTGCAGCCAGCTGCCTGCGGAGCTTGGGAGAGAAGTATCCGGAAGCCTCACACGAGGACCGAATGAGCAGCGGTACTCACTTTGGACGGGTCGTAGTAATGCAGGAAAGCCGGCTCCTTCCTCAGAACAAAGCGCCGCACCTTCCAGTTCTTCCTCTTGTGGCCCTGCGGGAAAGAGCGGCTCAGGCTCCAGGACAGCTCTGAGCTCCTCCTCCCGCTTCCCTGTATCAAGGCCAAGCCTCCCAGCCAGCTGGCTCCGTGGGGCCACTTTCTGAGAAGGGCCTGCGGAGCCCCAAGGATGGCAGCGATGCGGCATGGCCTTCCCTGCTTGGTGGCACTTAGCAAAAACACTGTCGCCTTTAGCTGAGTTGACAGAGCCGAAGAGGGTCACTGCTGAAGGAAGGGGGGACATTCCCCGGACACCACGCAGGACACAAGGAGGACAAGGGAGGCAGCAGGTGCCAACTGGACTAAGAGCTCACAGGTGAAGTTGAACCCAAAGTCATCAAGTCAAGTTTCAACTTGTTCCCCAAACAAACCTACAGCTACTCGTGCACACATGTACAGTAAGAAGCACTGTAGCCGAAACCGGTTTGGCTCAGTGGATAGAGCGTCGGCCTGTGGACTGAAGGGTCCCAGGTTCAATTCCGGTCAAGGGCATGTACCTTGGTTGTGAGCACATCCCCAGTAGGGGGTGTGCAAGAGGCAGCTGATGGATGTTTCTAGCTCTCTCTCCCTTCCTCTCTGTGAAAAATCAATAAAATATATATATTTTTAAAAAGCACTTTACCATTCTGCATCAAAAAGTAAGAAATGGTCAATTAGGTGCTAAAATCTAAGTGTGTAAGATAGAGACAAATGTAGGACTCCCTTTGGCCTCATCCCCTAGACCAGTGGTCGGCAAACTGCGGCTCGAGAGCCATATGCAGCTCTTTGGCCCCTTGAGTGTGGCTCTTCCACAAAATACCACGGCCTGGGCGAGTCTATTTTGAAGAAGTGGCGTTAGAAGAAGTTTAAGTGTAAAAAATGTGGCTCTCCAAAGAAATTTCACTCGTTGTGCTGTTGATATTTGCCTCTGTTGACTAATGAGTTTGCCGACCACTGCCCCAGACCACTAAGCTTCCTTCACCCTTCAGGCCAGAACACCGAGTCCCCCCCACACCCTCCTCATGGCCCTCCGGGCAGTCTCATGAGGTAGACAGTCAGAGCAGACGGAGATCCTCGTGTGCAAGAAACAGGTGGCAGTAACAGGTGCTCTGAGTAACACAGGAACGGTGCTGAGCAGCACATGTGTCCGTGGTGCTGACAGGCACGTGCACACGTGTGTGAGGTGCACACCAACACGGGGGACGTGCAGAGGTCCATGGACACTTCCTGCGCCGTCACGCAGTCATTCTGTTCCCGAACAGCCTCTCTGTCAGGCACAGTGGGAATGCCGCGGGCGGCACTGAGACACGGACGTCTCCTGCTTGCCAGGGCTGCTGTCCCAAACACGGCCAGGCGTGGGGGCCCTGGTCAGTTTTCAAACACTGAGATGGCCCGTAAAATTTCATCTTCAACCTACTGAGGTGGTTTGTTTGGAAAGTGTATCAAGGGGGGCGTGCAGAGTCCCACAAAAGAAGGCAGAGCCCCCAGAAGCCTCAGAGAGCAGAAGGCAGCAAACGCAACCGCCAACCCAGGAGGCAATGCCCTCCGGACACATATGGACGTAGGCATTTTTAATGTTGTCATCATTACTTGTGTACCTTTACCCTGAACACCCCTGTGTCTGGGACTCATGGCGGGGGGGGGGGGGGTGGGGGGGTGGGGAGGGGGTAACAGGGCATGAGGGAGGAGTGAGGGTGGGCACATGCAGCCCCTTGACCTGCTCCCTGTGGCAGCTGCTGGACCCCCGCTTTAGCTCATCCTGCCGATAATTAGTGCCCTTCCCACCCTTTGGGAAATTCCTGCCTCCCCCGAGGTTGAGAACCGACATCCCTGCTCCAAGGCAGCCATACCTGCTTGGCCAGATAGCCTTGCTTTATCACCGTGCCACTCAACTCCATAGTGCTCAGATTAATGTCTTCCCTGAGACTGATCTTCTTCTTGTAGCTCTCAGCCTCGTGGGAAGAAAACAAGGGTTCTGTCACAAAAAGTCCCAGGCACAGGCTGTGGGGGCTACCTTAGGAAAAAGGAAAATCCTTCACAGAGAAACCCATTCCACCTGGAGTGAGGCTGTCCCCCAACGCCGAGGCCTCGCCTATGACTGTGGACCCCGTGTCCCCACGCTGTGGCCGCCCCCTTCCCTCTGCCCTGGTGGCAAGAGGAACCATCTCCATAACTTACAAAGGTGTACAGGGCCGTGGAGTCATCCAGGAACTGCTCAGCCAGGTCCCCAGAGCGAACGGCTCCCGTGCTCCGGGCGCCGACCGGCTGCAGGAAGTTCTCCTCCAGGAGCACAGAGGCCAGGGTCACGGCCTCCAGCCGGTTGGCTGCAAAGCCGTTGGAGATGAGCCAGTCCACCAGGGAGGAGCCTGCGCCCGAGGAAGGGCAGCGTCCGTCAGACCACAGCCCACCGACCAGCCTCCACGGGTGGGGGGCCTGGCTGTGTCCTCACTGACTTTGCCCTCCCGGGCAGCCTTGGGGCTCCGCACAAGAGCAGACCAACGGCTACCCCTGCTACGTGGAGCTGTGGCCACACACACATGGCCATCTCAGGCCAGCCTGTTGGCCAGCAGGCAGCTCTGGCCTCTACACAAGCTGGTCAAGCACCGCTACGCCCCAGGTTTCCACTTCCCTTCGAGAGGCCAGGCTCACCGATGAAGGTCTTTTTGTAGGTGCTTCCCTGCTCCACGTTGGGGCTTGCCCGGATTCCACTCGCGCTGTCGTGCATCTTGTCCACGATGCGACTGCGCGGGAGGAAGGCAAGGTCAGGCCCCTCAGCACACTGACCGATACGAGAAAGGCCTCGGGGTATCGAGCAAGTGGCAAACGATGTGATAGGCACCACAAAGAAAGAGGGGCAGAATGTGAGAGGTAGGTAGGATTTGGGATCTTTTTTTTTTTTTTCATGCTCATCTAAATGTTCTAATATTTCTATCCTAGACAGTTACTGCTTTTGTAGTAAAACTAAAGAGCTGTGGCTTCTGCTGCTTGGGGGTTAGTTTTTCCTGTAAATGGGCTGTTGTAAGCTTCCAGGATGGGAATTCCTTTCACATACCCCTACTTTACGCTGCACCTCCACTGCCGACCTGCTTTCCTTCTGTTCTGGGGGATGATTCCTGCCACCAATGGGAGGTCTTCTCTCATTTGCTAATTACACACTTGGGCTGGAAAGCCCCTCAGAAGGGACCGTGTTTATCCCCATCTGCATCTCCTGAGGATCCAGTGCTTTGAACTGCGTGCAGGAGGCGCTCAAGAACTATGTCTTGAGTGAACGAAGGGATGGGGAACACCACAGGGTGAGAATGCAACTGCTTCCAGATCACATCCTTCTTGCCACCAGGGGGCGAACAAGCCCATGATTGGTGAGTGGGGGTTCCTGGAGCTGTGCCGTAGCCCTGAGCACCTGGCTGAAACTGGAGGGACGCTCTCAAGACACCGAGGTGGGAGGAAGCAGCCGAGGTTCCACAGAGTTAGGTAGGAGCAGGGCCATTCCCAGGCAGAGAAAAGAAGACGAACAGGGCAGTGACAGCACGTTGGCTGAAGCGGTCAGGCCCAATTAGCAACAACAGCGCCCCCGCCCCCTGCACACAGAGGCAGGTGCGGTGTGGACCGGGGCGGGCACTCACTGCAGGCTGATGTGAGGGGGCAGCTTGAAGGAGTTTCTCTGTATGTGGAGCTGCTGGACCTTCCCCGGCTGCCCGGCGTGAATCGCCCCTGTGATCTCAAAGGCCCAGGCGTCCCTGTCCTCCCGAGAGCAGGCCTCCAGGAAGTATTCTGTGGACGTGCGGGTCTTCAGCTTAATGAGGAGCTGCGGGAAGAGACAGCCGGCCAGACCGGCACTCAGGCACCGTCTTTATGGATCTAGCGATCTTACTGGGACCTGAGCTTCCTTCCTCCTGTTAGTCTTCCTAACACAGGTTCCATCAGACCGTCCGCTCACCCCAAACCTTCAGGGGCTGAAATCGATTTGGCTCAGTGGTAGAGCGTCAGGCTGTGGACTGAAAGGTCCCGGGTACGATTCTGGTCAAGGGCATGTGCCTTGGCTTCGGGCACATCCCCAGTGGGGAGGGTGTGCAAGAGGCAGCTGATGGATGTTTCTGACTTTCTATCCCTCTCCCTTCCTCTCTGTAAAAAAAAATCAATAAAATATATTTAAAAACAAAAACAAAACACCTTCAGGGGCTCCCTGGCCCCAGCCATTCTCGCACTGCTCCCTCAGGGAGCATTTTCTCCTTGGCCACACTGACCATCCTCTTCTCCAAACCCTCCCCGCCCTCTCCCCACACCTCTACTTAAGACTGGAACCTCCACCGGCCTGGAACGTCTGCTGCCTCCTCTTCTAGATCTTTGTCCCCCCTCCCCACTTCCTCCCCCCGCCCACATCTTCCACCCTCACCCCCCTTCTCCATTCCTCGCAGACACACCTGACCCAGCGTCTCCCTTCTCTGCGGACACAGTGCTCTCTGTGGCTGACAATGTTGGAACCACCATTTGAAACGGAATGTTTTTTGATTAACCACTTGCTTTGCTAATGAGATTATTAACTGGAGAGGAAGCAATCTTACTGCTGTCTTCCTCAACTCCTCCTTGCCTAGCTAATTGCTTGGCACATAGCAGGCCTTCGATACACAACCGAGTCAGACAGTTTGTTGGATGCTGCCCTGACTCTTGGCGCGTGCACCCCTTGGGGAGGAAAGCCATCATAGTGCTTTGATGACTCACGTTTTTTTCAGTGCCTCCCAGCCTACGGGATCCCCATCGCCTTCCTGGGACATAGGTGTCATTTTTTATCCCATTTTATAGAGGAGGAGCTGAGGCTCAGATAGGTTCATTACTTGCTCAGGGCCACATACCGGTACGCGGTGCAGCCAGGATTGGAGCCGGGCTTTTCAGTGATAGCTCAGTTCTTCCCATGACCCACACCCCGCCACCAGAGGCCAGCGGGGGAGGAGTCTGGGGCAGGGAGGAGCTGGGAAGCCAGCCCTCACTTACCGGTCGGTTTTCATACTCCAGACAGGGGCAGGTGATGGTGCAGCCATCCAGGAGGATCTGGCCCTTGGGAGGGGTCACCTTCCGACCCCCGTCCAGCTTGTAGTACAGCAGCGTGTTCTGCCTGAGCACGAACCATCGCGCCTTCCAGTTGTGGACAATGTGACCCTGAGGACGGACAGCAGAGCCTGCAGTGAGGTGGCCGGGGGACAACCCTGTGTCCAGGGAGACGAGGCCCACGGGGCAGGGAGCCAGTCTGTGCCATGGGACTGACTCTCTAGCAAGGGGGACAGCATTATCTTTTTTTAAAAATATTTTTTTTATTTTGAAATAGTTTTTATTTTGAAATAATTTCAATTCAGAAAAAAAGATGAATTTTTTTTTTTTTACAGAACCATTTAAGAGTACATTTTTAACATGATGCTCCATCACTTCTGAATATTTTATTGTGTATCTCCTACAAAAAATATAAGGATGTTTTCAACATAATCACAATGTAGCCATCAACATCAAGAAATTTACATGAATATGTTGTTTTTAGCTATTCCACAAATCCAGTACAAGTTTCACCAATTGCCCCGATAATGCCATGAATGGCCAAGGATCCCGTTCAGAATCCTATGTTTTATTTTCATTTTCATGAAGAAAGTATTCTTTGTCTGGATATCTTAGTCATCTCCTCTGAGTGTGCACCGGTAATAAAGACCTTGGGCACTGGCCTTCTCATTCCTACGTGGCCTTTTTTCTGGCTATAAACCTTGGAAGACGCTGCTAAGTATTATCAGAAGACAGGCATTGCTAACATTCAGTACTTCCTTCTACTCTGTTTTCCTTTTAGTATTTACTTTCTAGTTGCTTTCTTTAAATCAGGACTATATTACATAGACTTTCATTTTCTAATTTTTTGTTTTGTTGAGCTTTGCTGAGTATTGCCTCACACCATTACATTTCTCTAAAATACTTTTCAAATACATTTTACTGATTTCAGAGAGAAGAAAGGAGAAGGAGAGAGAGAGAGAAATATGAATGAGAGAGAAACATCCATCTTCTGTTTCCTGCACACACCCCTACTGGGGATTGAGCCTGCGACGGGAGAGGACACTCAACCAACTGAGCTGACCAGACAGGCTGAATTTTTAAATGACCACTAGGTGGATCCATCATTTACTTGTCAATCTCCTGCATTTGTAGCAGGTCCTTCGTTCTTTCTTTTGAAACATTGTTTTGTTTTTCACTATTATAAATAATTCTGCAATGAATATCCTTGCATATAAATTTTGATCTGCATCTCTGATTTTCCCCTCCCCCCTTAGGATGTATTCCTAGAAAGACTATTGCTAGTCAAAGGATGTGGGCAGTTTGTAAAATTGAAGCCACGCATGGTCTACTAGTGCTAAGGAGGCCAAGTCTTACCTGCCGCGCCAGGCCTACAAGGCAGGGTAGTTTGGGAGCTCTTAGAAGGACCATAGAGCCAATGGATAGCACAGTCCAGTGAAGGCAGAGAGCCTCTTTCTAGGACAGACCAGAGGATGGGGGGGTGTCTGCTGAGGAATCAGAAAGGAATGCATTTAGAACACACTCATGAATCTACTTTATTGGCATGTTTTCCGGAGCAGAGCTTTATACGGGCTAGATTCTGACCCAGAGAGACACTTCACCTGCGTCAGAGACCACTCCCCCACTCGCTCATTTCCTCGCCAAGTGCCTGTTCCCTTCCGCCCTCACACCTGCGTGCTGGGACTCTGTGCCAGGCTCAGCGTGGGCTGAGTGCTGTTGGGGAGACAACAGCTGACCTTAGGAGCACTGGCCTGCACCCCAACAGGATTTACTGTGGCTACAAAATCAGACTTCTAACAGAGTTCATCTGGCCGGAGCTCATTACTTTGTCCATGTGTTCCCACGCTGCGTGCTGATCAGCTGTTCACACAAGAGCACTCGGGAAGTCAAGCTGAACTCGACACTTTCGCTCTCTCCACTCTGTCCTGCACTTAGAGCCCACATGTGAGATGACAGCTAACAGCTTTCCTTGACATGTCAGACATGTTTAAAGAAACACAAAACATCCGGCTCTGACTCCTCAGCAGGTGGCATTCTCTGCGGCCCTGCCCCTGGCCTGTCCTGATGACCCTGCAGCGGCCCTGGCAGTAGTGTCGGCAGCAAATCGCTGGCACACGGATTACGGCTGAGCGGTGAGAGGAGAGGGCGATTTAGGTTGATGATATCGGTGCTGATATGAGGTAGAGAAGGGGCAAGGATGGAATCATCTTAAACATAAAACACAGGTGTTATGAGCTGAATTATGTGTCTCTGCCCCCCACCCCCTAAAAAAAAAGATCATACATTGAAGCACTAACCCTCACTACCTCAGAATGTGACTGTTCAGAGATAAGGCCTTTAAAGGGGTGATGAGGTTAAAATACGGCCTTGGGTGGGCCCTCAGAGCAAGAGGAAATTTTGACACACAGAGAGGCATCAGGGAGACGTGGGCACAGGGGCAAGACCATGTGGACACAGCCAGAAGGTGGCCACATGCAAGCTGAGGAGAGAGGCCTCGGAGGAAGCCGATCCTGCTGACACCATAATCGTGGACACTAGCCTCCAGATCCGGGAGAAAGGAAATCTCTCTTGTCTAAGCCGTCCTGTCTGTGGCATTTTGTTACAGCAGCTGAGCAAATTAAATTGCCAGGGAAAGCCCTAACCAGTTTGACCGAGTGGATAGAGCGTCAGCCTGTAGACTGAAGGGTCCCAGGTTCAATTCCAGTCAAGGGCATATGTCTGGGTTATGGGCTTGATCCCCAGTGTGTGTGGGGGGGGGGGGGGGGCGGGGAGCGTAGGAGGCAGCTGATCAGTGATTCTCTCTCATTATTGATGTTTCTATCTCTCTCTCTAGCTCTCCCTTCCTCTCTGAAATCAATAAAATATATACATTAAAAAAAATAAGTCAGGGAAAGAAAAAAAAGGTGGTAGGAGATGTTACAGAGAAAAGTGTAACCAACAGAGGTTGAACAGAACAAGCCAATAAGGAGATACGGTTCCTTCCTGGACAACATGCTACATTTCCCAGAATCCCTGGCACCAAGGGAGCAGATAGCTGACCAAGTTACTGCCAGTCACATGCATCGAGGCCTGTTTGGTAGCACCCAATCATGGGAAAGAGGAATTTCCGGCAAGGATGTGCTGGAAGAACAGGTGTGGTTCTGACACCAGCCCCAGGGTTATCGGGCACAAGTGGCAAAGTGTGTCAGCCGTGGTTCCCACTGGAAACCTCTGGGCGCACTGTTGGGCATTCTTGTTTGGCTGCAGCATCCCGGGTGTATGGCATCCCAGCAGGATCTGTGGCCCTCCCAAATACTCCCGAGTTCCTTAATATTTATTATTCTCCGTGAAACCCCTGCTGTTCAAACTTGCTAGTGGTGCGTGTTAGAAGCAGCTAAGGGTCCTGACTGCTGGCAAAGGAGCGAGGGCTGAGGAGAAAGGCTGGTGAGAGGGAGTTACTATGTAGTTACCATAGCATCTGGTGGTCCTTGTAAAGATGTTCAGATTCTGTGACCCAATAATTCCACTTACGGGGCTCTGTGCTAAGTAAATATTAGTTTTATGTGTTGAGACCATCAAAGGCTCATAACTTATAAGAGTAAAAACATGCACTACTGTGTGCTGCATGGAGGGATTCCAGTCCTAACAGATGGCAGGAGTGGCCACTGGGGGAGTCCCCAGGTCAGACCAGCGCAGACATGGCCTCTGACATGAGCAAAGCACTCTTCCTTGCATTGCTTCATATGAAACCCCAAAACAACTCCACTGTTAATTTAGAAAATGTCCTGAAGGATACCCCCGAAATGTTAGTGCTCATCCTCTCTGGGCACTAAGACTGGATGTGGGGAGTTAAAATGGAAACTTATTTTTCATTTCTCACCCTTATGTTTCTACATCTGTTTTTAAATAATATGCATGTGTTGTTTTTATAATAAAAATTACTTTAAATTCAAATAAACAAAAGTCCTGATAAGATGATTAGGGAATGTGTTCCTTCATTTGTCTTTTCATGCAACGACCAGTGACTAAATGCTGCTGCACCAAGCACTGGTCACAGGAGCACCAAGCACTGGTCACAGGAGCACCAAGCACTGGTCACAGGAGCACCAAGCACTGGTCACAGGAGCACCAAACACTGGTCACAGGAGCACCAAGCACTGGTCACAGGAGTACCAAGCACTGGTCACAGGAGCACCAAACACTGGTCACAGGAGTACCAAGCACTGGTCACAGGAGCACCAAACACTGGTCACAGGAGCACCAAGGACTGGTCACAGGAGCACCAAGCACTGGTCACAGGAGCACCAAGCACTGGTCACAGGAGCAACAAGCACTGGTCACAGGAGCACCAAGATGAACAACATCGGACCCAAGACAGTGGGGGTGACAGATGACGACCCCTCTCCGTGTGGTAAGTTCCAGGACGGATGATTGATGCCCCTCCACGACCCCCACCTCCTGGTATTCACACCCTGTGCAATCCCTTCCCACACATACAGGGGTTGGTCTGCGTGACCAAGAGAATATGGCAGAGGGATGGTTTGTCACTCCCAACATCAGGTTATAAAACTCTGTAGCTGTAGTCTTGGGCTTTCTGTCTACCTCTGTCTCTGTCTCTCTTTCTCTCCTCTCCCTCCCCTCTCCCCGCCCCCCAACTCTGGGGAAATTAGCTGCCACATTGTGAGCAGCCCCTATGCATAGTGGAGAAGCAGAAACATAGTGGAGAAGAGGCCTCCAGCCACTACCCATGTGAGTGAGCTTGGACATGGGTCCTCCAGCCAGTCAAGCCTTGGGCAGCATTTTGGCTACAACCTCATGAGAGCTTCTGAGCCAGCATCCTGCAGCTGAGCTGGTCCCGGTTACCTGACCCTAAGAAACAGTGCGAGGTAATAAATGTTGGTTGTCTGAGACATGAAGCTTTGGGCTACCTGTTACCCAATAACAGATCATCCGTGTAGGGCATGATGCAAGCCCAAGGAGGCGCTCAGATGGAGGACGGAGGCCATTCTGAGGTGGAGGAGGAGGTGCGCGGGGTGAGCAGGCCCCGAGGAGCAGGTCCTGGGCTGCAGGCTGAAGGTTGTGAGAGTTGGCCAGGTTAGGAAGGCAGGAGGGGAGAGCAGAAAATTGCTGCAAACCTGGAAAGCTACAAGTAGTTCTGAAGGGTGGGGCTCAGGGGCTGTGAGGAAGGGGCGAGGGACCAGTCGGCTTCAGGTCCTGTGTGGCAGTTTGATCTTTATGTTGCAGCCAGAGAGGAGTCTTTGAAGACTTCTAAGCAGAAGGAAGACAAGCCTAAGTCCTCCGGTTAAAAAGGTCATGGGACCACGCTGTGGCCGTGTGGGAATGAGGCAGCCACACGCGGGCAACTCCGCTGGAGCTACTGCAACAATCCACAGGAGGGGATGAGGGCAGCAGCATCGCTGCTACAGATAAGCCTGGCCTCACTCCGGGGGCACAAGGCGCTGGTCCAAAGTCCCAGGCAAAGGAAGCCAGAGGCTGACAACACAGTGGAATAAGCTGAACAAGCCCTCCACCTGGGCAGTTTCCCTGCCGCCAGCTCCTTGTCTGCAAGTGGCTGGCTGGGGCCAGAAGCCGGCTACCTCCTGAGCCCCTAAAGCTTCTTCAGGGGAAGGAGGGGAGTCTGTATGCTGGATGGTGACCCTCGGTACAGAAGTTACAGCTGGAGGGACCCTTTGAAAAAGCCTATACTCCCAAACTGTCGTGATGAGGAAACTGAGCCTCAGAAAGGTCTTGCCCAAGACCCTACAACCTCAAAGAAGCAGATATGCTACTTGCTATGGGTTGAATTGTGTCCCCCAAAAAGGTACTGAAGTCTTAACACCTGGTACCTCTGGGTAGGATCTCATTTTGGCAATAGGGTCTTTGCAGATGTAATCGGGTTGAGATAAAGTTACAAGGATCAGGGTGGCCCCAGGGATGCTGGTATAACTGGTGTCCTTATAGAAGGAGGACAATGTACACACGGAGAGACACACGGGGAGAAGACGGTCTTGTGACGACGGAGGCAGACTGGGGACGCCAAGGACTGCCTGCTTTGAGATCACAGAAAATACATATATTGGTCTCTGCCCCGCGTTCCTGGCACAGAGCTCCTGAAACTCTTGTCATTTCCCAGGTGATGTCAGTGTCTTTATTCTAATGAGGCAACTCTGGGTGGGCTTCTGATGGCTCCCGGATAGGGGCTGCTCACCGGAAAGACCAAGCAAGTCAGGATGAGAAGCTTGGAATTTTCAGCCCAGCAACCCATTCTCTGGAGAAAGGGGAGATGCTCTGATGGAACGAATGATCAATCGTGCCTATGAGACGAAGCCTCCATTAAAATCCCCACAGGACGGGGTTCAGAGAGCCTCTGGGTGGTGGGCACTGGACAGTGGAGTGCTCAGAGAGGGCTTAGAATCGCACACTCCTGCCCAGATGCCCTGCCCTGTGGGTCTCTTCCATCTTGCTGTCTATCGTACCCTTTAGCATATGGTGGCCCTAGCTGGTTTGGTCAGCTAGGGTCCCGGGTTCGATTCCGGTCAGTGGCACATGCCCAGGTGTGGGCTCAATCCCCAGTGGGGGGCGAAGGGGGGAGCGTGTGCAGAAGGCAGCCAGTCAATGATTCTCTCTCATCATTGATGTTTCTATCTCTCTCTCTCTCCCTACCTCTCTGAAATCAATACAAATATATTTTTAAAAGTAAATAAAATAAACTGGTGAACATAAGTGTTTCCCTGAGTTCTGTGAGCCACTCTAGCAAATTAATTAAATCTAAGGAGGGGGACATTGGGATCTCTCACCAGGCTTGTGACTTTGACTGGTGTGTGTGGGGGATGGGCAGTCTTGTGGGACTGAGCCCTTGACCTGTGGAATCTGACACTATCTCTGCAGAGACTGTGTCAGGACTGAGTTCAGTTGTAGGACACCCAGCGGGTGTCACAGAGAGCTGCTTGGGGAGGAAGGCATTTGGTGACCAGAAGTGTCAGCAGTGGAGTGTTCTGTGCAAAAGTAAAGGAGACTCACAGGATAAACACACACACACACAGAGAGAGAGAGAGAGAGAGAGAGAGAGAGAGAGAGAGAGAGAGAAGAACCAGGTTTCTCCCTACATCGGAAGGGAAAAAATCTAGGTGATTCTTTGACAGCCTGCAAATGCCAGAAGCAAAAGAAGCAAGGAGACATTCTCCCCTACAGTTTCAGGAGGAAAACCCTTGATTTCAGGCTTCTAGCCCCCAGAACTCCTTCTAGACTTTTCTCTGCTACGTACATTTTCCCTTACTTATACCTTTAACAATTTTACTCTTTAAGTTATACTATTAAGATCATTTTAAACATCATTTACTTAATCATTTGTCTATTTGGGGGGATACACAGGTAGTTTCCCGTTCTTCACTACCTACGCAACACTCTGTCCATAAACCTTTCATGGTGTTTCCTTGGGACAGAGCCCACTCGCGACGTGTGGGCCAAAGCATGTTAGCCATTTTCTGAGCGGGCCAGTCAAGGAATGAAGCGGGCAGCAACGTCTGAAGCACTCCCGCCTCTCCTGAAAGGAAAAGCGGTCGGTCCTACCCACGCTGATCCCGGCTTCCTCCCCTCCCCCACCCCCACCCCCGCTCCCTAAAAGCCAGGCCTGGTGAGCAGCCTGCGTTTTGCCTGGAGTTCTACTTCTTGTCTGGGCAGAATGAGGAGCCAAACCCTTCATGCCCCTGCCTGCCCCGCTTCACCCTCAGCGTGATGACTGTTCTGTGCTCTGGGCTTCCAGCGACGGCCCTGCCCACCTCTGAACGGCAAACCCTCCTCAAGCTGGAATGAGCTTTATGTCTTTAAGCCAAGCCCCTGCCGTGTGTTTCTGGGGTCAGATCAGTGGACCGTCCCTCCCTTCACTGCACCCTGGACTCTGTGAGCTGGACACGCAGGACTGGCAGCCTGTGCAGAAGAGAACTCGCATTCTCCCCTCTTGTCCCCTGACTCTGCCTGGCGGCAGGTAGGGAATCAGGTAATGGGCTGGGGGTGGGACTGGGGAGGAGGCCCACAAGGGGCATTCTGAGGGAGTCTGGCCTCCACAGGCCCCTACCAGGACCCAGCTTCCCAGCCATCGGGGATGCCCAGCAAAAACCCCTGCCCAGCTCAACACCGTCCCTCAAACTTCAGAAGCTACAGGAGCGGAGGGGACCACAGAGGTGCCCTCACACGTTGTCCTGCTGAGGCGCATCTGCCTCCAGAAACCATAAGGGACCAGCCATGGCTTCCGTCACCAGGGCATGAATCCGGAGTGGAATTTTGTACCTGCTTGACGCAGCCTGACCCTTGATCTGGCATCAGCACTCCTTCCTCTGCTTACAGTTTTGAGCAAACAACACACCCACTCTCCTCTATCAAACAAGGTGTAACATAGCAGGGCTGCATCGCCTGCGGGCCTGCAGGCAGCCTGAGACTCCATTGCCCGAGGAGGCCATGGAAAGGAGAGCACAGCCGTCTCTCTCCGTCAGCCCCTCCCAAAGCTGTAAACGCAACAGAAGGGCCGGAAGGCTCACCCCCGGGGTTTATGGTCTGCCGCTATGTGAGCAAAAATGCTGGGCATGAACATCCACGCTGGAAGGGCTTCCTCATTTTCTACCTCGAGCCTGCGTCCAGTTTTTGTGTGGACTCCTGCCTGCTGCGGGAGAGGCCGCATGGGCCAGTGGGGGAGCGCTGGGGATGAGGGGCCGGCCCTGTCTGTGGTTAGCCCTGGGCTTCTGGGAGGAGGATTTCGTCTTTCTATGCCTCAGTCTCCTCATCTGTGATGGAGTGATAAGAATGCCCACCCTGCGGGGGGCAGGAGGAGTTTGGAGCAGATCTGAGTGGATTTGATCTGCTCCATCACTCGCTAGCACCCAGGTCCTGAGCCAGTTACTGGGCCTCTGTGCCTTCCCTTCTCCCCTTGGAGATCAGGTGGTACCACCCGTGGGCTGTTGGGAGGATTGAAGGAGACAGTGTGGTCCCCCTTTCACCCCCCCCCCATACACACACACACACACACACACACACACACACACACACACAGTACACGCTTAAGAAGCACAGGCTTCCTCCTTGCTCCTGGGGTACTGTGCCGCCGACAGGCGGGAGTTACCGGGATGGGCACTGTGAACTCCAGGCACGTTTGCATTGTTTCAATCCATCGTCTTTGAATACTAACTACTTTATACGTTGTTGTAATTAAGAGAGCCACTTGGGCAGGCACCACCCGCACCCCATCCACACTAACCAGGGCTGCCCTGGCCTGCGCCCTGGCCCCTTTTCTGTCGAAAGCTGTCCGCCGGCTCTCCCCACTGACCCAGGTCTGCCCGCGGAGCCCCAGGCGCCCTCTGCGCCCTGGAGCCGGGGCTGGGGACGCTGCTCAGGTGCGCGGTGCCCGCCCACCAGCCGCCCTGGGCAAAGTCCGGAGAGGCTCCGGCGCTCACCCTCTTGACGAGGAAGCCCTCCTTGAGCACGCCGCCGTCCTCCATGTCGCCGCCGGCGAGCCCCCCGGGTGCGCTGTCCCCGCGCCGCATGCTCCTCCGCGCTCCTCCTCCGTCCCCCGCGCGCAGGAAGCGCGGGAGGCGCCCAGGACCCGCCGGTGCCGCCTTCCTGGCCCGCGGCCAGAACCTGGGCGCCCGGTCGCGCAGGGAGGAAGTCAGAGCTGGTTGGGATCCCTGGCGTGCCCGCTCCCCCAAACCCCCAGATGCCCAGGTTAGTCCAGAAGGGACAGAGCGTGCCGCCTGGAGCCGCCCCCTGGAGCGCCTTCCCGCCTCGGCTCTCTGCGCCGGGCAGGGCGCCCAGCAGGTGCCCCAGGCGCTGGGTGCCTCTTACTTTCTCTGCCTCTGCCCATCTTCCTCCTCCCCCAGCCCTAACCAGGTGCCTGCCTGGCACTGAGTATACTGCCCTTGAGTAATAGTTATGGAATTAAATGGAACCGAAAAGATTTCCAGGATTTTGAACAGTGACTCCCAGCCTTTTCCATCTCATGGCACATATAAACTAATTACTAAAACTCTGCGGCATACCAAAAAATATATTTTTTGCCGATCTGCCAAAAAAAAAAAAGTACCCGTATTTTCCGGCGTATAAGATGACTTTTTAACCCAGAAAAATCTCAAAAGTCGGGAATCGTCTTATACGCCGGGTGTGAAAAAAGTACCAGAGCTTGCAGTAAAGATGGGCGTTGCTAACTGGTCAGGGACTTGCCAGGCACTGGCTCTCTCTATTGTTTGTTATCTTCCTCCTATCATCATCAGTTCCAGTCGTCTGATACGCTGGAAAATACGGTAGGCATAATTTTGACTGATTTACAAAAATAGTGATTACCTACCCACACTATCTGCTCCAAAGTGACTTTTAAAAAACCAGGTGCCGCCGAGACCGGTTTGGCTCAGTGGATAGAGCGTTGGACTGCGGACTGAAGGGTCCCGGTTTCGATTCCGGCAAGGGCATGTACCTTGGCTGCGGGCACATCCCTAGTAGGGGGCGTGCAAGAGGCAGCTGATCGATGTCTCTCTCTCATCGATGTTTCTGACTTTCTATCCCTCTCCCTTCTGCTCTGTAAAAAAAATCAATAAAATATATTTTAAAAATAATAATAAATAAATAAATAATAAGAAACCAGGTGCCTATAAGAGTATATATCAGGGTTTCTGGCACTAAGAATTAACCAATCAGATGCAAACTTATTATGTGGCATGAAAAATAAGATGCATTCTATTGTATGACCTATATACTAGTATTCATGGTCCAAAACAGGGTGTTCACACCCCACAGCTATCGTGTTGTCTGTTGTCATATTTTTATTTGACAACCTAAGGGAAAAGGGCTCAGTGCCCCTGATTAATCGGTCAGTTTTTTGCATGTTTTAAAAATTCTTATGGCACACTGGCTGAAAATCACCGATCTAGAGTCATCCCTAAGTTCAATTGAAATGGGGGTGCGAGGGTGAATGGAGTGGCACCAGACTAAGAACTTATCCTGGTCTCTGGTGGGGGCAGAGAAAAGCTCCATTAGCAAGGTCACAGGTTTAAGGAAGCAGGCACTGCCTGTGGGGGCCCTCTGCCCCCAAATACATCCCTCCCCAAAGGGTTAGAGCTGAAGATTTAATCCTCAGGTGCAAAATTTAAGGGCGTGCCAAGGAACTCCGCACTCTAAATAAATAACATTTTAATGCTAAAATTTTTAAAATTAAAATTAATGCAAAAATTCATGTTGAAGAAAATAGCAAATTTTTAAATGACGGCAGAATCAATAGCAGACCACGTGGGAGCCTGAAACAAAAGGAAACTGAAATATAGTAGCATTCATCTCGGGTAAAACTGCGGATCCTACTATTCTGACCGCTATTCACACTTGCTTAAAACAAAAGGGTAGTCTTCAGCTATCTGCTTTTGCAAGATAGACTACGTTCCCACGCCTAGCAAGATACATGGTTAGAGGCAGGCAACAGAGACAATCATAGTCTGTTGTAACTTTTCTATCTCAGATACGGTCCTGAGAGCTGTTCTCGGAATTTAAAACAATGAAAGCTTATAGTTAAGACTCTATAAAAGAACTGCCTGTACCTGGGACGGGGCAGTCAAATTTGGTCTCCACCAGCGTGTGGTGCCCTCCGATCATCCTGGCCAGTTCAGTAAATCCTTGCCTGCTTATTGCTAATTTAGCCGCCTCCGTGGTCATTTGCAACTGGTCGTGGAAGTCACCCCACAACAGAAACCTCAGCAATACTGAATCTGACTAGTAATCCTCAGGGCACAGTCGTTGTGTTCATTGCACGCTGAAGAACACCATTAGGATGGCTCACCAGGAAGGGGAAAGGCCCCAAATGCCTAAAAGAGAAGAGAAGGTGCTAGATTGGGAGAAGGTGCCTCCAGCTGTGGAAAACCAGCTGTGCCTGTCCAAACCAGCCTGGCACTGACACCTAAACCGAGTGATATGTGCAGGGAAGGGAGCGTCGGGGGTGGACACGTCAGCCTTCTGCACTGACTGACTTTACATCTCCCAGCCAGTCCCAAAGCAATGGTGCTTCCGCCCGGTTTCAGCACTCAGATTGGCTCAGCCCCTTCTGAGCCTGGCCTGTGGTGGGTGCTAGGTTTTATTTAATGCACAGCAACCCACCAGGTGAGTTGATTACCCCATTCTTTCCAGCCAAGGAAACCGAAACTTGAAGCAGTTAAATAACTTGCCAAGGTCGCCGATTTTAACGCCAGGGCAGTGTGAATGCACTTGCTCCTCAGGTCCCTAGCAGGGACGAGGAAGAAAGAATACTCTGAGCTCTGAAACACGGGGGGCTGAGAAGGTGGAATGGGAATTCTTATCTCCTTTGGCTCTAACTAAGCTGTTATTCTTCTTCCTCCCAGATGCCAGGGAAGCAGGCAGCTGGCATACGGGTTGTTTCAGTCTTACCCAAACACTTCGTTCGGAGGCTTGAAGAGTTCTTGAATGAGTTCACAGAAAGATTGGCTCTCTCTCCAGGCAGTGCCCCTCAGGATGGAGCTAGGTCTCTGTATACTTAGAACCAGCTCTCCATCCTAGGGCAGCCCCTGTCCAGCCACGCTAAGTCTGACTCACCGAACCCAGGGCATGAGTCATCCCCCCTCCCCTGGCTGTGGTGGTGGAGCCATCAGCCCACCGGGAACCACACTCAACCACAGGGAAGAGGATGGAGACAGAGGAAGCAGACAGCAGTTATGAGCTGCTGACTTGGGGAAGGGTGCAGGGGAGGGAGGAAGCTCAGCACCCAGGAGCTTGTCTCCTCTCCTTGGCCTCTCAGGGTCAGACACTGGTGTGGAAGGGACCCTGAGTCTCTCACAAGGGCCAGGTAATGTCTAGAATGTGTGAACTGCGGAGAGCAAGAAGGCCAGTTTTGGAGTGTAGGTGATTCACAATCGGATGTTAAATGTAACCATTAGAGAGCCACTCCTTTATCTATAGAAAAGAATCTTAAGACACTGACAGCGGAGAAGAGGAAATCATGGAGTCTTACTCACAAGTACCTTGACTCAGTACGTTTATCAGAATCACAGAATCAGAATCGAACCCTTACATCCTCAGATCCAGGCACTTCGTGTTGTAAATGAGCACCTCTCCCTCCAAACCCAGATAAATAAAATGGCTTGTCTACAGTCCCACAGCCAGTTAATGGCCAAGCCAGGACTAGTATATAGGCTCGAAGTTTAAGTGCCTGAAGGCCTGCTGGGTCAATGCAGGGGCTCTCCCTCCCCCCACCTTGCCTCCGAGCAGGACTGCAGTGAGGGGGGGGCTGCAGGCCAGGAGAGCTCTGTCTACAAAATCGGAAAAGCCTTTAGACAATGTGTTCTGTTTTTCCCAACCATAAAAATAATTTGTGCTCATTATAGAAAATGTAGAAAATGCCTAAAATAAAACCACATCCCATCACTTAGACCAGCGATTTTCAACCTTTTTCATCTCCTGGCACACATAAACTAATTACTAAAATTCTATGGCACATCGAAAAATGTATCATATTTTTTGCTGACATAACAAAAAAATAGGCATTATTTTGATTCATTCATACCAGATGGCTATTGTTGAATTGGTTGTTGTCATTTTTCTATTTGACAATCTAAGGGAATAGCGGTCAGTGCCCTTGACTAAACAGTTAGGTATTGTCTGTGTTAAACATTCTTGTGGGATATCAAACTGAAACTGGTGAACACAAAGAGCAGTGTGGTGGTTCCCAGAGGGGAGGGGGTGGGGAGGAGAAGGAGTGTCCTTATGTAAAGTGACAGGAGAAGATTGGACTTTGGGTGGTGGGCACACGGTGCAGAATAAAGATTTTGTAACATAGAGACCCACACCTGAAACCTGTATGTTCATGTTGAGCAATGTTGCCCTGATCAATTTAATTTTTTTTTAATTGGGGAAAAAAGGAAGCATTTACATGTCATGCAATAAATTTTTTAAATTTAAATACACAAATAAATACATAAACAAATAAAATAAAAAATTTGGGGGCACACCGTTTGAAAATTGCTGACCTACACAGAAGGTATTTTTACATGCACATACATTTTATTAAATTTTATTTTAAAAGTTTGAGCCCTGCCTTTTTCATTTATAATAGCTACTAAGCACCTTATCAAATCGTTAAAAATAACTCAAAAATATAGCTTTAATGGCTGTATAATATATCATCATGCCTGTATCATAATGTCTTTAATCATTTCCATTTAGGTTGAATTTCCTGTTTCACTGTATAAATGTTGCTATGACAAGTATGTCTGTGCATAATCATTTTACTACATCTTTATTTCATATAAATATTTGGAGCATACTTTTATGTTAAAGGGCATACATTTTAAAAATTTGTGATACATATCTCCAAACTGCTTCCTAGAAATGAACCACATGATGCCCTCACCGGCTGTGCATGATAAGACCAGCCTGAGATGTCTATACCAGCACTAAGTGCATATTTCTAGAAACGTCTGCTGATTTTATCAGAATCAACGGAGACCATCCAGTTCGCAGGCTCTGTGTAATCCCTGTCAGGTGGACCTCTTGGGACTCCCAGGAGTCAGCCAGCTGGAGGAGGTGCCCCTGGAAGGGACTCGGAACGGACAACTTGCTGGGGAACAGGGGAATATTCTGCTCAATGACGCAAGGCCTCAGTGATGCACTGGAATGTTCTGGGTGACTCCCTGCTTCCCCACCAGCACCATCAACCCTGCTGGCCCCCTAGAGCCCAGCCCTGAAGGAGAGATGGTCCCTGGCAGCTGTGCCATGAGCAGGAGGGGTGGAGCAGGATGCATAGCATGACTCAGCTGAGCCAGCAGGCAGAGCTGGGCCTGTTTAATAAAGATAAGGGCCCTCCCTCCTTCTCTCTCTCCTCCCTCCTGTCCCGTCCCCTCCCCTCCTTCCCTCCATTCCCTAAATGTTACCCCTGGAGGCCAGGCTTTCTTTTGCTCATTTTGTGTGGGTAAAAAAGAAAGGGGCATAAGCTTGGCCTGAACATGCCTGAGGAACCCCAGCAGGAAGGTGGTGGCCGGCGGGCCAGGTGCTGGCCACAGTGGATCACAGCTGGTCACAGCCGCTCTCCAGCCTCAGAGGCTCCCCCTCGGCTGGTCATCAGACTCACCTGCAGGGCTTTTCCCAGCCCCACCCAGGGCCACTGCTCACAGCGAGGCAGGTCGTGTACTGTACAAAGAGGCACGTGGCAGTCCACGCTCCACAGTCCACGGCACACTCCCTCCCCCCGGCCCCTCCCGACCCAGGGCTGCACTGCCCAAAGGGAGGAAAGCTTTTTCGCTACCTAAAGTCTCTGTCGACTTGCCAAGCCACATCCCAGCGGGGCTGCATCTGCCCCGAGTGGGGATCCTTTTTCTATTTCCTACAAAAACAGCAGGGACCACGTCCACCCCCAGAAGATTCTGTGTCATGGGTTGGGGAAAGCTTGGTTTAGAAATCTCGCCAAGGAAGGCAGGACTCTCGGAGGTTGAGTTGGCTCTGGCAACCCCAGCCCCGGAAAATCCCTGAGTTTCTCAGCCCGCCCCTGCGAAGTGTTGTGGGGTGTCTTCCTCGGCCAGTTGCAAATGACCACGGAGGCAGTTAAGTTGGTAATAAGCAAGCAAGGATTTATTGAAAAACTGGCTAGGACGGTCACGGGCACCTCGCAGAGACCAAACACCCACGGCCGCCCCGCCCTGGGGTGCAGGCAGTCCTTTTATAGGGTCTTAACTATAAGCTTCCATTGTTTTAAATTCCGAGAACAGCTCCAGGATTGTATCTGAGCTAGGAAAGTTGCAGCAGATTATGACTGACTGTTGCCTGCTCCTTGTCTCTAACCATGTATCTTGCTAGACGTGGGAACGTAGTCCTATCTCGCAAAAGCAGATAGCTGAAGACTACCCTTTTGTTTTAAGCAAGCAAGGGTGAACAGCGGTCAGAATAGCAGGATCAGCAGTTTCACCCGAGATGAATGCTACTATATTTCACGAAGGGCCCTTGCCGCTCCAGCAACTGAGGGTGTCCCTGCAAATCTGCCCCCTTGCTGAGGGGAGCCCCAACTACAGTCCTGCAGCTCCCCAGTGATGAATACTTGGAGCTAAACTCAGGTGAGCAGCCAATCGCCAGCCTGGCCTCCATTTGCACCTGGAGGCTGGGGTGAATGCACCCCCAGACCCCGTGCACCCCAGCTGCGCCCATGGAGCAGTTTGCTGGGGAGGTGAGAAGACGGTGAAGCCAGCTAACCCTAGAAATCTCCAACACAGAATTTAGATGGGTGATGGGGTAGAGGGTAGCTACGAGCTTCCTGGGGTTAGAAATGGTAAGAGAAGGTGGGGGTGTGTGTGGGGGGGTGGATTCTGATGCTGAGCAATCCCGCCCCTTTTGGGAGCTGTCCAGACCAGAAATGCCCAGGGCTTAGAGCATGCGCTTCAAAGCGTCCCAAACGCACAACAACAAAGGCTGCCAAAGAACGGGTGGTCCCAAGCTCCAGTTTTTTGTGAAGTCCCCAGAGCACCGGCGGGACTGGTGTGTGCCTGAGGGCTGGGGGCAGGGTGGGGGGAGGGAGGTAAGCAGGAGCCCAAGGCGCAATGTTTAAGGAAGCACGTGCTCTTAGTAGCGCAGGTGCAGCGTTGGCGCCTGGAAGTGCGGGCGTCCTTAAATGTTGCTTCTTAGGCCTCTGCTTGCCCACCCTGGTGCTGGCAAAGTCCCGATCCAGTGTAGGGGCAACCTCTAAATTAGACGGCGCTTTTTACAGCCTGTGGGGTGCCCGCCCGCCCACGATGCCATTCAAAGATTTGGGGGCCCTAGAAGCCCATCCCCCATAGGCGGGTGAATCTCCAGTCTCACTTGCAGATCAGACATTTGAGGCCTTAACTATGCAATTAAAGATGCTTTCTGGTAAATGCAGACATGGAAGAAAATAGCAAACAGTGATGGGATTGCAGCTCTGAACGTGATCTTGTAAAAGCGCAGACCTGACTGGGGCGAGGGGGGTGGGGGTGGGGAGGGAAGCTATGGGTCTGGGCTCTGCATTTGTAACTAACTCTCAGATGACTCCGTTGGATAGGGACCACGGGAGTATCTAGCTCTTCCAATGGGGAGACTTTGAACCGGGACTGGCTGCATAATTTGCAGGGCCCCATACACATGGAAAGGTAAGATCTTGGTTCAAAAATGAAGGATTTCAGCAGAGTATTAAGACAATCACGGGGCCCTGTGCCACTGTGTGATGGGATTAAAGTTAGCTTTGTAAAGCGCCCGCACCTGCGCGTGGCAAATCCTGGGTCATGTTAGTGACGGTTACTGTCCAGCCCCAGACAGCCTCTCCCTGAGCACAGGCTTATGCACTAGGAGTTCAACCTGCATTTTACAGAAGAGGAAATGGAGCCCCATCATAGGACAACAGGAGCTCGAGGAACTAATGCTGGGTGCATGGGGCCACTTCCCGAGGGTCCCACTCAGGCGTCCAGCCAGCAGGGCTCTTCCTTTCAATGGGCACAAATACAATTTATTTTTTATTATTTTATTTAATTGTTAGTTTTATTTTATTAAAATAAATTTTAAGAGTCGATGACTTGCCCAGGTTGCACAGAGCTAACTCCAAAATCTGGGCTCCGAACCTCAGAGGTGCCCTGACCGTGTGTCATATTCCATGGAGATGATCCACCAAGGAGCAGACCTGCGTGGAGGCCTGGAGCGCCCATGACTTCTGAATGGAATTAATGCATGCATGAACGCATGAATGAATGAAGGAAGGAAGGAATGGATGAAGGGGATGGAGGCACCTCAGAGCTCAGGTATCTCTGCCAACAATTCCAGGGAGTCGCCTGGGCCTCCGGAACTGAATGCTCTGCTTCTCTTTGTGGCCACGGCCAGCTCAGGATGCTGCTGGCTCCTGGAAGTGGACTTGGGTAGGAAGCTTGTTCCCTATGATGCCGAGGTCTCTGGGAAGAAGGCTTGATGGAGAGGAACAGTGGTATTTCCCTCATGACCAGGAACAACTTGAGAGAATGCAGTACGTGTGAGTGAGAGCCCCAGAGGTGCTCGGGGAGGGCAGACCTGGCCCCGGGTCAGCCCAGTCCCCTCTTATGTGACCTTATAGGACAGATTCCTGGGAAGCCCACGTGTTTTACCCACTGAGACCTTAACTCAGAATCAAGGTAGCAGATGGGGCTTTACACTTCAATCTTGTAGCTTCACATGAACTGTCTTCCCCTTCTGCCTTAGAACCAACACTAGGGGGCTCTTTCTTCCTGAGACTCCGTGTCAAGACTGGATTCCGGGGCTGTGGGCTGCCCCCAGCTTTGCTGTTTCACACAGGGGGCAGGTTGGGGCCCCTTGGTGAGCTTTCATCCTGTGACTTTACCCCAGTCCAGTCCTGCAAATAATGAGTGTCAATGAGCTCATCTGGGAGGACTGAAGGCTGGGCCCCTGGCCTGTCTCTCACCCATATACAGATGCCCATACACACACACGTGTGCACACACAGGCACACACACGTGTGCACACACAGGCACACATACACATCCCAATCTCCCAATGAGTCCCGTTCATTCTGATCACTGACTTGGCCCAGGAGTGAGAGGACTATAAAATAAACAGACTTCCTGTGTTGTTCAATAAAAACTTTATTTACTGATGGAAATGTTCTGAATCTACTCTGTCCAATGTGATAAAAGACTACTGAGCACTTAAACTGTGGCTGGTGCCAGGGGTTGAAGCTTAAACTGTATTTCATTTTAATTGGAATTTATGCATCCACCAATAGGGATCATCATGCTTTCGAAATAAAAACTCAGAAGCTGGGCCCGGGAAGTGGAACTGAACATCTAGGGCAAACTATTTGAAATTGGGATTAGACTGCTAATTCCTGATGCTAGATCTGTGTTTGAGCCCTAGCTCAGATTTTTAAAAACCTCATCTTTGTCTCTCTTTTATATCATTTTATTTATAATCCTCACAACTCTGTAAAGATCATTTTATATATGCTGTTTTTGTAGGTGAGGCAACTGAAGCTCAGAGAGCTAGGTGACAGCCCCCCGCGTGCAGAAAGCTAGGGCTCACCTCACCCCCAGAGTTGTCTGGTTGAAAGCCAGCTCCTCCCAGTGGGCCACGATGCTCCTTCTCAGGCCTTTGGGAGGCAGTTCCTCTGGAAGATAGCCCAGCCCCCCCTCAAAGCCCCAGGCACTGCTTGGGTGAGAAACTGGGAGGAAGAGAGTGGCTGGCCCACCCACAGAGCCTAGCCTGAACCCCAGACTCTCCCAAGCAGAGCCCACAGGTGTCTTGAGGAGGAGGGCAGGAGACTGCTTTGTGGGAGGTGAGCCCTCCTCCTGTCTCAAATTCTTTGCTTGCTGTATGAATTCCACCAATGACTGACTCTCTCTCTCTCTCTCTCTCTCTCTCTCTCTCTCTCTCTCTCTCTTTCTCTCTCTCTCTCTCTCCCACCTCAGAAGAAAATATAGGAGAAAATGTTTTGGTTTATGGGGAGCAAAAAGGGGTTTTGATAGTGGGAAAACCATTTGAAGGGTGGGGTGGAAGGAAGAGCAGATAGAACCCCAGAGTGGGCAAACTTTAGTCAAAGCCTTGACACAGAGGGGGACAGGATGGGATGAGCAAAGAAGCAGGCAGCAGGGACACCTGGTAGGCCAGCTTTTGGGGAGACACTGAAGGTAAAATTTTCAATCCACTTAAATTCAGTTTACTCCTCTCAGGGATCTCAAGTCAGTCCCAGGCCTTTGCATGCACTGTTCCCTGTACCCCGAGCTCTCCTTCGCTTCTACCTGGCTCACCCCTTCTCCTACTCCAGCTCCCAGCTTAGAGATCACTTTCTCAGGGACAGACATTGTATTGTATGTGTTGTTTCACATGTTCTCACAGCGTCTGCTCCTGTCATCCATGTGCTTAGCTCAGCTTCTAGTTAGTTGCTGGTTAGGATGACTAGTTGGCTACTGTCTCACCCTCTCATGCTTCAGGAGAACTGGGACTATGTGTGGTTTTTCTTGATTTTAGCTACAGCAACTCACCATGCTGCCTGGGACTCCATCAATATTGGCTGAATACGTTAAGTAAATGGGTCAAGTGGGTCCATCCACTATGGGAATGTCTGCCCTTTTCCACAAAGAACGTGGGTTTGCCCATGCTCAAGTCCCCCTGAACTTCCTTCTCTCATACACAGAAGAAAATCAGCTATCATGCTTTAGGCTACAAGTAACCAAAAAGTCAACCAACAGTGGCTTAAACCCCGGGGAGACATTTTTAATATAATTAACAAGGAATCTAGAGGCAGGCAATTCCCTTGGAGTCAATGGCTTGATCAGCCACCAAAGAGCAGGCTTTCCCCGTGTTTGTGCCTTGTCAGCAGCAGCCCATTTGTTGCCACAGCAACCAACATTATTCTTCTCACAAAATAGTATCCCAAGCAGGAAGGAAAAGAACAAAAACAGATTGGGAGAGCATTTGTTTGTAAGATTGGATTTAAAAAATAAAGCAGCCACCTGTATGGACCTTCAGGATAGTACTTTCAACATGGTTCTATAATCATTTCTTCAGCTACCAGTATGTACGCCCATCCCTCCCCAGTATCCCCCAACCAGCTGCTTTATAACAGAGACTGTATTTGGGGAATCTCCCTCAGCAGCCCCTAGCTCAGCCCAGGTACCCATGGTGCTTTCAGAAGGGGGAGACTTTCAGGGGAGCAATGTGAAAGGTGGGAGGGGCCACAAAGAGGGGGAGGCCAGGCCTGGGGAACTCCGAGGGAAAGTGGGCTTCGGGATGCTGGAGCCCAGCAAGGAGGAAGTGGTGAGTCTGAGGAGAGAGGTTGTGGCGAATACTGGCACAGTTGGCAGGGAGATGCAAAAAGGGGAAGGGTGTAGTCCCCAAGGTTTGTGCCAATTCAGCGTCCTCTAGATCCAAGTGTTTCTTCCATGTCCACAGGCATGTTTTCCTCACAGAGAGGGCAAATGGGTGGCTGTCACTCAAGCATCCAAGTGCACGTAAGCCCTTGGGGGGAAGAGGGTGGCATTACTTCTGAAGGCTCCTACAATAGTTGCAGGAATTAAAGGATTTTAGATCCACCTCCCTCTTTGCACAGGTTATGGTCCGATGGAATTGAATGCTCAACACCAGGCTCTTAAATAAAGTAGTGGGGGAGAAGCTAAAATGTTGGGGGTAGTTAAGAGAGAAGGAAGTGGAACCAATCCCCTATCCCACCCTCATCTTCCCTCTCCTGTCCGTTCTCAGCATCTGGCATTGTCCATGGTCTTTCTTGGGTCATGACCTGTCCCTGCAGAGGCTTCCATGGGTGTGGGGGATAAAGTTGACAGGGTCGGGCTGGCTCTCAAGGTGCCATCAGATTAGGAAGGACACGCCCACTGCTGCGATCCACCTTGTGCTTGCAAGTTGGTTCCCCCAAGACCATAGCCCAGCTCTGTCCCTCAGAACAGGCCCCGCTGCCCCGCCTGGCATCCTCCCCTCTCATGACCTATTGGGAAAGGAAGGGCATCACCCCCATTGGCGCCACTGTTTTGTCTCGCCTGGGGAAACAAAGTTAAATTCTAGGGATGAAATCATCTTAATGGCTCGCTTACGCTGCCCCAAACAAAACATCTCTAAGTGGTTTCTCAAAATAACACATCAAAACCCAAAACACAACATCCAACATTTAAAATATTCAGTGTGACTCTCAGATGACCTTTCCCTGCAGGAAGAAAATCAGAGCCACAGTGTCTAGGACATGCCCCACAAAAAAAGGAGTACGTTGTCCAGGAGGATAGCATCTGGCTGCGCTACCGAGGAGGGAGGAAGATTTGAGTTCACCCTCGGGGTTTTCAGTGATCTCAGCAGAGGCGTGAGGAACCACCGTGGCGGGGAGACCCTGGAAAGTGCGGGAACCTCCGTAACCTGCCCTGTCGGAGGTTTCATATGGCCACTGCCTTCCCTGTAGGGACAGTCCGTCTGCCTCCCGAACGGTACAGTGTGCTTTCCTTCAGCAGTGGCACAGAAGGGGCAGACTTTGTGTCCGGTTTTAAGAGGCGCTGAAAGTCTGAAGTTGCCTAGGGCTTGAGCTCAACAGCAAAGACAACTCTGAGCAGCTCTGGCCTGAGGCGTGTCTAGGGTGCCAGGACCACTGTGTGAAGGGGACGGTGTGGCTCAGTGCGGGGGACTGTCACATTCTCCAGCCCACTTTTGGGTCCAGTGGACGGAGTGAGGACACAAGGCCCCAGAAGAGTCGGAACTCACCCATTCCTTCCCAGGCTGCTCCAGGCTCCCGGCTCCTTCCCTCTACCCATGAGGAGAAATCAGAGATGCTCAGGTGGCTGAAGACTGTGGGGAGTGCGATGCACACTCAAGCCATAAAGCTAATATTTGTGACAGTGCATTATAACTAACTGTAACGCACTAACCAAATGCTATCTTATTTTTATATTAATTACATAATACAGACTTTATTTTTAAATACATATTCCAATTTTAAGAGAAGAACGACATCATAGCCACTAGGGGGCAGACAAGCCCCATATGGTAGATTTGGTCCCTGGCCTGGTAAGGTCCCCGGTCCACCAAGGGCAGGAGAGGAGGGGGCAGCCCAGGCAGGCTGTGGCCCATGGAAATTCTGCCAATAATGGACCTGGTGGCTCTGAGGCAAGGCTGAAGCAGGCCACCTTTGATGGGAGCTTCCTTCCTTCCTCTTTGGAATCTGCACACACTACACCCACAACACTCGGAGCTTCCTGCCTGCACCCATGGCCCCACCTACCTGCTGTCCCACACAGAGCTGCACCCACCCACCTGCCACAACCACTGTTAGTTCTTATTCCCACCGGTTCCACTAAAATACTGGCTAATCTGAGAAACTCATTTGCACTGAGGGGCTAATAGCAGATGACAATTCCCTTTTTGGTCCATCCAAGGGATTTGATCCCTAATACTGGTGGGGTAACCTTAGTTCCCTCAGGCCCCTGCATTGAGGGCTTACAGTAATTGTAAGACACCATTTTCTGGCATATTATGCCATTGTTATGGGGCCATCCAAAAAGTTCCTTGCACACATTTCTGAAACTTGCCAGAGGGTGTTGTAGGGAGTCCCACCTACACCCCAGAACGCCACAGTCAGCATGGAGATGCCTCTGACTTTCTGCTGCAACATTATAGGGACTCCGCTCCCCCTACACAAAGCCCAAAGCAGCACCTTGTTTTCTATCTCTAATATAAAAACCCCATGGGCATGACACCATCACTCCATCATGACCAAATGCCAAAAGGCACCTGTTGAATGTCATGTGATTTCTTCATGGGAACAGTAAGTGTTGCTCTGTTCAATTCTCATCTTCCAACGAAGGTCAGTTTAAGTGCTCCTGAGAAGGAAACATTAGAGCAGGAAACTCTTCTGTCTCCATCCACAACTGTCTTCAAGGTGGGCAGGGCTGCATGTACCATGAGGTGCACACAGGTGGGTGGGGACTTGATGCTGGTTCCCAGGGTGCCCTGGGTCCTTGGGCCCGCATGGTCTGGGTCTCACGCAATTTCGCATGGTGGGCCTCTAGTCTATAATAATAAAGGGTAATATGCTAATTAGACTGGGTGACCTTGTTATGCCCAGATTTCATGATCTCCAAAGACCACCAGGGAGCCGATTCTGATGCAATAGCATAGAGCCTTTATTACAAGCCCGGGCTTGGCCCTCTGTCCCCACCAACGCACCGGCAGGACACAAAGGAGAAAGATATCCAAAAACCTGACGATTTTACAGGGAGGTAGGGCCAGACACGAACCACTGAGTTGGTCAATTCCAATTGGTTGGGTGATGGCTGGGGCTAGTGACGCAAATAATCCCTAATACACGTGACCTGTCCTGTCCTTTGCTCTTGATTGGAGCTCAAGCACACAGTCTTTCGCGATTGGCTAATTCAAAGGGAGGGGATGGTCTTTGTGATTTCAAGATGGCAGCCACAGGTAAGTTTACATACCACGCGGCCTACAAGGTGGCTGCCAAGTCACACAGTCCAAAATGGCAGCTGTCTTTGCAGTACCGCTCTGCCCTTTCAACCTTCCAGACGAAGCCACAGCAGCAGGGGCCCAGCCCCTTGCACGAATGTTGTGCATCGGGCCTCTAGTTATAATAATATTAATTTCACACAAGAACTCACGTAGCACTTACCACATGCCAGGACTTTCTGAAGTCCTTGTACACATTTAGTCTTCATAACAACCAGTAGGAGAAACTGTTATTACTACCTGTTTCACAATGAGAAATTTGAGAAAACAGAGAGGTTCAGTACTTTGACTAAGGTGGCACAACTGGTAAATGGAAGATCCAAGACTCAAACCCAGGCCTTCAGGCTCTGCAGCCGCGTGTGTAACCAGTGCACACACTGCCTCTTCAGCCTCTCCTCACAGCCTCCTTTCTCATTAGGACTCAGTGTGAAGCAGACTCCTGACATACTCAGCACTACCCCTTCCTTCGGATCTCAGACCCTGTTTTCTCAGGTAGGCCTGGGCCTGGCATTTCTTCCTTTAGAATTAGCTAGCCACCAGGCTTCTCCCACAGACAAGCTCCCCACAGCCCCTCCACCACTGACCTGGGAGGCAGACAGAGACGGGCTTGGGTCTGGAGAAGCCCCTTGGACTTTGACAGCCTCTCTTATTTCACCCTGTGGGAAGCCACCTCGTCTGATGATACTAATGGCAGGAATTACCCCATTGGGGTCAAAGAAAATTCCAACTTTATACCCATAAAGTCGGAAGGAATATCAAGGCTCAAGACCTATCCTCTCATTTTACATAAAAAAAGAGCCAGCAGAGGTAAAACACTCAAGGTCACGAAGCTCTATTGGGCCGAAGCCATGACTAGAAACAAGACTAGTCTGTTAGTAACAACATCTGACATTTATTAACCACTTACCACCTGCCAGGGACCAACACTACCCCCTTTGAATGCATTATCTCACTTAAGTCCTTCAACAGCCTTGGAGCCCAGCTGATCCTCATTTTACAATTGAGAAAAACAAAACAAAACAAACAACAAAATGCCAAGATTCCAAGAGATTACGTTACTTGCTCAAGGTCACACGGTTTGTGAACTGTGGAGCTAGGATTGACTCCAGAGCTGAACCACTGCAGTGTAAAGGGAGTCGCAGCGTCCCTATTAAACTCCCTCTGAGGAGAGCAAGCCTGGTTACGTCTCGGTTGGAGGCCAGGCTCAGGTCCAACGGCATATGGAGACAGGCCAGTGTCACACATCCCAGTCCCCTCTTGTGCTCCACAAAACCACACACCTGACCGAGGGCTGCCTGGGGCAGATCCTGAATCCTGGGCACAATGTGCGTTCATGGGTATACAGTGGGGGCTGGGGAGAGGAGGTTAGGGAAATGGCACCAGGGCATAGGGAGGGGAAATTGCTATGGGGGAGGAAGGATCCTAGCCTGGTGGCCCTGACTCAAAAACAAAGTGCTCACCTAAAAGGGCCTTCCTACTGGGGGCTCAAGTGACTTCGCTGTAAGCCCCCACCCCAAATAAGGAAGAAAAGGAGCCTTTCTCTGGGGGCAGAGAGGCAACCATGTGGAACGTCATATTGACCAACTGGTGTTGATGGTCAAGGGGACAGAGCTCAGGGGAGGCCAGTGGTGACATGTGGAGAAGTCGGAGTCTTGGCAGTGAGGGGCTGGTGACAAGTGTCAGATGTGGCCCCAGGACATAGAGTCCAGGAGGCAGGCCCAGATGAGACCTCAGGATTCTGGAGGGCCCCTCAGCACCTGGCAGGGTGGGGCAAAGAGCTTCGTTAAGTGGAGTGGACCTCAGGCCTCAGTTTCCCTTTCCAATTAATTCTCTGGGGATTCCCAGCAAAGCAGTCATTCTCTATGCCTTTGGGATGTGCCTAAGAACTCAGCATGCCCTGGGAACACGTCTTCCCGAATATGCCTTGTCTTTACACGCAATCCTGGAAGTTGCCCCAACCCCTTGGCAGGAGGGTCCCCATTCTCTCTAGACTCAGAAAGATAAATCAGACCATGTGAAACCCTTGGCAGAGCTGGGCACCCAATTTTAGTTCCCACACTCTGAGTTAACCGGAGAAGGAAAAGATGGTTCAGGAGGTGTGACCTGGGTTGTGTCCCAGAAGCCTCCACACCAGGAGCCAGGGTGGGGGAGGGGGACAGAGGTTCCCACTCGAAGGCATTGGTGTTCACACCTCCAGATGTCATCTTTGAGTGACATTGGAAGCCACACAGGATTTTTTTACTTTCCCCCTTTTATTGCACATTAAAATGGTTTTTTAACAAATGGTTTTCAATATAAACAAGGAACAAAAGAGGTACAGTGAGAAGCCCGTGTCCCTCCCACACTCTCACCCTGTCCCTCTTGCCCCTCAGGCAACCACTATTGGCAGTAACACCTGCCCAACGCATTACCGTTTAAACAATGATTTCCCATAAATTATCTCATCAGCTCCCAGGACAACTCCCTAAAATATGTCAGGGATACAATTTTATTGTTTCCGTTTACAGATTGGGAGTCTATCTGGAAAGATTACTCCTAAGTGACCTGCTCAGAGTTTTGCCTCTGGTAACAGGCCGAGCAAGATTTAGACCCTGGGTCTGAGCCCCGCTTCTGAACCCCTGGGGTTATGCCACAGTGCCTCCTGGAGAAAGGGTCCTGGGTTCTCAGAACTTGGGATATGCTATAAATAGTTTGCCTTCTACAAAGAGAGACCTGTGGTTGGTCAGGAAACAGGAAAACTCTCATCATTTCTTAAGCATTTACATTCCAGAGGGGACTGTTCATTCTCTGCGTTGGGGCAGGTTTACAAGGATGCCTCTGCCCTGAGAGCTAGATAATCCCACATTTAATCGGGGCTGGGATGCTTTCAGGCGAGACTGAGGACCCTGCGTGGGCCAGCCTCCTGGGCTGCCAAACACAATACCACAGACGGCGTGGCTTGCATCAACAGACACGGATTCTCTTGCAGCTCTGCGGGCCGAAGTCTGGAATCAAGGTATTGGCAAGACCTGGTGGAGGCTGAGGGAACATCTGTTCCAGGCCTCTCCCCCAGGTTCTGAGTTTCTGGCTGCCGGCAATCCTTGGCATTCCGTGGTCTGTAGACACATCACTCCCATTCTGCCTTTGTTGTCACGTGGCATTCTTCCTCTGTGTGTTTGTGTATGTGTGTGTGTGTGTTCTCTCTCTCTCTCTCTCTCTCTCTCTCTCTCTCTCTCTCTCTCTCTCTCTCTCTCTCTCTCTGTTAATTCTCACCCAAGGATATTTTTCCCATTGGTTTTTAGAGAGAGTGGAGGTGGAGAGAGAGAGAGAGAGAGAGAAACATCTATGTGAGACATATCAATTGGTTGCCTCCTGCGTGTGCCCAACTTAGGGCCAGAGATTGAGCCTGCAACCAAGGTACATGCCCTTGATTGGAAATCAAATCCAAGACCTTCAGTCCACAGGCTAACACTCTAATCACCGAGCCAAACCAGCCAGGCTGCTTTCTCTTTGGTACAGACACCAGTCATTGGATTTAGGGCCCACTCGAATCCAGGTATGGCCTCCTTTTCACTAGTTACATCTGCAAAGACCTTATTCCTGAATATGGTCACATTCTGAGGTTCTGTGGAGACATGAGTTTTGAGAGGATACTTATTCAAGTACATGATAACTTCCTGGGTTTCTTTCTTTCTTTCTTTTCTTTCTTTCTTTTTTTTTTTTTTTTTTTTTTTAATAAGCAGGGATGGCACTTCTAGAACTCTCTGCACCTCCCTTGACCAGCTGTGTCCTAACCCAGGAAGGGAGTGCTGGGACAACTCTGCCCACCTTACAGGGAGGGAAAGGAGGAGGGAGATATTGGGGTCTCCAAGAGCAGCTCACAGGCTGCTGGCCGAGGCCAAGAAGCAACATATGCTGGGCTGGGGGTTGAGTGGGGGGGATAAGGGAAAGTGATAGGTACCCCCCCCAACTGGTGGGCAGAGTTATGATGTAATTGACAGAGACATTGAGCCACCAATCAATCACATACCAGAGTGCCCTGTGTCCCACCCCTTCCCGTTCAGCCCTGGGCCCAACCCCTGCCTGTTCCTGCCCTTAAAAGGTATCTCAGTGCGCCACGTGGCACCTTTTCTCCCGGACTGTTCTCCTAGGCAGTCCGGGAGGAGATCTGGCTGGGTCCCCTCTTTTCCCCTTCCCCTGGCCCCAGTCACAGGGCGCGGCTTCCCCGGCTCCATTCCCCTGAGCCTGTGAACCCGCCTGGAGACCCCCAATAAAGCCTGATCAATTCGTTCACTCATTCGGACTCCCTGCTTGCAGTTTCTCTCACGGCGGCGTAGAACCTTACAGAAAGTATATCACTTTATCTTCATGGTTTTGGGATTAAAACGCCTGTATTTTAGTGAGCATGGGAATAAGAGTAAGAGTGGGACCGAGGGAAGGAAAAGAAGAGCGCCTCGCCCTCACCCCCTGTCACTAGCGGGAAATTAATTTCACCTGGAATAAATGGCACTTTTTCAAAGAAAATTTTGAAGGAAAATATGAGTGAAGAGCTACATCCTGATTCTGATTATGAAATCTAACTAAAGTTAAAATCACAATGGAATATAAATTAAAGACACAAAGAGTGGCATAATAGGGTTTAACAAATAAAAAGTAAGCCCTATATACCCAAAAGTGTGTGGGTTCAATTCCCAGTCAGGCCACATACCGAGGCTGCAGGTTTGATACCCACTTGGGGTGCGTATGGAAGGCACCCAGTCGATGTTTCTCTCTCACATAGATGTTTCTTCTCTCTCGCCATTCCTTTCTCTCTAAAGTTAATAAAAACATTCGTGGGGGAGGATTAAAACATAATAAACAGTAAAACTCATTTGGAGTATGAGTGGGCTAAAAATGTTTTGGGGAACTTGGAATCACTATATTTTATTGGAGTAAAGACAAGAAAAATTGGTCAGGGGAATAGAATAGAATACATAGAGACAGATTCAACTTACTTGAGGACTTAATTCAAGGTGAATAGCATCAACACAATGCTCGAAGAAAGAGTCACTATTTAAAAAACATCACCTAAGTGGGAGGACATCAGCATGGATCAGAATTAGCTTATATCCATATTTTTTTCACACCACGCACTACAACGCATTTCAAATGGGTCATAAAAAGCCAGAAAAGGAAATGGAAAAGGAGGTGTATTTTTGACTGTGATGAGGAGAAAACATTTTGTCTGTTGAAGAAATAGATACCGGGGACAAAATAGATGGAACCAAATGTGTTTTTAAAAGCCTTTTGTGCCACAGGCCGTAATAAAGCAAATACAAAAGTGAAAGCCACAGAAGCGGGAGAAACACATGCGGCAAATAAAGCTTTTTATCCAAAATAGCTGAGGAATTGATAAAACTATAAAAGGCCAGCATCCTGCTCCTCTTCTGATAAGTAGAGAGGAAATGAGCGGGTCAGGTCGTTCACACACAGCTTTGCATAGAAAAATGAGCGGGCCCCACTATAAATCTTGAACCTGCAATTTGAGCAACTCTTATATTGTTATGAAAATCCATTTAAATGCTAAAAGTTAATGTTCAATTATTCAAATCCCCTGGAGACTAGCTTGGCAAGAACTACAAAGCAACTGCTATCCTTTGATTCCGTAATCCTACTTTTAAGGAGATGTGTAAAGAAAATAGCGCAAAAGAAAACATGACTTCTACAAAGTCTTCACGGCAGTATCATTTTAAAAATTAAAAATCAACCACTTGCATAATGATGTCTAAGTCAGTGTTTCTCCAAGGGTGGTCTGAGGCCCCTCTGCCTGGGAATCACCGGGGAAGCTTGTAGAAATGCAGATTCCCAGGCTGTGTTTCAGACCTGGAAGATCAGCACCTTATCAAGCGGCTCACGATCTCAGGCTGACTCGGGATTTTAGTGTTGTTTGAGAGCCACTAAACTCAGCAAACTGCAGAGAGTGGGAACTCCTGGAGGACTGCACTGTGTTTCAAGCGACAGAGCTTAGGAGGGACTAGGGATGACTGCAGAGCCACGGCCAGTGCCACAACAGGAGAGAGTAAAGTCGTGGGTGTTGGTCATGTCGCATCTTGTTCTACAGAGTGTTTTAGAAATTCATCATAGTCATCCAGGTTTCATATATTTGTCAAACCCCCAGGAAGGTCACTTGAAGAGTTAACAAAAACACTTTCAAAAAAACTCCAGGATTCCTGTCTTAAGCCATACCTGTCTGGATGTCACCCCCTCCCTTTTCTCACCTTGGACCTCCCAGTTCCCAGGTGATAACTGTTATCATCCTTTCTGGTGTTGGAGCCTGGTGCGGGGTGCAATCCTTTCATCAGGATATTGTACTGACCAGGCAGTTTTGCACTGAAGTGGGGGTAGAGGGAGAGTTGAGCAGACAGCATGCTGAGCACCACTGAGTATTTTTTTCAGGATGAGAATGGGAAGGACAGAGCTTGTGCTCTAGGAACTGCCAGTTCATTGGGGTTGGGGGTCAGTGGATGAGGGCAAGGTCCTTTGGCCTGAGATGATTGGAGGGGTAGGCAGGGGGCCAAGCCAGTCAGGCCAAGTTTAGGATTTTGGTTTTTGTCTGAGTAAAATGGGGAATCACTGAAGGGTTTTAAGCGAATGACATGATCTGATTTAACTGTTCAAGAATCACTTGTGGCTGTAGGTGAGGGAGGACACAGGCTTGGACTCCTGGATGGAGTAGGAAGAGAGGTGGGGGTTTGAGACATATTTGGGAGGTTGGACCTAGAGGACTTGCGATGAGCTGCAGTGAGGAAGAGGGAGAATTGAGGCTGAGTCTCCGACTTCCAGCATGACCATGGGTGGTGCCATTTATGTCGCTGAGGAAGACTGATAGGAGGGAGGGGTACCAGAGGTAGGTGATGGGAATAGGTCAAGGTCTTTAAGGAAGCCATTGTCTCGTATTCCTTCCCAGCCTCTCCCGTTAGGCCTGTTAATCCCATTTTGTGGGCTGGGAAAACTAGGCTGAGCACAGTGAGTTAAGACCTCAGATGGGTAGAGCATCTGCCTGATACAGCAAGGTTATGTGTTCGATTCCAGGTCAGGGCGCATACAAGAATCAGCCAATGAATCCATAGGTAGGTAGGACAACAAATCAATGTTTCTCTCTCTCTCCCTCCCTTCCTCTCTCTCTAAACTCAATAAATTTTTTAAAATTAAAAAAAAAAGTTAGGGCTGAGAGATAACACCAAGAAGCCAGTTTGCACTTGGGACCTTCTGCACCCAACCTAGTACCTTCCTTCCCAGCCCATCTATGAACTCCCTCCCAGCAAATATCTCACAAAGCCACGTTGAGCCATCTTGGCAAGAACTCTCAGGATGGGATGCCCTGGACCAGTGTCTAGAAGGTGGGGGGCTCCTGCACTGGGACAGGAACCTCAGAAGCACAGAGACCTGGGCCTGATGCTATTTTCTGTTCCTACGTGGCATGGGTCTATTACTTCCCTTCTCTGAGAACTTTCTATTTCTGACTGAACAATGGGTCATAATCCCTCCTTTCTTTATGAGGTTAAAAGTAGGAGCTTTAGAGCTAGGAAGACCTCAGTTCAAATCTCAGTCAGCTGAGTGACCTTGGGGAGGTCACCTCTCTAAGCTGCAGTTAGGTCACCCAAGAAAGAGAAATGACACCTTTCCTATGGAAGAAAGGATAAAGCGAGAGGATGGAAACCAAGTGCCTCACACACAGACCATCAAGGTAGACGGTGACTAATGCTATTGTGTTGTTGTTGGACACTTAAGCAGACCATCCATCAGGGGGAAGTGGACAAGCAGCAGGTCCGGAAGTAGGTGGGATTACAAGGTCCAGGACAGTGAGCCTCACTCTACATGCCCTAAGCCTTAGACACACACATACATTTCAGTCTGACCTCTGCAGGGTTAGGAAAGTTCAAGATGAACTCAATACCATGTGGCTTCATTATTTTGTCTCCCGGGCAATCTATGAATAATAATTATGCCTTTCTCATGGCCAGGGGAGGGAGGGGTAGGGAGGAGGGGGGAGAGAGTGTTGTGAGATTTGAATTAGCTTTTTAAGTACTAAACATGTAAAGTGTTTAGAATAATGTCAGAAATGGGCTCTTGTTGGATTTTAGTAGCAGCTGTAGCGATAGCAGTAGTAGCAACAGTAGGTTTTTTTAGCATGTGCCCTTTAGGGGGAAATGTCTCTTTACTGTGGTAGACTCTTCCTTCTCTCCGCCGCCGCAGAGGAGGGAAGGATGGCTAAGGGCTGGGCTCCTGTCAATGCACAGACTGGCAATTTTGGAAAAAGGTGCAGAGCTAAGAGATTGATCCTACCACATTAGAGCCTAAAGATGGACCCAGGAGTGCGTGAAATTCAATAGTCACCAAGCTCTGGGCATCAGAGCAGTGCCAGTCTATGATGATGCTTCCTCCCAGTCTGGGGTAGGGCAATATGGGGGGAAATTGCAATCAATCTAGTGCATTTTTCTTAAATCTAAATTTGTTCCATGTTCAATTTTGTCCCTTACACTTTTGGTGTTAAACATTCTTCCTTCCTTTCTTTTTTAAAAGTATATATTTTATTGCTTTTTTACAGACAGGAAGGGAGTGGGACAGAGAGTTAGAAACATTGATGAGAGAGAAACATTAATCAGCTGCTTTATGCACACTGGGGATGTGCCTGAAACCAATGTATATGCCCCTGACTGGAATCAAACCTGGGACTCTTCAGTCCACAGGCCAATGCTCTATCCACTGAGCCAAACTGGTTAGGGCAAAACATTCTTTCTTTTATAAAATGTTGGAGATAATTGTTAATGATGTGGTTCTTTGTGTTATTTAAACTGGTTCATGAAATCCAAAATATGAAAACTACTCATCTTTTTACAAATGAGGAAACTGAGTCCAGGAGGAAGAATGACTTGCCCAAGGTCACAGCCTGGCTTGTGCCAGAGCCAGGACTAGAACCTGGGTCTCTTGTCTTTCGGGCTGATGTTCTTTCACTGGGCTCTTCATAGCCTGGTTAGGGATCTCTTATTTACCATGATTGAAACCCAACTCAAGCTGGCTTAAGCAAAAAAAAGAATTTCTAGAAAAATTTCAACGCAAAAAAGGAGAAATCGATTTTTAAAATATATTTTTAATTGATTTCAGAGAGAAAGGAAGAGAGAGAGAAATAAAAACATCAATGATGAGAGAGAATCCTTGATGGGCTGCCTCCTGCAGGCCCCCTATTGGGGATTGAATCCGAACATGTGCCTTGACTGGGAATCCAACCGTGACTTCTTGGTTCATAGATCAACACTCAACCACTGAGCCACATCGGCTGGGCAAGAAATAGATTTTTGCCAGGGAGGTGGGGGGAAACATTGGATGCCCACTAACCCCCTGGAATAGACCCTATCATGACCAGAGTCTCCCTTCTGTGGTTCATAACCCATGACTAGATTTCCCCAGTCTCTTCTTCAAACACACACATCACACGAATACACACACACAAACACACACCACACCCTTCATTCAGAGAAGCCCATTCTTTGACTCATTCCATTCTGACTCGAGCCTCCTCTCAGGTGCACTGTCCACCTCCACCTCCACATCTCACTTGTTCCTCAGACACGGTGACCTCCCCAGCAAGGTCAGAGCACACACTGTCCCCAGCAGCCTTTCAGCCATGATTTATTAGCCAGGTCATGACGGGGAGCATCTGCATTTTCTTCACTGCGCTGGTGACGATCTGCACACATCCAAAGAACTAAAAATAAACAGCAGGAAAGCTGACGTTTTGAAAGCTGGGTCAGTGTTTATTTTCCCAAAGTTCAAACCTCCTTGATGTGGATGTAAAGTCACATGAAATGGGCTTTGGCTGCACAGACTGTGATCTGCGGATTGAATACGCAGGTGGTGGGATTTAACTGAAAATCTTAGCTGCGTCCAGATCCGGCCTAGAGCGTGGAAGGCACACTTGGCAGATCTCCAGTTCGCCCTGGTGCTGCTTTGATTCTATTTCACCTCCTGCCTTGACACATTAAGCGAATGGGCACCCTTCCCTAGGCCTTTCTCCACCACCAAATGGGCAGATGGGAGAGAGGGTGGGGAAGATGGCAGAATATTGATTTTAACTCTCCGAGTGTCATTAGTCTCTGACAAAAAGCCTTGGAGCTGGCCCTTCTCTCTAATCCACTCTTCTCCCAGTAAGGGGCCAACATTCCAGGAATAATGAAGCCACGTGATAAACTCGGAGCATCAGCTTTTACTCAACTATTTGAGGGGAGGGAGGAGATAAATATGAATATAGAATGCAAAATTTAGATGACATTTTAAAAATAAAAGATCAAAAGATCAAATTGCAAAGAAAGCAAACCAACCTGAGGTCCAAGTTCATGCTCCTCTGACTTAGAGGAAGCTCTGCTCCACCCAGTCCTGCTCAAGACTTCATCTCCTGGGGGCTCAGCCTACACCAGAGATGTTTGACAAGGGGCGGAGATGGTTTGTCATGAAAAGTCAATCCTGTAAGGCCCTATTTACACACACACACACACATACACACACACTTCTCCCAACTAGAGATTAAAATGCATGAGAACCAGCCTCCAAGCTCAAGACCCCTGGCAGCAAGACCCACCTGTGTATGCAGAGCCATCTCTCGTGTGGGTCCCATTCATGAAGGGGTTAACACCGAGAAAAGCCCATGGGCACCTGGAGCAGCCTTCTCCAGCAGGCTCACTAGACAGAGTGCTTAAGGTCCTACCAGGGTTAATTTTATGTGCCAGCTTGACCTGGCCAGGAGGTGCCCAGGCATTTGGTTAAGCGTTACTCCGGCCGTGTCTGTGTGTTTCCGGACAAGATTGACAGTGGAAGTGGTAGACCAGCAGAACAGATGGCCCTCCTCAACGACAGTGGGCCTCATTGAATCTGTTGGAAACCTCAATAAAACACAACAAGGAGATTCTCTCTCCCTGACTATCTTCAAACAGGGACGTTGACCTTGTTCTGCCTTCAGGCTCAGACTGGACCTTACACATTGCCTTCCCTGGGCTCAGTCCTTTAGATTCTAACTAGAACTGTACCATTGCCTCTCCTGGGTCTTCCGCTTGCTGACTGCGGACTGTGGGACTTCTTTGCCTCCAAGACTGCTTAAGCCAATCCCTTATGATAAATCTCTTTATATATTTATATATCTATATCCACATGTCTCCTATTGGTTTTGTTTCTCTAAAAAACCCAGACTAATACAGATCCACAAAATTTTAGAGGCCCATAAAATATTTTAATTTTAATTTCTTTCAAAATCAGGAGACTGTGATAGTAATGAATATATAAAAATAAGTCAGGTCTGGATGAAATTTGTCTTTATACCAATATAGTCTTTTTTTCTTCTTAGCCTACATTTTAAAAATTTATTTTAGAGAGAGAAACATCAATGTGTGAAAGAAACAGCAATTGGTTGCCTCCTGCACTCACGCTGACTAGGGATCGAACCCACAACCCTTTGGTACACAGGAGGATGCCCAACTAATTGAGCCACACTGGCCAGGGCCAATATAATCTTAAAATATAATTTTAAACATATTTTTTATAAAGTAATGGGGCCATAAGAACACAACTGCCAAGGCCTATGAAAATCAGACCATAACTGCCAATACTCCCAGTGCCCCATCCTTGAGGATTGGGGGTCTTTTGACCTGGGAGCCAACATCTACCCATTGGTTCAGTGGGCTGACCAGCATGTGTCTCTATGGCCTTGCACTGACCTTGGAAAAGAGGTAGGTTATTTCTGGAGCTGTCAGTCTTGGGTTATATCTAACAATAGAACTATGTGTGTTTCTCACGGGGGATGGGTCTAGCAGGGCAGAAGGTAGAGTAAACCAGAACCAGGCACAGGATAGCAATAGCTTCTCCTTTGAAAGAGGGTGACTAGCAAGGAGCACCCTCCTTGGTTTCATTACCAGTTCTCCTGTGTCCTGTCCTGGCTCTTATCTAAGCAGTGGACCTCTCTCTCTTACAGACCAGGACTAGCTATGCAGTGAGCCTACATGGTTCATCCAATACTGCTCAGGCAAAGATAGACAACTAGATGCATACAGTCTTCGCCGGCAAATAGCCTTTGCAAGGCAAACAAGCAGCTAGAGCCCAGAGTCCACAGGGCTGTGGGATGAACCGCAAAGGCTGCACAGAGGAGGGAGCACTGGTTCAGGGCTGGAAAAAACGGATATGATTTTTGACCACAAATATAGCCTCAGGGAAAAGGGGAGGGTGGGCACGTGTCTTTCCAACCTCCCATAGGGAAGAACTTGTTGGTGATGGTCAGAAAGGCGACAGAATCAACAAAAATTAGGTTAAATGAGTTCTGTAAAGTTGTAAAACAAAAATGTACAGCTGTTAATCTCTGACCGTGTAAAATGATTTATTCCGGGCCCCCAACCGATGTAAATTAAGAGCCCCATGTCTTAGAAGAGCTACCGGCATCATAAAGTATTCTGTGCCCCCAAACCTTTTTATACACCTGCAGTTTGATGGGACAAGAAGGGCATTCCAAACAGAAGGCGTGGCACAGGCAAGGGGAGGGGGGCTGGGTTCTGGGCATGGCAGGAAGTCCTGTCTTGTCAGAAATGGGAGTGTGAGAATGGTGTGTCCCTGACCAAGCCCCTTACCCTAGGGAGGAAATGGGTACTAAGAAAAGGAGTATCCTGCCCTGGCTGGTGTTTCTCTGTGGTTAGAACACTTGCCAGTACACCAATGGGTCTCAGGTTCAATTCCCAGCAAAGGCACCTACTTGGATGGCAAGTTCAATCCCCAGCCCTGGTCAGGGCATGTATGGGAGGCAACCAATCCATCTCTCTCTCTCTCTCTCTCTCTCTCTCTCTCGTTCTCTCACCTTTCTCTCTCTGCCCCCTCCCCGCCTCCTTCCCTTACACTCTCTCTAAAAAGCCAATATCCTCGGATGAGCATTAACAAAAAGAGAAAAAAAAGCCTGGGATGTGGCTTAGTGGAGTGCATGTCACCCTGTGCACCAAGAGGCCACCAGTTCAATCGCTGGCACAGGCTCCTGAAACCCTTGGGTTTTCCTTGATAAGAGTGTCTTCCATTTATTTATTAATTTTTAAATTTATTGGGGTTACATTGTCAATAAGATAATATGATTTTCAGGTGCACAACATTATAATTTGACACCTGTGTATTTTGCTATTCATAACAAGTCCTGTAAACACACAGGAAATATGCTAATGAGGTGACCCTGGTGGGGACCATAGCTTCAGGATGGGGGGCTGATCTCCAGAAAGACCAAACACACTACCAGAGAGTGGGAAACTCAGGCTACTCCCCCTCTCTCAGGGAGGGGAGGCGACTGGAAATTGAGTTACAAAAACTCTGGAAAAGGTGATTTGGAGAATTTCCAGGGTGATGAACCCATCAAGGTGCTAGGTGGGTGACACACCCAGAGGGCATGGAAGCTCTTACTCTCCCTCATCCCCCTGCCATTTCGCCCCATGAAGTGTTTTCCATTTGGGGTGTTCCCTGAGTTGCATCCTTTATAATAAAGCGGTCATCACAGCAGAGCACTCCCCTGAATTCTGTGAACAGTTCCGGTGAATTCTCAAATTTGAGGGGGGAGTTGTTGGAACCCCCTGTTTATAATTGGTCAGGCAGAAGTAAGGGTCATCTGGGATCCTGACCTGCAGTTGGCATCTAAAGAGAGATCAGTCTCATAGGACTGAGTCCTTTAACTTGTGGGATCTGATGCTAACCCCAGGTAGCTAGTGTCAGAATTGAATAGAACTGGACTGTTGGACACCTCGTTGGTGATGGAGGCATGGTGGAGGCAAGGAGAGGAGGACCTCTCTCTCCCCTTGGAGAACTGATGTGAGAAAACAACACATATTTGGTGTTGGAGAAAAACCCACACTTTTGTCAGGGAAAAAATCGCATGCAGGAATGGCAATTCATAAGGAAATGCCATCAACCAGGTTTAAGAGAGACACATTACAAAGCAGCTCATGCACTTCACAGTTGGCACTGGCTATGGCTTTAAAGCCAAGCCTATGAGAAACAGTCCACACACTAAAAAAGGGTTTCCCAGGAAAAACCAGATCTTCTGTTCATTTTATTGGCAGGTGAGGAGGCCCAGATACACAAGCTCCCCCAGTCCCTGTCCTCCCTGTCACTCCCTGGACTGGTGAAGCAGTGCTCCGGGGGCTTCGTGGCCTGGAAGCTCACTGGAGGCGGAAAGAAGGACGCGGAAAGAAGCAGCGGGACCCAGGCTGGCTCTCCCACAGGTGCCCTCCGGGCCTTTGGGCAAGTTGCTCCCACCTCAGCTTCAGTTTTCTCCTCTGTAAAAAGAGAGGCACTGGGTTAGATGGATGATGCCAAGGTCCACTCAGCCCTCAGAGGGGGATCCCATGGCTCAGACTCAGGGAGGGGACAGGTAGGTGGAGGACACAGTACAAGAGTGGATGGTAATTATTTGATGGTCACATTGAATAATGAGTGTTGAGAAAAGAGTTCTTTAGAGAAGCAAACAGCCTTCAGATTATGCCTGCTCCTCCAGATGCCCTCCATGAAGTGAGAGAAAGAGAGAGAGAGAGAGAGAGAGAGAGAGAGAGAGAGAGAGCGAGCTGGCCCCAGGTCAGCAGAGGACGAGCTCTGTGTGGTCCAAAGGGTGCCCTGTCAAGCATCCCACCCTTTGCGGCCCTGGCTTCTCCCTGACCGTGTCCCCTCCCAGGAGAGGCAGCACGGCCACCGGCCACCACAATTTCCGGGGCCCCCAAGTCTGATGGACCATTAAGACGTTGAAAGCTCATGTGATACGCACAGGACACAGAGCTGCTCCGCTGGATGGTAGAATCAGGGTTCAAAAATATGCCCACTGCCCTAGCCTGTTGGCTCAGTGGATAGAGCATAGGTCTGCGGACTAAAGGGTTCCAGGTTCTATGGGGCCAAGGGCACATGCCTGGGTTTGCGGGCTTGATTTCCACCCCCAATCCCACCCCCAGCGGGCAGCCGATCCATGATTCTCTCTCATCATTGATGTTTCTATCTCTCTTTCTCCCTTCCTCTTTGAAATTATATTTTATAAAAATATATTTTAAAAAATATTATGCTTGCTGACTTGAAAGATGGGTTGACCCTAACAAGATCCTGTTTAATAGGGAGACTTGAAAATCCCAAGCTCAGATCAAAAAAAGACCAACTAGATCAGGAGTTTGCAGACCAAGGCCTAGGTCCAGCCTGCAGTGCAACTCGGTTTCCCTGGAACAGCCACGCTCACTATTTATGGACTGTCTGTGTCGCCTTTCATGCTACAGCAGACAGGGACTGTGCACTCCACGGAGTCTAAAATATTCGCCATCTGCCTGATCCCTGAACTAGACAAGAATGTCCAGATGGGAAGAGTTGAAGTGAAAGGTTTTTTTTTGTGTGTTTTTTTTAAATTTGTAATTATTTAGTCTGTTAATAACATTATAATATTAAGACAATGTGTTATATTGGTCTCCTTTAGATGTCAGTGACCAAAACTATTGCAAAATTAGCTCATTTCGGGAGGAATGTACGTTGTGGTATCTCACAGATAACCAAGTCCCAGGGAAGGCGGGGAAGCCTCAGATACAGTCTCATCAGGGACTTTCTCTCCACCTCTAACCTCTTCTGCCTATATTTGCTCCCCGCTATTAGACCAGCTTTCTGTTTGCGGCAAAAACCATGGCGGCTGCAAATTTCCCATTGCCAGTTTGCTGCTTTTCACCACAGGAAGATGACAGATCCACCTCCCAGTCTCCCCCCCCCTCCTTTCCCTCCCTCCCAGGTAGTTACGTGAAACTATAACCTGAAATCTGACTGGGGATGTGGGTGGGAGGAATGTGCATCACTCCAGGCAGAAGCCATTCAGGGTCCTCCCTCAGCCCTCCCTCCCCCTCCCCTTCCTCACGGGCTCCAAGGGAAATGAGGAGGAAGCCTCAGGATAGAAGGTTCTTAGATCCCTGAGTTCACCCGTTGGAGGAGTGCTTCCCAGAAGAAGTACCCAATGCCATTAAACCTTGCATGAGAAGAAATATATTTTTATTTGATTAAGCCACTAACACTTCAGGGTTGGTTCCACAGCCTAGCCTACTCCATCCTGGTCAATATACCTGCCAATAGCCACTGAGTTTTATATCTCACAGTTTCAATCACCAGAGAGGCACTCAAGCCCCCAAATCTCAGAGAATGAATTGATTGGAGTGGCTCATGTGTTGAGCCAACATCTTGACCAATCAACTCTCCTTGAGGGCAGAATCATAGGTGGATGTGGCAACCCCTACAAGGGCCACACGGATGAAGTTTCGGGGGTGCAGTTTCCAGAAGAAGACCTGGAGAGCTGGAGGGAGGGAAGGAGAGCACCAAACAGGGAGACAAAAAGCAATAGTGCTGCCTACTGAGCGCTGGCTCATTGTATTTTGAAAGAGGCCCTGAGTCAGGATTCCTGACAAATCCATTAGAACAAATTGGGAAGAGAGGGAGTGGGGAGGTGAGGAAGAAGCCTCGAAGGACTCTTGCCTAAGAGGCAAAACTGAAAGAAGTGAGGGATATTTAATCTAGAAAATAGAAGACTTGGCAGGGACTCTCTTCAACTTGGCAGAGGACTGTCCCAGGAGAGGGACCCCGCGCTCCTGCACACGGCCACACTAGGCCCAGAAGGTGGACCTGACAGAGAGTCAGGTTGCAGCCCAACTCCAGGAAGAACTAACTGTCTGGCCACCCAAGGAGGGCTCAGGCTCTCTTGGTGGGGCTGAGCTGGCTGTCGGAGGGCACCCAGCCTTGGTTAGAGCTGCTGAAGGTGAGATTCTGGTGTCCTGGTTATCCACACTTGCCCCTCTGATACCAAGAGTCTCAGAATCACTTTAAACTGGTCCCAGTGCAACCAAGAGGCCAGGAAGCTCTAATCGGGGGGAAGGATACGACCCATCAGCCTGGTCCACATTGTCCAGAAGGCAGACACTGCCCTCGTGGCGCTCTGGAGCTTCAGAGAGGAAACGTGGGAAACCCTGGGACAAGCATGTCAAACTCACAGCTCACAGGTGCATGCGGCCCACAACGAATATTTTTTCAGCCCAGCCAATATAACAGTATGTAAGAAATGGTTTAATAACAATTTTATAACTTAATTTTTACAATATCCTATTATACATAATCCTATATAATAAAAGTGCAATATGCACATTGTCCCCTCAACTGGAATTTGTCCGGAAATTCAACCAGGGGGTGGGGTTGGCCGGCTGGGGGAAGGAAGAGAGGCCCCAGCTGGCAGGCAGCTGGGGGAAGGGAGGGAGTACCTGGCCAGCAGCCGGCAGCCACTAGGGACCCTATCAGTACACAAATTTCATGCACTGGGCCTCTAGTTATTAATAGCGAACTGTAACATTCGCTAATGACTAATTACTATAGTTGTGTTGCATTTATTTCCCTTACACACCTTATACGCAGGCGCACCATTTCTCTCCACTAATACTAGCAGCGAATATTTTAGCAGCCAATTGCCGTGTCATTAGTCTTGGACTGAATTGTTTTGTGTGCACAACAGAAAATATTTCACTTTTGGAGAACAAGAAAAATAGATTTATTTGTGTTATGCTTATTAATTGGTGCAGTTATTCGGTGTCTGGTAAGTTAATGTTCAAGAAAAAAATTAATTTTTAAAAAAATGTTCTATTATTTTATGTTAACGATCACTCATTTATTTTAGCCCTTTGTATTCAGCATGTTTCTATCAAAATAAACCTACATTTCTGTGAAAATGGAAGCTTTTGTTTTTTTGCGGCCCACATAAACTTAAACCTTGTTTATCTGGCCCGTTAGCCTTTGAGTTTGACATGCTTGCCCTGGGAAACACGCTCTCACTGCCCCTCACTGCTTACCCTGGAAGCCAAGGCAAGGAGGCAAGGTATGACGATGTGGAGCAAAGGGGGCGCAACCTCCCGATAACTGTCCCCCCACTTTGTGGGCCAATGGGCAGAGACAACACACTCTCAGAAACATCTTAGAGGCTAAGAGTACTCCTTGGTGTAGAATCAAGAGTTTTCTCCCCTCATTTTACACACGAGGCTCAAGCGACGCTGAGAGCTGTTACTGTCAGCTCTAGGATCAGAATTCTGCTCTTCGAGGTGTCGTAGGAAGCAGGGCAGTGCAGGGTGGGGATTAGGAGCTCAGGCCTGAGTAAGGGGCCTGCTTCTAAGTTTCCTCACCTGACTCTGCGACTTCTGAGCTGTGTGACCGTAGGCTCGTTAATTTACCTCTGTGCCCAGTTTCTCAAGTATAATATGTGACTAGAGACAGCACCCACCTCAGAGGGTTGTTTTGTGGATTGCATTGGTCATCATTTCCAAGGCCCAGAGATTCACATAGACAGGAAGAGGCAGATCTAGGATTTGAACCCAGATCTGCCTGATCCTGAAAACCACATTCCTCCTGGCCCCTACCGTCACCCTGCTGCCTTCCTCAGCCCACAAATGGACATTTTTCCCGTTATTGTCTCCGAGAGGACTCCCTTGGTCAAGGCTGTGTGTTCCAGAAGCTTGCAAAACTTCTGTTCTCACACATGGGGAAACCGAGGCACGGGCTGCCACAGTGGCATGTCACCTGCAGGAAGGGGAAATGAGTGGTGAAGCCTGCGTCCGATGTCTTTTGAGTCGGGTTCTTGAGGTGAAAATAACCCGTGTTCGAAAGCTGTTCAGGTGACCCTGACAGGCCTGGGTGTGTGCTTGGCCCTAGGGCTCTGTGTCAAAGAGGCTGGGTTGGATCCAGCTCCCCTTTCCCTGGTTTCAGGCGCATCCTGAGCCTGTCAGCCCTCATGCAAAGGCGGCCCCTGAGCGGGAGAGCAGACGGGCAGCCCCAGGAAAAACACCCTGACATCCAATTGGTGAGACAGAGGGTCTGCCTGAGGCTCCAAGCCTTGCCTGGAAGGCCTCCCATTGGCCTGCAGGTGCCAGGGATGCTGACTCGCTGAATCCTTAATCACCTTCCCCTAGGTCAGGCTGTCGCCTTCCTGTCCAGCAGGGGTATATAAATAATTTCAGCTGCACCTATTTCTTCTCCCAAAAGTTGCTGATGGCATTAGTTGTTCCTAATCCCATGCCAGGTTGAGATGGTATCTCTGCCGCGGTCTCTGTGGGTGAGCAGCGCAGAGCCGAGATGGCGAGATGGGGAGCAGGGAAGGGGTTGCCGTGTTGGAAATGTGCACGCCATCTGCCAGACCTTGGCCGAGGTTCCCGAGCTGCAGAGCAAGTGGCAGAGAAAATACCAGGTTCAGAGCTCAGCCGAGAGCATCCGGGGGACACGGGAGGCAGTGAGGGCTGCTATTATCATAGATCCTGGCTCTGCCACTTACCAGCTGGCTGATCTTTGGCAAGTTAAGCTCTTTGAGCCTCAGTTTTCTCATCTATAAAATGTGTGCCCTGAATGCTCTCCCTCTCAGGAAAATCTTTTAAGAGGTAACTGGAGGGCAGCACTGGGTAGCGGGTAAGAGGCTGGCTTCCTGAGCCCGGCTCTGTCACTTCCTGGCTACTTGGTCCTGGGAAGGGGGGGTGGGTACTTACCTTCCCTGCTCCTCAGTTTCCTCACCTGTAAAATAGGCACAGCCATAGTTAAATGCTTCATGCAATTATTACAAGGGTTTAAGTGGTTTAGTATTTGCAAAGCGTTTAGAACAGGGCTTGATGCATAATGCACAAGAGGCTGCTGCATCCCCAGCCGATGTTCTCATTCATCCTTATAAGCACATGTAACTTCACCTGTCGAAATTCGTTTTAAGTGTCTGGTAAACAAATCCTCCTTGAAAATGTCATCCCTCCTTCCTTTTAAAGATGCGCCGTCAAGCCCTTCTTCCTTCCTGTGGCACTAACGGCACAGCATCCCCTGACCTTCCTTTTACTAGCCATCTCCTCCAAAAGGCAGCGGGGACCCCCATCCACATGCTCCTGTTTGCAGCAGAGCTCAGCGGGGGCTTCCTGACTAGAAAGCCAAATATTGTCCAGTGCATCCCTGGTCTGAGGGGACTTCATTCATTCACTCATCAAGCACTAATGGGGCACCTACTATGTCGCAGGAACTCTGTGTGGCACTGGTGGCATAGGAGGACTGGGCAAGGTCCCTTCCCTCAAGCAGCTCACAAATGGAGAGACAGGGAAACAGAAAAGTACGAAAACAGAACATTAAAATAGACTTTTGTAAAGTTAAATGATAAGGGGCAGCTGGCTTCCATGGATACACAGAGGAGGAGCCCTAACAGAGGCTGAGGGGTTAGGAACAGGCTCCTGGAGGAGGTGACATCTCTCCTGGCTCAGGGCATCGACTGAGCACATATGGATGCTGCTGGCATCTGTTGCTGCTCTGGCCTCACCAAGGGGGCTGACCTGTCCCCACGGCACCTCACTTCCTGGCTGCCCGCGGCCCCCCGATCCCCGCCTTCTCTTCCATGCACACTCCCTCCCATCATCAGCCCTTTCATGCCATCGCTTCTTCCGTCCCCACGTTGGCTTCAGTAAAGGACTTTCTTCTTTTGTATCTTGGCTCACACGTTACTTCCCCAGGTAGCTTCCACTGACCTCGGACTGGGTAAATGCCTCCATCACAGATGCTTGTCGAACTTTGGATTCCTATTTTGTAGATCTGACATGCACATTATGTAACCACAGATCAGACACAAGGTTGAATGAATAGTCAATGAATAAGGCAGGACGCTGTGTATGTTATTACTCCTTATGGACTGTGGAAATGACTACCTCCTTAAAAAGTCATTTATAAATTATTTATAACTAGTGGTCAGGTGCATGAAATTCATGCACACTAAAAGGGGATTAATTAGAGGAAATACTTTAATATTGCTATTTGCCCTTTCTCTGTAATAGAAGTGTCATAGATGGAAGAAAATTAATAAAATGTATATGAAAATCTTTCTCCTGTCAGAGTCTAGGGTCATACCACGGGACCCAGAGTCAAGTCATTGCCCACCCACATGCACTTCAAAATCACATGAGACCCAGACTTGGCCACAGTGGCCGCCCCCCCCCCCCCGCCTTGGGCAAGATCCAGACCCTGTGGGTTCCACTCTTGTCAATCCCCACCATGTGGGGAACACAGCCTCAGGTCTCCTGGCCTGGCACCAGGGCGTGGGGCATGGCCTAAGGTCCCCTGTCAAGCCCTGCCATGTGGGGGGAACAGCCTGAGGTCCCCTGGCCTGGTGCCAGGGTGGAGGGTGTGGCCTGAGGTCCCCTGTCAAGCCCTGCCATGTGGGGGGAACAGCCTGAAGTCCCCTGGCCTGGTGCCAGGGTGGAGGGTGTGGCCTGAGGTCCCCTGTCAAGTCCCACAGGGGCGGGGAGGTGCAGCCTCAGGTCCTTGCTGATTGTTCGTTAAGGCTTGTTAAAGGAACTTGGCCTCCACTGTGAGTGCAGCCATCTTGTGTTAAGGAAACCCTGCCTCCATTGTGGGCACCACCGTCTTTGTGGCAGAGTGACAGTCAATTTGCATATTCCCTCCTTATTATATAAGATAATTATCACTTACATATAATAAACATTGCAAAAGAGTTCATTTGTGGGTTCGTTTATTCATTCACTCATTCACAAATACTATTTAAGCGCCTGCTTTGCTTAAGGCACAGTTCTCAGGACTGGGATGAGCTGGACACGTTTCCTGCCCTCTGGAACTTACATTTGGCAGTGAAGACAGAGAATAAATAGAGAAATGCATGAAAGCAAAGAAATCAGACTTTGGAAAATGACCAGTTTTCATGGCCCCACGGCTGCAGGCCTCACAGCTTGTCTTGTCTTCTAAGGTATCACAAGGAGAAGGACGACATTGGGTTAAGAAATAAGGAAAACTCCCTGAGAAAGTCCAGCCAGTGGGCCAGGTGTGAGCCACTCCGAACTGGCTCCTTAGCACAGACTGGCCAGCGAGTCTCTGTTGTGGGCACCAAATGCCCAGGAGCAACAAGCTGGCTGCACCAGGACGGACGTCTGAGACTCCAGCTGGCGGTGGGGAAGGGCATGGCTGCTCTCCGGTGCCAGGTGCCAGGGAGCTGCTGTTGGCTGCTGACCCCTACGGCCTGACATTTCCCTGCTCAGCGGCCAGGAGCGGGAGCTGAGAGCAGACCTGGTCAGGCTCTCGTGACAGTGAGTCGTGCAGCCCTTGAAACCCGAGGAGATGGGCTGAGGGCAGTGCCTGCCTCTGCTCCGTTATGGGGGGTGAACTTTAGGCGTGGGTCCTTGCTGCCCTGAATGAGGGACTCCTTAGAGTGGATTCAGGGGCGGCAGGATAGGGCAGGAACTGCTCTAGGGATGACAGGTGTGGGTTCAGGTTGGAGAGGTGTCAGTCTCCTCCTTGAGCTCAGCGTTGACAGGATGATGTGCAGTTCTCTGCCCTTGATGGATTCACAGTAACACCTGCCGGTTGTCTCCTGGTCCACTCAACAAACGCTTATGATGCCAGACCCGCACGGTGCTGGGTGTTGGGGTGAGGCGGTGAATAAATGTGGTCCCAGGCCCTCTCAGATCATTTGAGCAACGTCTTGTTCTTTCTGAAGCACTTGTCAGGATTCTAAATGACCTTCCTCTAGTCCTGCGTCCTAGGAGAGAGAGCAGCTGGTCATTCCTAGGTGATGGGTGGGCAGGAGAAGGCAGAGCAGGTTAACTAATTTGCTTCAAGGCAAGTTAACAGGACCAGCAACCAGGTGTTGTCTAGTCCTTCCCCAACAAGGGGATTCCGGGAAGTGGTGCTTTAGATTGATTTTTAAATGGACATTGAGAGAGAGGGGGAGAGAGAGAAAGACACATTGATGTGGAAGAGAAACATCCACCGGCTGCCTCTTTTGTGCCCCACACTGGGGATTGAGCCCACAACCCCAGCCTCTGCCCTTCCTGGGTATTGGACGGCGACCTTTCCATGCACAGGACGACGCCCACATGTTGACTTTCAGTGGTTCCCCCTGACTGTGAACACAGTGTAAGTTGATGAGTTAGGAAGGGCTTCCTGGAACCCCTGGCCTTGTTTTCCCTTTGTACCATGTCATTTTTAGCACCTTCCTCCTGAGCATTACAGGCCCTTGGCAGGCGGGGGACACAGCAGAGACCTATTTAAAGTTCTTGGTTTCACCACTCTGGCCACACCCTTCACGTAACCCAGTTACCTTAACTACCCCCCTAGTGCATCTCTTAGAAAGCCTCACTGGCTGGGTGCGCCCTCGGCGTGGTGTGCCTTTGAGAGGCCTCTCAGGTGACACACAGGCTTCTTAAGGGTAAGTGTCCCCAAGCACCGAAGAGCACCCTGCTCCCCACGGAGGCACTCAACAAACCCTAATTGATTCGTTGATTGGGAACAAGGAATAAATAGTCAGCGTGCCTGGAAATACAATCTCCCAAAGGCTGCCTGCCAGCCGGGAGCTCCAGGGACAGGGGTTTTCGGATCAATGTGCTTGCTCATCCCCAAAACACAGTTTAAGTGCGTGACTGAGCGTTATTTTAGAGCAGTGAAAAATTGGAAACATACAAATGCCCAGCAATAGGGGAATAGTTAAGCTAACTGGGTTATACAAAGATTCTGGAAAACTATAGTTTTTAAAAACGACCATACACTACCCTGCATTACATTACAAGACAATACAGAGAAATATGTACCACCTATCAAAGTAAGAAATGAAGAATATGAAAAGATTGTAGAAATATACCTATATAGCCCTAGCTGGATTGGTTCAGTGGCTAGAGTGTTGGCTGTGTGGATCAAAGGATCCCAGGTTCAGTTCGGTCAAGGGCATGTACCTTGGTTGCAGGTTCCTCCTCAGCGCAGGCCCCTGGTTGGGGCTTTTGCAGGAGGCAACCAATTGATGTGTTTCTCTAACATTGATGTTTCTCTCTGCCTTTCCCTCTCTCTTCCACTCTTTCTAAAAATATATGGGAAAATATCCTCAGGTGAGGATTAAAGGAAGGAAGGAACGAAGGAAGGAAGGAAGGAAGGAAGGAAGGAAGGAAGGAAGGAAGGAAGGAAGGGAGAAAGGAAGGACGAAAGAGAGAAAGGAAGGAAGAAAGAAAGGTGGAAGGAAAGGAAGAAGAAAAGGAAGAAAGATTCCTATATACACTTATGAAAATGAGAATAAGCTACTAAACTTCATTATTTAGTAGCTTCTTTTTTTCCTAAGCTCATTAAGCAAATGGAATGATTGTAACAGGGTCATGTCCACCGCACTGTGTGGTATGATGGGAAGGTCCCTGAGACAGATGGCCTGGAGACCCAGGGATCCTGGTGCTGCCAATCATGGACCATGTGATCTTGACCAGACCATGATCCTAATCCTTAGTTTGTTATCTGTCGAGTGCCCTGCCTTTCTCACAAGGTAAGGATGTAAAGCCACTTAAAGTCACGTAGTGTGATACTAAAAGTTATATTATAGAAATGATAATGTGTTTAACTATGGAGTTCTGACTCACACCCGGCTCAGGAGTTACAAAATTCAGCATATACGCCTTAGCCCAGTGGTCGGCAAACTCATCAGTCAACAGAACCAAATACCAACAGGACAATGACTGAAATTTCTTTTGAGAGACAAATTTTTTAAACTTAAACTATATAGGTAGGTACATTGTTATTAACTTAATTAGGGTACTCCTAAGCTGGCCTTTGCTAAAAACTCAAGAGGCCAAAGAGCCGTGTGTGGCTCTTGAGCCGCAGTTTGCTGACCACTGCCTTGGTTGGTTTGTCTCAGTGGATTGAGCATTGGCCTTCAGACTGAAGGGTCCCAGGTTTGATTCTGCTCAAAGGCACATACATGTTTGGGTTGTGGGCTCAGTCCCCAGTAGAGGATGTGCAGGGGGCAGCCAATCAATGATTCTCTCTCATCATTGATGTTTTTATCTCTCTCTCCCTCTCCCTTCCTCTCTGAAATCAATAAAAATATATTCATTTCAAATAAAAGTATATATATGTCTATCTATATCTATATATATAGATAGACATATATATATATGTATATATTACATATATATGGCATATAAATTTTTTTTCTTAAATCCAAAAAGTCTTGCAAAGTCCTGCGGGTTTGAAATAAGAAATCATGGACCTGTATCAAGCATATTAGACATATTATATTTTTTAACTTAACCTTCATAATAATCCTATAGAGTAGGTTCTATCATTCACATTTTATAGTTGAGAAAACTTGTATGTATAGAGGTTACTTTGCTTTCCTATTTTATCTAAAAAAAAGAGTAATATGCAAATTGATTGTACCTCCAATCAAGCCATGCCCACAAGCCAAATAAACCCCAATGAAGATGGCTGTGGCCACTGAGAGCAGGAGGGTAGGCTTGGGTTTCCTCATCAATGGAGGGAGCTAAGCTTTCCACCTGCCCTTGCCAGCCTAGGCCTCCACTCAATGCTACAAATTATAGAAGATATATCCCAACAGAAATGGCGGCAGCCAGGAGCTGGAGAGAGCAGAGTCTAGGGTTGCTGGGCAATGGAGGAAGCCAAGCTTCTGTAGCCTAGTGCCTAGGCTTCCACAAAGTTTCAATTATAGAATTTAAATAAACCCAAACAGAAATGGCTGTGGCTCGGAGCCAGCAGAAGGCTTGGCTCTGCTCCAGGCTACAAAGTTTCAATTGTAGAACATAAATTAATTCCAGATCTCAGAGCCTCCACTTGGATCTCTTGGGGGCGTGGCTGGCCTGCAAACCACCACAGGCCCCTTGCTCAGGCTGCCCCACACCCCAAGGGAACCCCCACCCTGATCCGGGACACCCTTCAGGGCAAACCAGCCAGCCCCCACCTATGCACCAGGCCTCTATCCTATCTAATAAAAGAGTAATTTGCAGATTGACCATCAGTCCAACACACAAGAGGGCTGCCCCCATGTGGTCAAAGATCCTGCCACCACAGATGGCCAGCAGAGGAGGGCAGTTGGGAGGGACCAGGCTTCTAAGGGAGGGCAGTTGGGGGTGATCAAGCCTGCAGGGGAGGGCAGTTAGGGGTGACCAGGCTGGCAGAGGAGGAAAGTTGGGGGCAAATAGGCTGGCAGGGGAGCAGTTAGACATCAATTAGGCTGGCAGGGTAGTGGTTAGCAAGTGATCAGGCTGGCAGGCAGAAGCAGTTAGGGGCAATCAGGGAGGCAGGCAGATGAGCAGTTTGGAGCCAGCAGTCTTGGATTGTGAGAAGGATGTTTGATTGCCCGTTTAGGCCCGATCCTAGATGGGCAGACGGACATCCCTCAAGGGGTCCCTGATTGGAGAGGGTGCAGGCTGGGCTAAGGGACATCCCCAGTCCCTGTGCACAAATTTTGTGCACTGGGCCTCTAGTCCTATATAATAAAAGTCTAATATCTAAATCAACCAAACAGCTGAACTACCGGTCACTATGATGCACACTGACCACCAGGGGGCAGACACTCAATGCAGGAGCTGCCCCCTAGTGATCAGTGTGCTCCCACAGGGGGAGCCCTGCTCTGACAGAAGCCAGGCTCATGGCTAGTGAGCAGGAGTCTCTCCTGCCTCTGCAGCACCGCTGAGGATGTCTGAGTGAGGGCTCCAGACTATGAGAGGGTGCAGGCTGGGCTGAGGAACCACCCCTTTTCCCCCAGTGCACAAATTTCATGCACTGGGCCTCTAGTTAACAATTAAGTGGCCAAAGTCCAGGAATCTTTGCTAGAGCTTTGACTTCTGAGACTTACAAAGGAGAACACATCTCCTAGTGTCAGGCATTGATTGCATGCTAAGCTGTTGGTAAACCATCATCCCATCTGATCTCCACAGCACTGGAAGGTATGGACTATTACTAGCCCCATTTTTAGATGAAGAAACTGACAAGTAATGTTAACACACTCAAGTGAGTCAGGGACCTTGGACTCAAAGTCAGGTCCAATGAATGACCTTAAAGTCATTTGCATCTTTTATTGGGCAATCAGGAAGTTCCCAGGGGAATGTGGAGTGTGGAGGGCCACATTCTGGAACAACTGAGAAAGGGGATGGTTGCAAACAGTCATAAATGTGAAGCAGTATGGCTGCTTTCGTTTTCTGGTCTTGCCCTTCCCGCCTCCCTCCCTCGCCCCCGCTCTCCCTCCTTCTGGACAAGGTCAGCTGTCATCCAGGATGTGAAATGTAAGCCAGGATTGGGTGTCAAGTAATTCGGCAGAGTCATAGGGAGGAAAAAAAGCATGTGAATACTGAGAAGGGCTGCACAAACATGTCCATCGGAAGGAGAGGAAAGCGGCTTCTCAGGAAGCTCAAAGCCTCCACAACGGCAGAGGCATGAGATATTCCTGCAAAGGTGCCATCTGGTCCTGCTGGTCAGCAGCTCCGAGGTCCTGGGGGACGGACTGAGGGAACGTCAGCAAAATAACACCGAATGCCCTTTGGCTTTCACTTCTGAAGCGATCCGAGGAGGGAGCTTGCCCTTGGGTGTTGAAGAGGTGCAGACCAGGTTCTACCTCCGCCCTTGGCCTTGGCCTTTGGTGCAGCAAGAGAGACTGGGCAAGCCAGGGAGGCAGTGGGCACTTGCTGTCCTTGACTGTGTCCCCAGAGGGGCTCGGGAACTGTGTGCCCCTGGGGACCCCATGCAGGAGAGCTCCTAAATCAGATGTATGCTGGTTTCAGCAGGAAAGTCCCAAGTTCTGGGAAACCCCTTAATTCCAGCAGAGCTGGTCACCGGACACTGGCAGGGTGGTGGGCAGACTCAGCAGGTGAAAATTCCCCCAAGGAATTCCCACAAGACTTCTAATAACAAAAATGTCCACTTTAAGATGTTTACTGTGCTCCCCTGGAATCTCATGCCTCCTCTGGTTGCTCCAAACCTTCACCATAGTTCCTTTTACACTCAGCCTTGGAGGTGGGTAGGGGATGCTAGAAAGTGCTCCCCGGAAATAAACCAAACTACTCAATTTGCACTAAATCCACAGAGCTAAATCCCAGAGGGGCTCTGTGTCTTGCCAAAAGTCAGACAGAAAGTGGCAGAGGCAGAGTTCTGTCTGATTCAATACCTGTGCTGTCCCCACCTCTTCTGCCCTGCTCTGGGGTGTCCTAATTTGGCTGGGATTTTATGGGTCTCAGTACAATAAGGGCTAGAGTTCCCAGAGAGCTTCAGAGGGGCTCTGCAGGCCCAGCTCACAAAGATTAGGGTGTGCATGTGTGTGCGTATGCATGTGTGTTTGTGTGTGTGTGTGTGTGTGTGTGTGTGTGTGTGTGAGAGAGAGAGAGAGAGAGAGAGAGAGAGAGAGAGAGAGAGAGACTTAGTTTGTAAAGCCTAGTGCAAGCTGCCTGGCGGGCAGGATTCTTATGTAACAGGAAGAGAGAAAGGTTTGCAGAAACCAAACAGACCCAACTTTTAGTTATGCTGACCCAAACCATAACCCAGCCTCTAGGAGAACAGGACAGATGCCAGGAGCACAAGGGACCCCAGGCTCTGCTTACAAACTCCTCCTGCCTGACTCTGCCCCTCAGGAGGGGTTCCCTGGAAGGGGCTGGGCTTTAGCCCCCCCCCCCTCAATTTTCCTTTTGAAAATCTCTCATATCCACCTATCCACCTGGTCCCCTCCCCAAACCCAGGCCTCCAGAGCCCTCCCTACACACTCTGACTCTGCCTGCCTCTCCCACCCGCATGCTGCATTCTTCACCCGCTTTCTCACCAAGCTCCAGCCATACCAACCTTTTATCCATTCCTCAAACTACCCAAACTCCATCCACTTTGGGGCTTTTGCTCTAGTGGTCCCTTCACATGGATTATTCTTTCCCCATCTTCACATGGCCGATCCTCCTCATTTCCAGGATTCAGCCCAACTATCCTCTCTTGCCAAAGACCTTTAAAAATAAATAAATAAAACTGCATCCCCCCAGACTCCCTTTCAGCTACATGCTGAAAAATTATATATGATAGGTACCCTCCCAACTGGTGGGCGGAGTTATGATGTAATTGACAGAGACATTGAGCCACCAATCAATCACATACCAGAGTGCCCTGTGTCCCACCCCTTCCTGTTCCGCCTTGGGCCCAACCCCTGCCTTTAAAATGTGCCTCAGTGCGCCACGTGGGACCCCTTTTCTCCCGGACTGCTCTCCCAGGCAGTCCAGGAGGAGGTCCGGCTGGGTCCCCTCTTTCCCTTAGCTCCTGGCCCCAGTGTCATGGTGCAGCTTCTCCGGCTCCATTCCCCCCGAGCCTGTGAACCCACCCAGAGACCCCCAATAAAGCCTGATTAATTCGTTCACTTATTCGGACTCCTGCCTGCAGTTTCTCTCACGGCGGCGTAGAACCTTACATCTTGGTACTGAAACCCGGGAGAGGGGTTTTGTGACCTGTCCTGGTCAGACCAGGGCAACGTGTCCCCCCGCCCCCCCTCCTCCTCGCCACCTTCCAGACACCTTGGTGCCGAACTTTGGACTTAAAGGCCTGACAGACTTCCCTTCAATCTGTTAAGTTTTTCCGTTCTGGACTCCTGGAATCCTACCCCCTTCCCTGGACCCCATGTCGCCTGCTGGGGCTTCTCACCTAGACACGGCCGTGCCAAGATTCCCCTCCGTTCCGGACTCCTGGAGTCCTTGCAGGAGACGATTGTAGGGGACGCCCTCCAGTCGCCTCCCTGCCCACTGTTCTGTCCGGAGGCAGATATCAAGGGGGGATGCCTCCTCCATATCTGTTACTCCTCGACACTCAGGGGTCCAGGCTCCCCGTCCTAGAGAAGGTCATGGGTGCCTCTGAGTCCAAGATTGATCCCCAGACACCTCTCAGGTGTCTCCTCCAAAATTTTACCAAATTGGGATATTCTCAAACCCTTCACAAGAAGAAGCTCATCTTCTTGTCCCAGGTCGCCTGGCCTCAATATAATTTAGACAACCAGTCCCACTGGCCTCCCACTGGCACCTTTGACTTTAACACCCTGCGGGACCTGGACAACTTCTGCCGGCGCACCGGGAAGGACACTGAGGTCCCATACATTCAGGCTTTTTGGGACCTCCGTTCCCGCCCTGACCTCTGCTCCCGCTGTTCTACCCACCAAATCCTCCTGCACCGAACCCCCTCAAACTGCCCCTCTCTCTGTCCCTCTCTTTACTTTTCCGACCCAGCCGTTATCTCCTCTCTGCCTCTCCTTCTCCTCTCCCTCCTCCTTTGCCACACTGCGGCTGCCCCTCTTCTGCCCCCTTCTGCCACTGCCGCCAGGCCTCTGTGGGAACCAACTCTCTACACCTGTGGGAACCAACTCCACGAGACCAGAGGCTGCCGCGAAGCTAGAGAACCTCCTGCCACCCCAAACAGCTAAAGGGAATTTCTGAATTTCTGTTTTGCCTTGCTCTTTTGACCCTGACCACGTGGCTCTTCATTCCCCTGGGGGCCGCCATCTTGGAATGGCAAGTCCCGTCCCCTCAGGACCCCGCCTGGTGTGGCCGCCCACACTGTGCTCCTCCCTTGGCCTGCCTCCTGCTCCACCCCGCCCCCCCCCCCCCCTTTATGCCTCAAACCCAGGTCTGAGATCCGAACATGGCATTTAACTCTTAATTCCCCTTGGGAAGCAGGCAGAATAGGCCCGCCTTAGAAGGTGACCCTGCAAACCCTAGCCTTGAAGCAGATCTGAGGCCCACGAACTGTGCGTGGTGGGGGTGCAACAAGAGGACAAGCATCGCCTGGAGAACGCTTCACATGCGGAAACAAGGCCACCGACTGGACAGAGCCGTGCCTCCGGCCCCAGCCTCCAACCAAGCCCTGTGGTCAAAATGGCCACTTGAAAAGTGACTGCCCCTGGGAAAGTGACAGGCCCTCTGTGTCTCAGCATGGAGGGGCTGTCCTTCCAGGTCCTTCCATGTCCTTCCAGGTCCTGGCCATGCTGGAACTAACTGGCTGAGGACTGCAGATGCCCAGACTCAACAACCCCCATCATTCATGCCGAGCCCAGGTTAATGCTCCAGGTAGCGGGTGAGCAGGTCTCCTTTCTGGTCGACACGGGTGCTACCTTCTCTGTCCTGCCTTCCTTTGCTGGGCCACTTTTCCTTCGCGATCTTGGTCCTGGGTACTGATGGCAAATCACCCTTCAGCTCTGAAAACTGCTCTGGCTTCAGCGCCTCCTCACCCTCCCTCAAGTTGTATTTCAGCTCCAGGCCCAGAAAAGCAGCAAAACCAGAGAGTGACACTGTGACAGCCTCAGGACCAGCTTTTACCTTCAAGTGACTCAACTGGATTGCTCTTGAGACTTCACCAACCAGTCCCTTGGGGAAACCATGATGCTGCACCCTCCTTAAGCATGGAAAACACCCCCTGTTTTTCGCTCACTTACTCCATGGCTCCTCTCCTTAGGCACACTGGTATCTTCCTTTAATCTTGCTCTTTGTTCCATGTCTCATGCATTGTTTCACTAGTTTCTTGCAGAACAGAATGCAGATGTTCGCCAACCAGAAGATAGATCTGTCAATGAATTCAGAACCCAACACCAGAATCCTTGAGACTTCCGGTAGACGCCCCTAACAACGTCCCCTCTCAGCTGGAAGTAGCTATGGAAGATGGACCTTCGCCCCCTAGACCTTGCCTGGACTCTCAATTATTTTTTTAATATTATCAGAAGCCTGGAATGATAGGTACCCCCCCACACTGGTGGGCGGAGTTATGATGTAATTGACAGAGACATTGAGCCACCAATCAATCACATACCAGAGTGCCCTGTGTCCCACCCCTTCCTGTTCTGCCTTGGGCCCAACCCCTGCCTTTAAAATGTGCCTCAGTGCGCCACGTGGGACCCCTTTTCTCCCGGACTGCTCTCCCAGGCAGTCCAGGAGGAGGTCCGGCTGGGTCCCCTCTTTCTCTTAGCTCCTGGCCCCAGTGTCATGGTGCAGCTTCTCCGGCTCCATTCCCCCCGAGCCTGTGAACCCACCCAGAGACCCCCAATAAAGCCTGATTAATTCGTTCACTTATTCGGACTCCTGCCTGCAGTTTCTCTCACGGCGGCGTAGAACCTTACAATATACATACATACATATATGTGTGTGTGTGTGTGTGTGTGTGTGTGTGTGTGTGTGTGTGTATTTGTATTGATTTCAAAGAGAAAGGGAGAAAGAGAGATGGAAACATCAATGATGAGAGAGAATTGGGTGCCTCCTGCACCCCCACACTGGGGATCGAGCCTGCAACCCAGGCAGTTACCCTGACTGGATATCGAACCGTGACCTCCTGGTTCATAGGGTGATGCTCAACTACTGAGCCAAAGACCTTTTAAGGGCTACCCGATCTAATGAGCTCCCTGCTCACTTACATATCACTCTGCTCTGAGGTGATACAGCCTGTTATGTTCTGTTTATCATCTGTTTCTTCCTGCCTTGCTTTACAGACATTTGTGACCCAGGTTGGCTCCTGGTGGACTCCACCACTCACCCCTGGCTGCTTCTGCAGACCCACAGGCACCCTGCTCTCTCTGGGTTCCCGCCTTTGTATGTGCTGTCTTTTCTATCTGGAGGCCTGCTCTTCACCTCCCCTCCCACTTCTCCCCTCCCCTAACTCTACCAGACATAGAGCTATTTCTGACCCCCTAGATCAAAGTTAATTCTTCTTTCTCTAACTCCACTCATTACAGTTCTTGGCACCCTGTAATTCAGGGGAAGGGATGGCAGAGACCGGGTCTGCCTTGTTCACCATAGTCCCACAAGCCTAGTGCAGGTCCTGGGGCATGGCAGGGCCATGGGCAAATGGAAGTCTACTGCATCCATTGCACTGGAAGAACTTAGCTCCTGCTGCTAGCGAGCTGTCACATGGAGAGTTTCCAGGGAGACAGCTCCCATCCTGAGTTTGCTGAACTAAATCGAGAGCTGGGGCCAGGGGGAGCTGGAAGTAAACAGACAACCAGAGTTGCTGGCTGTGAGTGAGCTCCTCAGTCTCTAGTTGGGCTAAGAAATGGAGTCAGAGTGTTCCAAGGACAGGGACACAGGAGCTGCTGGGCCAGGGGCAGGGAGCAGGGAGGAAACAGCCTGGGACTGAGGGGGAGGTGAGAAATGAGGCCAAACAGTTGCAAAGGGCTGTGTAAGCCTCGCTAAGGTGGTGAGCTTGATCCTAAAGGTACTGGGGACTCATTAAAGCACCTGGAGGAAGGGTGAAATGGTCAGATCTACATCTGAATAGAAAAATCACACCAGCCACAGGAGGCATCTTGGAATGGAAAGCTCCATCCTCAACCTAAGTCCTTGAGTTCTCTCTGGGACTTCCAGTTCTCACTCTTTGTGAATTCCTAAATGGGTACAGGATGCCAGGACTTCAATAGGAATCTCCCTCCTTAACCCCCATGGAGGGTTGCATGGTGGCCCCTCAAAAGATATGTCCACATCAAAATCCCTGGAAAAGACTTTATTTGGAAAAAGGGTCTTTGCCGGTGTCATTAAATTAAGGATCTTGAGATGAGACCCTCCTGGATTATATCAATCCAATGATAATGGATTGGATTAGGAAGAGGCAGAGAAGACAGAGACAGAAGAGGAGGAGGCCGCATGGCCGGGGAGGCAGAACTTGGAGTGAGGCTACCGCAAGCCTGGGGAACCAAGAAGTGTCACAGCCACCAGATGCTGGAAGAGGCAAAGAACAATCCTCCCCTAGTGCCTCCAGAGTCTCCTGCTGACACCTTGATTTCGAACTTCTGACTTCCAGAACTGTGAGAGGATGCATTTCTGCGTTTTAAGCCACCCTGTTTGTGGTACTTCATTATAGTAGCCCTAGAAAACAAATACAACCCTACATTCAAACTAAGACACTTTATTCTTAGGAACCTTCATCATGGATGGACCTTTATAAACCAGAGAACTTCCTTTCTGTTTGGAAGGTGTGATTGTAACAGGCAAGGAGCCAGACCAGACTGCCAGCAGATCTTTCTTCTCCGCACTGCTTGGCACTCCAAGGACAGCTTTTCCCACACCAAGAAACAGCATCACCAGAGTGAAGCTATGGACAAATCAGTGGAGCTGGGTCTTTGGCCAAGGTCCAAAGGCTCTAAGAGTGAAGCTGGGGTGCTGGCTGGGCTCTGCAGAGACTAGTGGTTTGGAAAGAGAAAGGAAGACAATGAGTTGCTCTACAGTGGTGAGCAAGATATGGTAGGGAGGTTGTCCAAACAGGATTCTTATCTTCTGGTGCCAAAGGAGTCTTGGAACATTCTGTCCAGCCTTTAGGGTAAGCTTACTGAGGTTGACCCTTGATAGGACTTCATTGATCACGAGTTCCTTAGAGCGCCCACTGTGTGTTGGCTGTGCTTTGCACTATACCTATTTAGGCTCCTGCTGGGGTGGAGCCCCTGTAGACCAGTCAGGTTCCTCTGTTGGAGGCTTTTCCTTCGGAGGACTACTAACACTGCAGTGATGCAAGGTCTTTCTCCCTGACTAGCTGTACACACCCCAGGAACTGGCTGACTGTGGTGCCCAATAAGAAGCTGAAGAACTAACCACGTCAATTCTCAGATCCATCTGAGTTTTCAGAAGGAGAACATTTTCAGTTGGTACTTTCAAACCCTCTGAGAATACCTACATTTAAGAGGCCTGGTCTTAACCTCAAGTCATAGAAACAGGATCAAAGGTGAAAGGCCCAGGGCATATACAGGAGGGACAAGTTTCAACTCTAAGCCCAGGGGTTCAAGAGGCCAAAATATCACAGGGATGGATCCTTGTGGCAACTGTTTAAAGTCCTGGCTAAGATGGCCTCCCATACCTTCTTCCTTATGACCCCAACTCTCCCTCTCTCAAACAAGTTTTTCTCTGCAAAAGCATTTGGTCTCTAACATCCATAATCTCATCAAAGTATATCAGAGTACCCCGACGCATCACAAATCCTCCCAGAAGTATCTACCGCTTACGTTGAAACAGGGTGATGCGGTAAGTCAGGGTTGCAGACCGGCTGCCACCAGACCTCCTCTATGGGACAGGGAACCGACAGTGCCCTCATCTGATGGGAGAAAATGTGCAAATGCCTTCGACCACGTACTGCAGCGCCTGGCCGCTGCGGCAGTATGACACATTGTGGCAGGAAGCGCAGCTGTTGCTAAAATAAAGTTTGGTCCCTGTAACCTGCAGTATGATGAGTTGGTCACTTTTACTGGACCTGTTTCCCTGCCCACCAAACTGCCGTCCTTGGATTGCACCAGGGGGCCATTCGGCCAATATACCCTTCTGAGTTAGGTACCCCCAACAGGCAAGGCAAGGTTGTGGTCATTCCTTCACTGCTATTAATTAGGCATCAGGCTTTTGCAAAGCTTGGGCAGATTTCATAACATGCAGCCAATGGCCTTGACCTTCACTTTCCTAGAGAACTTCGCTCAACATAGTGTTGTCAGAAGGTCCCCTTGGATTGGGTGAAGGGAGTCAGGAAGGAAAGTGTCAAGGAAAGAAGGCACCCGCTGAGTAGAGGACAGAAGGAGGGTCTTGAGCCCAGCCGGTGTGGCTCAGTGATTGAGTGTCGATCCATGAATCAGAAGTGAATTAACGGTTCAATTCCTGGTCAGGGGACATGCCTGGGTTGTGGGCTTGGTCCCCAGTGAGGGATGTGCAGGAGGCAACTGATTGATGATTCTCTCTCATCATTGATGTTTCCCTCTCTCTCCCTTCCTCTCTGAAATTAATAAAACAGATTTTTTTAAAGACGGGTTTTCAATGCCCTTAGTCTTCTTGTTCTGAGCCCCTCCTCATGCCTCTTCTCTGGAGTTCCATAACGTAGACCGTTTCATCATGTACACCTCTTCTTTCTATAGAAACCTGCTCTAAGCAATAGCCTTATAGATTTACTTACACTAACATGTAAAGGACTGCTGGGACTTTATACTGCTCATTTTTATAAGGGGGAAAGCTTTCAGTCAAAGAAATAAATAGTTTCGGGTGAGTGGGGGAGGTCAAGAGCCTCTCAGTGATTCAGAAAGCACACTGTCTACTCCATCCAGACAATCAGCCAAGTTGCTACAGCCTAGCTGTGACAAGTGGGGGAGGCTGGAGTGGGAGGGGTCAAGCCATGGGTGTTTAGTTGAACTGACTGAGAAAATTCTGAACCCTCTACCCTCTTCCTGGAAGTAGGAAAGTGGTCAGGAGAATCATGGGAGGAAGGGACAAAGGCCGCTAGATAAAGCAAAGGTACAAGGAGGAGGTGATGGAAGGCAGCACTGCTAGGAGAGTGCAGAATTCTGTGTTTTCTAAGTATGACTGTCAGCTCAGTGGAAAGTAGGGAGTCTGGCCTTCCGGCTCTTTGAGGTATCCTCAGCCTTCTCCCTTGTGCCTTCCCACCCCGAGACATCCCAGGTCATGGCTGGCATGTTCAAGAGGAGCTCATCTCATGGGCAGAAACAGCCAACCTGTAGCCACTCTAGATACACCCGAGACTCCCCATCTGCCCGGTATCCTGGGAGCACAGTAAGGCCTGGCCCAGATTATGCTCCTGGTGGGCAGGCAGGGGTTGGGTGGAGAATTCAGGTTTCCAAAGAGGGTCAAAGACAGTGAAAAGGACTGGCTGGTAGTGCCACCTGCCATCCCCACAGGGTGCCCCCACCTAGCAGCCCTCTGGGTTCAGAGTAGGGTGATGCCCAGGTATGAAGGGCCTGGCTCCTGGTAGCCCTGGGGTTAGGGGTTCCAAAATAGACAAAGACAGACATGGGTCAGAGCCAGTCCTGGGACACAAACACCAGTATATTTTATGTGCACGGATGTGAACAGAAGACAGAGACACGAACGGAGACAGAGCAGGCAATGGGCGCACAGATCAGTCGTGTGTCCTGCTGAGGGGCTGCCACAGTTGGGAGACAGTCCCGCCTGCCTCAGAGCCAAGACCTGCAGCTCCTCCAGGTCAGGGTGGCCTCAGGGTGGCAGGTGAGCTCCCTGCCTTACCCGCAGCTCCCCCAGCGGGGGGGCCTCTGCATCGCCTGCGAAGACATCTGCACGGCTCAGAGCTCCATAAATACAGGTTCTCACGAACTGACCCACTCAGCGGCTGCCTCTCCAGGAGACCCATGCAGAGGGCAAGAAACCAGGACAGGACTCACGGCTACTCCCTAGGTATTATTGCTGAGAATGAGCAGAGGCCATTGTGATGCCATTATGACTCACTGACATCCGAGGGAACAGGGCACAGGATACAGGACAGCTAGCAGACATGGGAGCAGTCCAACCATGTGGGGCAGCACATGGCGATCTGTAACTCAGAGATGCTGGGACGTCCAGCGGGGAGTCCCAGGACACCAGCAGTTTGTAAACAGCAAGCCAACTCTCTCCGCCTGCACCCCCACTGCTCGGCAGGCATGGGATTACTCTAAATCTTGAGGCCCTGGGCACTAAGAAATTGGGGCCCTGAAGATACAAAAAAAAAAAAAAAAAAGGAGTTGAGGGCTGGGCTATCCAGTGAGCTCTGAGCCTGCAGATCCTGTGGCCAAGCCCTGGCTCACTGCCTCCCTTTGCAGCAGACACACAATGATCTGCACATTGCCAGGGAGGCAGACTTTCTCCAGGGCCTCCTGCACAGAGAAAAGAGGGCAACATCTGGAAAGGCCAGATCCAGTGGGAGGCCTCACGCTGGGAGATATCAACAAGCTGACCACCAGATGCCATCATGGAAGGGGGAAGCGAAGGTGGGTGGTCGGGTCTAGGGGCTCACATGGGGGGCCTGCAAAGGTGTTGGGGTCCAAGAGACTGAGCATGGAGTTGAAGGAGAGGACCCAGGAAACCATTACCTAGAGGGAACAGGGAAGCCAGCCAATAATCTTCCTCTCTGGAATCCCCCACAGCTGTACAAGGAGCATAGTCTACCCCCATTGGCAGCCTGAAGCCCCTAGGAGCCCCAAAGCCCTAGAATTGGGGCCACAGGTAAACCCAAGCCAGGGCTGGCCCCTGCAGGATGCAGTTCATGCCTGGATACAGCCTACCCAGGACACGGAGGCTGGAAAACATCCTTCATCCTGTCCTGGACAAGGTAAAACGTCCTTCATCCTGTCCTGGACAAGGTAAAACGTCCTTCATCCCGTCCTGGACAAGGTAAAACGTCCTTCATCCTGTCCTGGACAAGGTAAAACGTCCTTCATCCTGTCCTGGACAAGGTAAAACGTCCTTCATCCCGTCCTGGACAAGGTAAAACGTCCTTCATCCCGTCCTGGACAAGGTAAAACGTCCTTCATCCCGTCCTGGACAAGGTAAAACGTCCTTCATCCCGTCCTGGACAAGGTAAAACGTCCTTCATCCCGTCCTGGACAAGGTAAAACGTCCTTCATCCCGTCCTGGACAAGGTAAAACGTCCTTCATCCCGTCCTGGACAAGGTAAAACGTCCTTCATCCCGTCCTGGACAAGGTAAAACGTCCTTCATCCCGTCCTGGACAAGGTAAAACGTCCTTCATCCTGTCCTGGACAAGGTAAAACGTCCTTCATCCTGTCCTGGACAAGGTAAAACGTCCTTCATCCCGTCCTGGACAAGGTAAAACGTCCTTCATCCTGTCCTGGACAAGGTCAACTGCGGAGAGCAGCCCTGCCAGAGTCTCCCCGCCCCTCCGGATCCTGGACACCACTCCTGCCCACACCCGCCCGCCCGCCCTGGCCGGGTGCTGTCTGCGCGATCTGGGAGGAGCCACACATCAAGAAAGAGGAGGTTCTCTCCACAGGTGGCATGGTCACTTTTTAATGTTCTATAAAAAGGGAAAGGCTAATTTCTACCTAAGAGTTCTAGTGTGGTCAAGCAGAGACCACGTACCATGGGAAAGGCGGTGTTCTGATGGACCCCCCCCCCCCTTGGCAAGTGGGGGCAGAGCCGGAAGTGGGCTGGAGGGAGTTTTTCACCTGTCCACTGCCAGCAATGGACCTGTCATGGGCACCCAAGATGACAACGCCCATGAGCGTGGCAGGGCTAATACTGTTTGAGGAGCAAGTTCGAAAGGTCAGTCTTGCTGGGGAGGTGAGGAGGGGTGGCCCTGAGGAGGTTTTGCTGCAGGGCTGGGGCTATGGCAGATCCAGAACTGATCTCTTCCCACCAAGGACAGGCGGGACTCCCTCACTCATTCTCCATGGTCTGCAACTCTGGATCCTGCTCCCCCATCCCCTCGAATGCTAGACTGCCCCCGACTGGCCTGAAAATAAACCATCAGGCGTGCCTTTATCGCCCTCCCCACAGCAACCCCCCCCACACACACTGATTTGTCTCTGGGTCCCCTCTGTAGATCTGTGGGGCCCACCTTAGCCTGATGGTGTTGTGGGTGTCGTTCACGGTTAGCTGGGCCACTGCGAGGAGGGGGCATGGAGGGAGAAGAGCACCAGGGCACTGCCACAGCCCACTGGATTGGGGTAACAGTGGAGGAAGGGCTGCGGAGGGCCGGTGGGGTGTCTCAGGGTTCTAAATCTGGCAGCTGCTGTGTTGGCCAGTGAATGGATGTTGGGGGTTGGTGGGTAATTGACATGGATAAAGGGCTGATAGTGGAAAAAGCCTTAAAAAAATAAGCGAGAAAGGGGGGAAACGCCACCAAAAGCACAGGGACTGAAACCTCCAAAAGCCCAAGGTTGGTGGGAATCCAGCACCAGGGGGCCCCCAGGAGGCCAAGAGAGCAGCGTGGGGCCCTGGGGGAAGGGAGAGGAGCCAAGGGAGGGCCTCCCAGCCTGCAGACTAGCACGGCGCCCAGCAGCTTCCTGGCTGCCCAGTCTCTCCAAAGGCTGCCCGTTCAGCAGGCCCCCAGGGAGGTATTGGTTGCAAGCAAGCACCTGAATATTGCCTAACGGAACCAGTCAAAGCCCAACGAAACCAGGTGAGAAGGAACCAGTGGCCAAGGCAGCAGCCCTAAGCCTCCTCAGACCTGCCTCTCGCCTTCTGCCCATTTCTCAGCGTCCCTTAGCCAGGGCAGGGCCTACTGCTTCCAAAGTCACCCATGTAGTCTAGTCCCTGTGAAGCCTCAGGCCTCCTGCCCCCGGCCTCTGAGCTGGGGTGAGATCCACGGACCAACCCCCAAGTCCCCCTGCTGCCTCAATAGCCGGCCCCCAATACCAGCCCACAGTGGAGGGCTGGGGGCTGTGTGTGCTCTGCAGGGCTGAGGCTGGGCTGGGGCTGTGCACCCCTCAGGGCTGAGGCTGGGCTGGGGCTGTGTGCCCCTCAGGGCTGAGGCTGGGCTGGGGCTGTATGCACCCCTCAGGGCTGAGGCTGGGCTGGGGCTGTGCACCCCTCAGGGCTGAGGCTGGGCTGAGGCTGGGCTGGGGCTGTGTGCACCCCTCAGGGCTGAGGCTGGGCTGAGGCTGGGCTGGGGCTGTGCACCCCTCAGGGCTGAGGCTGGGCTGGGGCTGTGCACCCCTCAAGGCTGAGGCTGGGCTGGGGCTGTGTGCACCCCTCAGGGCTGAGGCTGGGCTGGGGCTGTGTGGGCCCTGCAGGGCTGAGGCCAGGCTGAGGCAGGGTTTGTGCTGTACAGGGGGCAACTCCATCAGCTTCGTACTTTGCTCCACAGGGTCCATGAGAGACCCCAGCCCATCCCCCACGAGTCCCCCACTCAGTCAGTTTTGATGTGGCCGTTGGCCAGGGCCAGGGGGCCTCCGGGCTCCCCCGGCTCCCCCGGCTCAGCGTCCTTGTCGAAGCGGAGGCGGAGGGTGTTCCGGATGATGAACTGCTCCATGATGAGCGCCCCGCAGAACCAGGGCACGGCGTACTCCAGGGTGATGAGGCCCATGAAGTCGAAGTCGAACTGGGAGTAGTCCCAGGGGCAGGCGTTGAACTGGCGCAGGATGAGGCCGGTGGTGAACTCCCACAGGTAGGTCCAGAGCGTGTAGATGAGGCAGCGCACCAGCAGCGGGCAGCGGGCCCGCAGGCGCAGGTACATGCGCTCCACGATCAGGATGGAGGTGCCGTAGATGAAGAGCGCCCACACGCTCGTGACGCCCGGGAACTTCCAGTTAAAGTTCACCACGAACTCCCAGGCCGCCGTGAACATCACCTCGCAGAAGTAGCCGTGGATGGCGTACAGGTACCAGCGGGACAGCGCCGTCAGGGGCTCCACGGAAGCCATGGCGCCCACGGGAGCCAGCTGCTGGGGACACGGAGGAGACAGGTGAGATGGGGAGATGGGGAGGGGGGAGGGAGAGAGGGAGGGAGGGCGGGCTGAGCCTCTCCTGCTGCCTGCCCACCATCCAGTCCACGTCTCTGATGTCACCCAGGCCCAGTGGCTTTCAAGCCTGCCTCTGCCTTTCTCTTTGGTTATCAACCATAAGCTCGACCGTATTCCACGGGCATTACTTTTCCCCTGTTCCTTCCCTGAGCCGTGGGCATGAGAAATGAAGAAAGCAAACAACCCCGCTGGCTTCCTCTGAGTAACTCGACTCAAATGCTTCTTGGAAGGTGTCTGCTAGCCTTCCTGGACTAACCTTTTTGGATGTGGTCAGTGAGAGTCAGCTGGCCTGACCCGTCAATCACCCCCATTTCCAGGCTACTAGCTGGCTTCTCACCAGGCCCCCCCATCTCTTCCCTCACTTTTTCTCATGTTTCTGAGATATTTCTAAGCAAGCCATCACATTTGTCTTTCATGCATGTGTGCTAACGTGTGCATAACAACATTTACCATTTTAATACTTTTTAAGTGTACAATTAAGTGGTATTAAGTACATTCACACTGTTATGCAACCACCATTGCCATCTACCCCCCAGAATCTTTTCATCATCCCAAACTGAAACTCCATATTCATTAAACATGAATTCTCATCCCCTCCCCAGCCCAAGGCAACCACCAGACTACTCTCTGTCTCTATAAATTAGACTACTCTAGGCCCCTCATTTAAATGGCATCATGTACTATCTGACCTTTTGTGTCTGGCTTATTTCACTTAGCAGAGCATCTTCAAGGTTTATCCATATGATAGCATGTGTCAGAATTTCTTTCCCTTTTCAAGCTGCACTGTGATCTATTTACATAGATCACATTTTGTTTATTCATTTATCCATGAATGGGTTGCTTCTACCTTTTGGCTATTGTGAATAATGCTGCTCAAGTCCCTGCTTTCAGCTCTTTTGGGGATATACTCAGAAGTGGAATGGCTGGATCACCTGGTAATTCTATTTTTTTTTTTTAAGAATGGCCTTACTGTTTTCCATAGCGGCTGTACCGTTTTTTACATTCTCACCAGCCACGCACAAAGGTTCCAATTTCTCCATATCCCTGCCAGCACTTGTTATTTTCTGGTTTTCTGAGGATGGTCATCCATCCTAACGGGTATGAAGTGGTAGTTCCTTATGGTCACAATTTGCCCTTAACTGCTCCCTTAAGCAGGGTTTTGGTGTTTAGTTTCGATGGTGAAAGGAAACCAATGAGCTGATAGAGAAATCTTCCCTCCACTTCTCTTCCCCTCTCCCTCCTCTCTGTTAAGGGCCAGCCCTCAGGCCTCTGGGCTTTCTCCTCACCCTTCCCCAGCAGCTGTCTAGCCCACTCATTGGCCCTTTATCAAATGGCACCCTAGTTACTATTTTAGGCACATGCCCTTTTGATCCAAGTAGGCTGTGTACTCCTTGAGGGCAGCAAATGTTTCCAGTCTTCTCTTCTGCAGCCATGGCACAGGCCTCTCCCAAACAGGCATTCTCTAAATGACACGTGTTGTTTATGGGGGTGGTGGGATGGGAGAGTCCAGGGCTTCATGGAGAACAGGAAGACAGAGCATGAGAACATGAACCCCAGCAGGGCCAGCTGCCAGTGGACACCAGGCTTGGCATTGCTGTCAAACCCCTCTCCAAGGTGGGAGAGGGGTCAGAGGTTAACAAGATGACATCTACAGTCTGCCCACCTGTCTAGGAACTCCAGTCTCATCTTTCAGCAGCCTCGTCACAAAATACACACCCTTGCGGATTGCTTTATGGTCTTCCAAGCACTTTCATTCACATTTTGTCATTGGTTTTTACACAGTTAAGACTGATATGGCCCTATCTGGTTTGGCTCAGTGGATACAGCCATGGACTAATGGGTCTCAGGTTGGATTCTGGTCAAAGGTACATACCTTGGTTGCAGGCTTGATCCCTTGCCCTGGTTTGAGCACATGCAGGAGGCAACTAATAGATGTTTCTCTGTCTGTCTCTCCCTGTCCCTTCCACTCTCTCTAAAAATCAACGGGGAAAAATATCCTCGGGTGAGGATTAACAACAACGAAGGAGATTCATGTGAAGGGCAGGTAGTTATACTCCCACTTTTATTTTTTAATCCTCACTGGAGGAAGATATGTTTTTCATTGATTTTTAAATATAGGAAGGAAAGAGAGAGAAAAAGAGAGAGAAACATTGATGTGAGAGAGAAACATTAAGCAGGTGCCTCCTCTATGCACCTGGACTCGGCTAGACCTCACAACCTGGGTACGTGCCCTGAGCAATAATGGAACCCACCACCTTTGGGTGTACAGGATGACGTCCCAACCAACTGAGCCAGCCAGAGCTTCACTTCTGTTTTTTAAGAGAGATATTTGAATCTCAGAGAGAACTCATTTGCCCATATCCCAGGGCCAGTGAATGCAAGAGCTGAGGCTGGAATCTGTATCTCTTGACTTCCACTTCAAAACTCATCCCACTACAAATTACTCTCCATCTCCTAGACATGAGTGCCTAGAGTCGCTTTCCTATTAAAAAACATTCAATGGCTCCCTATTTCCTAATGAAACCCTACACCAAGCATGTCAAACTGGTGGCCCACGGGCCACATATGGCTCATAATGAATTTTTTTGTGGCCCAGCCAATACAACGTTATGTAAGAAACATTTTAATAACAATTTTGTAACTTAATTTTTACAATACCCAGTTATACATAATTATTAATAATGTACTACAAAGTTCAATAATGACTGATTACTATAATCGCGTTGCATTCATTTCCCTTACTTGCCTTACACGCAGGTGCACCATTTCTCTCCGCTAATACCAGCAGTGAATATTTTAGCAGCTGATTGCATGTCATTAGCGTACTGACTTGTTTGGTGTACACAAAAGGAAATATTTTGCTTTTGGAGAACAAGAAAAATAGGTTTATTCGCATTATGTTTATTAATTTGAGTAGTTAATCAGTGTTTGGTAAGTTAAAGTTCAAGAAAGAATATTAATTTTTATTAAAATGGTCTACTATTTTATGTTAACAATCACTCATTTATTTCAGCCCTTTGTATTCAGCAAGTCTTTACCGAAATAAGCCTACATTTCTACGAAAAATGAAGTTTTGTTTTTTTAGGGTTTTTTTGCGGCCCACATAAACTTTATTTATTTGGCTATGTTAGCCTTTGAGTTTGACATGCTTGCCCTACACCATCCTTGGCCTAGCATTCAAGGCTCTCCATGATCTCCTCTAATCTACTTCTTCAGCCTTATTCTTACAGTCCAGCTCTCTGTTTTACCTCCATGCCTCCGCAAATCCTGTCCATTGTGTTTGGTGTGCCTTTCTCCTCTCACCTGCACAAGCACAAAACCAGCTTACAGGTTACCTTTAGAACAAAATCTTTTTCACCCTCCCACACACAAGTCCTCTCTTTTTCCTCGGAATATCCACAATACTTACTTCTGTCTCTCTTTGGTACATCTAATTTTCTGTTTGTTTTTAATATGTTTTTATTTATTTTAGAGAGAGAGGAAGGGAGAGGGGTAGAAAGATAGAAACATCACTGACTGGCTGCCTCTTGCACGCCCCCTATTGGGGATCGAGCCCACAACCCAGGCATGTGCCCTGAGCGGGAATCGAATGGGGGCCCTTTTGGTTCATGGGCCGATGCTCAACCACTGATCCACACTGGCCAAGTTTATATTTTGTTTTATCATGTTGATAAAACATGCAGTCCCCAGCCAGGCATCTTTCCATGTTCTGCACCTACATATCCCACTCGTTCCTGGACACGTCCACTTAAATGTCCCATAGGCACCTCCAAGTCCTTTCCTACATCAAACTCATCATCTTTTCCTCAAAACTTGTTATCCTCCTATGACCCATCCTCATTACCGGTACCACCATGCACCCAGTTAGCAGCCAGAAGTCCTGGTGTAATTCTGGCTTCCTTGCCACATCCCCCCTCTCACATGAGCTCCCTGTGAGCAAGGGCCTTGTTGGTCTGGATCAGCATGTATCTCCCGTGCCTAGAGGGTGCCGGGCACACAGTAAGCATTCCACACAGGAACCAAGACATTGCTTATCAGTTAGCAACCATCACCTAACAAATCATCCCAAAACTCAGTGGCTTAAATCTACTCGGTCAAGTCTACAGCTTACGTGTCCATGGGTTGGCAGATGTTGGGACTCAGACTTCCATCCTAAGACTGTGAGTCCTCTGGAGGCTTCGTCCTGTTTGGCTGGGGTGACTCTCTTCCACTTGTCTCTCATCCTCCTCCTGGGCCCAGGGGACTACCCCAGCATGTTCTTCTCAGGACAAGGGCAAAGGCACCAGAGCGACAAGCCCAATGGCACCAGCGCTTTTCAAGACTTTGGTTAAGCCCAGCTCTCGTGGCTCAGTGGTTGAGCATCAACCCGTGAAGCAGGAATGTAAAGATCCAAGACAGATTCGATTGAGCCCACAACCCGGTCAGGGCACATGGTCGGGTTGCAGGCTCAATCCCCAGTAGGGGGTGTGCAGGAGGCAGTCAATCAACGATTCTCTCTCATCGTTGGTGTCTCTCTCTCTCTCTCTCTCTCTCCTCTCCCTTCCTCTCTCTGATAATTAAAAAAAAAAATAGTCTATTGAAAAAAAGATACTAATGAAAAAAAAAGGACTGGTTAAATCACGCCCACTAAAATCACATGGCAAAGCACCAACTCAGCTATTAACGCCTGTCCTTTCTACCTCTAAAATATCCCTGAAACCCATCTTCTTCTCTTCATTCCCCTCTCTCACTGCTGCTGCTCCGGTTTCAGCCTTTGTCATCTCTCACCCTGGATGACTCCAATCATCTCCTTGCCTCCTTTCCAATTCACTCATTACATGATGAAAGATTGTGTACAAACAGCAATCTTTCCAAAATGCAAATCCAATGTTTAGCCTCCGTTTAACCATTAGTGTGTCTTTAACGTAAGGTCCAAACCCCCAGGGATGGCTGGCAAAGTCGTGAGTGACCCCCCTTTGCCTCAGATTCTGTCTTAGGTCTTTGCATCGCTGTTTTTTGCTCCCTGGGGTGCCCTCTACGGCATCCCCACCACAGCCTGTGAATTCACAGTCCAAGATCCCGCTCCTCCCTGAAGACTTCCCTCAGTGCCTCCACCACCAGAGCCCACTGGCCTGGGGTCACCTCTGCAACACTTGGCGTCTGTGACGACACATCACACTCAGCTTCGCCAGGACGCACCCGGAGCCGGCGCTGGGAGCCGCTTGATGAATGTTGACTACGATGTTAAGAGAAAAAGCTGGATTCAAAAAGGAATAGTTCATATAATTTTGGTTTGGCAAAGGCACACACACGTGTCAATATACAAAGGATTTCGCCACAATCGCCTCTGGATGGTGAGTGATATAAGTGGCCCTTGCTTCCTTCTTGGTAGTTTTCTGTAGCGACTGAAAAATGGTTCCAACAAAAATGCATAATTGTCATGAAAATACATTTTCTCTTAAAAAATCGTTCCATGAATATGTATTATTACTCATCTTTGTGCTTTGTCTGGAGAAAATGCTCCATAAACCTGCCAGGCCAATGAGCCTAGGAAACCTGAACGCCCGGGTTCTTCCCTCCTGAGCCATCCCCTACAACAAACCGGCTCTGAATCAGGTGTGGGGGTGATGCACAGGCCTTCTATATCCTACCAGCCCGGCTGACACCCTCCACCTGCAGGATCAGTGCCCAGTTCCCCTACAGGTAAAGTGAAGCCAGTAAGAGGAGCTGAGGGTTCCTGTGTGGACGGATGAGCGAACACACTACTAAGAATACAGCCAACACTCAAGAAAGGGTGGCTGTCGTGTCTGGCACAGAGCCAGGCGTGCTGGCCAGCTTCTCCTACTTCGAGTGCCCCCTCCGCCCCAGGCAGCGTCGTCCGTCCCCTGCCCTCACTAGCAGCTGGGCAGCCTTCTTTGCCAAGCAGGTCGGGCCTTTATCTCCACCCAGAGCACCAACCTGGCAGTCAAAGAACCCCGTGAAAACAATAACCGCACACACAGCCGTGGGGAGAGCACCACCTCAGGTGAGGGCGGTCACGAGCTCCCCGTGGCTGACGGGGGGACAGCGTCCAGGACCAGCCCTTGGAAGGTCAGGCTGGAGGAAAGGGCCACCGCTTCTCACACCCTCATTTTACCCTGAGCTCCCAACAGACCACTGTCTCCCGCCCCACTCGCTTCTGAACTCGGGTCTGTCCACCGACCTGCACTTGAACCCCAGGCTCCTCCATCCTACAGGACCCAGAAAGGAGCTTCCTACTCAGCCAAGCACACAATCACGTTCATTGCTCAAGTCAGCTCCCACCTTGGTGCTGGTTTTTAAATCCTGCTCGCTGTGCCTCTTGGTCTCATCCTTTGGGACGGCCAACAACGGGCTCCCGGTCAGTGACAAATCAGAGGCTCCAGGGGCCCCAGAGCAGGCCACTTGGAAGAGCTGGACTCCCAAGCCTTATGAGCAGAAGCAAGAATAAAGAGAGGGCTGTCCTTACCGAAACCGGTTTGGCTCAGCGGACAGAGTGTAGGCCTGCAGACTGAAGGGTCCCAGGTTTGATTCCCGTCAAGGGCACATACCTTGGTTGTGGGCACATCCCTAGTAGGGGGTGTGCAGGAGGCAGCTGGTCAATGTTTCTCTCTCATTGATGTTTCTAATTCTCTATCCCTCTCCCTTCCTCTGTAAAAAATCAATAAAATATATATTTTTTTACAAAGAGAGAGAGAGCTGTCACAGGGAGAGAAAGGGTAAGCTGCTGAACAGGAGAAAGGACGAGGGAAAGAACGAGGTGCCAGAGGCCTGGGTTCTGTTTCTGGGATCTTCTGTGCCTGAAAGAACGAGGGAAGGTGGAGAGCACCTAAGCAAGGCCAGACCACATCTGAGGTGTTGTGCCTGGTTCATGCAAGATACATGGGGAGCCCGGAAGTCCTGGCTGGGGCCAGGAGATGGGGCTGAAGACAGGGAACCGCAAGGTAAGACAGTGTAGTCAGCTGGGATGGACAGACACTGTGGTGGGACAGACACTAAGGTTCGAGGCAGGCAGTGGCTCAGGCGGGTTTTCAGAGTTCCACTCCCCAAACCCATGTCTGATCACCACAGGTGCCAAGTCTGCACTGAGCTCACCCACCCTCTGCTAGGTCCAACAGATACCGATCCCTGCCAGGCCCCCACCCCTGAGCCCTCTGCCCCGGCCCCTTGCTCGGCCCTGGGACCGGAGCCCTGGGAAGAAATGGATCCGGAAGAGCCCGCGGCGCACCGAGCACGCTGGATGTTGGCCGCTCTCTCCCAGTGACAGACACACCACCCTGGGAACAGGACACAAAAACGGAACGGCCCGGACAAGAACACGTGGGGCGGAATAAAGAGGAGAGTGTGGGCAAGACTGGAGGCAGGGAAAACGTCTGGACAGCCTCACAAGAGGGATGTGGGGCAACGGCACTCCAGTAAGTACAAGTGGCGATGAAACTCCTCAATCGTGCTAGTCCATGGGCCTGGGAACACCCCGTTCCAGCAAAGGGCCAGGACTCAAGGACTTTCCTGGCAGCACATGGTCCCCCAAGGATGAGTGATGGGAGGGGAGAGGGCTTCCTCCAGAGCCTTGCTCCCCAGGGAGTGTCTGCCCTGCTGTGCTCAGGGCCTGCGAGCTATTCCTCAGGGCACCAGAGGGCAGAGATAGCAGGTGAGAGGAAGGAAGAGAAGGCATAAAAGCCCAAGGCAGGCTAGAAGCAAAAGCAGATGAGATGACTGTCCGTGGTTTTGCCAAAAACTCCCATCTTGCTCCAGGAAGCTGGGGTGCTGCACACAATGACTCTGGGAGTTTCTGTCCAGAGGAACACCTTGCTAGAAAACCGGGCTTCTCCTCCATGCAGCCAGGCCAAGTAAACCTTCCTCTTTCACCCCTCGTTTACTTCCCGAATTTCACTCCCTGTCCACAGGCACACAAATCACTGCAGTTTCATGCTCTGGGGAGATGCGGTGGGGCACAGTCCTGAGAGCAAGGCAGTGGGGGTAGGGCTTGAGTGACCATGAGCCCAGGCCCCTGACAGATATGGGCCGCTCACTGCAGGTGAGTGGAATCCATGAGCTGCCCTGCGTCTGGGCATATGGGTGCAAGATGCAGGTCTGAAACCATCCTGAGCTCCCCCTGTGGTTAACACGTTGTGGGGAGGGGACACCATGAGCTTACTTCCGGATCAGAAGGGAAGCAAGGGGGGGGAAATGCCTGTAGTCTCTGGCTGGCCCAGATGCCAGAGTTCCATGCTCTCTTGCTGTGGACATCCCCTAGGAAAGTCCCCTGGGATGGTCCTCCCTCACCTCTCAGCCACAATCTTCTATGTATATAAAAGGCTAATAAGCAAAGTGTCCCCGTGGGAGTTCGACTGGGAGTTCTATCGCTTGCGATGAGGTGTGTTGAGCACTAGGGGCCGGCAGGGAATAAGGAAGGCCCCAGCTGGCGACCAGCAGTGGCAGCCAGAAGACCCCAATCGGCCGTGATGGCCAGCTAGGCCTAGGGACCCTGCCCGTGCACAAATTTCATGCACCAGGCCCCTAGTAATATTAATAATCAGGCATTCTTCTCAGCACTTTCCATGTATTAACTCAGATACTCTTCAAGCCCATTTTACAGATGGGGAAATGGAGGCAGACAAAGACTAAATAATTAGCCTAAGTTCTTACAGCTATACAGGGCAGAGGTGGGATTCGAGCCCAGCTCCAGAGCCTTCAGTCCCCCCAGGACACTGCACTGCTCGAAGCTGACCACAGGCTCCTCTGAGGGCACTACCATTTTCCGAGTTTCTGCTTCCGGAAGGCTGGACGGTATACGGAGAGACACCAGGAAACAGGAAGGATATAAGATTTAAGGTAGATCCTCAGTGAAGCTCAGAACAGGCGTCAGAGCTACCAAAGGCTTTCAGACTGCTGTGGGAGACCACGTTCTGTCCCAAGGCCAAGTCTGGCAGGATCCGCACAAAGGTCCCCCAGGGTCACAAGCTGACCCTCTCTGCACCAGGGCAGCCACCTCTCAGGGCCTCAAGGCATGTGCCATTCAAAGATGCCCTACCAGGACACACATTACCTGCAGCCTCCCTAACTGCCGGCTGCCCCAGTACTGCTGGGAATCTCAGATGGCCCAGCCCTGCCCGCCAGGAGCAGCGGCCAACGCGCAGGCTGGCCAGAGAAGCCCTGTGCCTGGACCCCACGCAGCCAGAGTGTCAGGGGCAACCGCTCCACACAGGCCAGCAAGGGGGGAGGGTCTCAGGTGCTAAGTGGGCAGGCGCAGGGGGGGAGTGGCTTGAGGGACAGTCAGCACTGACACAGGTTCTACAGGGCTCACACAGCGAAGGGCGCTCGCGACGGGCCTGCAGGCGAGCATCCTGTGCAGTGCCGGCAGGCTCTCCAGACCTCATGTGGCTGCCTCCCTGCTGTCATTCAGGGCTCAACTCAACGTCACCCCTCAGACCTCCGATCTCCAATCCACAACAGCCTCCCTATCACTCACATCACCCCATTCTGTTTTCTTCACAGCACTCTCACATTCTGACATTTTGCTACTTGTTCACTGTCTTCCCTCCCCCCCCCCCCGCCCCCCACCCATTAGAGAAAAAGCTCCATCAGGATAGGGGCTCTACGGGTGCCTAGGACAGTGCCTGGCAACAAGACCCGCTACTGCCCATGGAATGAATGAATGAATGAATGAATGGGCCAAGCAGGCACAGCCCCTTAAACACTGATGAGAGCAGATATAAGTAGCTACCCAGCTTAACCTTCTATTCTCCTCTTTCTCCTGTTTCTTTAAAATTTCAATTCTATCATTTCAAAATATCTTTACTATTTTTTCTGATTACAAATGTTAACACGCTCACAGCTAAAATTTAAACATTACAGAAAGCAATGACTTAGAAAGCAAAGTCCCCCATCACCCCACATCGTAAAGAAAGTCACCACTAATGGTATATTGTGTGTTCATTCAGGTTCAATTTTATTTTGAGAGAAAATCCAGTCTTAGAAAGAAAAGGCTTTCACGATTCCACCAAAGTAGCAGCCATTATCATTTCCTCTCTGCAATCTTTTCTCACAAGTTTATTTTACAAGTTACCCTAACGTACTTGTTCTGTGACCTGATATTAGCACTTATTATATCATGATTGTTTTCTCCACATCGGTGTATTGCCTATGTGCTCATTATTATAATGGCTGTGTAATATTCCACAAGTAGAAAACTGTAATTGGCTTAACACAGATGTTCAGCAAAGGGAAAACAACTGTTTCCCATTTCCACTCTTACACCGACACCACAAGAAACATCTTGTTTTAGGCCTGCAACAAAATAGACCAGCCCTTTTCTTCTCTGGGACTCTCCGTTAATGGGTCATTCCAGAAGTGGGCTCACGGGACAGAGGGTACCACCGTTTAAGGCTGAGGATGTAGATGGCTCTGGGGACGTCTGTGTCCTGTGAGTCACCGCATTCCCACAGCGGCCTCCCCGGGCCTCTCTCCACCCCCACGCCACTCCCACGGTCTAGACGCACTCACAACACGCCGGCCACAAAACACCCCCAGAGCACACTCCCTGAAAGTCCCTCCTAGCACAGGCTGATTCTGCAGGCCCAGACCCAGTCAACTCAGATTCTAGCCTGCCAGGACAGTCAAGCTCCACCTAAAGCTGATAAATACCTGGTTCCTCTTTTCCCTCCCTGCAGCTCCGCCCCGCAGCTCCTCCGGAGAGCCTAAGGCTCCGGCTCCCGTGCACCAGCCCAGCTGCTCCTGAACACTTGTCCAGTCAGGGGTGCAAAAGCACCCCATCCCCATCCCCTGCTCTCTGTCTTGGTCCCTGGTCCCTCAGACAGAACAGTTTTCGGTCCTCTGGGGCTTGGAAATGCTGTCAACTGTCACGTTTAAAAGCATCATCCAGGAAAAGCCAGAGGCCGAGGCTGGAAGGAACGGCCGCGTGAAGACAGGCGATGCTCCACAGCGGGGGGCCTCTGGCCCTACAGAAGCTTATCTGGACTGAAGAGGAGATGCAGGTAATGGAACAAAAGCAGCAGACGCCCCGATGGCCAGTTTTATGGCAGCTCAGGGGCCACAAATCCCTCGCCGCCCAGAGCCCCGGATGCTCTACCCGAGTCACAGACACTGACTGGGGCATCGGGGCAGAGTCCAAGTCCCCGCGGAGGCACCGTTCCTGCTGACAGATGGGGAGCCCCAGGCTCAAAGCACCCGTGAGCCTACAGACAAGGAGGGTTTGGGAAGACGCGTCTCCTGGGTGCTGGGTGTCTCAGGCCACTCACGTCGCCTCCGAGTCTGGCCTTGGTTTTAGAGGCCATGACTCCAGCAAGGGACGTGGCCTGTCGCTGCTGGACCCTGCCCGCCCATTCCCGTCCTATTCTCCTCTGGGACTACTTCTTCATGCACAATTCCAGAAGGGAGCCCTGGACAGGGGTTACGGGGGCCCTGGGAGGCCCTGGGGCAGAAAGCAGGCTCAGGCCAGGCCTTCCAGACCCGGTTCCATGCTGCCGAGGCCTCGAGGGCTGGCTCTCCCTGGGGATCCGGTAACACTCACGTTTCACACCCTGCAGTGCGCAGCTCAGAACAGACATCAGGATCACTGTCCAGGACTGTCCTGGGTTCACCTTTGTCCTGCTGCCAGGTTGGGCGACTGAGCCATTCTCAGCAGCGTGGTCCAGCATCAGTCCCAGGGCTTAGCCGATGCTCGGCTGGGGGGCAGGTGGCTCCCATGTGTCCCTGGGAATAAGAGAAGGTGTCCGTTAGCTTAAACTGTCCCCGGCTCCGAGCCACCGGGGCCAGCCAGAGAAGCAGCCTCAAGGCAAACACCACAAGGCCCAGCTCCAGGCTCAGCTCCAGACACTCGTCCGGTCCACCCCGCCTGACCCCCTCCCCTGGAACCGCCACCTCCTCCAGGCCCTGCTGTCTGCTCAGGTCGGGTTAATCCAGCAACCAGAGCCCTGGATCCATCTCGAGTCACATCCTCAGGGGGGCCAGGACTTAGGACTCCTTTTACCACGAGGGAGTGTGCGCTCACTCATAAATCAGAGAGTGATGTAATTTTACAATCCAGCTCCATTCTTCCTTAGCTTCAGCCGGCACTCACCTTCACCCTGTAGTGGGTACCTCTGTTCCCAAGGGCGGTCAAGAGCCCCATGGCGGGGAGGCAATGTCAGATGCTGGTTTTCGCATTTAAGGAGTTAGAACAACCAGCACACCATCAAAATAGGTGCTAACCCTCTAGCCACAATCCCACCCCCTGACCCCTATCTCATTCCATTATTTTGTCCTTACTGTCGTGGAGGCCTTTCTATTAACACCTGTCACTGACTACAGCTGCTGTAAATCTAACTTGACAACATCCCCGGCCTCGTACGTATTTCCACCATCCCTAGGACTTGACCGCTTGATAGACTCCTAGGTTTTTTGTTTTAATATGAAGGTGTTGAAGCTTCCCTGAAAACCCCTTAAACACAGCACCATCTGCACATGTCCAAGGTCAGTGCAGCATGCCTATGGAAGGATGCACTGGCCACTCGGAAGCCAAGGAGTATATGACTGGGGAGGGGGAGCGTGGAGGGCAGCTGGCACCATCCGGCCTGGATGGGCCACAGAGGGGCTACCCCCTGCTGACACCTACAGTCACCTTCCCCCCTGCCCCACCCTGGGGCCCTATGAGCAGAGGTGCCTCAGGCCTTTGCTCCCTAAGCTGACAACTTGCAAAGCAGCAGGGGAACCAAGAAGCAACAGGGCAGGGGTTGGGGACCTGAAGTTCATTGTGTGCACATGTGCTGGTGGGTGGAGGCGGTGTGCACCCCCAGGTCTCTCCCCTGCACTGAGAAATGAAGGGCAGAGGCTGTCCTGGGCGCTGGGCTCCTGTGCTCTGCCTCTGTCCCTCCCAGCTCCTCCACACACAGGAGTCTCCAACCCTGCCCCACCCATTAGCCTCCCCCCGCCTCACTCCCCATCTCCCTCGTTGCCTGATGGGGGGCAAGAGGTCACCAAGGCACATACCTATCCCCTCGAGGAAGAGCTTTGAAAGGGGCATGTTCGCCACCCCAGCACCACCATGACCCTGTGCCTGGGGAGTTCAATGTCACCCGTGGGTACAGCTACTTCCCCTTCCCTGGGCCCTCAGCAGGCCACATCCACCGCACAAGTAAAAACCAAGACAGAAACAGAAACCAAAGCTCACATCCTGGCAGCAGAGCCTGTTGGTCCTGCATCAGCCCTGGGAGCCCAGCCCGCTGCCGGCCGAGGCACCACCCTGGCAGAGGAAGCCGACGGTCAGAGCGGGGAACCTCCTGCTTCCGAGTCTTCCCAGGGAGCTGTGCGGCTGCATGAGGAGGTGATGGTGTAGTAGGAGGAGGGGACGACCTGCCCCTTAGAGTAGGTCCCAGGGTGCACAGAGCATTAGGCTCCTCTATGGCCTGCATGGCCTGAACCAGTTTGGAGAGTACATGCATGTGTGAGGAGCCCCGAAAAGCACTAACATGTGCGCAGAACTTAGCCTTTCGGGAGTCTATCATCTCTCTCGGTTTTGCTGAGACTCCTGCAGGGAGGGCAGGAATGATCACCCCTCACGCCCATTTTAGAGATGAAAACACCGAGTCTCGGGATATTAAGAAATTGGGCCACATCCACACATTTGCTTCCAACCCCTTTGGTGCCTCAGGCTCTAGAGTCACCGCTCGCCTCACAGAGCATGCCTTCAAAATGCTTTCGATCCTATCTCACTCTTAAGGCACATGTCTGCACTTCACTAAGTGTCACCTACTTAGTCCATTCCGTAAGCTTCGTATTTGTAAACATACAGCCAAATTGGTCCAGTTTTTCCCTCGACAGGCCGGGCACTGCTAGGAGCCTGAAAAGCAGGGACCCTGAAACAATTTCAAGCCTCTCTACCCGCCCTTCTCCACAGCCCACCGCACCCACTCCTCCTCCAAGCCCTCCTCCCACCTCATCCCTCTGATGCTGCTGCCGTCTTCCCACAGTCCCCCATCCCCAATGTCCCCATGGCCCTTGAACATCCTTCTATTGAAACGTAACTTCCCAGACTGTTGTATCTCAGAGGGAAGCAGGGGTGAGTGGGAAGAGATCAACCCAAGGATTTGTATGCATATAGGCATAACCCATGGACACAGACAATAGGGTGGTGAAGGCCTGGGGCAGGGGACGGGGGCAGACCAGAAGGGGTCAATGGGGGAAAACGGGGGGGGATGGGGGCCATATGCAATAATTCAACAATAAATATTTAAATTAAAAATAAATTTTAAAAAAGAAACACTGTTCCATCTTTAAAATCATTATGTGTGTGTTTCCCCCTCCACATAACGAATTCCAAGACCATGACATTTCTGTTTGATGGCTAGACAAACAAGGAAGGGAAGGGCCCGCTAAATTCTTAGGGGACTGCACCGTCCAGTGTGATTGACCACACATGGTGGCTGGGGAGCGTCTCTCATTTTCAGGCTCTCATCACGGAAGGGCTTGCTCTGGAGACGAGGGATGAAAGAAGGATGCTCATGCTCCTTTCCCCACCTCCAAGAGCCATCACCTAGACTGAGCCGTGTGGACAGACGAGGAGGGCGCCTTGGGTCTAGACGATCCAGAAGACGGGTCACATGGGAAAGTCTGGGGCAGGGTCCCCCGGGGCCCAGCTCAGGGTCAGGCCAGAGAAGGACAATGCCTGTTCTGTTATTTCTACAATGAGCTGGCCTTCTCAAAACGCACAAATAGTTTTCATGCAAGTGGAATTCATTTCCCAAAGAGCTTTACCCACCAGCGGGCTGCTGGCAGGAAATTCCCTCCGCATCATTCTCGCTCCTCCCCTGTAACTACGCAGGGTAAGCTGGGTTTGTGGGACTGAATCTGACCGGAACCTAAAAACCAAATCTAGCCCTGGCCGGTTTGGCTCCGGGTTAGAGTGCTGGCCCTCTGACCGAAGGGTCGAGGGTTCAATTTCTGGTCAGGGGTATGTACCTCGTTGCAGGCTTGATCCCTAGGGCCCTGGTTGGGGCAAATTCAGGAGGCAACCAATCCATGTCTCTCTCTCACACCCTCTCATACACTCTCTCTAAAAAAAAACAATGAAAAATATCCTCAGGTGAGGAGTAAACAAGCAAAAGCAAACAAACAAAAAAACCAACAACAAATCTACCCCAACTCACCGCCCACACCTAAATGGCCCAGAACCTGAGACTGGAGCTAGGAAGCACTATCTCTCCCTCTCTTCTCTTCCTTAACTCTCCCCAAATCTATTTCCCCCCAGGTTCCCACAAAGGAAGAGAGGCTTCCCAAAAGCCCATGGCGGAGGCCTCTGGTTTCTCCAAGTCCTCCCAGTTCTCCCCATGAGACACAGACAAATGCTGGTACTTGTCCTGTAGTAAGACCAGCCCTGAACACAAGGGGATTTGGCAACCCCCCAACCCAGGAGTAACCACCCACAGCTACAGATAAAACCGGAGCTCCAAATCCCCGGGGGAGTGAGGAGACCCAGCCCTGGGGACCTGCCTGGCAGAGGCAAGGTGGGTGAAGATGGGGTGGACTCCACCTGACCTTGCCTTCTACTCCGGGCCCGCTCCCTCAGGGCTCGGAATCTGGGTTTCCCTGTTGGCCGGACATCTCGCCACCCTGCCTTCTGTCTCACCTGGAGGCCACCTGTCCTCTCTTCCGCCCTGCCTCCTCTCCAGTTCACTCTAACTACATGCCCCTCCCATGTTCCCTCTGCATGAACCCTGACAGCCCAGTCTCTATACCTCAGAGGGTGGTCTGGCCCCATGCCCCTCTCCTGTCCCCCCTCCCCTCCTCCCACCCCCCGACTCCTGGCACTGGGAACTGCTGCTTGCTGCCCGAAAGGCTGGACAGCTGCTGGGCTAATTAGCTGCCTGGCCACAGTCCCAAGGCGAGGCATGTGCTACTGTAAAAAGCTGCCTCCCTCCCCTTCATCAATAATCCCCTTTGCAGCCCCCATCAGGTGGCCGCTGAAGGCCCTGGAAATCCTCGTCACATGAGACCAGTAAGCCTCCTCCTGCCAGCCGTGCTCTCACAGACTCGCTGACACAGGGACCACACATTACTTACCTGGGTGCTCCCTGTTATCACCATGTCCTTAAGGCGTCCTCGGATCACCCCACCACGCCATGCCTTTGGGGCAGTGGGGACCCACTCCCTCAATCGCCTCACCAGTAGAGGCAGAAAGAAGCCCGGTGGGTCTTTCAGAGGACATGCCGGGACCGCCTCAATGGCATGACACCAGCACCCTACTTTCCACAGCTTTCTGCAGCCAGGTCACCCCAGAGACCTCCCGACCACCAGGAGCCCTGGTCCCAGAAGTCCTGTGGAGGCTGGTTATTTACTCAAGGAACTGTATTCCAGCGGTCAACAAATATTTATTGAGACCCCATGAAGGCCAGCCCTGAACCCGTGTTGTGAGCAGGACCACGTTCCTGCCTGCTGGAGACAGACAGTAGGCACACCGCCCGGGCTTACCGTAGTTTCTTTTTTTGTTTTTAACCCTCACTCGAGCATATCTTTCCACTGACTTTTAGAGAGAGTAGGAGAGAGAGGGAAAGAGAGAGAATATCCATGTGATAGAAACACATCCATTGGTTGCCTCCTGCACGGGCCCTGACCAGGGTCCAGGTCGGGGATGGAGCCTGCAACCAAGGTGTGTGCCCCTGACCGGAATCAAACCCGGGACCCTTCGGTCCGCAGGCCGGCGCTCTGTCTGCTGGGCCAACTAGAGCCACACTGCAATTTCTGATGTCGGGGCACAGAGAAGGGGAGAGGCCTGATAGGGACAGAAAGAAACTGGATGTTAGAAAGTGAATCTTAGGCCGAGACCGGTTTGGCTCAGTGAATAGAGCGTCGGGCTGCGGACTGAAGGGTCCCCAGTTCAATTCCGGTCAAGGGTATGTACCTTGGCTGCAGGCACATCCCCAGTAGGGGGCGTGCAAGAGGCAGCTGATCGATGTCTCTCTCTCATCGATGTTTCTGACTTTCTTTCCCTCTCCCTTCCGCTCTGTAAAAAATCAATAAAATATATTTAAAAAAGAGGGAGAGGGAGAGAAAGGGGGGGAGAGGGAGAGGGGAGAGGGGGAGACAGAGGGGGGAGAGGGAGAGGAGGAGAGGGAGAGGGAGAGGGAGAGGGAGAGGGAGAGGGAGAGGGGAGAGGGGGAGATGGAGAGGGAGAGGGAGAGGGAGAGGGAGAGGGAGAGGGAGAGGGAGAGGGAGAGGGAGAAGAAAGTGAGTCTTAGACTTCGGTAAGGAGGTAGCATTTGGGCACAGATCAGAAAGAGGAGGAGAGCTTTGGGAAAAGCATTCCAGGCAGAGGGAGCAGTCAGAGAAAAGACTGAGGTAGGAGCAAGCTGAACAAGGATGAAGAACAGCAAGGCCAGAGGAGCTAGCGCAGGTGTAATGAAGCAGACAGACATGTCTCACTCAGTGTCACAAAAGCCTTCTCGCGATCCCTGCAATGCCCACGGGGCCAGGGCAAGACCCCCAGCTGCCACGTGAACATGGCCAGGCCACGAAGATTCGCCCAACAGGCAGGGGCTGGAAACTGTGGGTCCTCGTCAGCGACAAACCGTGTTCACGAACAAACCAAAGGAACGTGAGACCATATGACTGACGGCCTGTCGTTTCCATCTGCTTCTGAGCAAAAGAATTTAAGTAACTTTACCAGGCCCTCTCCGGCCTGGGTGTTTCACTTTAACCAGAAAGTGAACGTTCCTTTTCACTCCAGCTAGCTTGTTGGGCTTTCTGTCACTTGCGATCAGGAAAATCTGGACCAACACAAGTGATTTCCCCGCTTCTGGAACACACCTTGTTGGCAGGAGGATCGAGTATCTGGGCATCACCTGCCTGCCTCTGCGACTGCGAAAACCAGCCGGTAAGGTGCAGGGACGAGAAGACGGGTCCGACGCCTGGCCAGGCGGGTCCATCTCAGCAAGGTGGCCATAGGTTTGGGGGCGTCCCTTCTGGCTTCTACCCCGACGTTGTCATGTCCTCTTGACTGGTACAGAGGATAGATAACTCACCTGACTCTTGCTAGCAACCCAGCACACCCTGACTTTCTTCTGTAAACAGGACACATGGAAACTAGCAGTCTGGAGATAGGCACAAGCCAAGAACAGATAGTGCATACATATATTATTTCTCTACAAACTCCAGAACCGCACTAGTCCACGTGATAGTCACCACCTACACCTGGACATTTAAATGTTAATTAACTGAAAGTGAGTAATATAAAGAATTCCGTTCCTCCGCGGCCCTAGCCACATTCAAGTGCCCAGCAGCTACGTGCGGCTGGTGTCCACCAGGCTGGACGGTGCAGAGGTAGAGCGTGCCCATCACCACAGAAAGTTCTACCGACTGCACCGCTCTCAGACTAACCAAGGGCGAGCAGAAGGCTGCCCAGCATACAGACCGAAAGCTGCGCTCCATTTCCTGGCTCTTGGAAATCCTTCCCTTTTGAACAGGCACCCCAGCCCTGGCTCTTCCTCAAGCTCAGGCCCCGTGAACCATGGCTGTCACCGTGAGATGGAGGGAGGGTCACCCCTTGTTCCATGAAAGTCACTGTGTCCACTGTCTGAGGAGTGACTTACATGCAAAGTCAGGAGGGGGTCCTGCCTGCCGGTGAATGAGGCCAGCCACTAGGTCTCTGGCTAAAACTCAGCCTAGGGATGCTGCTTGGAGCGTTAAAAACTCCACACCACTTACTGGGCATCTTCTATGTGCCAGGTCATCTCATCAGTCCCCTCCACACACAGGTCACCTCCTCACTCCCCTCCTCAAGGATACGAGGCAGACATTAACTCTGACTTTACTCAGGAGGCAAGACAAGCGCAAAGAAGTCAATGGGAGAGCCAGCACGTTGCCCCTCCTACACCACTCATGAGATGGGGACGTGTGGATGGAAACTAAGAGACTTAATTTACCTGTGGCAACAGGTTCTCCTGGCAGACAGTCAGTCTCACGTGAGCTGCCCCTGCCAGCCTCCTCGAGTCCACCCAGGGGCTTGGGGGAGCCGCCTCCCAGGGGTCTGCTCGGGAGGCCCAGGCGCTGAAGACATCCCGTCAGAACCACAGGAAGGAAGGCCCTGGCCAGGTCCGCCTGGGCCCGAGGTAGGGGGTCAGAACACGGATGTGTGGCACTTATCCTGGGCACATAGGGGAGGGGCATGATCACACTTTTGTCTTCGAAGGCAATCTGTTCCTCACCTTCGCACCCACGCTCTGGACAACACCTGACACACAGGAGAGACTCGGTATCCACGGGTGAGGGGCCTGGCCAGGAGGAGCCAAGGGCAAGTGCACTGGAGGAAGGCCTGAGGAATGCGAGGTTTTCTGGGGGAGCTGTGACCGACGCCGTCTGCTCTACGCTTGACCCCAATCCAACTGTCCCTTTCGCGAATGCCCTGCCCAGGCATCCGGGGTGAGTTCATAGACCGACCAAATACAGCAGGCCAATTTTTAAGCTGATGATATTGTATGGCCCTCGAATGATAGTCTGAATACCCAAATGGCCCTTGGCAGGAAAACGGTTCTCCACCCCTGCGTTCCTTTAAGGCACGGCACGGAGGAGCCGGCAGCATCCACCGGGCTGGGCACTGGCTGCAGCCAGGCCCTGGCACCACGGGAGCGAGGAAACCTGGCCCCTCACTCCGCCTCTCATCGGACAGCTCCATCTATCTCTAAAGGAGCGAGCCGCTCAACAGGCTCAAAACATGGCTCCAAACAGCACCGAGGCAGCAGTAATTAAAGGGAATGTTATCTCACTCAGTCTCTCATTAGCCACGTAATTAGACTGCTGAAAATAATTAACATTCCTTTTGACAAAGGAAACAGAGGAACCCGTGACATTCACTAGGACAGCCTCCACGCAGCCTCAGCAAGGCCCCTGCAGGACAGTCAGCATCCGGGAGCAGCCCAGAGGCGAGACCCGGCCTGGGCTGGGCTCCGGGGCGAGCTGGTGCGCACGAGCCCTGATGCACGCACCACAGACAATAACCCTGGTACACAATCAGAGGAAAGGCACTTGGAGGAAATGCACGGCTGTTTCTAGACGGGAGGCCAGGGACATATGCCTGCCTCCCCTAAGGCCCTAAAAAATGCCAGAAAAGGCCTTTTCTAGGAAGAATAAATCCATTACTGTCCTAGAAAACAGGAAGGAATTACTTGGATTCCCTGAAGATGGAAGGTCGATGGGAATAAACATGGAGAAATCACAACCCTCCAAAACAAAATCATGATAGAGTAATCATAATAATAGATACTCCTATAGCACACACACATATATATATGCCAGACATTGCTCTAAGAGCTTTGGCACACATTATCTCATTTAAACCTCACAAAAAATCCCTTGAGATAGAGAATATTATTGCCCCTACTTTATACATAAGACCCTGCGTCCCACGGGTTTCCCAAGGCACAGAGCGAGTAAGTGTCGGGGCTGGGATGTGAACCCAGGCAGGGTAGCCGAGGACTCCATGCTCAGCCAGATGAGCAGCTCCAGGGGCTCCATCTGTGGAGCCTGCAGATCAGAGGCCCAGGAGGAGTCCTGAGTGGATGGACGCTCCTTAGCCACATAAACGGGCTGTTGTCCATAAGCCCATACTAATGAGGCCCGTTAATGGTGGGCCACTGACCTCCTCTCCACCCAGGCTTGTGCCCTGGACACTGGGCAAGGGACAAAAACCAAACCTCGAAAGGAGCACCCAATTTAAGAACAGAAGTTCTAGCTAGAAAACAAAATGAACAAAGTCAACAGAATCAATTACTTTTAAAGTTTCGATCAATAGCCTCTGAGGGGCAAGAAGGGCTACTGAATCCATGAAACAAGACAAAGCTGTTTCCAGGAAAAAAATTAAAGATCTTAGAAATGAAGGGACCATGCAGTGGTTAACTGCTTATCTCTGGATCAAAAATAGAAGGACTTTGTTAAACATTTTTCTTCATGTATTTCTATCTTTCTAAACTCCCGATCTTTTAGAATAGGGAAAGTTTTTTTAAAAGCCCAAGGTAGGTAGGTGCTCAGTAAGATTTGGTTGCAAAGTAGTTGTTCTGCAAAGCAAAAGGGGGTGGATTCTAAACCCTCCAACAGCCCTTGGCCCTATCCAGGCTGGTGTCTAACTTACACCATCCACGCTCCATCTCTGGGTCTCTGTGCACATGGTTCCCCCCTGGAATACCCCTGTCTTCCTCCCCGTTCGCCCATACTTGCCGGTTCTCCAATGCTTATCAAAGATTAGCCTCATTAAGGAGAGGTCTCTGCATCCTGCCGAACCCACACGACCCCTCCTCCCCCAATCTCCGAAAGGCACCTAAGTCTCCAGGCACCTCTGGCTGAGCTGTCCCGTGGGGTCACAATACTGATGACTATTATAACTTTTACCTCCCAGGGAGTCCAAGCCTTGTCTCCCCAACTCCGTGATCCTTAAAGACACCAATAGGGCACTAGCCTTCTCTTCATACCCCACTGCGCCCAAATAAACCTGAGGCGCTTTCGCAAGAACATCCTTACACATGATTTGAGTGAATGACGAATGAGCTTCTGTTCCTGGTGTGAGTGGGAAGAGGAAAACTACTGTCGAAATGCCAGTATGCAACAGGGCTGTGCCCACCATCGCACACGGGCGAGGCCCTCGTCAACGATCCACCTAGTCCCAGACAGCTCTGCACTCCCACACCCATGTGGGCTCCAGAAATACCTGCAAACCTGGAGTGGGAGGAAAACAAGGGGTGACGTGTTGATGAAGAGCAGGATATTTACATGGTCTTTTGGTGTCTCCCCATAGATGGTTAGTAACGAGGGAAAACAGTAAGTGCACGGTGCAGAAGCTGGACCACACCGTGACCGAGTGATCAAACTTCACACATAAAGGGCAGACGGACATCCTGTGCCTCTGGATGTAACTCTCTGAAAAGGACGCACGTCACCGTGTGTATCCCAGCCGGGAATGCATAGCCCACGGTCTACAGATGAGGCAACATCAGACAACTCCAAAGAGAAGGACATTCTTTTTATAAAAAAATAAATAAATAAGGTTGGGGGAGGTTACAGTCTTCAAAAATGTCAATGTCATGAAAGACAAAGGCAGGCGAGGGCCCTTCTAGATGAAAGGAGACGAGAGACAGGACAACAGGATGTCGCCTGGACGCCCAGCCTGGGTCCCGTGCTGGGAGGAAGCATGCGGTGAAGGACAAGGCTGGGCCAATGGGAAGACCGAGATACAAGCAGCAGGTTAGAGCACCGTACAATGGTCGATGTACTGCAGGTTAGATAAGACAATGTCCTCTTCTCGGGCAAGCCACACTAAAATATGTAGAGGTAACGGGCTATGATGCAGGCAACTTACTCTGAAATGGTTCGAAAAGAGAGAAAGAAAACATAAATGATAACGCAAAAGAGGCAAAATATTTAAAAAAGTGAATCTGTATATTGAATATATGGGTGTTTTGTGCTATTCTGGCAACGTTTCTGTAAGTTGGAAATCAATTTCCAAGTAAAAAGTTTGGGGGAATAACAACAAACGAGCCCCTTCCATTCGACAGGGGTGGGGTGAGGGTGGAGCAGACATGAGGGTGAAGCCAGGGAGGACACTGGTCACCACAACACGTCTGCACTGGACACAGAAGACCCAGCGCTGCCAGTGTCCCTCACAGACACATTTCCTCTTCCAATGTGGCCTCCTGCTCGTACTTCTTCATCAGTCCCCTCCTTCCTCCCCCAAGACCAGCCACCTTCTAGGAGGCCTCCCTCCGATACCGGGATTGAGTGACCTTTGGGTCTATTCTTATATATAGTTAATATTTCCTGAAATGTTTCAACACCTCTTTTGTATACAAGCCCATCCTAATGAGGCAAGTTCTATTTATTAAGCTTTCTATGTTTTATAAGGTCCCCCCCCCCCCCCCTCTCTCTCACACACACACACACACACACACCATTTTGTGGCTAATACTACTCACACTGCTTGAGTCCAGGTGTTTAGGCCACGTTCCTCCCTTGACATCTCATGCAGGCTTTTTAGGTTGGGTACCCTGGTTCCCACACCACCATCACCATCACCAGCGTAACCCCAAAGTAATCCCCCCACAAATCCATACACAGGCATGCCTCTCTCCCCCCAGTTCATTGTCACAGCTGGGTGTGGTCACTTTAGTTCACAGACAGCCGGAGTCTCTTTAAGCAGCCTCACAGCAGGCTAACGGGAATCATTTACTTATTAATTCAAAAACGCTTATATGCATCTTTCATGCAATGTTAGGCAGACTAGAGTAGGAAAGCTAAAGCAACACAGTAGGGCTGGCTGTTTTTAACACAGCGGAAACATAAAATCTTGGAAATTCTACCGTTCTATCCAACACCAGAAAGCTACTAATAACAACTTACATTCTGACAGCGCCTTTACTTAAGTTCATCTCATTCATGCATGTTCATTCACATGTTCATTAAGTAACTAGTGTCTATGTCATGTTACCAGGTACACGCAAACACCCAAGCCCTGGCCACAGGAGGCTGACGTTCTAAGTGGCCCTGGATGGCCCAACTGGCCCACCAGACACATGCTTAGGGTGCCACCCCTGACGGGGCACCAAAGAAAACCATTCATGGAAGATGAGAGAGCATCAAAAAGGGGCTTTGTGGCTTCCCTGCGCAGGTACACTCTGTGGTTTCTAAAACCATGGTTTTCTGTTACAACTTAGAACTCTACTAACAGATTTTTAATTACTTATGGGGCCCTGACCTGGTCAGCGCTGAGGGCCTCTAAAGGTGTCCGTGCAGCCCACAGAGCAGAGGCTGCAATCTCTAATGCCAACACAGGTCAAGCAGGCAACTCGAACGAGTGAAGTCCCAAGAGCTGCTACGAAAGCAGGACTGACAGGACTGGGTGAGGGATTCATCGGAGGGGGCGAGAGGGAGAAGTGGTGGATGATACCTGACTTCTGACTTGGGCAATGGCAGTGTCATCCCCTGAGAGCAGATACAGGAGGAGGGCGCACGGGAGGTGACTCACGGTGAGCCACTGCGTTTCAGATGCTTTAAGGCTGAGGTGACCACGGGATTCCAGGCTAGGCAGGTCTGGGACCCCAGCAGCAGGGAGCAGCACAGAGGAGGAGCGTGCTGGGGAGAAGGTGGGAGAGGCACCATGCAGGGCTGGCAGAGGAGCTGTGAAGGGGCCTGAGGAAGGGCAGGGAGACAGGAGGACACCCTGGAAAGGACCCTGTCCGGGAAGAGGGGGCAGGAGGGTTTGGGGTGGTGGTCAATGCAGAAGCAAGGCAGACAGGGCATGAAGAGATTTAGCAGCCGAGGCCATTGGGGACCGTTTTGGGAAGAGCAGTGGCTGCAAAGGAAGGAGACTGAGACAGTGTGTATGGGAGACTCGTGAGAAATTTGCTTGTGAAGGAAAGGAGACAGGAAACTCCTGCAGGAGAGATGACAGGGCTGTCCTTCCTCTCCCTGCCTCCCTCCCTTCCTTCTTTCCCAGGTAAAAGAGATCTCAGGATGTTCAAATGCTAAGAAAAACCACAGCGAGGGAGAGCTTGTGGGTGGGACATAGACAGTGGGGAGCACATGGATGCTCTGGCCGTCCTGAGGCACTGGGGGAGAGCAGGATGAGCCACAGTCCCGCAGGCCAGCAGGACACGTGTGTCATTAACTCCCCTTTACAGAGAGGGGACCCTAACCTGCAGTGTTAAGGTCACATAAATATCGGGCACTAGAGCCCAGACCTAGGACACAGGTTTCCCAGTTCCTGGTCCCTCCTCCAGATCTGCAGTTCTCAGTGGGGGACCCTCCCCCAGCCCCGCGGTAGGGAGGGAGTGCTCCGGGAACTGCCGGACATCCTCCAGGTCACATGAGCCCACCAGAGGACTCTCTCACGTGACTCTCGAATGGTCCGCTGGACAGTCCGAGGCAAAAGGCCCTTCGTAATGATCTGCATCTAGAGCCAAACACCCTTTCTAAAATAAGCATGGAGGATTTTTTTTTTGCTGGGTGTTAACATATACTGAATTGTCCGGGAATGCCACTAGAGTACAAATCGAGGGGGTACCGTACTTTATGTTCTTTGGAGCTTGACCAAGAGTGGCTCCCCAGTTTGGAGAATCACACCGACAGCACCTCCCTTGGCATTTGAGTCACCCACACAACACACCTGTACCTTGTGGGTATTGTGGCTGCTACCTTCTCAGTGCACAGGTCCAAGCATCTGACTCCTTCCTTCTGGCTTCGTGTAGTCACGATCGAGCAAGTATATATTAAGAAACGAGAGCCGAGACCGGTTTGGCTCAGTGGATAGAGCGTAGGACTGCGGACTGAAGGGTCCCGGGTTCGATTCCGGCAAGGGCATGTACCTTGGCTGCGGGCACATCCCCGGTAGGGGGCGTGCAAGAGGCAGCTGATCGATGTCTCTCTCTCATCGATGTTTCTGACTTTCTATCCCTCTCCCTTCTGCTCTGTAAAAAAATCAATAAAAAAATATTAAAAAAAAAAAAGAAACGAGATATTGTATAACTAACTTGTCCTGTATTTCTCTCTTACTATATTACAATTGAGGCACTTTCTTGATATTTTTTAAATTTATGTAAGTAGGTAGGTCATATTATCCAGGAGTTCTAGTCAAGGTAATTAGGAGGCATTGCAAATACTTGCTAAATAAAAAGGGGACACCATTCTGCACCATGTACCCCTAGAAGCAGGAGAAACTGTGGTGTGAGGCAAAGGCAGGGCTGAGCAGAATCGGAGTGGCTTCCTGGGATCAATCCCACAGAACAACTTCAGCGGTCTCGTACAGAGACCACCACGAAGCTCCTGGATGACGGGTCTCCTGGCGACAGGGCAGCTGTGTGGGGCTTAAGAAAGCTATTCAGTTGGGCACCTTTGGGAAACTTCATTCCTGTGATTACTTTAAATCATACCCGTCTCAGCCTTTTCCAGCCTAATGACACCGGGTAAAAGACCACGAGTCGAGCGGCGGGGGCCAGGGCCAGGGCAAATGGTTCAACGTCCAGAGGCGAAGACGTGCTTACCAGAAGTCAAAGCAATGGGTGCCGGGCGTGGGCTGGGAGTATCTCCTTAATGGATGAGGAGATGAGCGCACGGTTTGTAAGAGGAAGCTGAAGGAGGTGTAGTTATGGAAAATGCTACAGCACGAGGAATTGTGGACAGGCGTAGGGATAGAGACGTGATCTCAGAGGACTTCCAATGGGTTAAAAAGGCAGGCCAGATGTACTCAGGGCTCAGATTCTGAGAGGGGCTGGTTATTTAATGGTGGGGATAAGGAGGCATACATTTCCATGGGCATGCCCATCACTGCCAAACAGGAACAAAGGGGAAATAAAGTACCCTTCCATCAGCTAGCTGACTCGTGTGTCATCTCCATTCGGAGGGCAGGGAGGCCTGGGGAGAGAGGCAGGGGCGGCCTGCTGGCCTGGAGTGCACATGGGCGGTCTAGAGCGGGCTTTTCCACTAACACTCGCCACTGTCTTCCCTTCTCGCTTTCCTCATCAAAAAATAAATAAAACACTTTAGATTCCATAATTTTTCTATTGTTTTCGTATTTTTCCAGGAGCACTTGTATATTTAAAAATATACAGGCCAAAGCAGCTGTAGGAATGAACAAGCAGACAGACTCTCAAATGAGTAGCTGCCTCACGTCCCAGAAGAGCAGAGGAACCAGGCTCAGTAGGGCTCAGAAGGCACACCCACAAGGAGGAAGTGCACCCAGGAATCAGTTTACAAGCCCTTCTGGGAAGCTGACACAGCCACGAGGCCAGGAGGGCTCACACCCATGAAACAGGGACACCAGCAAGCACCTCCCTCCCTGAGAGCACACCAGCTCATCTCCGAGATGAGGCAATGGACAGAGGAAAGCCTTCCAGGACTCAAGAGTCATGCAGGGCCAGGGCTGACGAGGGTGAAGCAAGAGAGCCGTTTGCTTCAGGCACAAAATTTAAATTTAAGATGTGCCAAAAAAAAAAAAAAAAAAAAAAAAAAAAAAGCTTAGTGATCAAGATATTTGATATTGTAATGCAATATTTTACAAAATCAGATTGCTCAGCTAAGGTGCAGGCTGTCGGTGTACTGGACCCAGGGCCAGGAGCAGGGCCAGGCCAATGAGGCAGGGTCAGGCGAGGGCCTGTGATGCTGAAAGCGTCGCACATCGCAAAGCCCTGTCCCAACCCCTGGTGCCAATCACACCTCTGTGGAGGAACAAGGCACAGCACCCTATCCGAATCCCTAACAATTCAGGATTTTGTTATTGTTGTTAATCCTCACCCGACGATATTTTTCCATTGATTTTTAGAGAGAGTGGAAGGGAGGGGGAGAGACAGAGAGAGAGAAGCATCGATATGATAGAAACACTTCTACTGGTTCCCTGGTTGGCTTTCACATGAGCCCTGACCAGGGCCAGGGATCAGGGATCGAGCCTGCAACCAAGGTACTTGCCCTTGACCCAAATCAAACCCGAGACTCTTCAGTCTATGGGCCAACGTTTTATCCACTGAGCCAAACCAGGTAGGGGTATAATTCAGGATTTTTAAAAAAGGAATGTAGAATATGTCTCACAGATGACATAGTCCCATACCAGGGTGTGGGCAGGACACCCCTCCTAACTGCCCCATCAAACGGATCAAATGTTTCTTCGGCCACATCTCGGAACATTCACACTCCACAGAATAGACAGCCGGGGCCTCATAATAGTCTAGGTCAGGTTTTGCCATCACATGAGCTAAAGAAAAGCTTTCCGTTTTAGACCATCATGGATTTTGAAAAATATAAAGGAATGTGAGTCTTAATAGCATTACATTCGTTTCCTTACAGGAAAAAAAAAGGCGGATCGGACCCAAATCTTTTGTTATAAACTTATGCAGACAAGACAACTGCAAAGTCCTCACCAGTGATCCTCCAGAAGAAGGCAATTTCTAAAAGCTGGTCAAGCCCAGAGCAGACTTACAGCAGCATTTCCCACAGCCAACTGCTACTATTAAACACCGTCTGCGTGTAAAACCGTGTGCAGAGTCCTGGGTGGTACTAAGACGCACAAGACACAGTTCCAGCCCTTGAGAGCTTAAAGGAAGTAGGGACAAGAAGGGAAACACAGACCACAGAATTCTGACAACTGAAAGGAACTAATCCACACACACTTCAGAAATGATGAAGCCAGGCAGTTAATGGCAGAAGGAGAACAGAATCTGGGTTAGCTAAACGCCAAGATAGATAGACAGACAGATAGATAGGAAGGAAGGAGAGAAAAGGAGAGAGGGACGGGGGGGGGGGGGGGGGAGAGAGAGAGAAACACCAACTTGTTCTTCCCCTTATTTATGCATTTATTAGTTGCTTCTTGTATGTGCCCTGACCAAAGATCGAACCTGCAATCTCGGCGTATCGAGACAACGCTCTAACCAACTGAGGTCCCGAGCCAGTGCCTTCACTCTTCCTCGTGTGTCCTGCACAATCATCCCCATGTAGGGGTGAAATTACGAGGGGAGTAAAAGATCCCAGCTCAAGTAGTTTGGGTCAAATGTACCTTTGAAGCAAAAATGGCCTCTGACCTGAAAAAGAATTTGTGTTTGGAGAGCCAGCATAGCAGACGAGGGCCGTGCGGGCAGGAAAAGATGAGATACAGGGTGGGCATGTGCGTGGCAGCTTAGCCAGGCATGCGGACCGGTCTCTGGCAAAGGGCACTGAGGAGCTGGGAAAGCAGGTAGGAGTGATGCAGGGAGAGCTCACATGTCAGAACGGAGAACTGATGACTACGTCCCAAACAGCTCTTCCCAGTTGTTTATCGCCCTCCATCACTGGCCATGGCGGCCCGTCACCCCTGTGGGCAGAGCTAGAGTGTGGTGGTTTCAAACCATACACCCCGAGGTCGGAGTCTTTCCACCTGAACCCAGGCTCTGCTGCCAACTGTGACTCTGGGCAAGCTGCTTAACCTCTCTCTGCCTCAGTTTACTGCTTTGTAAAATCAAGACCACGTAGGTGCCTCTCTCATGAGGGCTGAATGAAAGAGCATGTTGATTGTACCTAGTATTCTAAGTACTCAATAAAGATTAGATGTCATTAGACTTTTTAGAAGTTAAATTTTTAGTTAAGTATATACTGTAGCCTTATCCTAAGCAATAATATCCAAGAAATCATGGGCTTCTCATGACAGTCACAGCTTTGATGATACATATATGACAAGAGGTTAAATCAAGCGTGTTCACTCAGGGACCAAGCACAATAGGTCTGATGCTCCCAAGCTGGCAAGAGAGGCTTCCACAGGACCAAGAAACTCAATGCCTAACCCTGCAACTCAGAGGATGGGGTGCACGGGCATCTGACCACCCCGAAACACCCCAGGTATGAGACACAGCCTGGCCACCCGCTATTGGAGGAGCCGAGGGAGAGGGCTGAGCTGGGGGGTCAGCCTACATGCCTAGATTCATTGTTGCAACAAATGTGATTGTTTCCTTGGACGTATATGGGCCACTTGCAAGAGAGTCCCCATGTCCAAAAGGCCCCTCTGACAGACTGAAGGCTAAAGGTGAATCTCTAAATTTTAGAGGCTAAGGAAAGAAGAACCATTTAGAATAAAGGATAACTTGCTCTTTTCAAGACAAATGGAAGTGAATGATCCCAGCAACTGGCGATGGGGAGAGATGTCTGAGAAACTATGAACTTGGCCCGAAGAGAAAGAATTGGGGGAAGCTTGGAACAGACTGACATACCTCAAGGTGGGGTTGGGGGGACAAAAAGAGATTAAATCAAAGAATTTATATACTTACTAGAGGGCCGGGTCCCTCCGCCTGGCCTACAGGAATAGAGCCAAAACTGGCTCTCCAACATTCCCCGAGGGGTCCCAGATTGCGAGAGGGTTGTTCTCGGGTGGGAATCGGCTCCCTCTTCTCTGGTTCCAGGTGCGTCACCTGAGAACCTCAGCTGCCAAGTCACCACAGCTCAGCAGTGTCTGCCCCCTGGTGGTCAGTGCACATCACAGCTACAGGTCGGACAGTCTGCTGGTTGCTTAGGTTTTTATATATATAGATACACATTGCCCATGAGCACAGGCAATAGGGTCATGAAGACCTGTAAGGGGTATGGGGGGAGGGGAGTGTAGAGACTGGGAGAAGGGGAGAAAGCTGGGGGAGGAAGATATTTGCAATACTATCAACAGTAAAAAATGTATTTTTTTAAAAAAACACACTTCAGTTATATTTTTTCTATGGACAACAAATAAACACACAATCAAACAAAAAATAAATATATACCTCCAGGCCCAGGAAGCCAAAAACTGGCAGACAGTAGTGCTAAGCCAAGTGAACTCTTTTCTGTCCCTCCCAGCCCACTGACAAAGGGCTGGACACATGAAATACTGAACTGTCACTTAAAGTGACCACAAGACCTTCTACTGCCTGAGAATGCCCATAAAGGTATGGGGCCTGATCGAGTCTTCATCCCAGGACAGGGAAAGGACTAATCCTGCTGAAAAAACATAAAGGGACAGTAGAAGACAAAATTAAGTCACTTTATGAACACATCCCAATGAGTCATGTTTCTTTACACTAATTAGAAACACAGTTATTAAAATGGAATGTGTGTCCCTGTACCAACTAAAATCATCTCTCAGGTTCCCAATGGTATAGTTACACCATTAGAAATAACTGGTATAGGGCATTAAGGAACTAAGGAAAAAAGCAACTCAGAAGATTAGTTTGGTGGGCTCAGTGGGAACTCATTTGCTCCTCAATTCAGAATACGATGGAATAAAAATAGAAGTCCATGGATAGCAGAACCCAGGAGTCCTTGGACAAATGGCTTTGTTCACAGGGAAATCCAGGCGGCCCAACTGCATGTACAGAGAAGCTGCGACTCCCTGGGTTCCTAAAATGAGTTTATGATATGATCTTGCTCTTTTAGGCCAGAGCAAAGGCAGCAGAGAAGAGGCATGCTCTCAGGACACTGAGTCACCTGGGAAGCATCCGCCAATGTCCCCGAATCCTGGAACCCTGGAGAGGTCTGGAGCCAAACCGGTCCCTGGAATCTGCCAAGTCCAAGTGCAGAATGCAAAACGCACCATTGCACAACTTCCCTGCTGCCTCTGCTGGGGCAGCTGGAATGTGTGGGGGGACAGGAGGGTGAAGTTTAAGACAAGATACAAGGGGCGCTTGCTCCCCGTGGTTTAGGAGCTGGAGAGTTCACACCTCACAGCTGCCCTGTTTACCAGTACACAGTCAGGGGAGAAATTACCTGACCCAGTCCCCTTCTGCAAGAAGGTACTTACTCCAGCTCCAACTTTGCCCCTTAACTTCCAATTTGGCTTCTTTCTTCTGGGGTTTCTCCTTCAACCCAACCTCTGTTTCCCTAGCTCTGTCTTCTGACTGATTCCCAGAGTTGGGGTCAAGTTAATCAGATTCTACTGGATCATCAGCACTATTGTTCCAACATTCTTATTTTACTAATAAGGAAACTAAAGGACCCAGATCACGTGCCCAGAGTTACTGAGCTGAGGCAGGAGCCCAAGTCCCCTAACCCCTAGCACAATACTCCATAGTATACCATCATGCTAATTCTCCACGGTGGCCAGCTCACCACTGCCAGGCCACCACCTCAACCTTCATTCTTCTTCCATAAACACCACAAAATGGTAGAAGAGCCTCAGAGTTAACTTGCCTGAAACAAACAGGGGTGAAAGAGATGAGAATCGTCTCAACGAACTAGCCGGTCTCCCTTGAAGAGACTAACCAGTGGCCACAAATCCTTTCTCAGAAGAACAGGACAGTCGGCTGTACTCTGCAGAGTGTACCTGGGACCCAGAGTCATGACAGGTCTCCAAGGCTGAACTGTAATAATGGGCAGGGGAAGACCCAGAAATGAGGTTGGAGGGTGAGGACTGGAGTCAAGAATCTGAAAAGATAAACTATTATGACTAGTGACAGCAGAGTGACAGAAAGAAAAACGCTGCCCAGAGAGCCTGTTAAGCAAGAGAAAAAGAATTGGCATCAAAATGAAATGGGGTTTATGAGATACATTCTATTCTCCTTACAGTAACTCCCAGGCCATCTGGTCTACTTCCTCCACGCAGGGTACTGACCTCTCGCTTCTTCCCAGACATTCACTGGGATGTTTTTCAAATGAGAATCTGGAATGCCAACTCCTTTTAACTAGCTGTGTTTAATCCACATAAGCTCTCCTTCTTATTGTTTAACTACCACCACTTCCACTTTTGCCTTCTTCCCAACATGCAATTCATAGAACACAATGGAATCAGGCAGATCCCAGTTCAAATCCCAGTTTAGACACTTGCTAGCTGTGTGACATGTAGCAATCATTTTAACTTTCAGAGAGCCTCAGTTTTTCTAGCTGTAAAATGGGGACAAATAAGTAGCTATCTCATTGCCATGAAAGAAAAAGAACATATATCAAGTGCTTAGCCCAGTGCCTGGTATACAGTAAGTATCTAATAAATGATGGCTGTTATTGCTAAGAACACAGAGCTCCATTTGTGGAGTTAAGTCTTAGAGGACTAAAATGGGTTGTCCAAGGTCACATAAGTGAGACAGGAAGGAATCCAGATGTCCTCATTCCAGAAGCCTTTGCCACCTATCAGCTCCTACACAAACAACATCACTGCCCAGTGACCTAGAAATCTGGGTATCTGATCACATCCTAGTACCACAGCTGATTAATAAGCCCTCACCATGTTCTAGAAACCATGCAGGCTATATGAAAGCTTTAAGGCTTCTACAAATCAAGGCAGGAAAGTCATCTCCTGTTATGGCAGGCAAAAACATAATTAAAACACAAAAATCTAGCCTGGGCAGTGTGGCTCTGTGATTGAACACTGACCTATGAACCAGGAGGTCATAGTTCAATTCCTGATCAGGGCACATGCCTGAGTTGCAGTCTCGATCCCCAGTAGCCAATCAATGATTCTTTCTTGTCATTGATATATATATATATATATATATCTTTCTCTCTCTCTTCCTTTCTGAAATCAATAAACAATAATTATTTTTTAAAAACAGGTGTGTGTCTATATATATGTTTTTTAAATCTGGAGCTGTTGCCCTGGCCGGTGTGGGTCAGTTGGTCAGTGATGTCCCATCACTGAAAGGCTGATGGCTCGATTCCTGGTCAGGGCACCCGCCCAGGTTGTGAGTTTGATCACTGGCTAGGATTCATATGGGAGGCCACTTCGATGTTTCTCTCCCACATCAATGTTGCTCTCTCTTTCCCTTACTCTCTCTCTAAAATCAACAAAACATTTTTTTTAAAAGTCTAGAGGTGCCGCTTGCTTGTGTTGCCCAGTGGTAACAATACTTCTTGTCCATAGTTAAGAAGGTAAATGAGCCGAAACCGGTGTGGCTCAGTGGACAGAGCGTCGGCCTGCGGACTGAAGGGTCCCGGGTTCGATTCCGGTCATGGGCATGTACCTTGGCTGCGGGCACATCCCTAGTAGGGGGTGTGCAAGAGGCAGCTGATGGATGTTTCTCTCTCATTGATGTTTCTCTCTATCCCTCTCCCTTCCTCTCTGTAAAAAATCAATAAAATATATATATATATTTTTTAAAAGGTAAATGAAAGTAAGACCAATGTCCTGGCTGCCTTTTTCCCAGCTCAGAAAGGCACTTTTGATTGGAAATAAGAGGGAGAGAGATCTGAGGGACCAAGGACTAAAATGGGGTTTGGCTAAGGACAGCAGTAAAAAAGAAGATGGGGCTAGCAGTGGGCTAAATATAGGCCCCTGCCATTGCTCCAAAGAATGGCAGCTATTGTCCTCAAGGTGGGCTTCTTGCTGCATCAGGGCCTGTCCCTCCATGGACGATACAAGCCTCAAAACCATGAAGCCCCAGGAAGCACATTTATCTTGAAGCATGAATCACCCTCAGCCCAGAAAGAATCCTCTCTTTGTGGCCCTTCCATCTCCTTTTTGGCCGGCATCCCTCTCTCCTCAGGGCCGGTGTCAAGGCTGTATGAAAACGCAGGCTGAGTGACCTTTCCGACAGAAATGAGACATTCCAGAAACTCATGTGACGGGGTGTCTCTAAAAAACGGAAACAATGAATGAATGAACCAGCTCGGAGGCATTGGTCATTCACGTCCACCACGGAAGCAGTCAGAAATGGCCAGTGCGTTCTGGCCGCAGGGCTTCTGGAGGGGAGAGAACAGCAGAAAGTGCATTTTCTGATTACGTTAAGTTCGTATTTGGCCATGGAAGTCTTTTGTTTTTTAATTCACCATGCTTCTAGAGGATGGAGCAGCCGGAAAGCGCTCTCTGAGGACATGTTCATGTAGACTGTGTACTCTAACACCCAGGATGCTGTCCCTTCTACAATACCAGGCACACTGGGAGCCAAGAGCCCTGCAAAGATATCAAACTCCCTGTTGGGGAGCCAGCAGAGTAAAGGTAACGGGGAGCTCCATGCTCAGAAACAGGACTTGGCAATGCCCTGGGTTGTCAAGTAGAAGCACCAACATCAGTGGAGGGTGGGCAGTTAGTTACCTTTCAGAGCCACCCTTCAAAGGAGCAGAGGGCCAAGACCCCTCTGTGACCTCGACCTCACTGAATTAAAATGAACCTCGAGGACAGCCTTAGGGTGGAAGAGAGCAGGAGTCCAACCTGCAGGATGGACTCCTCCCACCCGGGAATGTGACAGATCACTTATTCCGCCTCAGTTCTATCTATGGATGTGAGTTGCAGGGGTGAAAAACCACGCCGTTTCCTTGAATCCTAGCAGCACGGAGCTCCCCACAGCTCCAAGTCCCAGGCCAACACCTCTCTGAAACCAAGCACCTGGGTGCCTGAATCCTATCAGTCCATAGAATGAATGAAAAAGCATAACCCCTGGGTCTCTTCCAGTGCTTGAGTCCAAACACTCTGAAAGCTCAGGAAAGGAAAACGTCCCTGACACAGACATTCAGTCAAACCACGGCCAGTGAGCTCATTCTCAGTGTGACTCGGTTTCCCTCCAAGGAAATCGTAAACAAAAGTGCCAGCTCCTAGGCCCTCCCCCAGAAATCAGCTGCACTTGCCTTTTCAAACACGGATCCCTGAGAGGCGGTGGCTCTCTGAGAGGCGGTGGCGGTGGCTCTCTGAGAGGCGGTGGCGGAGAAAGCAGGAGACCTGACCAGAAAGGCTGGCGCTTCCTGCTCGGAATCCCTTCCAACAGCCCCTCCTCGGCCAGGTGTCGCCACAAAAAGTGCTGAGAGTTTGCCAAGTAAGAAATTACCCACACTTAAAAAGGAATGTTCCTGCAATGAAAAAAATAAAACCCCAACAGCCTTGTCTGTAAATTGGGGGGGAGACGGGGGGAAGGGGAGGAGAGAGGAGAAAAGTAAAGAGATACAAATTAGAAAACAGCCTGGCTGTTGTTGGAGGGTTAGATTTCCCTTCCCTCAAGGACAGCCAGATCTTATATGGTTGCTGATAAGACCAAGCAGCTTCACTTTACCGCCCTCACCCAGGTCTCAGCTTCTAACATCAGTGTCCCCAACATCCTCAGAGACCCTTCTCACAGCTTGGAAGGTGTATTGTCCCTGCTGTCCAGACTGGACACTGTCTGGGGGAACCCTACTAGGAAGGAGCTCTAAGATACCTGAGAGCAGAGGCACACACAAAAACACTCGCTGCCCATGTGCTACAACAGCGCCTTTCCGATGAAAAACTATCCTTTTAAAAACCAACACTGAGCTTGCCCCATCACAAAAGCTGTAACTTAGGCCTGTCCCCCGAAATGACACCTTCCCCTTTAGAGACAAGATGCAAATTCGATACAAGTGAAATAAAGACAGTATGAGGCTCCCTAACTCATTTGACATCTTTCGTTCAATGACCTAAGGCTCTTAAATCACTTTGTAAATGTAAAAATTCACACCTCATCACTTTTCAGGAGGGAGTCGGAGGAAGTGTCATTTTCCCATGTTACAGTCAGTACCTTTGAGGAACAATCCACGGAAAATCCCCTTCTCTTATCATGGGGGGGAGAGGGGTCAGGACTTCATATCATTATCCTCATGTTACAGTCAGTACCTTTGAGGAGCAACCCTCGGCTATAAATAAGTAGCTTGAGACAAAACCAGTGGGTGGTGGGAGGCTGAGCAACATCCACCCTGCCCATTTAGAGGGGAAAGGGCCTTAGAAGTGGTACTGGTGGTGCTCTCTGGCCTAGAACCTGCATCTGACTTTCGCCACAGTTCCAGGACCACAGATCTACAGCTCAGGGGACTTCTTTTTCTCCTGCTGCTCCTTGGGGGTCCTGAAACATCCATCACTCCGGTACCTTTAAGTGACCAAAGTTATTTCACTCCAAGGATCAGATGAAATACATTGGTCCAGCCCCCGCTGTTTCCCACTTACCCACCTCTGTCCCCAAATACAAAACCCTATAAAGGGGGACCAAGCCTCATCTCAGCCCACCCCTCCATGCCTCTCCAGACCAAGATGTCCTGCAGCCCCCACCCCCTTCCTGGCCCAATCACTTGTATCATTGGCTCATTCACAGGAGCAGGCAGGAGAGAAGCCCAGCAGACCAGCTACCCCTCCCGCCCCTGCCCCAATACCTTCCGTCTCCACAGGCAAGCAGATGTACCTCGGCCTTGCAACCAGGGGGAAAACCCAACTCTCAAAGGGCTATCCTTTCTGACGGAAAGAAAGGCAATGAGCAGTCCTGCCACAGGATAGAAGCTGATGGTCACATGCAAGCGGCTTGGAGCTGGAGGTACCTCATTCCTGAAGACACAAGATCGGGGACCGGGGACCTGGAACCCGGCCCATTGTTTTTCTAGAAAAGACATTGTACCACCCCCCGGGCAGGCCATTCAGCCCTCCCCTTGATCCTTCTTCCTGGTTACACAAAGACAGAACCCAGGCCTCCTGATGACCCAAGTCTGAAGGCTAGAGCAGCAGCTCATTTGTTACTAAGTGCTGTGAACACAAGAGAATTGATGAGCAGAGCCCCCAAGGTTACACCTGCCGGGATCTCCCAGGGTCCGTTCTTTTCCTCCTGGGAGGGCATGAAGCAGCATCCGATCCACCTGCCACCCTAGGCTCTGTACCTGAGGCAACTAGACTGCCCCTCACCCCAAGGAAACTGGAGAAAGAGGGAGACATGGTCCTGAGAAGGAAGGGAAAGGGTCAGTTCTGCCTGGGCATACACAGAAAAAGGGAAAGAAAGGCACCTGGGAACGAGGCCAGCACCTCTCCCCCCTTTACCAGGAGCAGGGGTGAACGGTCTTCATCTCAGCCCTGCAGCTCCCACTGATGCCTGGAGATTAGAAAGGGAGAGAGAGAGCTGGCAGCCAGGGGGCTGGGCTGGGCCGGGCCCCAGGGTGTGCAGTCCACCATCACCGAGCTCTTCCAAGCACCCCGGAGAGAAGGCAGCAGGGTCATTTTGGACGGTTCCCTTCTGGAAAGTCCTCAGCCCCAAACTAAGGAGGGTCTGTGATTTCCACTCCCAAGCACTGGCTCCCTAACTTCCAGCAGACTGGCGCCCCCCTTTGCCCTCCCGAGGTGGCCTCGTGGGGTGCTCTCCGCCCGGAGGAAGGGGGTGTCAACCTTCTGCAGCCAGAGCTCCCCGGCTGGCCCCTTCCCCTAGCATCTCCTCCATGCCCCTTTGTTTTCAGGCGGGGAAAGTTGCCAGCAGGCACCCCTTCCCCAACACGCCCCCCTGCGTGCCCATCCCCCTCGGGGAATCCAAGCCCCAGCGCACCAGCTAATCTGCCGCTAGCTCTCCGGCCGGCCGGGGCAGCCGCTTCGAAACCGAAAGCAAAGAGGAAGCGGGACGGGGCAGCGCCCCCCAGCCCGGTCGCCGGGTCTTCCCATCCCCGCACCCCGCCAGCACCTCCTCACTCGCGCCGGCCGCCCCGCGCGGCCACCTCTCTGGGCGGCGGTAAGGCCTCTCTGTGCGGGCATCGGGGGCACCTACCGGTGCGGGACCGGGGCCTCGGGCAGGGCAAGGCTGGGCCGGCCGCGTGCGGGCAGGTGCGGCCAGGAGCGCCGCGTCGCCTGCTCGCTCCCGCTCCTCCTCCCGCGCCCGGTCTGGGGCGCTCTCCTGCGCCGCCCGCTCCCCGCCCCCACGCCGGGCGTGGGGCTCCCCCCACCCACCCTACCCCCCCGCGCCGAGTGGCCGGCCGTGCCTCCCCCACGCCGCCGGCCGCCGGCGCCGCGCCTAGTCCCGCACGGAGTGCCGGCGCCCGCCGCGGGGGCCGGGAGGCTGCAGCCGCCGCAGCCCGGGCCGAGCGGAGCCCGGCGGCGGCGGCACTCACCCATAGTACGGATGCGAGGCGGACTGCACATGCTCGCGTCTGACAGCCTCCGGCCCCGCTTAACTCCTTGCTCGCCTGCCGGCCGCCCGGTGCGCTCCCTCGCCGGCCCCGCCGCCTTTTGCAGCCGGGAGTCGGCCGCGCCCCGGGCGCCAGGAAGCGCGCCCCCCGCCGGGCCGCGGCGCAGGTGGCTGCAGCGCGGAGCTCCGTGGCCCTCAAGGCCCCCTGCCACGTGTTATTTGAGGTGTTGCAGGAACCCGGGGGAGAGGACTTCCTCCCAGCTCAGAGGAGTTGTGGGTGACTGCATGCACAACAATCCACGGCAGGTATCCTGCAGGCCGTGAGCCGCTGTGCGCCCTCATTGAGTTCTGTGCAGTTCACCCGTTGAAACAGCCCTGCAAGGTTGTTTTCATTAGCCCCATCTTCACGGCGGGAAAAACTGAGGTCTGTGGAAGTTAAGGAGTTCACCTAAGGCACATGCTGAACCTCCAACGTCCGCGGTGTGATTTACAGCAAAGATTACACAAGATATTTCTGAGGTCAAGCTAGATTCTTCTCTTGGAAGGTCGGAAATACTGGATGCCATCTGGAAAGCCTGGGGATTCTGGAATGTGGACGGATGGTGGGGAATCCTACAGAGGGCCCTGACTTGAGACAGACCCCTCTGATGGGTCCTAGGTCAGGTCCTAGCTCAGGTCCTGCAAAAAAGCTGAGCGGGGAGTGGGAATGCAACCCAACCCATGTCCCCACGCCAAGCCTGGTGCTGGGTGCTGCAGCCAAGGGAAAGGGACATTTTTTTAAATGTATACAGCTTTGTGGGGTGTCCTTTTGTAAATAAGCCATGCAGAGGGGGTGTCCTTTTCCATTTCTCACACAAATCCTTTGTGTGCCAAGGGCCTGGCCTGAGAGGTCTGATTGCCACTTCTCTCCTAGCCGTCTCCCCTTTTTTATTGCATGCCACAGAGACAGAGTTCTCCGAGGTCTAAGGCAGCCATGTCTTCTAAGAAAAGGAACCTGAGGTTCATCCAGCTGGTCTTACCCCACTCAGGGTGAGAAGCTGGGCTGCTTTCCTACTGTCTGAACCTAATTCGATCCTATGTCTTCCTCTAATTGCCTGATGGGGCCATGGGTCTTCCATCAACCTCCTGTTCCTGGACGGGATATTCAAAAGTGCACCCCAAACTAGAGATGAGTGATGTGGACAAGGAGTTCTACGCCCATCCCATACACTCCCTGTTCTAGAGCTGGCTTAGTCATTCTTTCAATGGGGGCAGAAGGAGTTATGTCAGTTTCTCAAACCAATGTAGGAAGTGCCCAGCAGCCGTGTGGGGTCGGTGTCGAGAGCTCTTGGCTTCCCTGAGTTAGTTCCTCCTCTGTAAAATGGAGACCGTGTTGCCTGTTTCATAAATAGATTTTCATGACTCAATAACGTAATGCATACAAGGTTCTCAGCACTGGCCTTTGATAATAGAAACGTGTTTTCTGCTGGGATTACTCTGCAGGGAGAGGAGAGAAAGGGCAGGCTACAGTGAAGCAGGTGAGCTGTCCCTAGAACAGGGTCAAAGAGGCAGGAGACAGCTCTGTCTCCGGAAAACCTTGGCAAGAAGTGGCTTTAGTTAATCTGGCCGCAAAGCCCACCCGCTGACAAAGGACCTCCCTGTGATCCCTTGCCTTGGAGGCCCAGTTCTCTAGCTCTGGTTCTCTCTCAGTCTGTGACCGGCAGCTGGTGTGTCCCTCCCAGACTCTAGGAGGCAGCATTGCACAGCGGAAAGCATCATGGGCTGAAAATGCAAAAGATCTGAATTCAGGGTGACTTACTCACAAGGCACAGGAGGTGCAGTGGCTAGTAACTGTCATATTTTAGGGCCCATAAAATGTTTGACTTTCTTTTAAAATCAGAGATAAAAATTAAACTTTGAAGTCTAGGAAAATATGTTCAGATATAATATTCCTATTTTCATCCTTAGTATAAAAGCCATCGCCAAGGTGCCAGTTACAGAAGCAAAAAGAAGGAAGAGTTAGGAGCTAAGGCAGAAGACTTGGCATCAGCCAGTCTCTACCTTGTCCAGCTCTCCCGTGGATGTAACTCCATGATCTGAGTTGTCGTCATTCCTAAATTAGGAATCATTTCTTCCTAACAAAAATGTATGTAATGCCTTACAATTGACATATCTTCTCCCTGTGGGTAAGGTAGCTATTTTCCCCCCATTTTATAGATGAATAAATCAAGATAGATTATATGTTTTGGTCAAGGTTATACTAGTAAAGGCAACATGCAGTTCACACTCAAGTCTTCTGGCACCCCATCCACAGTCCTTTCTGTCTTCACGGAGCAGATTTCAAGTAAGACCAAGGCAGAGCAGTCTGCTACAGAATCAGACCTAACAATGCACTGAGTGGCCCCCTGGCCTTGCACCCAACGAAGGCCGAGACATGCATTCGGTGTTGCGTGAATGGGTGAGGAGGGTGACCCTGGGTGCATGTAGGCACAGTAATGGTGGATAGTGGTTCCAATACAGACTCAAGTTGAAGGGCCCTGATACTAACTGAGCCCCAACAGATGGCAGCCCTTCCTTTGCCTTCTTGTCTTGTCAAAGCAACCTGGATTTGAGTCTGACTTCACAGCCTAGGCAGATAGCTTAAGGCAGTCTATTTAACTTTTTTGAGCCTACTTCCTAACCTGAAAAATAGAGATAGCAATAATAGCCAAGCCCATGACCGTTGAAGGCATAAGTAAGACAATTCATCTTAAGTAGTTAGCATGGTGCCAGGCGCATGGACATGCTTAAAAGTCCCTGCCACAGTAGGCAGTTGATGCCAGTTCCCTTCACTAAGCAGGGAATAAAGTCTTTCAAATGTCTTCGCAACCTCCACAGTGCCCTCAGTGTGTTAGAATCTCATTTTCTGAAAGACAAGCCCGTCCCTACCCTTCTGTAAAGTAAACCATTCGAGAAGGGGTTGCTCCTCTATAGGTAATTTTCTTGATGACTTTCTGTATACTTAGTGCGGATTGGTTCCCTGCGGGATTGCCCTCTGATTGAAAGTCAGGAGCGATGTGGATCCCGAGGGTGATTTCAGGGGAGGGACTGGCCCGCAGCCCAATTGGGAAGAACCTGGTAGGGAGCAGGGAAATAGGGGGCCAAGAAAGACTAAGTATAGTCTGTCCCAGATGCTAGAAAAGAGAGCAGGGAGGCATTGGAGTCAAAATCCGTCTTGAGTTTGAAATCATTTGGACCAGCTTTACAGGAGAGCTGGTGAGAAAGAACGGGGAGAGGGGTGTGTGTGTGGGGGGGGGGGGGTGGAGAATCCCTAGGGAACCCATGCTCTCTAACAAGCATACAGAAATCTTTCTGTTTCCCCTGAAAGTCATCAAGAAATTTACTAATGGCGGACAAGAACAACTCCTTTATGGATGGTTTGCCTTTGAAAGGGCAGAAAAGTTCTTCACAAACTAGGAACAAGGTCTTGCAGTAAGAGTGGACGTCAAGGTAATTTGCAAGAGTTGGAAAATGGAGGAGTATCTTTGAAAAGTGCCCTTTTTTCATCTTTATTGAGTGACACTGGTTCACAAAGCAGGTTCAGGTGCACAGTTCCACAGCACATCATTGTGTGTCCACCACTCCAAGTCAGGTCTCCCTCCATCACCATTCATCCCCTTCATACTTTCCTCCACTTCCTCCTAACCCTCCTCCCCCAGCAATCACCATGTTGTCCCTGTCCATGAGGTTTCTTCTATTTTTTTCCCCTTTCTTGCTCAGTCCCTCCACCACCACTTCATCCAGCCCCATACCCCACCCTGACAGCTGTCAGCCTGCTCTCTTCCTAGGAATCTGTCTCTGTTTTGCTTTTGTTAGTTCCTTCTGTTCATTAGATTTCACATATGAGTGAAATCATATGGTACTTGTCTTTCTCTGACTGGCTTGTTTCACTTAGCATAATGCTCTCCAGGTCCACCAATGCTATAACAAAGGGTAATATTTCCTCCTTATTTATGGCTGAATAGTATTTCATTGTATAAATGTACCATCTTGGTTTTTTTTATCCACTTATCTACTGATGGACACTTGGTAAGAGCCCCTTCTTGAAATAGGAAGGAAAGAGGGAGGCTAGTGAACTAGTAACATTTAGAATTTTTTGATTGCAAGCAACAGAAGCCAGCTTTAGCCATCTTAAGTCTGAAAGGAACTTATTGGAAGGATATGAGCAAGCGGCTCATGAATCTCAAGGGAATGTTGGCAAAATACACTTGAAAAGGCTGGGACCTGGACAGCTTTGGGGGCCCAGATAACAGGAAGGATTTGAAAGTCTCCTTAGGGCTCTTCTGTCAGAACAACTTCAATCTTTTATCACGTCTGCTCAAGTGTGAAAGAGTCAACTTTGCCTTAGTTGAACCAGGCAGCCACCAGGAAGCTCTGAAAAGTACCAGGACGGGAAAGCATGGGTGGCTGAATAAAATCACTCCTTGTTCGGGGCTTGGTCTGGCACTGGAGACAGGCAGGCCAGGAATGAGTGAACCTTGTGAAGTGCAGAAGGTCGTTAAGGATGTCCTTGAATGTTGGTAAATTGCCTCTGAGGGTTTGAAGGGAGCACCGGTGGAGGGAAGGAAGAGGAATTAGACCTGGGAGAAATGGTCAAGTTGACTAAAGCTTTATCAGGAAGGTTTGCTGTCCATCTGTCCGTGTAGGAAAGGGGTATGTACTTCACAGAGCTCTCAGAGAATGTGTGTTCCTGCATTGGGGATATTTAAAAGTCATGTCCTCCCTCTCTTTTGTAGTCATCACAAGAAAATAAAGTGGATAGGACTATGCAGTATTCATGAACACCTTGAGCCTGAAAATGAAGACCTCGCCATTCTGTGATCATGTGAATCCATCCATAAAGCATTAAGACACTAATGTGTGGGCACTAAGACAGCCCTGAAAATGAATGCAGTTTCATAAGGCTAGCGGCAAATTGAGGTGAGGGTGGGGGAGGCCAATGCTAAAAGAAATTATAGTGAAAATATGAACATAATTGGAAACTACACTACTCCTTCCGTCTACGTGTGGGTTTGACTGTGAAGACTGTAAGTTTTGGGGGGAATAGAGTTGATTATGAAACTTGGGAATCATGGGGAGAGCCACCCCCACTCCCCAGCTGCTCTCATTTCCGACCCAGCAGTCAGCCCAAGTGCTGGGCAAATTTGAAAGAATTTCTGCCCCAGAGATTAGAAACCAAACTCCAAGCTGGTCACCTCCCCTTCATGCCTCCCTTTGCCAGGATACAAGGAGCTTAGTCGTCTGAGGAGGGACAAAGGGGAATTGTTGAGGGGAGCCTGGTTATGAGAGGCTTTGCAACTAATAGCTTTCATGCTGCTATCTAAGCCATTCTGCCTGGGGACACTGCGTGCCTGTCCCAACTGCACTGTATCAGTTCAAAGAGAAATTTCAGCCAGACGCAGTGATTGCAGAAGGATATCTGGGGATTTGGCAACATTAATAGGTTAAGATTTCCTATCGCCACATCTCATCCAAGTCTCAATGCCTGGCCCTACTAGGTCCTGGGATGGGTTCTGGTGGGATAATCTTTCTTTTTGTAAATCCTAGTCAAAAGGTTTCTCCCACAGGAGCTGGCTAAGAGGCAGCCCAATCTGGGGGTGGGGTAGGGGTGTAGGTTGCATCCCCGAGAGTAGGATGAAACCCGTTTCAGTTCTTTTCACCCTCCTCATCTAGGCCTTTCTAGGAGAATCCTGCCACCTTCAGGAAAGGCTGCAGAAGCTTGATGGGTTAATGCTCTCAAAGACTCTATCTTGTCTGGGGAATTCGCTCGAGTTGCCCTGTTAGTCTCAGATGCTAATTGATTAACAAGTATGTAGTGTCTTCTCTTCCCTAGTGCTGCGCCTTGCAAAGAACTTGTTACCCAATTCAGCAACCATTAATGTGTCATGTACTGTACTAAGGATGAGGGTCACACAGGTATAAAGGTTGAGAACTGCCATATGGAGATGGGAGCAATACACAATGGTCTTACCCTGCACTCCCAGCGATTGCTTTTAATGCTGGGAAGGTGCGTGATTGCTCATGTTCTGTGATGGGGCTATTTCTATGTCTGGATTTCTATCTCCCACACTCTATTTGCCAAGTAAACTCCCGGGCTTTGGCTCAACATTGACCAGTATTTGCAAATTTACACACCTCTTTCTGTCAAAAGAATTTTTGCCCCCCCTTTCTCGCCCACAGCTTAGGTCAAGGTTTGCTTCCTCTTATGTCCTTCAGCAAGACACAGACCTAGGAAGGGGGCAATGCCATCTTTGGGGGATTTTTCCAAATCTGTGTGCAGTCATGTCAGGCACAGCGGACCGTAACCTCCAAGGGAATACATGAGATGGGTCTAGGGACAGGAAGGGCAGAATGGTGGGGTAGGGAGGGTGTTTTTTCCTCTCTCTCTCCCCCACGTCCAGCATGGAGAGATACTGGGTTCAGTTTCTGAGTGAAGGAGCTGAGGATTAAGAAAAATGAAGAATAGCCGAAACCGGTTTGGCTCAGTGGATAGAGCGTCAACCTGCGGACTGGAAGGTCCCAGGTTCGATTCCGGTCAAGGGCATGTACCTTGGCTGCGGGCACAATCCCGGTAGGGAGTATGCAAGAGGCAGCTGATCGATGTTTCTCTCTCATTGATGTTTCTGGCTTTCTATCCCTCTCCCTTCCTCTCTGTAAAAAATCAATAAAATATATTTTTTTAAAAAGAAAAGTGAAGAATAAAAGAGAAAGACACAAAAATAGGATTAAAAAGCTGGGGCCAGGTGGGCGTGTGTTCTCCCTCTCATGGAGATAAGCCACACGCACTGAGCCCACGAAGCTGCATTTATTTATATTCCACAATACAAAGGGGTTTCTCCAACATTAGGATCAAAGGAGTTTCGGTGAGCCCAGGCCCTATTCATCCACCAATTCCCGGGGCAAACCTGCATTTACATATCAAGGCCCTCTCCTTGACACCTGAAGCAGTTAAGCCAAACTGATAACATATCCAGCTTCACTGGTGAATATGTTTTTCCAAGACCTGGTTTTTCCAGGAGCCTTGAATTCAGCCTGAGATTAAAAGAATGCTCAAGGTGTCTTGCCTGGGGCTGCCCCCCACAGTGGGGTTTCTGCTAACACAGGAGAAGGACATGGACATGCTTAGTGCCCTGCTCTGGAGCTGCGTGTCTGTGCTTGGATGCATAGCCTGTGAAGAAAACGGGATGCTCAGGGCCTCATCTCCATCCAGGAAGTGTCCCTGTGATGGAGCTAAATACTATAGCATATCCTTGAGCTTTTACTATCTAAATCTGGGAAGACCCAGGGCCCACTGGGTCCCATTCCCTGTCCTAATGGCCACTTGCCCACTTGGAATAGAGCTGAATGATGTTCCAGACACTAAGAATATCAAAGGAAGAGCCCGGGGGGGGGAGGGGGGGGGAGAGGGTCCTCCGGTGCTGCAGTGATGGGGTGTGGAGGGCGTGGGAGAATGAGAAGGGGTACGGGGAAGGAAGACGGGTTCCAGACCTTCTCCTTGAACTCATTTCCTGCACTGTTCCCTCTCAGAACCTCACGAAGTCAGGCCTCTGGACGACACCCAACTAGCTTCATGTTCCTTCTTCCTCAAAAGGAGACCATGGCTGAATACGGCATTTCCCTTGAAGGATGTAAAATGGGTTTGAATTAGAACTAGGCCCAACTTAACTCTGTTTCCAGACTTGTGTCTGCTCCTTCAAGACCTGGACAACTGCCAGTCCACAAGAACATGGTGTATAACAGGAATCCAGTAATACTGTTGTGGTCATAACTTAATTGCTCTAAAGAGGTAACAGGTCCAGTAATGCGAGTCCCTCTGATTAGAACACTGATCCCCCACGCCCCCAGGACTCCACTGGCCATATCCCTCCCCAAGATTTTAACCAGTTAGAGGCAGTTACTCCGAGGGAATGGCATTAAATGTAAGGCGCAGAAAATTCTGAGGGCAAATTCTGACTCTTGGACGGGCAGATTGTGGCTTTATTGAGTTATTTCTCAGCTTCCCTGAATCTCAGTTTTCTACTTTACTGGTGAGATCAATACTTTTAAAACATTTTAATAGCTTTCTTAGAGAAATTATTCATACCCCTTATAAAACATTTATCTAATATAGGAAAGAACAAAGCAGAAACTAAAAACACTCAACCAAATTTCTATACCCAAAGATAATTGCTGTTAATGTTTGAAAAAAAAATACGCTTCCCATATTTATAAATACACAGATATACATCTAGTTATGTACTATACATAATATATATATACCATTTTATATAAAATAAGGCATGTTATACATACTTTTCTAGAAATTGTTTCACTTAAAATTAATAAATATCTTCCCATGTCACTAAATATAATTCACATAAGTTTTAATGGCTGCAAAGTATTTTATTTTTTAGATGGATCATAATAATTTACTTAGTAGGTTGAAATAGGTGGATATTTAAGTTGTGTCTTTTTCTCTATTTTGTTATTACTGCTGCTAATAAATATTGGGGACAATATATTCCTATCAACCATCCTTCTACTAACACAAACTATGAGAAATAGTGAATGATGTAGCTCAAGAAGGAACACAAGAATCCTCAAACCATGTCAGTGACAGCAGGGATTTAAAGTGGAGAGCCTTAGCTGGTTTGGCTCAGTGGATAGAGCGGTAGCCTATGGGCTCCGAGTCTGGGGTTTGATTCTGGTAAGGGACACATGCCTGGGTTGGTTGTGCGTTTGATCCCCAGTAGGGGTTGTGCAGGAGGCAGCCTATTGATGAATCTCTCTCATCCTTGATGCTTCTCTCTCTCCTTCTCCCTTCATCTCTGAAATCAATAACAGTATATTAAATAATAATAATAAAATTAAGTGGAGGGCAAAAATTTAAGTGATCCTCACCTCTATAAATGACTTCCCATCTCAGGACCATTACTGCATCTGCACAGTACTATCTCACTGGCTTTGAGTGGCAAGGGTATTTAGAGAAATTTCTTACTCTGAATATTCTAGTGGATTTGTTTCAACACTAATATTTTGTTCAGAAACAAACAAACAACCTCTTCCCAAGAGTATGTTTTGTTCCAGAGAACCTGGGTCTACATAGAAATGACCTAATGCCCCGCAGGGAAATTCCTGCTTTCAGGATCAGACCGTTCTAGAAGACAACCAAGAGTTTCCCCAATGGCAGTGGGACAATGTGTAGTGTTTGAGCAATGCCTGTCAGTTTCCTACCCTAGGAAGCTATGTTCTGCTCCATCCCAGCCTCCCTTCTTCTGTACATGGCTGGTCTGTAGGCACCACCTGGTTCCTTTAGATGGGCTCCATTCCATAAAGGGAAAAGGACTAGTAGTCCCTCCCTTGGATGTGGCTCACAAAATTCGGAAGTTGGATATGCGGACATTCCTTTCTGGAAAGGTACCCTGTGCACACCACTTCTCTGTAAACGCCAAGGCTCGCTCCCATGTGAACAAAGCTCCCAGGATGTGGATTCCCTCACTGTCCCGTGCTGAGCAGATTGGTTCCAGCTCTATGTCCTGTTACGGAATCTGTGGCAAAGCAAAGGTGATCCTTAATCCACAGCTTGGCCTTTGCCCGGAAGAGACTCTTCCAGTCCCTTGCCCTTATGGCATGACTGGGTGACATGGAATAAGTGCCCAGCTGGTGGTCTATGCATTGCTGGAGCCAGGCATCCAGAGCTGGGAAGGGGGAGGATGTTCTTTCCATCTTCCCTACTTCACCCCAGTCTTAATACCAAGAGATTTTCCAATCCCCTTTCCTGAAACTATGCAAAACTGAACAGGAACAAAGTATGCAGAGTTTAAAGTCTCCACTTCAGGCAGAGATTAAAGGCCTACTAACCACCTTCTGAAGTGACTAAAGCACGCTGTGGTCAGATCAGGAGGGAATAGATCTGGCCCTAGGTGTGGATGGGAGTAGAAATGCTGGGGCTTAGGGCTCTTTAAGAAAACAAGCCGGTGATACTTGTCGGCTTCAGCGATATGGCGCCCTGCAGGAGCAGAACTCTTCACCTGTCTAAACTCCGCCAAGGTGCCAGCCAACACAAAAGTGGTTTGTGTACCCTCTCCCCCACACCGCCTACATTGACTTCACCAGGCAGAAGCTAAATCCCAAGATTGCTGTGGCTGCCCAGAACTGCTGCAAAGTGCCTAGTGGGGCTTTTACTGGAGAGACCAGCCCTTGTATGATCAAAGACTGTGGAGCCACATGGTAGTCCTGGGACACTCAGAGAGAAGGCACCTCTTTGAAGAGTCAGATGAGCTGATTGGGCAGAAAGTGGCCCATGCCTTGGCCGAGGGACTTGGAGTGATCGCCTGCATTGGGGAGAAGCTAGATGAGAGGGAAGCTGGTATCACTGAGAAGGTCGTTTTTGAACAAACCAAGGTCATCGCAGATAACGTGAAGGACTGGAGCAAGGTTGTTCTGGCCTATGAGCCTGTGTGGGCCATTGGTACAGGGAAGACTGCAACACCCCAACAGGCCCAGGAAGTACACGAAAAGCTCTGGGGATGGCTTAAGTCCAGCGTCTCTGATGCAGTGGCTCAGTGCACCCGCATCATTTATGGAGGTTCTGTGACCGGAGCAAACTGCAAGGAGCTGGCGTGCCAGCCTGATGTGGATGGTTTCCTCGTCGGGGGTGCCTCCCTCAAGCTTGAATTCCTGGACATCATTAATGCCAAACAATAAGCCCCAAATCCATCTCCCTACCCTTCCTGCTATGTCAAGGACTATGAAGCTCAGAAGCCCAATAACTGCCCCTCCCTCTCCACACTCCCACACATGCTTCTGATGGTATCACCTGCCCCTTCTTGTGGCCTAATCCAAAGGGTAGCTCTCCTTTACCATGTCCACCTGTAATGGTTGGGACTATCCTTTCTCTACTTACTATAATAATTGGAACAAAACATGTCACCAAGATGGCTTCTCCTCGGCTGAGAGGTAGTAGGGTGGGGTTTGCTCGTGAGCCCCTCAGTCCCACTGAAGGCAGGAAGGAGAAGCCATCTTCCTCTCCCATCTCGTACACGAGGCCAAGGGCTGAGAAAGAGCCCGGCCCTCCCCAGAGGCTAGGGGTGCTGCTTTCCTCCCTGGTGCCATCGCCTGTGTGTTGTATATGTGAGCAGTCCCACTTGGGGTAGGAATAAACATCTGGCATTAAAAAAAAAAAAGAAGAAAAGAAAACAAGCCATCCTAGGTGTCAGACAGGGGGGTACTAGACTCATCAGGGTGATCACTTAATATAAATAGCTAATCACTGTGTTGTACACCTGAAATTCATATAATACTAGAGGCCCGGTACATGAAAATTCAAGCACTGGAAGGGGGAGGGTCCCTCAGTCCAACCTGGGAGCTCTCAGGGGTGGGAGGCACCCGGTGATCAGGGAAAGCAACGCCCCCATCACACTTCTGCTGCAAGGCTCAGCCAGCCCTGGGTGGCTGGGCAGCCGCCATCCGAGGCTTGCCTGCACCTTGGGCCGGCCCTGGGTACTGCCATCTTGTAGCTGTGGGCATCACTATCTTTGAGTGCATGGCAGTCAATTAACATATTCCCTCCTTATTGGATGTGGGCTCTGCCATCTTTGTGAGGGTGTGACTATCAATTAGCATATCCCCTCCTTATTAGATAGGAAGGATTGTGTATCAACTATAACTGAAAAATGTTTTCAAAGAAAAGCCCCTCGGACCACTAGATGGCGCTGAGAGATAGCCTGCGATGTCCCAGCAGGTCAATGGTCATGACCAGGACTTTGCTAGGGAAGACAGGTTATATCATCTGCTAACCCCCTTCACAAAAAGGTACTAGCGAAGAGAGCTCCCAATAGGCTATGAGTCCTGAAACTTCCAGTAAAAACCCTGAACCTGAGCATGATGATCAGAAGCACAAGATGAAGGCCTGACTGGTCAAAGGAGATAACAGACCTATTGGTTTCACACCAAGACACTGAGGGAAGGAAGGAGGGGGAAGAGCTGCAATAGCTAGTCCTCTGCATCTATTCTTGCATTTCTCGTCTTCCCTTCTCTGTGAATCCTGGAGCGCTTGTTGGCTCATTCTTGTAGCAACCACTCAGCCTGGAAGGCACCCTGTGGAGGGATGTGTGCATCCCTGAAGGAGAGGAAACACTCTCACAGACCTACGTGCAGGTCCCCACCCGAGACCGCAGGCCGCTTCCTTTCAGGTGAAGCAGCTGCTTCCGGGAGGAGAGACAGAGAGGCCCCCCAAGGTCCGGTTTGCCCTGGAGTGAGCCACCTACTCCTCCACACGCTCCCTCCCCTGCATCCTGGCCCACAGCGGACGCTTCCCAAACATGTATCAGATGTAGGAAAGCAGAACCCTGGCTCACCAGCCCTCTCACACTGCTCGACTCGGGGACGAGCTGGTGGGAAACTCGGGCAGAATTGAGTGTGGGCGTAAAGTAGGGGTGGGAGGAAGACTTTTCTTTCTCTCGGCTTGGGTCTGTCATCCACGGAAGAGATAATAATGGCCAGCCTCTATTGAGTACTAACTAAATGCCAGTCCTGAGTGAGCTACGTGCCAGAGCCGGGATTCAAACTCTAGAAATAGGACCCCAGGGGCCAAACACGGTCACTTTGAGAATTCAAGTGTCTGGGACTGCTACACACACGACACAGAAAAAGGAGCCGAGGTGCCACACCAGCTCCCGGGCTGGCCTGAGTTTCCGTGGCTTCTCAGACTCCGGAGTCTCCTCCCACACGGCTCTCCCAGCTGCTTTAGAACCAGCCAGCTACTTGGACCTGGGCCCTGGCCAGCCCTCCCGTGAGCAGCCATTGTTTATGATGGAGATAAGACAGCTGGTTGTAAACCATGACGCTACTAGTATAATTTGTAAAATGATCTAGAATCCCAGTCAGAAGGCTGGATTTACCCAGTCCTCATTCCCAGCTCCCAACTTAACTTCCATTTCTCCCTCCCCACCATCTCCTCTGCCCCTTTTTCACCTCCCCTTACGAGCCCCTCCCCCTCCCGCCTGCTTGGGGAGCCCACAGCTGCACTGGACAAATCACTTTGCACTGATGTACGTTGTAATTTCATCAGCTCTATCCTGTGTTCCTCCACTGTTGTTGCTCTCTGAGATCACGGAGTGCTAGAGATGATGTATGACAAACCAGTCACTGCCAGGCACCCTACCGGTCCCAAGGACCATGAAAATACAGACCCCTGGGCCCCCTGATCCCTATGGCTGGGATCTGAATCCATATTCTAATCAGTGCCCCCCGGAATTTTATGACATGAGGTTAGATGGAGAATCGCTGCCTACCTGCTCATTGGAGTCCTTCTCCACCAGACCCGCCCCCCTTCCTCTTTGGTTAGTTTCCAAGCCCCTACCTAGTCCAGTGGTTGGCAAAGTCATTAGTCAGTAGAGCCAAATATCAACAGTATAATGATTGAAATTTCTTTTGAGAGCTGAAAACTGACTTCTGTGCACGGCCACAAAGTTTCAATCGCACTGTACGTGCGTGCCCGCACATGGTATTTTGTGGAAGAGCCACATTCAAGGGGCCAAAGAGCCCCATGTGGCTCACGAGCCACAGTTTGCAGACCACTGCCCTAGTCTTTGGGCATCTTGCTGGTCCTTTACCCCTTTAATACTTTCATTTAATAACACTTACCAGGTGCCTATAATATGCCAGACACTAGGGCAGACCCTTTATCTCCACCTTCACAACCACCCTGCAAGGAAAGAATTCTGTTTCCTTCTTTACACATGAACAACATCCCCCCTACTCCCATCCCCCCATCTCCACCTGGCTGTCTGGCTCCAGAGCCCACAGCTGCCCCGAACAGATCATTTGCAGTGATATGTGTGGTCCTTACATCTGTTCTTCCTCATGACCCCTGCCAGGAACAGCCAGGATCCACCGGCAGGCACGCCTGGTTCGGAAGCCTGTGCCCTGGGCGTACTGGTCACACTGGTCACACTGTTTCTTCACACAGTGTCTGGGAAATGGGAAATACCTGTTAATGAGCAACTGAAGGAATCAGTGAAAGAAAAGTCCATGCTCGAAGTTAGGACATCTCTTCCTCCCCCAACATACACAGCCACACACACTCACACACCAAATTCTGCCTCTGGGCACCTCGTTTTCTTCCTGCCCCATCCCCTACACTTTGCATGTCTGACCACTGCCCTCCTAGTCCCACGTGGATGGTGACTCCGAGTCTCTCTGAGTGGTTGCCCTGGCCGCTTCCAGAGAACCAGCAGACCAGCCTCCTGACTTCTCTGTAATCCCAGAGCTCCTAACTTTGCCCCCAGCTCTGGGCAGAGGGCTGGACCAGGACGGACCAGGGCTCCTGGGAATCAGAGGCCCCCTCCCCCTCATCCTCTTTCCTCTCCCTCTGTCCCTTTCCTCTCTTTCCAACAGCAGCAGAACCAGGCCCTGAAGACAGAAGAGTGGTGCTTACTTTAGGAGGGCCTCAGGGAGTCAGGAGGGGTCTCTTTGGAGCCCAGAGCCCAGTTCAGAGAAAAGGAATGGGGTTGGGACGTGGGGTCTCTAGAAAGGCAGGACTTGGGGGAAATGAATTGGCAAGCAAACGTCTCACCAGTTCTCCACGTTCTTTTTGTCTCTCAGGCCATCTTGCTTATCTGTGGCAATCTTATAACAAAGAGAATGCCTTGGGAACAGATACCACCGCTGACGCAGTAGGGCAGCTATCTGGAGACCTAGCAGAGTAGCTGGTAAACATTAATCCTCCAGCAAATATTTGTTCAAGGAGTAACAAAAGCTACCCTTTATGCAGAACTTGCTACTGTACCAGACGTTATATTATCTCACTGAATCCTTTCAACAACCCTAACAGTTAAGAATCACTGTCACCATTTTACAAATAAGAAATGAACGCAGAAAGCATTTATGCAAGCCCCCCCCCCCCACTCCACCCCCCCAACCCCAGGATTGCAACAGCACGAAATGGTAAAGCTGGGATTGAACTGAGGTCTGGTCAGTTTCAAGGTCCTCCTTCTTTCCAAGGGTGCTGCCTAGGGAACCAGGCACAGATTCTGAAGGAATGTATTCAGTAAACCATTGGTGTGTATACACCCTGACTCTCTGCTCAGCCCTAGAGTGGTTAGTTAGCATCTGAAGCACTCTAATCAGAAATCCGTACTCTAGAGGGTGGTTACATAAACACTTCAACCGTCATCCAACTCTACACAGCGGGCTGAATGTGCTTGAGGGATGCTAGAAACAATCCTCTGTTGGTGAAATAAGTGGTTTTCAAAATACGAAGATAGCCAGAAAGATGATCTGGGCCCTCGCATGAATGATGTGTGCAAACCAGACAGGCCAACTCTCTGGCTCCCTGGAGGATTGTGGGGCTTTTTGTGCCTGTCTGCTAATAAATGTTTGTATATTTGCCAGACTTTGGCCTCGGCCATTTTTTTTATTCTTTAAATTCTTTATTTCATATGTCCATTTCAGCAATATTGAAATAGGTTTCTCATACAGGCACTCACTCTTTTTATAGGTTTAAAATATGAAATGGTGAATGAATGTTACAAATTATAATCAAAATATATAATCAAGTACTTTTAGAATAAGATAATAGATTTAAGAATTGCATTAAATTTCTAGTGCAAATATAACACAAGAGTAAAGGACATCGGTGATGTTAAGATTCAATCTAGGTTTCCCCCATCTTAATTTATCTGTTCTCTCTCACTTAAAATCTTTAAAAGTTTTCATTATAAATTGGAAATACAGAATTCTTATAAGATAATAGGATGATGAGTTGTATGATTCTCCTTATAGGTACAATTTAGTCTTCAGCAATCTGTAGGCCATTGACAAAGTAACTCCATATCCGACAAAAAAAGCCAAACCACGATTTGGCTGGGGAAGGGGTAACAAATATGCAATTGTGTGGTAGATCTGTGCTCCAACAAAAAGTCTGAAGTGCAGGAGAGCTGTAGAGAGATCTGGACCACTTAGGGAATACAGAAGGCCAATCCCAAGAAATGGCCCAATATTTTCAAGGTCATTCAAGTGGGCCCTTCGAACACGTTCTACACTGTCATCAACCCGAAGACACTTCTTGGCATTTTCTCCTTTGTCGAAGCTGGCACAGTCTTCCAGGTTGGCAAAAGCCTTTCTTGTTATTCTATAGAATGCAGTTGCAGTACTGATAAACATCATTTTTGAAAGAACAATTGTCGTATAGGAGGCAAATGCCACGAATACTTCATTTTCCATTAGCTGGTCCAGGTCAACCATTTTTTCAATCGTGGACCCTGCGGATCGCAGCAGGAGTGAGGCAGCAAACCTGTCCCCGCAGGCGCGTGGCTGAACGCGGCCTCGGCCATTTTTAATATCTTACCTGTAGGAAGGGACAAATGGCCTCCACTCACCTCTCATCTCCAGTGGCTGCAAATATATGAGCCTGAATTTCAGGTTCAATCAATCCCAGGTCAGGTCACTTATGGGAAACAACTAATCGATGTTTCTCTCTCACATCCATGTTTCTCTCTCTTCTCTCTCTAAAATCTGTAACATCAGCCCTAGCTGGCTTGGCTCAGTGGATAGAGAGTCGGCCTGTGGACTGAAGGATCCCAGGTTCAATTCCAGTCAAAGGCACATGCCCAGGTTGTAGGCTCAATCCCCTTTAGGGAGGGGCAAACAGGAGGCAGCTGATCAAAGATTCTCTCATCATTGATGTTTTATCTCTCTCTCCCTCTCCCTTCTTCTCTGAAATCAAATTTTAAAAAAAAATTTTTTTTAAAAGAAGAATGTTTCATTCTCTGGCCAATAAAAGGATTTTTTTAAAAAATCATATTCTTGGGTGAGGACTGAAAAAAGAAAAGAATTTGACAACCTCCAAAGGGCCACACTAGCGCAGACCTGTTCACAATGAGTGCCCATCCAGGCCTCATCTGCCCCTCAGAGGAGAGAAGGCGGCCCTCAGTTTCAATGCCCCAAGTGACCCTTGGACTCTGGGCACGTGGTGGCTTTCTTCCTCTCCCTCTGCTGTAAGGCCACTTACAAGAAGCTAACACCAAGCAGATGAGCTGTAAGTGTGGTGGGCACCATTTCTCCAAGGATCCTTGCAGGGGTCTGGGGTCAGAGCCTTCCCAGCAGGCTTCCCAGGCCCCTGGCCTCCCCAGTCCTTCTTGCTCACTTCCCTCTCCCACTACAGCACCAGCCCAAGATGGGGCCCAAGGGGGGCCCAAGATGGCTTTTTCTTTACTTCCATTTTACAAAGTCCCTTTCTGCTGTGGTAACTCCCTCACAATCCGGCCTTTTTCTCCTGCTCTCAAATCCTCTGACCTGGAGGTAGCTGTGCTGATGAAATCATTTCTCCCTTTACAACAAGACATATGGAGCCAGGAAGCAAGGAGATGGTTCATGGAAGTTTAGAGCTGGGCATTGAAGGGACAACTTAAAAGTCAGCTACTGCTGAAACCGGTTTGGCTCAGTGGATAGAGCATCAGCCTGCAGACTGAAAGGTCCCAGGTTCGATTCTGGTCAAGGGCATGTATCTTGATGTACAGGAGGCAGCTGATCGATGTTTCTCCCTCATCAATGTTTCTGACTTTCTATTCCTCTCTTTTCCTCTCTGTAAAAAATCAATAAAATACATTTCTTTTTTAAAAGCTACCATAAATGAGGAAGGGGAGAAGAGAGGGACATAGGTGTCGGTCAGCTGATGTCATTGTCTGGATTTGGCCAGAGGCCACATTTGAACTCTCAGCCTCACTTCCGGGAAGGGCCATATAGAAAGTGCCATAAGATAGATCACAGGAAAAAGATCATCATCCCAACCCTTAATCTAATATTTCAGTTGGGGTACACCAGCCCAGAGGTCATAGGGATTCATTCCTGAGGTGGGGTGGGTTGGGGAGGTGACTCATTGGAGTCAAAACAGCTGCTCTGCTGATTGGACCAGTGGGGTTGTTAGAGAGGACACCAGAAACCCAACCAGAGTTGCAAGAGGTGGGGGAGTTGCTGGTGGACAGCATGGGGTGGCTGGGGTCAGGCAGAGGAGGAACGGCTTCCCTGTGAGCAGCCCTCATGCCTGGCTGTTACCTACCTGCAACCCCCAAAGAATGCCAGCGTCTAGGCCTGTGGGAGTCACTCTCTCGCTGGAGCAGAGGCGGTATGAGCCCATTTTCTTCTAACCATCCATTCACTCTGGTGAGTAGTAGGTAGGAACTAATAGAAATAAATAGAAGAGCTATAAAACTCAGATATAAAGAACATTATTGGGACAACTGGGGACATTAGAATATGTCTTGCATAGAACATGATAGTATTGCATCAGTGTTAAATATTCTAAGTTTGATATTAGGGTGTTCACCCTTGTTCTTAGGAAGGTACATGCTAAATACTCAGGAGTAAAAGGTCGAAAAATTGGGATAAAAAGGTTGTATGAAAAAAGGAGATAAAGTTGTGTACAACACATTATCAAATGGGTGAGAGACAGAGAGGGAAAGAGAGAAAGTGGTAATATGTTAACAGTAGGTAAATCTAGGTGAAGAGTATATGGGTAATTTTTTGGTAACTTCTGTAGGTTTGAAATTTTCAAAATAAAAAGTTGGGAGAAAAGTTTGAGGAAAAAAGAATCGCTATCACTTATTGAACAATAATTGGATCCCAACATTTATGTAACTCTCTTATCTGATTTAATTCAGAGAGAGACATTACCAGTCTCATATTAAAGTTAAGGAAACTGGGTCCCAAAGAGGCTAAGGAACTTGCCCGTGAGTTTACAGAGCTGGGATTGAAAGAGACCTCAGAGCAGGGCAGTCACACAGAGGAGTTTGGTTAGGGCAAATAACCTCTAGCACTTTCTGGAGCCTTCCTGTGCGTTAGCAACATTCTAAACCTGTCCGGGGACATCGACTCATTTAATGCTCCCTTCCTAAACGCTATGTTCTTTGTGAAAAATAACTTCACTGGGGGAGTGAGGGTGGTGGCAGGGAATGAAGGCCAATCACACACTTTGATAGAAGTGTAGGTTGGGCAGTCTCCTTTGAGAGTAAGTTAGCAGCATGTTTTTTTAAAAAATATATATTTTATTGATTTTTTACAGAGCAGAAGGGAGAGGGATAGAAAGTCAGAAACATCCATGGGGATGTGCCCACAGCCAAGGTACATGCCCTTGCCGGAATCGAACCCGGGACACTTCAGTCCGCAGGCCGACGCTCTATCCACTGAGCCAAACCGGTCGGCAAGGAGGAAATTTTTTACCCCCTTCTCACTTACCCTAAGATTGATCCAAACCCTCTCTCCCCACCCCCTCACCCCCAACCCCACCCCCCACCTCCGCCTTGTAGGATTATACTAATGAGCTGAGGGACTGTAAGCCCCTGAAGAACAGGGTGCACTGAAGAAACTGCCGTAGGCAGTGCCGGGTTTGCCTTTCTGCCTGCTGGGCCGGCTCCTTTAAATAAGTACATACATACATACACGCACTAGTACAGTGTTTGGCAAACTCATTAGTCAACAGAGCGGCAAACCGCGGCGCGCGAGCCGCAGTTTGCCAACCACTGCACTTGCACATAAGCAAGCAAGTTACCCTGGGCTGCGGTGACTCTCCCCCCCCCCCCCCCCCGCAACTTACAAGTCAGAACATTGGTCCCCCAGCGGGACAGACTGTTTGCAATCGGAACTTATGCTTAAACATCCTGGCGTTCAAGTGTTCACAGGTCTGCGGACACAGCCTGGACCCTCCTTTGGTGGTGGGGGTGCTCGGGGGCCGGTCACGCGCCCTTCCTGCGAGGGTCCCACGCCCGCAGGGGGCAGGACGTATCCAGTGGCGCCCTCGCCGCCCGTCGGGGCGGCTGGTGGCGGCCTCCGCAGAGAGCTCAGGAACGGAGATCGGGGAGACCGGGGAGACCGGGGAGCCCCCCGCCCACGGGCCCCGGCGCCCGGGACGGGACGAGCCGAGCGGAGCGGAGAGGTGGGAGCGGGGCTGCTGAGGTCATTTCCTGTGCCGTCCGCCCGAGCCCGGCCGGCGCTCAGCCTCTCCCCGCGGGCGGGGCGGAGCAGCGCGCCGGAGCGTTGAATGGGGCGCGGGGAGGTGCGGCTCGCCTCGCCTCGCCTCGCCTTTGTGCGGCCAGCCTGCGGGCACCCCTCCGGGCCCCAGCCTCTCCCGCCCCGCCCACGCCGACCCCTGCTGCAGAGGAACGGAGACCCGGCGGCCGCCGCGGACGGGAACGACGCAAGGTCAGCGGCGGACGCGCGCGGGGGGCGCGCGGTGCCGGGTGCGCGGCGGGGACACCCGGGAGCGCTCCGGCGGTGAGTGCCACGGTGCGCCCGGCGGGCGGGGATGGGCTGAGGGTGTGCGGTGGCCCGGAGGGTGTTGGGCTGGGCGGTGGGGACCGGCTCCCTGCGGCCGGACGGCGAGTCTGGAGCAGGTGCCTCTCCACCTGGAGCCGAGCTCCCAGCCGCCGGGAGCGCCGGGAGCCGCGCGGGTCGGGCTTGGGGACGCACCGGGAGCCGCGGAGTAGACTTTGGGGGGAGGATCGGGATCTGGGACCGGCTGGATCCAGTTGCTCCCGGGAGGGGCCCTCGGAGCGGACTTTTGCAGGCTCTCCGCTGCGTTGCCTGTGCTCTCCCTCGACTTCACCCCTCTCTCCACCCTCCCCACCTCATCTCAGGTTTTTCTCTTCTGTGATTTCTCGGGGGTTCGCTTAGGGCTCCCCGAGGCACATCAGCCGTGCAGAAAAGAAAACAGGTTGGGCGTCAAGTGACACCAAGAGTTTTGTGTCCTACGAGCCTCAGAGGAATGGGTCACTAGGGACCAGGGGGCTTCAGTGGGGGGTGGCAGAGGCATGAAGACCCTCATCTGAGAGCAGAACCCGCTGTTGATCTCTCCCTCCCCACCAGGACATCTCCATAAGCTTTTGCTGTGAATCCTCATCATAAAAAACTCTTCTAGACAGAGCCGTAGTTCCAGCTAAAACTTCTGCTTGAAAGATCATTTTAATAACAATATCAATGGAAAAGCCCTGGTTTCCTTCGTCAGACTTTTGGGGACTATCGGATATGGGCCAGACATTGTCTATGGTAGCATCACTCAACACTGTATAAAACATCGATCCCAATGTTTCTATATATTATTATCTCCATTTTCCAAAAGAGGACACACCCAGAAAAATTATTTGCCCAAGTTCATAAAACTAAAAAGTGGAGGAGGCTGGACCCAAATCCAAGCCTCCTAAATTCCGTGGGGTTTGGTCCACTGTCCCCTCACCTTCCCTCCAGTAGGCTGCTGGGGGAGGGGAGGGTCTGCTCAGAGCTGGGTTACGGTGGGGTACACCCTCTGCTCCCCAACTCACACTAACAGCTGAGAAAATGTGATGCCCCTGCCCTCTTCAGGGATCACCAGCCAAGAGGGGAAGTTTGTACCTTCCACTCTACTACCCCCCCTTGCAACCCCCTCGTACTCCCTTCTTGTCTCTGAGGCTGCGCGTCTGTGTGCAGAACCTGTGCTCCTGTGGGCCGCACAGGGCCCTCTACATGCTGATGGCCGGGCGCCTTACACTCCTTCCAGTGACTTCACAGCAGGCTGCTGCTGAGCACCAGCAGAGCCCTCTCTCCCTCGTGTCAAAAACTAATTCACAACTGCCCCCTCCCCTCCTCTGGAGAAAGGGGCACTTTTTGTTGGCTGGAGTATGAATTAGAATAGCCTCAAAGGAGGGCAATTCGAACTGTTTGGCCATTTAAAAATATAAATTACTTGCCGAGACCGGTTTGGCTCAGTGGATAGAGCGTCTGACTGCGGACTGAAGGGTCCCAGGTTCGATTCCCGGCAAGGGATGTGAGCACATCCCCAGTAGGGGGCATGCAAGAGGCGGCTGATCGATGTCTCTCTCTCATCGATGTTTCTGACTTTCTGTCTCTCTCCCTTCCGCTCTGTAAAAAATCAATAAAATATATTTTTAAAAAATAAATAAAAATAAAAATATAAATTACTTAACCCCGCAGTTCCATTTCTAGGACTTTATCCTTCAGATATTTTCTGATGGGCATACTCATTGACTGTTCATTGCAGCATTGTTTATTTATTTATTTATATATATATATATTTTATTGATTTTTTACAGAGCGGAAGGGAGAGGGATAGAAAGTCAGAAACATCGATGAGAGAGACATCGATCAGCTGCCTCTTGCACGCCCCCTACTGGGGATGTGCCCGCAGCCAAGGTACATGCCCTTGCCGGAATCGAACCCGGGACCTCGCAGTCCGCAGTCCGACGCTCTATCCACTGAGCCAAACCGGTCTCGGCGCAGCATTGTTTATTTTAACAAAAGGTTTCAAACAACCAAATACCAGTCATTAAGAGACTCCTAAAATACAATCATGCACCACTTAACGATGTGGGTGTGTTTTGATAAGTGCAGCAGTTTGGCGATTTTCTGATATAGTCGTGTGCGAACATCACTTAAACAAAAATAGGTGACGCGAGACACGTGGTCGGCGAATTGCGGCTCGAGAGCCACATGCGGCTCTTTGGCCCCTTGAGTGTGGCTCTTCCACAAAATACCACAGCCTGGGTGAGTCTATTTTGAAGAAGTGGCATTAGAAGAAGTTTAAATTTTAAAAAATTTGGCTCTCAAAAGAAATTTCAGTCGTTGTCCTGTTGATATTTGGCTCTGTTGACTAACGAGTTTGCCGGCCACTGCACTAGACTACTGCTCCTACGTTATAAGCCTGGACAGCATGTGACTATATAAAACATGAGATTAAATCAATCACAAGACAAAGTGAGGCCATTAAGAGACTTTAATAAGTTGAAAGAGTACAGTCTAAAATGATAAAATGTACTGGTAGTAAATCCATAAACCGGTAACATAGTTGTTATCACCCAGTATCATGGACTGTACAGGATTGTATGTGCTGCACTTCTCTAGACTAGCAGTGCCATAGGTTTGTTTGCACAGCATCACCACAAACACATGAGTCATGTGCATATGACGGCAGTGACATACCTAAGTGAAAGGAAATTTTCAGCTCCATTATCTTTTGGGAACCGTTGTACTTGCACTTCATCACTGACTAAAGCATTATCATGTGGCCCATGGCTGTAAAATCATATAGTAGCCACACAATAGAATACGATAAAGCTGTTAAAAAGCATGGAGGGGAAATGTGTATTGATACAGGAAGAGATGTGCATTAATACAGGAAGATCTCTAGGTTATATTAAATTCAGTATGCCACCATGTTGTGTGTATGGGTGCATGCAACATATACATGAATGCTTGTTTATACGCTGAGTATCTGCAAGACACAGAAACCCCTACCAGTGGTTGCCTTGGAGCAGAACTATGGATGAAGAACAGGGGTAGGAAGAAATCTTATTTTTCATCACTTATCTTTTGGTTCAACATTCAGAAATAAAGAGATAAAGTCATTTTAAAAAATCCCCTGACCTCTTCCAGATGGATCTGATAACACGTCTGTGGGCCCATCTCATGTGCCCAAGGCACCGTGGGCTGGCCTTCGTTCCTCGATAGGAGCCATCATTTATTGAGTGCTATTGAGTGCTTCCTTTGTGCCAGGCTTTAGAATATTTCTTTTCATTCTCAAAAACACCCGCAGGATGTGGTCTATGAAGTTGCCAACTTTGTATGGTTCAACCTGGTGTTACTACCCTCAATTTCAAAATGGAACTGAGGCCCAGAGACGTTGAGCACATGATTTAAGGTCACAGGATTAATTAGCACTGAGCCAGTATCCAAACCGAGGCCTGTTTGGTGCCAGAATACGGGATCTTAATGACGATACTTTGCTGTTCCTCCTTACTGGTTTTCTCAAGAGACGCTGCTCCTGGTTGCCCATGCTCCTTCTTTGGGGCTTTATCCTCAGAAGGGGGCACAGAGCTCTTCCTCTCTCCCAGGTGGGCAAGTGATCAGTCTAATTTAGTGGAGCATTTTCAGAAGGTGGTAGTAGTCCATCACTAGCAAGTGGAAGTCACAAAAGGCACTCACACTCAGGGAGTGAACCATAGTGAGGTGCCATGGGAGAGCCCAGTGGAAGTTCAGAACCAGGTCCCTGTTGCCCTCTGATGCATTGACCTCTGACCTCTTCTTTTAGGCTCTTGTATTGATAGCTCCCTTTGCAGAGAAGTTCCAGGATATTCAGCCTGTAGACCTGAGCTTCGCAGGCCACCGATCTTTATTCATGTTTATGGGCCTACATTGTACGTAGGAATCACCCGACAAAAGTGGGTTGAGCCCTGCCTGGTTGCTCAGTGGTTAGAGCATCAGCCCACAGACTAAAGGGTCTTGGGTTCGATTCCCAGCCAAGGGCACGTATCTCGGTTGCAGGCTCAATCCCCCGGTCCTGGTTGGGGCATGTGAGGGAGTCAACCAGGCGATGTTGATGTGTTGCTGTTTATCTCTCTCCCCCTCCCACTCTTCCTTTGAATCTCTGAAGATCAATGGGAAAAAAATATATCCTTAGGTGAGGATTTTTTAAAAAGTTGGTTGAATTAAATTTAATCTCCGCATTTTGTCCATTTCTGATCAAGCTCCTAAACTTGCCAGATTCATCCCAGGTCAAATTTGTTTTCTCTGATGCAGACCCCAGAGTCTAAAGTCACCTGATAACGAATTTCATGTCCTCTTTTCACCCAGTCTACCCAAAGCCCCTTCCTCCGAGGCATATCTCTGCCGCCGCTGTGGCTTGTCCGCCCTGGGTGCTGGAGGATTTAGGGAGTTCCCGAGCAGGTGCCAAGCCATGGCCGGCGTTTGCTTCTCACCTGCAAAGCACTTGAGCACGCTGGGCACCAGTGGGAAGCGAGAGAACTGGTTTCACAAGAGTGGCTGTGAGTTGATAACTATAGCTGGGTGGGCGTTATCTGTGGGCTTATTGTACTGTTCTCCCTACTTATGTGTGTTTGAAACTTTCCAGAATGAAAAACGAAAAAAAAAAACATTGAGCTTGGTTCCGATCTCCTGTCCCTTCTCTCGCTCCCGCATCTGTTTTTCCCATCGGTGTTGTGTGTGTGTGAGGCTAGCCGGATAGCGCGAGGCTCCACCATCACTGCTGAAGCATCTTCGTGGAAAGAGGATGCTCTGTGTGTTGGGAGGTGAGGATTCTTGGCCCGACTCTGGTACAGCCTACTCCGAGCAAGTCACAAGGGCTGAGTTTTCTTGTGCTTCTCGGGGATATTGAGAGGGTAAAGAAAGAAAGGTCGCCTGTGGCAATGCTTTGAGAAGTTAAGGACCATTCTCTAAACGTATTTCTGCTCTCGTCCTTGTGCATCTTCATGGGGAAGTACAGAGCAAGGTGACTTAGCAGGTGAGATTCAACTTAACTGGTATGTTCCCTTAGCATCTCGGGTTTTATAGCTGCCAGCTCTGACCACCTGCTTCTGTCGAAAGAGCCTCCGGGCCTTGTGCCTGTCAGCAGGCACCTTGTTCCAGATGTGTTTGGACATTTCTTAGCTCCCCTC